>WPIO01000016.1:395000-1107500 GCA_009760855.2 Cristatella mucedo
GTCTCCATGGCTACCGTCTTAGACTATAGTGCCCTGGACGAAAGTCGAGTTGCAGCCTGCGAGCACTCGTGTGTCTGTGTGCGTGTGCACGCGTGCATGTATGCGACCTGCGCTTAGCGATAAGGTAAGTTCATGCACAGATCCCGACACTCCGATGGTCCGACTCTCTGCTCTGCCTACATCTGTGTGTATGGAGCTCTCCGGTGAACACCGCGTGACCGTTGCCTGTGCCGAGACCGGCCTGTTTTCAGCAGCTGCCCGTGTTTGGTCCCACGCGTCGTCGGGCCGACGGACGGAGCCCCCTGCAGCCCAGTCGTCAGCGGGTGGCGTGTCAGCTATCGCGCTGCTGCTTACCGTGCAGCAGCAGCAGCAGGGTGTGAGTGTGTTCAGGTCGAGCTCGCACATCGTTTGTCATGAACCGCAAAGACCCATGCGACCGGGATGGGCAGGATAGTCCGATGCCTGCTGTTTGAATTGATAGTGCTTGCGGTGCCAAGCCATACTGTGTGCTGTACCATCGGTCTGTGACCTTGCAGTGATGACCTCATGCTTCTCAGCCATTCTTGCACTATTGGCCCCTCTACCATCACCATGCTTGCAAAGCCTGTCACCTGACAGTGTATGCATGCTGCTCCTTTTGCTTACAGACGTCAACGAGTGTCTCGTGCCTGGGCAATGCCAGTACGAGTGTCAGAACACACCCGGCAGCTTCCGCTGCCTCTGCCCACCGGGCTTCAAGCTCGACTCAAATGGAAGAACCTGCGCAGGTACAGCATTTCTTTCTCTCTCTCTCTCTCTCTCTCTCTCTCTCTCTCTCTCTCTCTCTCTCTCTCTCTCTCTCTCTCTCTCTCTCTCTCTCTCTCTCTCTCTCTCTCTCTCTCTCTCTCTCTCTCTCTCTCTCTCTCTCTCTCTCTCTCTCTCTCTCTCTCTCTGTGACCGTGTCATCTTTTCGACCGAATTGTATCTCTTCGACCGGGTCATTTCTGTGACCATCATCTCTGTGACCATGTCATCTGTGTGCCCATGAACACAGTTACGTGCACACTCAATCATGTACGGCAGTGGTGGCTTGCTTGCATTCCCTAATCATGTACTGTCATTCATACTCTGTGTGTGTGTGTGTGTGCGCGTGTGTGTGTGCGTGCATTTGTGTGTGTATTATACATGCCATGTCAATGAATATATGGAAAATGTGTGTGAACATTCGTGTTCGTACACAGACACGTGTGAACCACGAAACTCGAGGAACCGCAGCCAGTCGAACATACAAATAGCAACACAGCATTTATTCTGAAGCCAAAAACAGAATGAACTTTGCCTGTAGTGTGTGACGTCCGCCAAAGAAAAAAACTTAGGTTGTCAACCTATTTTATCCTTAAATGGGAAAAGGACTTGGACTATTTCGCACTATTGAGGAAATCTTTTGGATGTTATTGATGGCCAGAACAATTACCTACACGTGTGAGTGATAGGAGGCTGAAGTAGCTCTTCGTAGCAGCTGCTCACTTGAAGGAAGCCGGAGAGGATGTAGAGGCCACTCGTGAGTTACCAATAGTTAACTTCGACTGCACCAGCCCTGCATTTGCAGATGCACACGGGGATGGATGCCTTTGGAATGGGGTGACTTTCATGTCCAGCTGGTATTTTGACCTGTGCAAGGATGAATTAGAATCACAACGTCAACTCTGCCTCTGCTTGTCTGTAGTCTTATTGATGGCATGCTCGTTCAAATAGCTGCTTGTGCTGCTGCTGCCGAACCACTTATCGTCCTATTCGCTCAAGCATGTGAGCTTGCTCGAGTATTGGGCCTTATAGATGTAGTTAAGGATTTCCTTTAGGTAATTAATACTTAGGCAGAACGGCCAATCAATCACAGGGAGGGTTGATGGGGGCTAGCTGCCTTCAGGGGGGGGGGTCAGCTTGCCGAGGTTGCTTGCCTCTACAGCCAGCTCCCTCACCCTGGCCACCTAGTAGCCAGCCAGTCACATTGGAGCGTCGATCGAGGCTCGGTGCCTTCCAAATCAAAGGAAATGCATTGCTGGTTTCCCTTCGAGAGTCGACGTGAGCCCACTTGCACCACGCCCCTGATACCATTGTGATCAGCAATCAGCTGATCCGGCCGACCTAGAGCAACCAGCCTGAGCCTGAGCGACCGACCGAGGCCAGTGAGTCGCACGGATGAGTAGTTGTGGTATTTCGTGGGCAGGGATGTGGTCGTGCATTGCTTTCGCTTGAGTGATGCTACGCCTCGGGAGACTTAATCAACCAGCCTTATATGTAATGTAATGTAATATATCTCCTTCTGTAACTCCAAAGTCATAAAGACTATGTGGGTGTTACGCAGGAGAGTTTTGTATAGCTCACTCGTAGCCTAAGTGGCTTTCGGTAAACATTCGGTAGCCAACAGACTTTGTCTCACGCAACAAAAAGAAAATGAGAAGCATACCAGAGTCAGGAGAGCAGTTGAGGTAGTGAGTAGCATGGATGTAGCAGCTCAGGATCACTGAAAAGGATGAGCCATAGTCGGCAGTAGGAGAGTAGTTGCTTCGTAAGAATTATGGAAGTGAGTTCTGCAGTCTAGGACCTGCAGAGCTAAAGCTTCTGTCGCCAACGGTCTTTAAGCGGAGGAATGGACCAGCTAAGTTATTTTCCACATAGGACCTGAGGGCGCAAAGAGGCTGAAACCGGTGCAGCAGTTCAGCTAGGTACGATGGAGCCAAGGCGTCTCGGACCTTGTGGGTCAGCGTAAGAACTTTGCTCTGTATCCGTTGCTCAACAGGCATCCATCCTAGCTCTTTTAGCAAAGGAGACACGTGCTCAAACCTGTGGGACTTGAAGACTAGCCTTGCAGCCATATTCATAGTCAGCTGCAGTGGCCTACTTGCTTTCTTTGGTAGCCCAGCCAAAAGGGAATTACAATAATCAAGCCAAGACAGAACTAAGGAGCTAGTTAAATGTTTTGCATGCCACTGTGGAAGACATGTCGTAATCTTTGATAGGGATCGGACATGATGGCTAGCTGTAGAAGCAGTCTTATAAATGAAGCTTTTAAAATTGAGGCAGCTGTCGAAAACGACACCTAAATTTCGAGCACTTGGTGGTGGTCGCACAACAGCATCACCTATTAGAAGAGCAAATCCTTTTAATCCAGCCACGCGCTTTGGGTGTCCTATGAGCGGCAGTTCGGTTTTGTTGTCATTTAGTTTCATGAAGTGTTGCGACATTCGGGATCGAATATTGGCAAGGCAAGCATTCAGTTTCTCAGTTGCTGCAGCAGATTCCGACAGTTTGAATGACAAATACAGCTGAGTATCGTCAGCATAAAAGTGACATCCTATTCCATGGGCCTTAATCACTTTTCCCAGAGGTTGAGTATAAATGCAGAACAGACCGAGTACAGACCCTTGAAGGACTCCACAGGTCACCTGTCTCGTGGGAGAGACCTGACCCTCCCCCCACACGACACTGATTGAACACGATCAGACAAATACGATTGAAACCACGCCGGTGCTTCGTCTGCCAGACCGATCGTTGTTCTCAATCACTCAAGCAGAACATCGTGATCAGTGGGGTCGAAGGCAGCAGATAGATCTAGCAGAGCTAGGGCAGTGACATTCCAGTCATCGCTGCCATGTAGAATGTCATTGCTAACACGGATGAGAGCAGTTTCAGTGGAGCGCTGCCTCTTGAATCCTGATTTAAATGTTTCAAACATTTCATTCTTTTCAATATATCCAACCAGCTGCTTAGCAATAATTTTTTAAGAATATTTGACGAGAAAGGGAGACGGGACACTGGGCCATAGTTTGTAATGACCTCTGTATCTAGTCCAGGCTTTTCAAGTATGGGTCTAACGATTGCCGATCTGAAGGACTTGGGGACGACCCGTTTTCCCAAAGAAGCATTAACAATCTTGGTTATGGCAGGGGTAAGAGTTGGTCTGCCAGTGAAGACCACAGGGATGAGGGTTTAGGGTCTTCATGAGAAGAGCTCTTTTTGCTAGACCTTATTAAGGTAGCCATATCGCATGCAGAAACCTCGGAGAACCTTTTAAGGATGGTCACAGGTTGTGGAACCGCGATAGCTTTAGTCGGAGGTGGCTTTATGGAGGCACGAATGTGCATAATTTTTTCAGTAAAGAAGGCTGAAAACTTTTCGATTGAGCCGTTAGTATCTGGGTAGTCAGACCTCTAAGCGTTGGCCAGTAGATGGTTTACTGTCTTATAAATATGTTTAGGGTCCGACTGGCAGGAATTCAGCTTTCGAGTTAAACAATAAGTCCTGGCTTTTTTAAGCTTCCGGATGTAAACTCGAAGGAAGTCTTTGAGATTGACTAGATCTGTATCAGACCCCGATTTCTTGAAACGTCGTTCAAGCCTGTGCTTAACCCGTTTTATCTTTAGGAGTTTTTTGTAAATTGAAAGGAATCTCCACGACTTTGAACACGGATAGAACGAACGGGAACATTCTTGTCCAGAGCACTCCTGAGTGTTACGTTCATTGCATCAGTGAGAGTATCGAGGCTGCCGGTCGAGTCTGAATGCAGATCAAGAAGACCTGCATCACAAACAGATTTCAAAAACTTGTCCGTGTCAATGCTTTGTAAGCTATGTCGTTTGACAAATTCGACATTGTACGGGGGAGCAGGAACAGTAAACGAGACCGAACAATGATCTGAGAGGGTCAGTGGGCACACCACAAGGTCCGCGGGGAGGACATCCTTAGTGATCACGAGATCTAGAATGTGGCCACCGACGTGGGTGCTATGATTAACGTTTTGGGCCAAACCAAAATTCTCCAGACAGTCAAGAAATGAGCAGACCTGGCTGTTGCTGGGGTTGTCAACGTGAATATTGAAGTCTCATACAATCAGTAACCGCCTGTCACACACAAATATTTTAGCGAGAAACTCTGAAAAGTCCTCTATAAACAAGTTTAGACAGCCAGAAGGAGGCCGGTATATCACAACAGTGAGAGGCATTGTCTTTTATGAAGACCTGATTGCAAACGATGGCCCATGCGAAAACTGCGCATCTTATAGCCAAACGATTCGCGAACAACAATTGCAACCCTACCACCAACCTTGTCAGAACTCATGGACTGATAGAATGAGAACCCGGGTGGAGTGGTCTCAGAAATACAGTTACTGGAACAAGGCGTCGTCCAAGTTTTGCTCTACACCCGACCTTATACCTACCGCACCACCATCAACTCTACCAGTCCAGCAGCCACAGCAAGGCCTTGCTTATGCCACGCGCTCTCGCAGAAGGCGTTGCTGAGACTCTAGCGGAGCGATGCATGCAACACGATGCAACAGCAATGGCGGTGGCGCAGCTTGACATTGGAGGCAGCTCTTGCTTTGATCTTCGTTCACGGGGGAGGGGAGTGGGGAGGGGCGACTTCCAGAGGTAAAGGTTAGAGGTTAGAGGCTGCTTTCCTGTCTCCCTCCCCCCTTTCCTCTCAGCAGCTGCAGAACCGCCGTGCTTGTCATTCGTTGCCACGCAACAGTCGCTCAGAGCCAGCAGGCAATACTCGGTGCGGGCGGGTGGGCGCCTCTCGGCATCGGCTGCCCGCTCTCCTCCGTGGCCAGTCGAACGGGAATTGTCTCCTCTCTGTCTGTAGACGTCGACGAGTGCAGTGAGCTGAGCATCAACTGCGGACCCAACAAGATGTGCTTCAACCAGAGAGGCTCCTACGAATGCGTCGACGTCTCGTGTCCGAGGGACTACGAGCGACTGCCCACCGGGTATCAGGCCGCTCGGCACTTCCGCCTCCTCCACCCCTTCCCATCCTGCGCTGCTACTGGCCTCGCCCCCTAAGCCTTGAACGAAGCGAGCCGCTAGATGGGCGTGCGCAAGTCAATTTTCGCCCAGCGCTGGCCGCCTCCGCCTTCATCTTTGTCTTCTCCTTCATCCGCTCGTTCTTAGATCATGCGTGCTGCCGTGCAACAAGCGAGCAGACGTGGTGTGTCCGCCTGGCGCCTTCTATGCGGACACGATCGAGTTCCACGTGGTGGCGTTGCCCAGCGGCATACCTGCCAGACAGGACCTCGTCAGATTGGCCGCCTACAATCAGTATCTACAGCATCTCAAGGACACGACCTTCACTATCGTTCAGAACGACCCGAACGTGCCCTTCGAGATACGACTCGAAGACGGTACGCTAAGCTGCATGAGTCGAGCTCTCCTCTGCTCAGCGAATTCAGTGAATTCTTTCTTTTATCTTTCACTCTTATTTCTCTCTCTCTCTCTCTCTCTCTCTCTCACTTGCTCTCTCTTGCTCTCTCTTGCTCTCTCTTGTTCTCTCTCTCCCCCTCTCCCTCTCTCCCTTTCCCTCTCTCCCTCTCTCTCTCCCTCTCTCCCTCTCTTTGCTCTCTCTCTCCCTCTTTCCCTTGCTCTCTTTTGCTCTTTCTCTCTCCCTCTTTCCCTTGCTCTCTTTTGCTCTCTCTCTCTCTCCCCCTCTCTCTCTCTTTTGCTCTCCCTCTCTCTTTCTCTCTCTCTCACTCTTTCTCTCTCCCTCTTTCTCTCTCCCTTTCCCTCTCTCTCTTTTGCTCTCTCTCTCTCTCTTGCTCTCTCTTTCTCTCTCTCTTTCTTTTGTTCTATTTTGCTCTCTCTCCCTCTTTCTCTTGCTTTCTTTTGCTCTCTCTCTCTCTCTCTCTCTCTCTCTCTCTCTCTCTCTCTCTCTCTCTCTCTTGCTCTCTCTCTCTTTCTTTTATTCTATTTTGCTCTCTCTCTCCCTCTTTCTCTTGCTCTCTTTTGCTCTCTCTCTCCCTCTCTCTCCCTCTCTCTCTTGCTCTCTTGCTCTCTCTCTTTCTTTTGTTCTATTTTGCTCTCTCTCCCTTTTTCTCTTGCTCTCTTTTGCTCTCTCCCTCTCTCTCTCTCTCTCTCTCTTCCTCTCTCTCTCTCTTTTGCTCCCTTTC
This sequence comes from Cristatella mucedo, assembly GCA_009760855.2. NCBI lineage: Eukaryota > Metazoa > Bryozoa > Phylactolaemata > Cristatellidae > Cristatella > Cristatella mucedo. Next base: position 401,920 of record WPIO01000016.1, read on the forward strand.
TCTATCTCTTTCTTGTGTTCTATTTTGCTCTCTCTCTCCCTTTTTCTCTTGCTCTCCTTTGCTCTCTCTCTCTCCCCCCCTCTCTCTCTCTCTCTTTTGTTCTCTTGCTCTCTGTCTCTTTCTCCTGTTCTATTTTGCTCTCTCTCCCTCTTTCTTTTGCTCTCTCTCCCTCTCCCTCTCTCTCTTTCTCTCTCTCTCTTTCTCTCTCCCTCTTCCTCTCTCCCTTTCCCTCTTTCTCTCTTCTCTCTTTCTCTCTCTCTCTCATCTCTCTCTCTCCCTTGCTCTTGCTATCTGAACTGCTTGCTTTTATCTTATTGTGCAGTGGCTGCATGCACGTGTGAAACTCGCTAGCTGTAATCCGCGCACGCTGCTGTACTTACAGGCCGTGGCATTGTCTACCCGCTTAAGCTGATGCAAGATAACAGAACCTACGTCATTAAAGTGACGGCCAAATCGTTCGACGTGAGCACTGGCAGCGCTGCGACTGCTGGAAGTCTTGCACGGCGTAGCGTGCAATATCAGACCACTTTCTTGATTTATATATCGGTGTCGGCTTTCCCATTGTAAGCTGCCGAGGAGGCACCTCCGCGCCGTGTCTCGAGGGCCATGCTTCTCGTCGCTCGTCGGCTGCTGAGCGGTGCTGGGCTTTATGCTTGCAGTGGTGCGCTGGCGCATTGATTTTGCCTGCGAGTAGTCGTTGCAGCGAGTGGCGCCGCGCGAGCGACGCACTGTCCTCTTGGCAGGCACCATGAGCTAGCCATGCGTGAGGTCGGCCCTGTGAGCGAATTCCAGCGGCCGCAGCCACAGCTGTGAGTGGTCTCTTTTGTTTCTCGTTTGCATGGAATGCCTGCCCTGCAGATTGCACTCTTGTGTTGAGACTCTGCTTGCCAGTTGAGTAAACGTGTATTTATGTACAATCAACTAATCAATGCGCGTTTGCAATCATTTGCGCCTGCTCGTGCGACCGCGCTCTAGCCACGGCACGAGCCTCGCGCGTTAACTCACTGGCCGGCCGGCATGTGCGCGCGACCGTGATTGGATGATCGGCGTCGTCTGCACGCACCGTCGCCCAGGTGGTGCGCGCTCTTTGCGAAGCAGCAGCAACTCACTAGTCCATCCGCGCCCACGCACGAGGCCTCGGCTCGACGAGAGGCGAGCGAGCGAGCAATTGCTGTGCAGTCGCTGCTCCGGGTCGTTGTGCACATCTGGCTTGGCGGCCGCCGAGGCAAAGGCAGCAGCAGGGCTGGCAGCCGCAGCCGCCGTCGTTGCATCGTGCAGTCCGTTGCGATGCTCGATCACTGCGGCGCTACCACGATCTTTTTGCCGCCGCCGGTCGCAGCCGGTCGCGAGGCGCCGGTACCTTGATGCCTCGGCATCTCATCGACCAGGTGGCAGCCCGTCGGCAGGCAGCTGTCCTCGCTCATCAGCACCGATGCCGCCGCGTCGTCGAATGCTGCCGCGCTCGAGCCGTCGTCGTCGTGGCCATCCAGCGTTCTCTGCTCGCTGCTTGTGGCTGCCTGCTGATGCGCCGAGCCGCAATCGAGTGTGCCGTCGTTGACCACCAGAGAGCTGCTCTGGATTCGCGCTGCAGCTGCAGCCGCCCCGTGTTCCCCGTGCTTTCTCGGCTGACGATTGCGCTCGTTCTCGTGCGTCGGCATCCGCTGAGCTATCTTGGACTCATCTGCAACGAGACATTGGCGTTTTGCTGGGTTTTTTCCGAGATCGGACAGATTTCAGCTGAATCCGCCGATTCGATGCCTTTATGGCAAGCGAGAGGATGCCACGTTTAGTTTCTAGGCTTTGTTTGAAGTTTTTGATGAGAACTCTAAAGTACGACTAATCAATCGACAGTCTGACAGATGCAAGTCTGAGGCTTTCCCTGCCCATGAATCATCAGCACTGAGGCACTTCCGATGAGCTGAGCCCCACCCCCTTCTCGATCGTATGGTCTAATGTAGCCCCTCACAGTGTGTGCCCTTCTAAACCGTGCATGCTCGTAACTGGGGAAAGTAGTCGAGAGCTTTATTTTCGGACGTGAGAACTTTTGAACGAAGGCCGTCGGCAACCAGTAACACCGAGTCACTTAAGCGTGCCATTCGAATGAACCATGTGAGATACAGCTGCTCCAATATGTCATCGCTGTTCATTCTACTCCCACCTGCCTCGGCAGGAAACTACCTTAAAGGAGTAAAGAAGTTGTACGATCCTCAATAACAACAACACAACAGCATGTACGACACCGTGCGAACAAGGAGTCTGAGGAGCAATTAGAAAATAGGCCTGGCCTTAGCCAGCTATCTGAACCGAATAGGCAGAAGGTTGAGACCAGTCGGGCTCAACTTTTGGATTTCACCGATCAAAATTACTTAAGGGCATTATTACTGTCATGAGGCCATTCTAGCTGGGTTTGTATGCAACTGTCAAAGGCAAGCCCCATGCTCGTCAATGTCAATGCCAGCCAGCCCAGCTCTGCTGTTCCAGCTCGGGCGATTCGTCCCTACTCGTCCTATCGCCCATTATCCAACGCCAGTGACACAGCGCCGTGCCTGCACGCCTGCTGGAGCGAGTTAACCCTGACCTTGACTCTACCAAGAGTTTACCCTGACCCTCCCAATCGATCGATTCGATCTTTGTATGCAAGGCAGCCGTCCTATAGAGCTCAGCTCTGGGTGTACTGGCTTCTTGGCCTAGCCATGTGACCTCTTAGTCAAGTCACGTGGCTAGGACAAGCAACACGAACGACATGATTCTCTAGAGTGGCCTCTAGTGGCTAAGCTCTCGCTCAACAAATAATAGCTTAACTCGGTAGCTGCAGACTGGAGATTGAACTCGAAACGTACAGAGTTATCTATACGGATTACAAGAGAAAGCTCATTTGAATTTCGTCTCGAAGTTCTTTTGAGCGAGATACAATTCGTGTAGCCTAAGCTGCTTAGGCTTTGAGTGAGCTATAGAAAACCCCTCCTCGTACTCATTGTGGCTTTTTTGGAGTTACAAAGATACTTAACATTACCTTATAGTTTTTTTAACAAGATACAATTACAAGGGCATCGCTGCCGAATCCTCGCGAGGAGTGACTTTCTCAAGTCTTGACGATGGCGCTGGTGGAACATTTTGCAATGAGAGGCTGGCTGCTGCTGCTACAGCCTTATGTTACTGCTGCCGTTGGTAAAGTAATCTTTCTTTGGCAGTCACGTGGCCTTTTTTTCACGAACCGTTACCTAATGCCAACCACGTGCTGCAGCCATAACTCCTTTTGACACAATGGGTGACCGTGGCCGGGGTTCAGATCCATTGTTCTTGGCCAGGTGTGCACACATGCCGCGAGCTAGCTGACCGAGGATTGACCCACGAAACTCGCCGGAAGACATCGATTCGACCGCCGGAGCTGGTGATTAGCCTCCGGAGGCCTGCCGTTGAGCTGGTCTTTATGTGTCCACTGTAACTGCTAACTTCCTGGCCCGAGTACAGTCAAAGTTGCCAGCATTGATGCACCACCACTCGCCCCTCCCCTCCTCCCTCCAGCACCTCCTTCGATAGACGGACTTGGCTTGCCCATGGCCACAACATTCGCTGGCGACTCCAGCTTACTGCCTCGGCATCGTAATGTAATGTAATGTATCTCCGTCTGTAACTCCACAAAGTCATAAAGACCATGTGGGTGTTACGCAGGAGAGTTTTATACAGGAATTGTGGATGGCCTATTCGCCAAGAGAGAGAGAGAGAGAGACACTCACAGCCTAAGCCGCTTTCGGTACGAATTCGGTAGCCAACAGACTTCGTCTCATGAAACAAAGAGAAAGTGGGAAGCATAGCAGAGTCAGGAGAGCAGTTGAGGTAGTGAGTAGCGTAGAAGTAGCAGCTCAGGACCGCTGAAAAGGATGTGCCATAGCCGGCAGTAGGAGAGTAGTTGTGTAAGTTCGTCAATACACGGCGACTTGAAGAACACATTTTTTGTTTGCACTTTAGCTTACGTTTTTGTTTGGGTCAGATTTTAAATATTTTTTAAATATTTATATTTTTTATTTTTAAATATTTTTGCATATTGGTTTGCCTAACGTTGCCTTCGCCGTGGCCACGGTGAAGGTAACGTAGCATCAAATAGCAATTACACGCGGCAGAATGAAAACGTTTAGGAATTGCCACCCAGAGCCTGAGCACTTGGAGACTGAGCAGCTTCGCACTGCAGAGCATCAATCAGATTGTGTTTTTGTAAGTTGGCTGAACTCGAATATTTACTTATTATTGGCCCAGAACCAATCAACCCTCTACGATCGTGCAGTTGGCGGTGCGGTTTCTAATGCTTGTACGTTCAACCTCACTGCCCTTCGATCTGCTCGGTGCTCGGGCGTCGCCCGCCAATGGGCTCGATAAACTGTCACAGTGACTCCCAAGTTGGTCGTTGATAATACTTTAAGAAATTATTCCTACCGCCCTGTCGCTATGTGAGCGAGTCATTAAATGTTGTGATGCGAATAAGGTCTTCTTTCTCTCGTGTTCAGCGCTTCGATACGATATCTTATATCTATGATATATGCCCCGCAGAATAGTGGCGTCAGCATAAATCCAACTGGCCAGTCAGTAACATTCGCAAGTAGCCCCACGCTGCCCGAACTCTCAGACGCCTCAGTTTGACCCCCCCCCCCCGAGGCGAGCAATAGTAGAGCCGAGGGTCAACAGTAGTAGCAAGTAACGAGGGCACTGATAATGGCGGCGGCAGGGGGAAAGGAGGCATTTCCCGCCGGAAATTCAATTTCAAAACTTAATTTCGATTCCAATTTTTGAAATTCAATTTCAACATTCCCTTTCCCGGCGGGGGCAGGGGCCAGGGGGGCATCCCCGAACCACGGGGCACTCGATGAGCAACCGCCGAGCTCGTGCCGACTAAACACTAGGTAAGGCGGTTGCTTTTCACGACCTCGGCCTCGAGGTCGTGGGTTCAAATCCTGGGGTGGGCGATCCTTCATCGCCACTGCAAGCGGCTGTGATAGCCGTAAAGGCTCTTTTGTCGCTATACAAAAAGAGGCTCTTAAATCAACTAGTATTTTTTTAAACACTATGGTTGTGTGCAATAACTTTTCCTTTATTGGTAGGTCTTACCCCCTACATAAAAGTCTTGTGGGTCTCTACCCCCAGGAAATCCTGATCAATCCCCAGGATTTAATAAATAAAAATTTAGCCAGGATATTTAAGATAGAAATCCTGGCTCCACGTCTATCGCTCTATCGGTGTCTTGGAAAAAATCTCAGTTGACATCGCCTCCACAACTCTTTCACGTTATGCATGGTAGAGACGAATGCAGTGGCAGTGGTAGTGGCGGCTGTGGCCGCAGCGGTCACAGGATGCCTTTGTTTCGGCTGCCTGGTGCTAGCGAATGGCAGTCCGCTTGCGGAAGAACTCTCGCGAAAGCGAGTGGCGAGTACCACGCTTTCCCTCCGGTAGCTGCGCTGCTCCGCAATATTCACGTAGCACTTAAGTTCGTTTAATATTTCTACACCGTAGCCTTAATTTTCGCCGTCAGTTGAATATGTATTTCAAAGCTAGCCTCCGGAAATCGGATGCCGACCTGGATTGGTCCAGCGGAGTTAAGGTGCTCACCCCGACCAAGGTCTGGCTGGCTGAGGTCGTGGGCTCGAGCCCCGAGGCAAATGTGTAGCGCCTGAAGAGAGATTACGTTCTCTTAGGGCGCTATGCAAATGGATTTTATTTATTTATATTTATTACCTTGCTCGGCGGCGCTAACCCACAGAGTCGTACACTCGTTACTAGCCGAACCGCTTGCAGGCAGCCGCACTGCCGATAATGAATTCAGAAGAGCTATGCAGAGCCTTCGGCGAGGACCAGGCAATCCCAGTATTGACACCCCCTGGCGGTCGGGGCTGCTCGGGCCACGCGAGAATGGCGCCACCTACCTCTAGCTCGCTTCAGTATGATCACCACCGTCGTGGCGAGGAGGCCGAGGACAACAACGGCCGCGAAGACGACTATGCCGATGGACCAGTTTTCGAGGGTGGCAATCGACGAGGCCTGCTGCTGTGGGGCGTAGTACGAGGCGGCCGTCGATGTGTCTGCAACGCGTGCCGCCGGCGCCACAGCCGTCATAAGCACAGTCGGACGGCGGGCCTCTCGAGGCCTCTCGAGGCCTCTCGAGGAGCAACTCGCAACGGCAGCGGAGCAATCGGCAGTTTCCTTCAGTGCGAGATTGCAGCTGACGCGCGCTCGCGAGGCAGCGAAGGCGGCGGCGAGAGGATCATCACCGTTCGACATGCTGCTGAGCGCTGGAACTAGCGCTCACTCGCCCGGCGTCGGTTGACTGCAGCCCTTTCACCGCGGCATCATGAGCTGCGAAGTCGCTGGCGGATACGCAAAAACCAAGTCCGGCAAGCGAGCCAGGGAACGCCGCTCGCTCGCAGCGATGCAAGCTAGGGCGTCCGCGAGAATGGGCGCTGCCGGCTGAAACGTTTCGCCTTACGCAGCGCCGACGCTGCAGAAGCTTCGCCGGCACGTCCTCGGTTCGCTGTCGACAGATCGGCGATCGTCAGGGGGCGTCGAAAGCTTCGCCAGGGCTCTCTCTCTCTGTCTCTCTCTCCCTTCTCTCTCTCTCTCTCTCTCTCTCTCTCTCTCTCTCTCTCTCTCTCTCTCTCTCTCGGCGAATAGGCCATCCACGATTCCTGCAGAGAAGCGAGGCTTCATCTCGGGATCCGCGGATGATCTGAGGGTCGATCTGAGTAGGTTAGTAGCAACGCCGCTGCCGAAGCTCTCAGAGCTGAGGCAGGCGGCAGCCATCACTCCCTCCGAGCCTCGCAGGGAGGCAGCCGCGGAGGACATAAAGAAGGCGGTGGCGGACGATTGCAATTCAACCCAGACATAATTCAGGCTGTTGGCTTTGTATTAGGACTTAGAAGAATGAACGCAGGGCACGCCGGGTAGCCTGATTAGGAGTATTTTAGATAACAGGCCGGAGCAAGATAATGAATGAAGCACGTGACCCGGAAAGCGACATAGTCTCGAAGTCGACACGCTGCTTGTTGGTGAGCCAGCGAAGTTCGGGGCGAAGTGGTTCAATGTGGCAACTGCAACGCATAGACAGACATTGCTATCTAGAGAAAGACAGGCCTCGCTCCAGAGCTGTCCTCTAGCTCTAGTTACACAGGGAGGAAGATCTGCAGGTGGTAATTTGCAGAATCTATAAGAGATGTCGAAAATGCATGGACCAACTCGGCTGTGGTATCCTTGTCTTAGCAAGTATACGAGTGGATGCAATGACACGTGGCTAAAAGTAACCAGACTCGTCTCTAACCAAACTTTAATCATTAGAGACCATACTTCAAGTCGAAATACTCCCAAAGCCTTAGAGCTCACTACCATTCGGCGTCACGACATCGCCTAACTGACTTAACGACTTTTATAAAGCTGATAAACTCACTTGTTCCTCAAAGCATTTCTTCCGTCTGTGTGCATCGGCCTAACTGAAACTCTTGCGCACTTATTGTGCCTGTTGTCTCGAATCAATTCGTACGCTCCCTATCCAGCGTATTTAAAGCGACTAGAACAAGCTATTTATAGCTATTAGGGCGCTGCAGAAATGCTTTGCGATCGTGGCGATTGCTAGAAGTGCCCTTCACGTTGTCGCTCCTCGTTTCAGCCGCTTGCAGTGCAATCCTCCATTCATCAATCTCTCGGCAGTGCTCCACGGCATAGCCTACTGACTGCAGCCAATAGCAGGCAGTACAGCTTGCCGTCTGCTTCTGTGAGGTCCGAAATATCAACGTGAATACAACGACAGTTCACAAAAAGCTTGAATTCGGAGTTCAAGCACTCCGAAGTTCTACGGTGCGAGAGTACGCCACAGAGGGTGTACGCTGTTATGCTGTACGCCGCATATATATATATATATTTATATATGTATATATGTATATATATATATATATATATATTCTCCCTGAATCATATTGCGGCTACTGCAGCTGCATTATGTTCAATGGAGTTACAGGTGCAATAGGAGGAGGAGGAGGAGGTGGACGAGGGGAAGATGAGGTGAAGGAGGCGGAGGGGTTGGAGTTTTCCTTGCAGCCTTATTTAGCTTTACCTCACCAGCCGAACTGCTGAGGCCACAGAGAAGTCGCATAGATGTGTAACCACGCAGAGCCGCGCTCCTGCGTCCGCCGTCGAAGGCTGACAAAGGAGCGCGGCTCCGTCGGCTCCGCCGGACAATGCATTCGTCACGCCTAGCTAAAAGGGGGAGCACTGTCACTAGGCACTCTCGACGCCGTAGCCGTTCGCGGCTCGGCTTCCCTTCGGCCCCGAGTTTATATTTAGACAAAGGAGCCTTGGGGGTGTATCGCTTTGGTGACGTCAGAGGCGTCGGAGAAAAGGACGAAAACTGGCATCTGTTTGCACGCCGCCGCCGTCGGCCGTATTTGCGGCGCTGTCCCGTCTTTCCGCCGCCGACTCATTTCAACGCAAATGGCCAATATTCTGGAGCCGTTTGCCACCTTTCTGAAGCCAGCGCAGGACCAATGACACCTTCCGGATTTTGGCTTTTGCACCGCTGCTGCCACGTTTGGTCCTTGCTCCGAACCGAAAAAATCTTCTTCGGCACACCTCTCTCTCTCTATATATTATATATATATATACATACATTAAATTATACGATATATATATATATATGGAGCTTGCTCCATATATATATATATATATATATATATATATATATATGTGGAGCAACTGAGACCGGTATGCAAACGTGCATACATACGTACATACATACATACATATTCTCCGCGTTCCCGCTGTACCTCTGGCGCCACGCCTCCGTACACAAGGTGCTGCAAGTGCGGGTGGCCATATTTGTTTCCGCGTCCCGCTCAGGCACCGCAGTGCGGTGCCACCGCCGCCGGAGCGAGAGAGATCGGCGGCAGAGAGATCGGCGGCAGAGAGATGGGCGTGCAGTCGGCCGCCCGGAGCCGCGCGTGGATCGGACGCACGGCGGCGGCGGCGGCGCTGCCAGCTCGCCAGAGCCGCCGCCGCCGCCGTGTTCCCCCGAATCGCTCGGTTCCCCCGAATTGACGCCGACCCCTCCTCCCCCTGGTTCCCCTCCCTTCCTTCTTCCATCCTCTCCTCCTGCCTCCTACCCCGTCCATCGGGAAGCGAACAGACGCCAAGACAGAGGGCGTCCGGTGCTAGCGCTTTTGCAAACGTGGAGTGGAGCATTTGAACGCATTTTTGTGCGGATTAGCCGACTCTTACCTCCCGGATAGTCGCGTTAGCGAGTTCCGACCCCGGGGTCTGCTGCGACCGTACATACCGAGTGCTGCGAGCCGTCGCGCTGCCCAGGACGGCTCCGCGAAGCCGCGCCACGCCAGCGAGCGGCTCCGGAGCGCCGCCTAGCGGTTGCTTTTCGCGTCTCGTCCCAGCCGCCGGTCCGTCCTCCAGGCCGCGGGCCAGCTGGCCAGGCGGCGGCGGGCGGTTACGCCGCAGAAGCTTTCTCGCGGCGGCGGGCGGGCTGTCGCTAGCGCTCCTAGAATAAGCGACGAAACGACGGAACGTAGCCCAAGCGTTCGTGCGAGAATGTACGCCATATATTTGATGCAGGCTGCGCGCGCGCGCGTGTCAGCGCGCCGCCTGGATGGCGCGCAGCCGCACTATTACAGTTATTGCTCAGCACAAAGAGTCCGCCGCCGCCACCGCCGCAGAGCGCGCCGTTTGGTCGCCACGCTCCTCGCAGCAGCGCGACGAGCGCGAGCGGAAGCGCCTCTCCGGCGCCTCCGCTCGCGCACCGGAACCGGAACGACCGGTGGCGGCGGCTGTCGAATCCGCATCTTATTTTGTCTCACGTGGCTGCGGCGAAGCTGTCGCGGTTCGCGACGGGTTCACCGCGATGAGTTCGAAATTACGATGAGTTCGGCATCCGACTCCTGAGTAGCCTTCGGAAATGGACCCGTGCACAAGATACGACCCCGTACAGGCTCAGCGGCTGCCGGATATCGACGCGAGCCTCGCTTTCGCTGTGCCAGACGAAGTCGAGGCGCGTACCGTCGGTAAAGGAAGCGGACGGGACCGCGCTGGTTCGGCATAACGCGGCGGCAGCAGCGTCGGAGGCCGCCGCCGCGTCGCCATTTCCCGCGTTCTCTCGGAGGCGGGATAACTGAACGTCCGCCGTCCCCGAACGGTTTCCTCGGCCCTGGAAGCGAGCGTTACGACTGAGACGGCTTTCGCCGTGCGGTCGTCACGTGAACCATAACGTCATAGGGAGCGTCGTAGCTCGAAGGGCGACCGCTACGACGAGGCAGCCGGCTGTCGCGAGCAGCTGGCTGCCCGTCGCGACCTTGACCGAGTGGTTGCAGCCGTCGTTGAGGCAAAGGCAGATCCAAGTCACGGTAGTCCAATCGTCCGTGTCCGAGTCGTGTCTCCTCTGCGCGCACATCTCCGGCTGCCCTGTGTTACTTTGTGAGATGCAGCCTCGAGACACCTCTCTAATCACTATCGTAGTCGTCGTGCCGGCTGCAAACCAAATTGCGTTGCTTCTGCCGCCGCCGCTGCCGCCGCTGCTTCGCGGCTCAGGGCGGACCGGATGCGACCGGCTGCGACTAGCAACAGCACGGGCTCGCGAGCAGCTGGAAGCTTTCGGTGGCCGGAGTGACAGGATTGCCGCTGCAGCTAAACGATAGAACAGGATTCGCCTCTCTGCGACCTAGGACAAAATACGTCGACGGACTCGTGAAGTGACTGCTTCAAAGGTGTATAATAATAATAGTAATAATAATGCACTTGATACAGCGCCCTCGGAGAGCTCAATCTCTTTCTAGGTGCTTTATATTTGCTACATGGGGAAACGCCGATTGAATGGCGAGTAATACCATGCTTGGTAAACAAGTATCGCGTATCGTTCTGGGACCTGTGCTTTGATCGCAGTTAATTTCGAAGCACTATCCCGCTAGTTCGTTCGTGTGCGAGTGCGTCCATCATGAGCGTCAATCTGAGCTCCGCGCGGGTTTCGAGGCAGATGCCGAAGCCGCGGCTCCGGACCCGTTCCGGTGAATGGCCGACTCCTCGTGCGAAAGCGAACGACGCCATGCCAAATATGACTTACGGCTGCAGAGACCGTTGCATTACGCGGGGGAGGGGGGGTTCGTCTCAACCTCGAAACCGTGCTTTCGGCGAGGTAGTGCGAACGTGGTGCGACCGATTGGCAACACGCGAGCGGTCGGCGAGGCGGGCAAGGTTGTGTAGGACTGGCTGTAGTGGCAGCTAAAGGATGCTCTCTGTCAGCTGACTGCTGCCGGATGTCTAGGGTCCGTATGAAGAGCCTCGGTACCGGCGGCGGCGGCTGGCTCTCGACCGCCAGGTAGCGCTGGCTGCGGCAGCGCGTTGCGACCGACCACCAGGTCTGATCCGGCTTGTGACGAATGGCGGACGCTGCAGCTGGGTGTTCGGTCGTCATGCAGATGAGGAAGCGGCGGCGGCGGCGGGTGGCGGCGGCGGCGGCGGCGGCAGAGCGACATCGGCATCCACTCTCGAATTTCTTCATCGAGGCCTCGAGCCCCCTGAGACTGAGACTCGGGGGGGGGCTCGAGGCCTCGCCCTCGAGCCCCCCGAGTCTGAGACTTCGCAGCCAGCCGGCTGCTGAGCTATTAAGAGCTAAATCTCGCGGAACCCCGAGAACTCGCGCCTAACGATCACCTCGCGCCAGACACGGTCGGACGGGTGAATTTGGTTTAGCGGGTACTTGGCCGCCCGGCCTTCGCGGCCCGGCGGGGCAGAGGGCGCAGAGGCCGGTCGAGCCGCTTGAGCAGCTGCACTTTACTGCTGGCTCGGCGGTCGCAGCTCAGAACGAAATAGCGAGTCCGACGGATCAGACAGACAAATAGCTAATCTAAGCCGCTGGGAATCAGTCTTCGCAATGCGGAGATCAATCTGGGCGAGAAGACGCTGTGCCCCGAGCAGCGGCCAGCGGCCTCGCATGCAGCGGCCTCGCAGCCATGCAGCGGCAGTGCATCTGAGGCGGCGGGCCGTCGAGCGTGAGCATGCTCGAGCGCACGCTCGACCGCTCTTACCGGTTGTCACGTTGTAGACAGTTTTCTTGAAGCACGAGCCGACGCAAGAAACGTTGGTGAAATTCTGGGGAGGTTCCGTCGGAAATGCGGCGCACTCGTCGGACGGGTCTGTGGTGAAGCACTCGTAGCACGAGGCCGCGAGAGTGGCTGCAAAAACGAAGGCTCAGAGCTCAGCTCTCTCGCTCAGCACTGGGCGCTCTGCTCTCTCGCTGCTCTCAGCACTCTGCCCTTACTGCCCTCAGCGCTCTGCTCTCACTGCTCTCGCTGCTCTGCTCTCGCTGCTCTAAGCTCTAAGCGCTCTGCTATAGTAGCCCTCGGCGCCCTGCTGTCGCTACTCTCTGCTCCTTGCTCTCAGAGCTCTGTTCTCTCGGTGCTCTGCTGTCCAGACTTGCGTCGCGACATCTAACGTGTCCACATTCAAAAAGAAACTAAAAGCACATATATTTATCAAAGCATTTAGTGGGTCCCTGTGATTCGTCTGGTTTGGTCTAGCGGTTAAGGTGCTCGCCCTTACCAAGGTCTGATTGAGGTCGTGGGCTCAAGCCCCGAGGCATATGTGAAGCTCCTGAATAGAGATTAGGTTCTCTTGGGGCGCTATATAAATGAGTTATATTCATTTAATATTTTATGTGCTTATGCGTGCTGACACTGTTGCATGCTGTCAATACCCACACTTGCATGCTGACCCTGTGCATGTCATCCCTAACCATGTTATTCTTGCTGTCTATTGATCATGCTACCACTAACCATTCGATCGTGCTTCCTTTGCAGCAAATGTAAAGTGCCTAGAAAGAGATTGAGTTCTCTGAGGGTGGGATATCAAATGTATAATTGTCATTATTATAACTCTCGGTGCTCTGAGCTGTCGATGCTCTCAGCTCTCAGCTCTCTGAGCTGTAGCTGCTCTCAGCTCTCAGCTCTCTGAGCTGTAGCTGCTCTCAGCTCTGAGCTCCCTGAGCTGTAGCTGCTCTCAGCTCTCAGCTCTCTGAGCTGTCGATGCTCTCAGCTCTCAGCTCTCTGAGCTGTAGCTGCTCTCAGCTCTCAGCTCCCTGAGCTGTAGCTGCTTTCGCTGCTCTGAGCGCTCAGCGCTTTAGGAGCTTGTATCGGTATCCGGTATTGCGACGGCTGCCTAAGATCGCAGCTTTCGTGGTAGCTGTAATGGTAATCGCAGCTTTCGTGGTAGCTGCCCGTAATATTGTCCAGTGCACTAATACCACCGCTTTTGCACAGCACCACCGGAGATAGCTCTCTTGTCTCTTTCTGGATAATTTACTTGCGCTGGAAAGTTAGCAGATTAACTGTGACAAGCACAAAGTAGGCGTGCATTAGCACTTGTAGGAAAAATTTACGCGGAGGGAGCAAACGAGGCTATGAACAGGGGAGTGTGTAACTTTTTTAAATTTCGTCAAGTCATGAGATGTAATAATGAGGTCAGTCAGTTTCGGATTTCGGGACTTTGAAAGCACGGGGACTCAAAATTAAAATAAATTACAAATTAAACGTAAAAATTAAGTGACGGATGTCTCCGAAGGATTTGTGTTTGGGTAAGGATACGGCTAAGCGAAACTCCATAAACCTGGATACGATTTCTACGCAAGTTAGTAGAAATGTATAGCCGAGGCTTTAAAGCCCCAAGTTGAACATTTTTTAATGAGAATTTTTTTCAACAGCTCAATCGATAGAGCGCCGTCATGGTAGGCCAGAGAGTGAAACGGAATCGTTCACCGCTCGCTGTAATTCTTTTTTCGGTACTCGGCTCCGGCGGCGAGCGGTCGCTCCACAAGCGAGAGCAGCTCCGCAGCGAGCGGCTGCAGAGGGAGAAATCTCGCCGCTACGCGGCGCTACTCGCAGAACTAAATCGCTAAATGCGGCGGTGGCTCTCCACCCGGTTCGGCCAGCTACCAACTGTAAATTGAACGCAATTACCCGTTCAGCTAGTCACACGCAGTTCCAGTCTGGCGCATACATCGAGGCTGTGCAGGCGCCCTCTGGCGACGATTGACTCGGGTGACGAGAGGCTCGAGCGACGCAGCGAACCTCGACGGAGGGGACTGGCGGAAACGCCAGGCCTGAAGAGAGCGAAAACCGCCCCAGCGTTCGGGCTAGTGCCTAGCAGGAGCGCTCCAACGTTTAGACTAGTAGACTAGCACCGGCGGCGTCGTCGTCGTCGGGAGGTGGATTTTCTGTACGCAGCAATGCAGAATGCTTACGGTCATGTATATGTACGTTTCAATTCACTTCTCACAAGAACACGAAGTGATGCCTCTTGATGCTGACACATCAACCTCCCGGACACGGACGCGGGCTTGCCTGCCCGGGCAAGTGGCGTGAACTTACCAGTGGGCTTTAAGACTGCTCGCCGATTGCTATAACTTTGTATTTCCTTGCACGATCGGTATTGAAAGCGGAAGTTGATTAGCTAGCCGGTGCCAGCCGACGGGAAGGCGGCCCGCGTCAAGTTTACAAGGAGTCGCGCATCCGCGCGTCTCGTGATTAAGGTGAGCGTTTGATGTCTCCAAGGTAGCTTTTTATGAGGAGAGCGTTTATCGAACAACGGTTGTCTGTTTTGATAGCAATTGCTTCCCAGAAAAAAGAACTAAGCGAATGTATGCACAACTAACGCAGACAAATAACGCTGGACACGAACGACGGAGGAATTGGCCAATTGTGCATCGAGCTTTAGAAACTGGAAGCGCTTTAGAAATTAGAAGCGCTTTAGAAACTGGAAGCGCTTTAGAAAATTAGAAGCGCTTTAGAAATTAGAAACGCTTTAGAAATTAGAAGCGCAAGCAACTCTTAAGGCCGGCAGTGTCAAACAGAGAGAAAGAGAGAGAGAAAGAGAGAGAGAGAGAGAGAGAGAGAGAGAGAGAGAGAGAGAGAAACAAGGGAAGCGGAAGTGAAGGCCTGGAAGCAAGCGTTGCGCCGACGGGGATGAGCGAACACGCGACTCGAACCTAGAGCAGAGATGAGAATAAAGTAGAGAAGTGCTGCCATTAATGAATTATTAAATTAAATGAACGATTTGTCTAGGTAAATAAATACAACATATTTGGCTTAAGTATGCATTAAATTGAATGTTATATTTTTTTAATTTGAATTTGAAGGAAATTTTTATGTTTAAACTTGGAGATTTGCGAGAGATGCGAGACGCACTTGGCGGACGCATTCGGCGCACTGGAATGACAGTCATTCGTCTGCACAACGGTCGGCAGAAGACGCTAGAATGCGTGACTCGTGAAGCGTGGGCAAACTAGGGTCTAGTAGCGCCGACAATCCAGTGACGTACTGGGACGTATCGAGCACTGTTGCTGCGCGTTCGAGCCTTAGCCATCACTAATTAGCACAATGCTGCCAGTACGTGGTGCTCGCCCAAGGTGCGGCGCCTATTGAGACGCAGCCGTCGGCCGCGACGAAGGGCCGCGCGCCGTTACATCAGCCGAGCGCAGAGAGAGAGAGAGAGAGAGAGAAAGAGAGAGAAAGAGAGAGAGAGAGACAGAGAGAGAGACAGAGAGACAGAGAGAGAGAGAGAGTGCTCCGCACCGCTCGGCCTCGATGCCCACGCGTCTGCGCTCAGAAACGCTAAAACCCGTCCAAGCCGCGTTACGCCAGTTACGTCCGCGTCGGCTTCGCCGCGCTGGCCGCCTCCACTCTCCTGCCCGGGCGGCGGCGAAGCGCATTGGCAGACGACGACGCTCCGACCTTCGCAGACATGCTTTCTCTCGAGCGCCGATTACCGGAAAGAGCGGCAGCCGAGCTGCCCACAGCACTAAGCTGCACTGCCAGCGTCATCAGCCAATGGCAGGCGGATGACGTCGGGGAATGGCGGGCCGTCCTCCAATTTCATTCGGATCGGTCTCCTGGCTGGCTGTCTCCTGCTGCGCGCGTAGCTGCCCGGGAAGCATTTACCTCGCCGCCGCCGCTGCTGCTGCTGCGGCGGCGGCGCTGGCTGACAGTTGTGGACGGAACGAGAAGCGGCGCGGGGCCGTGCGCGCCTTCTCGAGCGGCGGCGACGTTCGCCCTCGGCGAGCCGCCGCCGGCCTTGATCCGCCGCTCACGACGTGCACGCTCGCGCCGCGCTGCTCGTGCGCTCGCGAGAAAAGCGAGCTCTGAAATACGCTCGCGCCGCCGCCGCCGCCTCGGCTACGGGAGCGGCGTTGGAACGACGGCGGCCCGCAGCTCGCGCCTCGTGCGCGCTTAGCGCCGGCGCGAGGGCGCGCGTCGAGAAGCGGCGGCCGAGCGACCGACGGACTGAGTGCGGCTTTTGTACGCCACATTAGCGAGCGAACTTCGGCCTGAGAATGGCACGGAAGCGACGATGCGTGGCGGCGATGGCGGCCGCGAAAGCAGGCCTCTGCTCCACGGCGCCTGAGATCGAGGCTCGGTCGAGCGCATGCAAAGCTGCGCACCGTAGCGGCCTGCGGGCATCGCCTGGGGGGGGGGGCGAGCGGGCGACACGTCGCTGCCACGGTGCGGGGAGCGACTGGGGTCGGCGACTGGCTTACCGGGCTTACGGTGGGCGCTCGGACGCGCGGACATAGTTACAAACAGCACGGTCGGCGTTCGCGGCTTCCCCACAAACGAACGCGGCCGACGGGACTGACCTATGACCTCGCGGTGCCACCCGCCGACGTCGCTCCGATGCGGGTAAGCTAGGAGCTTGGTTCTGGACTGAAGCGGAGAGGCGAAATTCTAATTTGTCGAGTCTCACTGTCCGGATGATGATAGACAGGCTCTGGCCTGCCGATCCTAAATTTAGACCTCTCGGCCCACGCGAGTGCACTAATCGTAAGTTTAAGTGCGCGCCGATTTGCCTGCGCCGTCGCAAGGAGTGCGCCTTCCCGCTCCGGAGCTCCGGTTCTTGACCTTGCTGCGGTGGGGAGCCGGAGCCGGAGCTGCGGTTTCCCCTGGAGTAGAATATGGATTATCATCATCCACCTTGACCCTAAGATACACAGCCCCTCTCTGTCTGTCTGTCTCTGTCTGTCTGTCTGTCTGTCTGTCTGTCTCTCTCTCTCTCTCTCTCTCTCTCTCTGTCTCTCTCTCTCTCTCTCTGTCTCTCTTCGGTATTCGGCTATCGTGGCGTCTACAATATATAAGAAGTTAGAAGATTTTCTTGACCGCGTCAATGATTACTTGCCTTCGGCTGGACTATACTTTGTGGCCCATGGTCACGAGTTAAACCATTTGCCCGGTTTGCCTCGTGTTTCGCGAGAACGGCGGGAGCGCGGCGCTAGTGCATATAGTCATTCGCTTGCTCAAGCGTTCTCTCGAGTAATATGAGGTAAAACTCGACCGAGGAGTCGGTGACATTTAGCAAACTCATTTCGGGTGCATTGCTCGCGGTGCCGGGGCCGAGTCCAATTCTCACGTATGCCAGCCCTGCAGCCTTCCCTGCGCAATTTCTATGTCTATGCCCGAGCCATATATCGATCGCTCCAACAGGAGCGACCCGCAGCAGAGCGGCGCCCCAGACTTCCGTGCGCTCGCTCCTCAGAATACTGCGTCCGGTGACGAGGACAGAGGACACGAAGTGCGAGTCGGATAGAGGAGATAGAGGAGGACACGAGCTACGAGTCGGATAGAGGAGATAGACACGAAGCGTGCGTCGAGGAAGCAATGGCGGCCGTTCGCAGGCAGCCGGCGTCTCGTCAGCGGCGGCTGCGGGGAGGGGGGGTTGCCGAGGTCAGCTGATTGCCCGTCGGGGTTGGCCGTTTGCTCTCAAAGGTGACCGCACGAAACATTCACGCGCTTGAGGAAGTGCAAATCAAAAGCCGCGGATTTCGCAGATTTCGAACGCGAAGGCGACGAACCTTCCAGAACGTCGTCGGCAGGTCGCGGCCGCGTCGTCGGCAAGAGGCGGCATACAAATCTGAATCCAGCCGCACCCCGTAAAGACGGCAACCGTCGCGCGCGCGGCGGCCGTGCCGCAGCCCCGCCCTCCAGCCGCCCAGCGGACGGATGTCTAGACAGTTCCGGACGCGTCGCGTTACGCTACGCTGATGGGGCGGCGGCTCACCTGTCAGGCAAATGGCGATTAGCGTAATGACGCCGAGGCTGCGGTTCATCTCTCTTGTTCTGTTTAGGCAGCCGCATCCATAACCGTCCGCGAGCAGCAGTCGTGAAAGGTGCTCCGCTCGTTTTGGCGACCGCGTCGCCGAGGCAGCCGCAGCCGCAGCCGCAGCCGCAGCAGACGCCTCGCGCGACGGCGCGCTCGTCCGACGACGTCGGGGCGACTAATATATCAACGCGTCGATCGATTAGCTCGTCAAGGAATGGCCGCCACGGCGACCTGAGACGCCGCTAGCTGCGCCCGGAGGCAGCCTGCCAACGCGTGACCGCGACCCCGTACTGACGTCGACTGGGTGGGGGGGGGGCCGGCCGCGTGCGGCGGCGCGGGAGTGGGGCGCTCGCTGGCAATGGCCGCTGCCGGATACCGAAGACTCCCAGGCGTTCAGGTTGCCACTCGTAATCTTTTGTTTTTGGAAAATGATCATTATCGAAGGCCATACAAGGTTCATTGTTGGTCTTGTTGCATTCGACGCAGCGGAACGCGAACGGGGTCCGGGCCCGTCGCCGGCGTCAATAGACCCTATTGACGCCGGCGCTTAAGAGCGGGCGCTAACTGAGGCTGCATAATGGCGCCCCTAGAAACCGAGCGACTCTTTGTGCGGACCACCGAGGCCGATTGGACTCTAGGTTGTTTGCGCAACTGAGAACTGGCGCGTATCGCGGCGGCGGCGGCGGCGTACGCGTAACACCGCTGCCCGAGAGTTCGGCCACCGTCAAGAGCCGGACCCGGAAATGCTGGCGCTCGGCCGTAACTGGGAGGCCATGCGCGGCCTCGCACTTGCTCGTCAGCCCGCGCGCGCGCGCGCGCAGCGTCAGTGCAGGCGTCAGTGTCAGTCGGCGGCGTCCGCGGCAGCTGCCGCTGCGCGACGGCCCGAGCAGAGCGGGCTGACGACGACGACCAGCACTGCATCGCCCTCCATCGGCGCGCCGACGTCGAGCTCAGCGGCTGCAACACAAGAGGTCCGGCGGCGCGTTAAACCCGCGGGAGACCGTCGGGGCTGAGTGCGCGCGCGCGCGGGCGCGCGCGCTCTCAGCCGCGTCTTTCGCAGGCCGGTGCGCGCACGCGCGGGCGCGCGCGCACCGGCCTGCGAGGGAGATTAGTCGTCTGTCGACGAAAGCTGACGAGCGCCGAAATAGAGGAAGGAGCTAGAGGAGGACGACGTGAGTGGAGGCCGCCGGAAATGGAGGTTGCGAGCGAGGCGCGGGCCGCCGCCGCCGCGGACGTTGTCGCCGACGACGAGCGCGATTCCGGGACGGCTCCAGCCAAGCAGACAGACGTAGCTCGGGCCACCAGAGGGCGCCAGAGGGCGCCGATGTTCCGCTTTTGCTCATCGCAACTGCTGCTGCAATGGCGGCGCTGGCGGAGCCGGAAAAGGGAAGTTCGGCTCCCCAGCGTCTCCCAACGTATAAGAAGCGCGCACGCGCGCGCGAGGAGACGCAGCAGCAGCAGCAGCGTGGTATTAAAAGCCGAGTTCGAGTGCCGCGAGCGGTAGAAGGGCGTGTCAAGTAAAGGAAGACATCAAGAACACTGAGGAGACGGAGAGAGAGAGAGAGAGAGAGAGAGAGAGAGAGAGAGAGAGGAGGGAGGGAGAGAGGGGAAAGTGGGAGGGAGAGAGAGAGAGAGAGAGAGAGAGAGAGAGAGAGAGAGAGAGAGAGAGAGAGAGAGAGAGAGATAGGGAGAGAGAGAGAGAGAGAGAGAGGGAGAGAGAGAGGGAGAGAGAGAGGAGAGGGAGGAGAGAGAGAGAGAGAGAGAGAGAGAGAGAGAGGAGGGAGAGAGAGAGAGAGAGAGAGAGAGAGAGAGAGAGAGAGAGAGAGAGAGAGAGAGAGAGAGAGAGAGAGAGAGAGAGAGAGAGAGAGAGACAGCGAGGCGGTGCAATACCCCGCAGTAATGAATTACGAAGCTTACAGCGACGAGCTTGATTGGCCCATTGATTATAGCAGGAGGCTGCTTATGAAATAGCCGCAATAAGCTTAGGTTTGTGATCAGAGCGAGTTATTATAACGCATAAACAAGATTACTGTATGACTTACGACCTGGCTATTATGTAAGGCATGGAGGGCCTGACCCGAAGCACCGTCTTCGAGTAACGCTCTGCCGGTCGGCGAGTCATAGCGATGAGCTCGAGCTGCGGTAAGCCTGTAAATAAGTCCGTTGGAAGTCAGTCCCAGCGAATCGCATCAGCCGTAGCGTAACGTAATGCACGGCATAACATTACATTACGGCTGATTCGACTCGCTGTGACTGTCCGAGAAGAAATAACTACGAGTTAATGACCTGCATGGGATGTCGTATGGTCGAATGCTGTCGTACCAAAGCCGCAAAGCAGATATCTGCAGCAGAGGCGGCGGACAAAGATGGCGCGAAAAGCTGCAGAGAGAGTTGTCCTTGACCGTGCACAGCTCCTACTGCCGTTCGCGCGCTACGGGCGTCGCGTGGTACGGGGTTCCGGGGTGGCAGCTGCGACATACAAGACAGACGGGAGTAGCTGCAGAGTTTTTCACCAACTGTAGGCGCCCTAAAGGACAGGTTGGCAGGCGTACAAGTAGTAGTGAGTAGCTACGTAAGTCGGAGGTGTCACGAACGGTTGGACCATCTTGGCTTGGGTGTCCTTTACCTAATCAAGCCTGAATTTTCACTTTGTCTCGTAGCGGGGGTGGACAATAAGTTAGCTGTTCCACTCCTCCGCTTAAAGACAGTTAGCGACAGAAGCTTTAGCTCTGCAGGTCCTAGACTGCGGAACTCGCTTCCACAATTCTTACGCAACGACAACTACTCTCCTACTGCCGACTATGGCTCATCCTTTTCAGCGGTCCTGAGCTGCTACGTCTATGCTACTCACTACCTCAACTGCTCTCCTAACTCTGCTATGCTTCCCACTTTCTCTTTATTGCGTGAAACGAAGTCTGCTGGCTACCGAAGGCGTACCGAAAGCCGCTTAGGCTGTGAGTGCGCTATACAAAACTCTCCTGCGTAACACCTACATAGTACGGCGTACGCCATATGCGAAGGCGTCCCTGGGGCGGCGGCTAAGGAGGACTGCGTTAAGGTAAACGAAGCGCTGCTGGCAGCGTTCTCTCCGAATTGTTTTGATGCCTACGAGGGATTCGCCTCACGGAAAGCGAAACGTCGGTGCTCATCGGTCGAACTTAAATTGGATGGCTGGGCTGGTGGCTGGACATTTCTTTAAATGCACCTTTGTCGCTGGACTGCCGGAGGCGGCGGAGCTGCCTCTCCGCGGCCTCGTGCAACGTTGGTGACATTTCGCCGACGCATTTTCTCGTCGAGAAGGCGCTCGCGTCGTAGTGAGGGCGAGCGGCGCTCCGAGTGCAGCAGATAGTCGCTTTGCGTCCGGCGCTCGCTCGGGACGTGAGCCTGCGGAGGCCCTGCGGAGGCCCTGCGGAGGCCCTGCGGAGGACCGGCGCACGTTGTGCGCTTCCTGTGCAAGGCCGGCGGGCACACGGCCGTCCTTGACCGAAGCCGCGTAGCGCCGCAGCCGCGTGAAGCGCTGCTGCGTCTGCTGCGAGAGCATTCGACGTCTGGCTGCTAATCGGGCTCGGATCGGGCCGTCGTACCGTGTTAGGCAAAAAACGAGCTCGGAAGAGCATGCAGGAGAGCATGCACGAGTACTGCGCCCCCCCACCGTGCTTTCCCTTCCTTTTACCCTCCCTTTACCCCTGGATTTCTCCCTCTCCTTTCCCCCTCTCCTTTCCCCCTCTCCTTTTTCTCTTCCTGTTTGGCGCGTCTTCCCTCGGTATGTGTCCTCATCGAAAACTCGGAGACGTCTGCGCTGGTGGATATGGGATGCTCGAGGTCCATAATTTCGGCGGTGCTTGCAGACCCTGCGAGGGTCGGGCGACCGTGCGAGCCGGTCGTGATGATGAATCGAACCACTGCTGTCTGCAATCCACGTGCATCCCGACGTTAGCCCTCTGAGGACGAACGATAGTGCTCGATTGCCTCGTGTCAGATGTCTTTCCTGGTTTCGGGCTGCTGCTCGGTGTGGACGCCATTTAACTGCTGTGGGCGGCGTATTTATCGGACCTGTTCAGCTGTTGGCCAAGTTGAGTTCATGGGCCAAGAGTTCACGAGTTCACGGGAGAAGTTCGAAAGCGAAGTTCGTGCCAACGCAACATGAACTAAACAACAGTGGTGGCGTCTGCCTGTCAGCGAACCAGGCAGATAAGGACTGTAAGGCCACGTCCCATCAGGAACGCCGGTCAGTCAAATGGAAGTGGAAGAATTGTGCTGCCGCTCCTGAATCGGAAAATCTTGTCGCTTCATACCACGTGGCAGAGGACATTTATGCCGATTACGAAAAGGAAGTAAGCGAGTGGATCAAGGAAGGCTGGTTGCAGGCATTCGCTAGTCATTGAGGTGGCCTGATCCCTCTGATAATAATAATAATAATAGTAATGCACTTGATAAAGCGCCCCCAGAGAACTTAATCTCTTTCTAGGCGCTTTACATTTGCTGCAAAGTGAAATGCAATTGAATGGTAAGTAAAATCATGCTTGAAAAGCAAACAAAATGAATAATATGGTTAGGGGTGACATGCACAGGGTCAGCATGCAAATGTGGTTAGTGGCAGCATGCATAGTGTCAGCACGCATAAGCACATCAAGGACGAATCACAGGGACCCACTAAATGCTGTCCTAAATAGGTGTGTTTTTAAGTTCCTTTTAAATGTGGTCAGGTCAGGCGATGTTCTGACGCAGGTCGGGAGAGAGTTCCAGGCTTTGAAAGCATACAAACTAAATGCACGGTCTCCAAAGGATTTGAGGTTTGTACGGGGGTATTTGTAGACTGTTGGATTCCGAAAAGCGGGTCGTACGATGCTTGGCCTGATGGGGGAGTATATCTGACAGATAGGCTGGAGCCATAGAATGAAGGGACCTAAAAGTGAGGGACAAAACCTTGAAGTCAATCCGTTGCTTGACTGGTAGCCAGTGCTGGTGGGCGAGAAGTGGAGTAATGTGGCAACTGCGACGCTCACGACAGACAAGCCTAGCTGCAGAGTTTTGCACCAGCTGCAATCGCCGTCTGATGGCCGTCGTGCAGGCAAGTAAGGGCAAGGTATGAGGCCCGTAATGGACTAGAGAGAACTATATCAGTTTATCTCGAGTCACACGGCCGGCGGCGATGTGTATAGCACTAAGCTCAGAGCGCGGAGACAGCTGAGCGAGAGCGTGAGCATAACCTTGACCTTCGAAAAGCATACTTGCAAGTGCACGCTTACCCAGCTCTCTAGCAATATCAGGTCGTGGAGTACAGGGGTCGTCGGTATTGCCTAACGCGACTGAGTTGTGGACTTATGTACCACTTATGTTATGTATTACCTTATGTCGCACCAAAAATAATGACCTCGGTCCTGACAAAGGTTCTGTCCATGAACGAGAGAGTGCGTGCTGGTACTGATTCGTTTGTTGACAATATTATTGCCAAAACAGCGTCTTCTCAAATGCTGAGATCACACCGACTTTTTACAGTACGGAGGCGAAGCGAACGGAGACTTTGGCCTCGTCGACGGACTTCGGCTCTTGGACTTTGCATATTTTCAGACCAAAGGAAGGTGAAGAGCTTTGTTGGCGCCGAGATAATGTGGAGATAATGCGCATTGCCTGATGCATTATCGCGACGGCAGTTCGGACGCCGGCGGAAGGCCTCACAGCTGCGTTCGGGAGCACTCCGGACGCCAGCGAGAATGTACTTCTGGGTGAATCCGCTTCAGCGTTTTTCGTGTTATCGCGTACGTTCAGATGAGGAGAACTTCAAACTAAACTTGCCACGCCTTAAATAATGAAAAATAAATTTCGCACCCGCACGCCATCAAGCTGCATGCAGAATTCACACTTTTTGTAACTAGTTTTTAGTCCATTCTATCTCTTGCTCGGTCCAACTTATTCAAAGTATTTCCCTATACAGGTTTCATTCAGGCCGTACAAAACAGAAGAAGGTCAAGGACAAATAGCTCTTTGACTCAAGTCGTTTAACTGTGCTCGAAAAAACATCAAATCCTTAACCTTGGATTTGGTGACCGCACCTTCGCTTCGCATGCTGTAAATGCCTGAACCACACTATCGCTTGATGTC
This sequence comes from Cristatella mucedo, assembly GCA_009760855.2. NCBI lineage: Eukaryota > Metazoa > Bryozoa > Phylactolaemata > Cristatellidae > Cristatella > Cristatella mucedo. The sequence continues at coordinate 426,136 of WPIO01000016.1, forward strand.
CCACATCTCCTGATTTGACGACGTTTAATCAGAAGCTTAAACCCACACAGCACTCCTCACAGCATTCGCTCCATCGGTATTCGGAATTGCCTTTCGTGCGTCCTGAAATTTTGCTTGATAATATTTAATAATAATTATATATAACGTATGTCTGTCGTGAGCGTCGCAGTTGCCACATTACTCCACTTCTCGCCCACCAGCACTGGCTACCAGTCAAGAAACGGATTGACTTCAAGGTTTTGTCCCTCACTTTTAGGTCCCTTCATTCTATGGCTCCAGCCTATCTGTCAGATATACTCCCCCATCAGGCCAAGCATCGTACGACCCGCTTTTCGGAATCCAACAGTCTACAAATACCCCCGTACAAACCTCAAATCCTTTGGAGACCGTGCATTTAGTTTGTATGCTTTCAAAGCCCGGAACTCCCTCCCGACCTGCGTCAGAACATCCCCTGACCTTACGACATTTAAAAGGAACCTAAAAACACACCTATTTAGGACAGCATTTAGTGGGTCCCTGTGATTCGTCCTTGATGTGCTTATGCTTGCTGACACTGTGCATGCTGCCACTAACCACATTTGCATGCTGACCCTGTGCATGTCACCCCTAACCATGCTATTCATTTTGTTTGTTTTTCAAGCATGATTTTACTTACCATTCAATTGCTTTTCACTTTTCAGCAAATGTAAAGCGCCTAGAAAGAGATTAAGTTCTCTGAGGGCGCTTTATCAAGTGCAATATTATTATTATTATTATTATTATAATTATTATTTATGTATTGTATATTGTAATAATTATATTAATTAAATTAATTATATAATAATAATAAAATAATTCAATATTATTTAACAACTAATCTGCTTCTTTTTAAGCATACACACAGTGCCTAGTGAGAGCTTTCGTTCTCTCAGGGGGAAATATAAACGTATCATTACTCTTAATAGTTTTCTCCAGTACGAACAGTGCAGAAAGTTTCACTAACTGTCTGGCTTAAAAAAAATAATTCAGCTATTCCACATCATATCATACCGGTGTTACAAGCACCGTTCTTGACCTTGCATCGATAGTTCACTCTAGAATTAGTTCGGCCTCACACAAGTGTCACAGGATCGACGTACGACGCCCCGTCGATCCTCGTTTGGTGTCACATCGTAGGATCCATCGATCGCTCGCAGGATGTGACGGTTTTGCACTTGCACTCGCTGCGCTGCGACCCACAACCTACCAAATCCACTCGCCCACTAGGCTAAGCGTCGTACCCACTACTTTTCGGAATCTAACTGTTTACCTATACCTCGTACACACCTCAAATCCTTTGGAGACCGTGACCTTGGTTCGTATGCTCCCAAAGCCTGAAACTCGCTCCCGACTTCCTTCACGACATCCCCTAACTTGACCTCATTTAAAAAGAAATTAAAAATGCACCTAGTTATGACAGCATTTAGTGGGTCTCTGCAATTCGTCCTTCATGTGCTTATGCGTGCTGACACTGTTGCATGCTGCCACTAACCACACTTGCATGCTGACCCTGTGCATGTCACCCCTAACCATGTTATCCATGTAGTTTATCAAGCATGGTATTACTCACCATTCAGTCGCGTTTCCCTTTGCAGCAAATGCAAAGCGCCTAGAAAGAGATTGAGTTCTCTGAGGGCTCTTTATCTAAGGGCGCTTTATCTGAGGGCTCTTTATCTGAGGGCGCTTTATCTGAGGGCGCTTTATCTGAGGGCTCTTTATCTGAGGGCGCTTTATCGAGCGTATTAGTATTAGGAATGTGTCAATGTGGAGGACTCGTGCTAGAGTCCCCATTGCGGTAGGATATGCTTAACTTTAGGAACGTGCGTGGCTTGGATTGCTATCTTCGAAAATGGTCACCAAGATGGCCGAACAAGAACAGGAAGATATATATATATATAATTTATATATCTTCCTGTTCTTATATATATATATATATATATAAGATATATATATATATAATATATATATATATATATATATAAGAACAGGAATATATATATATATATATATATGTGTGTGTGTGTGTGTGTGTGTATATATAGGTATGTATGTATACATATATGTACATACATATATCTATGTGTGTGTGTACACGAGCAGCTCACTGCTGCCTGTGGACTCACCGCTTCGCTGAGTCATAGCACTTCCATCATGGAAGACTAGATGACAACGTTGCACCGTCTTGTCACAAGTGCAAATAAATACAATTCATTTGTATAGCGCCCTAACAGAACTTAATCTCTATTCGGGCGTTTCACTTATGCCTCAGGGACTCAGCTCACGACCTCGACCAGACCTTGGTCGGGGCGAGCACCTTAACCACTGGGCCAAACCAGCTCGGCTCCATCTTACCACAAGACGCAAGTGCCCTATCTCGCGGCGTGATAACAATAATAATAAAGCACTTGATAAAGCGCCCTCAGAGAACTCGATCTCTTTCTAGGCGCTTTACATTTACTGCAAAGGGAACCGCGATTGAATGGTGAGTATTACCATGATGGACTTTCTCGCTTTAATTTGTAGAGAGAGAGAGAGAGAGAGAGGGAGAGAGAGAGAGAGAGAGAGAGAGAGAGAGAGAGAGAGCGAGAGAGATATATATCTCTCGTTAGACGACCACATCAGCTCCACAGTCAAATCCGCCTATTTTCAGCTTCATAACATTGCTAAAATTCGGGCCTGTTTAGATAAAAATACCACGTCCAAGTTGGTCCATGCATTCGTGACATCTCGTCTCGACTTCTGCAACTCACTGCTCACTGGCCTACCAGCATGTGCGATCAGGTGATTGCAGCAGGTGCAAAACTCTGCAGCTAGGCTTGTCAGTCGTGAGCGTCGCAGTTGCCACATTACTCCACTTCTCGCCGACCTGCACTGGCTACCAGTCAAGCAACGGATTGACTTCAAGGTTTTGTCCCTCACTTTTAGGTCCCTTCATTCTATGGCTCCAGCCTATCTGTCAGATATGCTACCCCATCAGGCTAAGCATCGTACCACCCGCTTTTCGGAATCCAACAGTCTAGAAATACCTCATACAAACCTTAAATCCTTTGGAGACCGTGCATTTAGTTCATATGCTCCCAAAGCCTGGAACTCTCTCCCGACCTGCGTCAGAACATCGCCTGACCTGACCACATTTAAAAGGAACCTAAAAACACACCTATTTAGGACAGCATTTAGTGGGTCCCTGTGATTCGTCCTTGATGTGCTTATGCGTGCTGACACTATGCATGCTGCCGCTAACCACATTTGCATGCTGACCCTGTGCATGTCACCCCTAACCATGTTATTAATTTTGTTTGTTTATCAAGCATGATATTACTCACCATTCAATTGCATTTCCCTTTGCAGCAAATGTAAAGCACCTAGAGAGAGATTGAGTTCTCTGAGGGCGCTTTATCAAGTGAAATATTATTATTATTATATATATATATATAATTATATTAATCGTTAGTTCATCGACATAAGAGACCGAATCACAATTCAGCCGCTTAACATATGCCACAGGGGTTGAGCCCATAACCTTGGCCACCGAATTCATTCACCTTGACCTCGGCCGTTTAAGGCGAGCACCATGACCGCTGGGCCAAAGGCTTAAACGAAACTGAAAGCGTAAGCGTTACGTAACGCGGCTTTACGCGCTCACTGCTCCGTCGCCTGCTATGATGCTCTACGATTTCTTTCGCTGGACAATTTAGAATGGTGATCCATGCTCACTAGCAGACAGGTGAGCTCAATAGCAGACAGGTGAGCTCAATAGCAGACAGGTGAGCCGCGGTCTTAAATCCGTCACATTCCGCAAGGAGGCGCCGCCGCAGAAGGAGGAGCAGGAAAGAACAGTGTGAGTCACGCCTCATCAGTTACCGGCTTAGACCGCGTCGCGGATGTGGCGCCCCCTACCGCCACCATGCGAGCCGGTACCTCCACTTCCTGCCGCCGCGCCCCCAATACGTGGCCCTGCAGCACTAAAGGAGGTCGGTCGCCTCAGTGGCAAAGCTACGCCTGCAGCGCCCTCGACCAAGACGAGCGCGAAGTCGCCATCTTTATTGCACGAGAACAAAACGCGCGGCGCCGAGGTCGCGCGCGCGCCTGCCATGCGGAGTACGGGGTGGCAGCCGGCAGCGTCGCGGACGGCGCACGCGCGAGGGGCGGCAGGGGTTCTTTGCAGGCAAGCGGAGACTGCAAAGATAGCGCGCGAGCGAAAGTCTCGGAGGCGCAGTGGACGCAGATGTCCGGATAAACCAGACCGAGGCCAGAGGCGCCGGGTCCCTGCCGCGCCAGCTAGCTGGCAGAAATATGCAGGAGCGCAGGCCGCTCGCGAGGCAGCAGCCGCGGAGGCCGCGGCTGCTGCCTCGCGCGCCAGTCTGGCCGCGACGTCGCGGTGCCAGTCTGGCTTCGCGGCGGCGGCGGCGAGCGCTCGCCGCCGCCGCGAGCGCTCCTACCACGAAATGCTGGATCGAGACGCTGCCAGGCGGCGGTCCCGCAGAGAGAGAGAGAGAGAGAGAGAGAGAGAGAGAGAGAGAGAGAGAGAGAGAGCCGCCGCGGCGGCGGAAGGCGCCGCGGCGCCGGCTGCGGATACGACGGGCACGCCGAGTCCAGGCAGTGATGTCCACGCGCAGTCCTTGCTTTAAAAGCACCAAGAATTGCGTTTGGACAATCACTGCCGTGACGGCTGCGTTTCGAAGAGGCTGGCGATCTCACTCGCCCGCCCGCCTGCTTCCTGTTCGCGTGGCAACAGGAGCGTCCGTTGCTCGCCGCGCCGCACCGCGCCGAGCCGCTCGACTCCGGAGCACGAGCGCGTCTGCGCAGTAGCGTGCTGCAAAGCAGCTGCGCTCACCGAAGCGCGGCTAATCCCAACCGCGGCGTCCAGTAGCCGCGGCCGGCTGTCACAAATAAGCCGGGCGAGTGACGAATGAAGGCGGGCATCAGCGACCGGCGGCGGCGGCGGCGCTAGGTCACTGTCAGATCGCTGCGGCCCACGCCCATCCGTCAGCCGGACGAGACAGAGAGAGGCAGGGAGAGAGGGGGGCAGGGAGGCAGGGAGGCAGGGAGGCAGGGAGAGAGACAGGGATTCCCGGGGGTCGGACCGGCGGCGGCTACGGGCAGGATGGGCGCGGCTGCTAGCGCCGCTCGTGCGCGCACTCGCTGGGAGCCGTGGCCGGCGGAGGGCGGGCAGGGGCCGGTGTCGCTCTCTCCAGCGCTTCTCTGCGCCGAGGCCGCGCTCTCTGCGCTTGCTCCGGGGCTTGCCGCAGTGTCCCGCCGCCCGCAGTGCTTCTGTGCCCAGCGCATTCGCCCAGCTCGGTTTTTCCTTGCGATTCCGCGAGACTCGCGAGCAGGGAGGCGCCGCCGGAAGTATGGCGGTGCGGGTAGCGGACGCAGCGGCAGCAGCAACGGCGGCGGATGCCATAACTGACGGTCGTGATTTATTGACGACCGGAGAGAGGCGGCAGCGGATGATATGCTGCTGCTGCCGCCGCTGCAGTAGCAGCGGCAGATGGGAGGTGGATAATAACTAAGCGGTAGGAGTTGGTGAAAACCATTACGGCACGCGAGAGGGTAGCCCGAGGCCTTCACCGAGGCCGCTTTACCGTAGCGGAAGCTCTTAGCTATGCGCCGCAAAGCGGCTGCCTTGTCGCGAACCGCCGAAAAAGGAACGGCGCGCAAGGACACAAGGCCGCTTCCTGTGCGGCCTGCGAATTTGCTGATCGCAGACTTGTTGCTTGCTTTCATGCCAATCTGGCGACTGCGTTGGAGGCAAGATTCTGGGGAATGGCGGCGCAGTCAACAGAGGACTGCTGGCGACCGAGGACTGGCGTGCGTGCGTGCGTGGTCGGTTCGCTGGAGTTTCGCCGCTGCCGCCTGCTAACGCGGCTAGCGTAGCAGCCTCGCTCCAACTCTCCACTGAACGCTTACCCGCAGAAAGAGCTGAATACTAGCTGATTTGCTTGCAGCGGCGATATAGAATCTCCACATGATTCGAACCCTAAGTAAGGCGGTCGCTTTTCACGACCTCGGTCCTGAGGATGTGAAAAGCGACCGCCTTACTTAGTGTGCCATCACGGCTCACCAGCTGAAGGAGCTCTTCCACGTCTTACACGGCCAGCGTAGGAGCCTCATTCCAACTCTCCAATGGAGGCGTGCCCGAAGAAAGAGCTAAAGGAGCTCTTCCAGGTCAGAGCGAGGAAAATGCTCCGGCCGCAGCAACTCGGCTGCGGTTAAAAGAAAAGTGGAATCGCTACAGCGGCTAAGACCTGTCGGAGCGGCGTTCGATCGGGCGCCATGGGTCAGGGGTCGCGCTCGCGGCGACGGGCGTGGCGCTGCCCGCACACGCTCCGTCGCTTGGCTTTCTAGAAGCCCCGACGGCGAGCCATCGATTCTGGGTAGATTTACAATCACTTCTCATTATCGTAGCTGTTTGAAACGGTATTATTTTTCCTGCAGAACTTCCGCTGGCGAGTCAATGGGCGAATTCGGTACGCCGCTAGCGACGTTTAATTGAAAGCGACGTCGTAAGTTTGGCGTGCCGCAACGAGTAAGATTATGACTGCTTAGGATATTATTCGAGGTCACTGACTTGCGGTGATTAGGAACCGACTGCGTCACAATTTACGTTGTTTTAGCATAAACAGCGAGACTCGTGCAATATTCAGTTATGCTGTAGGCTTTTGAGGCGGGCAGCTGAGCTGCGCTCTGGGCGACGTGCTGAGAATCGCAGGCAGTGGTTTCAGCGAATTGTCGAAATCCGGTCTAAGTAAGCGAGAAAATCGACCAGAATCGATGGCACGAAGCTCGAATATGAGTGAATATAGTTTGCAATACACTGTCTTTATAATTCGCCAAACAAATTTCGCCGTGCTAGCGCGATCTCACGAAATCGGCAGCAGAGGGCCGCAATACGGCCAGTACCTAGCGCGACGCGCTCTAACGCAGGCTTTTGTCTCGTGCGAACGCGCACTATGAGAATTTTTATGGGTACACTTGAACGCTAGTGTAGTTTATTATGCAATCCAAATCGGAGCTGTGCGCCCCGCTATGATTTCCTGCGGATTGCGGTGGCGGCCGGAAGTCTTTGGAGCATATTTGTTGGAGAAGGCGCGAGAGCGAAAGGGCAGAAAATTCAATTGTAGCTAAAACCACGGTGAAAAAAAATAACTACTCAAAATTTGAACTGCGCTTGACCCGAGTGGATCGAGGTGCTTCCACGCTGCTCACTACCTCAATTGCTCTCCTACTGACTCTGCTATGCTTCCCACTTTCTCCTTGTTGCGTGAGACAAAGTCTGTTGGCTACCGAATGCGTACCGAAAGCCGCTTAGGCTGTGAGTGAGCTATACAAAACACTCCTGCGTAACACCCACACGGTCTTTTATGAATTGGTGGAGTTACAGACGGAGATACATTACAATACATTCGTCGAATCGTGTGTATTATGTCTACGGTAAATCGGCGCGCACCGAGGCGGCAGCCTCGATGGCCGCCGCGCTACGACGCTCAGGCTTCGCCGGAACTAGTGAACTATTACGTCGCGGCGCGTCGGCAACGGCTGGCGCTAGCTGGTACGAGCGCTCGATTTACGGCACAGGAAGTCTTTTTCCAGAAGGCGCTACAGCCGTCCGCCGCGTGTGCAACAATATTCGCTCGCTCGCTCGCCCGGATACGGCTAGAAGGCCGCGTCAGCAGCGTCGCGCGAAATGCCCGAATTCGCCTCAGGGTCAAGGCCGCCAGGCACGCTCGACGAAGCCGCGGGATGGCTGTGAATTGGGCGCTGCGAACAGAGCAGAAATTACAGCACTTTCCAACAATAGGACACCTGCTTGGGAATAGTCTTTTTGAAGCGCACACTTACCGTTTAAATGGAATAGCTAATCTGCCTAACAAGATTCAATTGCTTACAATTTCTGAAAATGGTCGGAGTAAATGCGGTGGCTCGCAAGCACGCGTCTTCACCGCAAAAACCCAGCTCCGCGTGTTACCACTGAATTAAAGTGCACTCGGTTGATCCTTAGCGTTTCATTCCAAAAATAAACTATATGTCGCGGATGTTTGACTTGCATTCTGTGTGCGGTGGGCTTAGATTCCTCGCTAATCGCACGGCCCACCAAACACGAAGGGAGCGCCTTCCTATGACGACGACGACGAGTCAGCTCCCTCGTCACTCGCTCGACGGTCGTCTTTAATTGTATTTAATCTCTTGGTAGATGCTGCGGTTCTGGCCGACTCTCGCTCTTCATCGACGGCTGCTGCTGAAGGCGAAATGTCCGAAAAATGTCTTCCATTCTTTTCAGGGAAGGCTTGCCTTTCAATGGACGAACAAATTAAAAATATATAAACCACACGACCGTTTTGACAACTGACACGCGACCGAAACATGGTTGAAAACGTTCCTTTGGAAGACGCGTTTACACCGGAAATAGTATGTCGAACGCACTCGTACGAACTTGGGTGAAAATAAGGCCAACGGAGCGCTGGTGTTTCTCCGGTGAACTTTGCTGATAAAAGTTACCCCGCGCGGTTATTAACCGACACAAGACCACTATGCAAAACTCTAGTGAGAGAAAAAAGAAAGCGACGCACAGCGAACCTCCCTCGGTTCATCAAACAAAATTGCTGTTACATTTATGACTTTACATTAACGTACTGTATGTACATCTACGACACAACGTCGAGTACCTCAATGGCCGTGCACCTTTGGCCAGCTGGTTTGGTCCAGCGGTTAAGGCGCTCGCCCCGACCAAGGTCTGGCCGAGGTCGTGGGCTCAAGCCCTGCAGCATATGAGAAGCGCCTGAATAGAGACCAAGTTCTCTTAGGAAGCTACACAAATGAATTATACGTAATACACACACACACACACACACACACATACACACACACACACACACACACACACACACACACACACACACACACACACACACACACACACACACACACACACACAGAGTAACCGTATCTATGAAAAATAGTGCATGCATCTTTGCAAGCTATACAAAATATTAGCTGATTGAACAGCCTTGTTTGTATACCAGCAGAACGGCTATCGCCAACGCTTGCAGTTGGCAATAAAGGATCGCCCACTGCAGGATTCGAACCCATGACCTTGGTCATGAAGAGCAAGCACCTTAACGCCTGTTGGGTTATCGCGGCCCAGTATACAGCACTACTTGGGTTGGACTGTTGTAATTACGTATGCACGGGCTAGCAAAATAGCTATTATAGCCTTCTACAGTTATCGCTTAACATGGGCGGTAGAATTGCATTTAAATCTCAACTAATACTATATATATATATATATATATATATATATATATATATATATATATATATATATATATATATATATATATATAGCAGCGTCTTATGAGCATTGGCATTTCAAAGCTGGCTGCCAGCCTGCTGCCCCACAGCCCGGCCCCAGTTGCACAGACCAGGAGGTGAATTGAGGGTGGGCTGCTTAGTGTCACCAGCCCTGTTTGACTGGTTCTAGAACCCAGTGTCAAGGCTGAGCGGCAGTCTCATTTAGAGTGGTGCATGCAGCTCGAGCCTGATTACCGATCGGCTCAGCATTATCATACAGAGAGCATCTCCTGACTCATTGAACTCTGCCTGAGCAGCTAATTCATGCATTGCTTGTTCCTGTGAGTGTATCATTACTAGTCACACAGCAACAGGATGGTCAATAGATTGGATGGACAACACCTGGGGATGGAACGGATGTGAATGGACGGTGGAACGGCCGAGCAAACCGCACAGAGTCAGGAGCTGAATCAAGTGGACGACCTTGCCGTACTGCTAATTGTGCATTGCGGTCGTAGCCGGGACCGCTAGAACTGTCCAAGAATAGGAGTGGGAAGCTTGCTGGCAGATAGATCATACATAATGATGGACGAAAATGCCTACTTGCATGCTGCTCTAAGCAATCCATTGCTTCCCTACCGGCAGTCCAGTGTGTCAGCTTGGGGCTGGTTTGAAAAAATCAAGTCAGGCATCAACGAGGCACGTCAGAACGAGTCAATTTTCTTCTTCAAGTTGAAAGAGGGATAGATAAACCAAAGTTCTAACTGGCTAGTTCTTTTCTTAGGGCGATGGATTGTGGATGATTACAGCTTGGAGGCAATCTCTACATCTTGCATAAGGGGAGGGTGCGGTTTTTCTTTTCTTTTTTGGGGGGAGGGAGGAGGGGCCGTGCTGATTCTGCATCGGTGGGGGAGGGAGGGGGAAGTGTGAGGCCTCAGCGACCTCGGTCCTTTAAGGGAACATTTAACCAGGATTAATCAACAGTCTACGAGGCCGCTGCAGCTGCTGCCACAAGAAGAAGGCCATAATTCCTAAGGGGATCGTTCCCTGTCGTGGGGCTCCAATATTGATAGGTGACCGTTCTCATGGTCAAGAGAGGCGCATTAAAACCCCAGGTCACGTGACAACCCGTTTCTCTGGAAGTGGGAGCACGGGAAACCGAGTAAAAAGACGCAGACGCGTGCTGCCGTGTCGGCAGCACGCGTCTACCGTCTGCACGAATAGCACATTCAAGTTTCACAAATCGGAATGACGCCAGGCGCGACTAACCATCATCTTCATCATCACCACGCCTAGATATTCGGCGGGATCACAGCAACAAGGTCAAGGATAAACCGTCATCCTGCTCAGCACAGCAAGACGAACGACAGACAGCAACTCCTGGAAGAACAGCGTATAAGAACAGCAGCTCGATAGCAGATCACAGGTCGGGGACCGGGCAACTGGCACCGTCTAACTGACATCTGCTGCTGCTTCATGACGAAGGACAGCTCGAGCGCTGTGGTGCGTGGGTGGGGCGCACGTGCGCTGCAGTGCGGAACGACCGGCCCGAGTTACTTTCGCAGCACGAGTACAACAACTTGCTGCACCTGCAGCAGCAGCAGCTGCTGCAGCGAAGTCGGTGAGGTCAGTCTCGATGAATGAGATGACGAGGCACCGTGCCAGCCAGCCAGTGCACGGGTGGCGCTCTCTCTCTCTCTCTCTCTCTCTATCGCGTTGTTGCCACACAAGGCCGCCTGTCTAGCCGGCTGTGTGTCAAGCTTGGCGGTGCAAAAAGCGGTGCAGGGCAGAGCAAAGCACACCGCCAGACAGTCCTCGATGAGCCGCAGTTGCAGCCCGAGTGCTCCGCCGGCCGGCGGCGTGGTCGCTCCCGCTAGGCGAGAGCTTGGCGGTCTGTTCCAGTCTGTTTCTGGTCGCAGGCTCTACCTAATTACCGCCGACTATCTTGGACGGGATCACGAAGTATTCAGCCGGTAAAGGTGCGCAGTGCTGCGACACGAAATCCCGCATGTACGCTTTGGCCTGCAACCATCGATGCATCCACCGGAATGCGTTGGGTCACCGAGTGCACAAGCAAGAAACAAGCGGCAAGGACAAGCGGCCGAAAACGATTCTAAGAGAGCTGGCTAATAATAATAATAATAATAATAATAATAACCATCATCATACGCTGGTGTAGCGCCCTCAGAGAACTGGATCTTTCCGGGCACTTTACGACCACATGATGCAGCCACGCTTCCGAGTGGAGCCACTGAAGGACAGTGCTCGATGATCAAGGCGAGAACAGCGCTCCGTGCTACAGCTAAGGAACTTCCGGAATCTGCTAGGGCCAGAGGGAGGAGGGAAAGGTTGCTGTGCCAGGCGGAACGGCAAGATTTATTTCTCTTCTTCTTTCTTCCCACCTGCTTCCGTTACTCTATCAATCCTGTGCTAACGCCCATACGTACCTACATACGTACCGGCGTGCATGTACTTGCAGCATGCGATGGCTAAACCGGGTAATGCCAGCGACAGGCCCCCCCTACTTACGAGGTACATCACCAAGCACACTTTGTCTTGCATCGGCAGATCTGCAAAAGCAATGTCAAACAATAAACACCCACGATGACGTCCAACACACACACGCACACACACACACACACACACACGCGCGCGCACACACACACACACACACACACACACACACACACACACACACACACACACCCTGTTGTAAGGGCCCTGCAAAAAAGCACGCGACCAAGTCTACGACCAGGCCTTTAAGTGAAGTATTTTGGCCGTCATAAATTTTAGAAATCACAAAGCTAGACTGTAAATAATGCTTCATAACAGTCACAAGCATGCACCTCAACAAGCTTCACACATGTAACTAGATCTACCAAGATTCAGCAAGTTGAGACACAAGTCGCATATGATGAGGAGATCGGTAAATTTGTTATTTGTAGATATGCTACTTCCAATTTACGTATGGAATTGGTCAAGCCAAATCATTATAATTATAATAATAATAATACACTTGATAAAGCACCCTCAGAGAACTCAATCTCTTTCTAGGCACTTAACATTTGCAGCAAAGGGAGCTGCGGTTGAATGGTGAGTGGTATCATGCTTGATAAACAACATGAATAACAAGGTTAGGGTGACATTCACAGTGTCAGTATGCAAGTGTGGTTCGTGGCAGCATGCACAGTGTCAGCACCCATAAGCACATAAAGGACAAATCACAGGGACCCACTAAATGCTGTCCTAAATAGGTACATTTTAAAAATTTTGGTCCCACGAACCGGATTATTGTTATTGGGCTTGCCCAAATGGAAATTTAAGTCATTCTTTGGCTCCAGCCTATCTCTCAGATATACTCCCCCACCCGACCAAGCATCGTACCACTCGCTTTTCGGAATCCAACAGTCTAGAAATACCTCGTACAAACCTTAAATCCTTTGGAGACCGTGCATTTAGTTCGTATGCTCCCAAAGCCTGGAACTACCTCCCGACTTGCCTCAGAACATCCCCTGACCTGACCACATTTAAAAGGAACTTAAAAACACGCCTATTTAGGAAAGCATTTAGTGGGTCCCTGTGACTCGTCCTTGATGTGCTTATGCGTGCTGACACTGTGCATGCTGCCGCTAACCACATTTGCATGCTGACCATGTGCATGTCACCCCTAATCATGTTATTCATTTTGTTTGTTTATCAAGCATGATTTTACTCACCGTTTCAATTGCATTTCCCTTTGCAGCAAATGTAAAGCGCCTAGAGAGAGAGAGATTAAGTTCTCTGAGGGCGCTTTATCAAGTGCATTATTATTATTATTATTAAGGCCAAGGCTTTAAGGCCATGTGTTGTACGCCGAAGTGCGTATCCCCAGGTACGTGTTTAGCATTAAGCCTAAAGATTTCGTTTTGACCCACACTTACTAAAAACTTGACCCACATCCAGAATCTACTGTCTTCAACACAAGAAGAGTTCACTTGCTTAACATCTGGCTGCCACATTTAAACGGTTAGTATAGGCAGGTGTCGTTGACCTGCAAGCAATGGCCGATGAAACGAGCCTAGATTTATACCTAGATTATATATATATATATATATATATATATATATATATATATATATACATATAAATATACACACACACATATATATATATATATATATACATATATACACACACACATACATACATATATATATATATATATATATATATATATATATATATATATATATATATATATATATATATATATATATATAGAGAGAGAGATAGAGAGAGAGAGAGAGAGAGAGATTGATGGCAAGCAGCAAGTGGCAGAAGAGAACTCGGCAAGTAAAGGATCTTCCGGCTGAGCACGACACGACACCGATCGGTCGGGCACATGAGCGATTCGAGCCGGGCCAAAAGCCTCAAACGTCAGACGGACGATCAGCTGATCACTGATGACGATCGTCAGCTGATGATGTCAGCTGATGATGTAATGTAATGTATCCTCGTTCGTAACTCCACAAAGCCATAAAGACTGTGCGGGTGTGTGAGGGAACATGACTTGGCAGCATGGGAGCACTGGGCAGACCCTAAGAGGCCTCTCAGATTGCCGAAGCAGCCGCAAGCTCGCGAAGGGCAGTCGATGACTCGGCAGTCCTGCCCAAATCCATGCATTGGAGGCATCTGTGGAGACATCCATCTACCATAAACTGCCGCCAGCTGTCGGGAGGGTTCGGAACGAACAATGGCCCGACAGTGCGAAAAAACAACGAATGCATGGGATATAAGGGCTGCCGAAGGAGTACAACGGGAATGGGAGGGCAAGATCCCTCAACACCGGCAGCGGTCAAGTGTGTATAGATAGACTGGGCTTGGCCGTCGTGGTTTGGAACAAAGGTTTTGGCGTTGGAGCCAGCAGGCTTGTTGCTTGGTCGCAGTACCCAGCCCGACGACAGGTCGTGCAGGGCTGAGACAAGGTGTTACGAAGGAGAGTTTTGTATAGAGCACTCACAGCCTAAGCAGCTTTTGGTGGCCAACAGACTTCATCTCACGCAATAAAGCGAAGGTGGGAAGCATAGCAGAGTCAGTTGAGGTAGTGAGTAGCATGGAAGTAGATGCTCAGGATCGCTGAAAAGGATGAGCCATACTTGGCAGCTGGTGAGTAGTTGTCGTTGCGTAAGAATCGTGGAAGCGAGTTCCGCAGTCTAGGACCTGCAGAGCTAAAGCTTGTGTCGTCAAGCGGTCTTTAAGCGGAGGAACGGGGCAGCTGATGATCAGCTGATCGCCAGCCTCTTCAAGGGGATCTGGTGATCGACGGCGTCAGATTCTGCCCGCCAAGGAAGAAAAAACACTAGCCGATTTAATATAGCCTCGTCTATATACAGGGACAGAATATAGCCTTGACAGCTATCACCTCCAATACAGGATCGCCTGCTGCTGTACTACTCGAACCCATGATCTGGGTCGTGATGAGCGAGCACCTTACATTCTGTGCTAATAACCAGAAGAACACGCTTTCCCCATCGCTACTGATGTTCCCACTGGCACTCGTAGTAACCAAGTGATTAGTACTAAAGAGGTCGAAAGCTGCACATTCGAGGAAGCGCTGCACATCCACGTGGTGCTAGTTGCACGGCAGGCAAACTAGTAGCTCTGCAATGCGGCTCCGCATCGGCTCGACGAAATAAATGCATAATAATACGAGGACGATGTCCGTGCAAGCAGGGGAGATGTCGGTTAAAGCTAATGAGTCTCGCTACGACGTCGGTGCGGCTCGATCAATGCCTTCAAGCAGCAGCAGCAGCACGATCCTTTTTCGGTAATCGCCTGGCCGGCACGGCCGAGGCAAGAATGGCGATTATCTCCTCCTGCTCTTCCCGAGCAGCCGAGGAGCCTCACGATGCTTTGACGGCAACATCATCGAGCGTGGCCTGCCGCTGCAGCGCAGAGCACAAAGGCGACATGCGCTAGCTGAGACGCCGCCGCTGCTGTGTTCCGTGAAGCGGCCAGCGAGCTCACCTGCTGAGAGCTGCGAGCCGTCGTCATGCTCGCGCAGCAGCTGCTTGCACCGCTCCTCGCTGTAGCCGTGCTTCGTCAGCAAGGAGCCTGGTAATGGCAACGTGGCAAAAGCCGGCTGCTGGCATGAGCTCTGCCTAGCGGAGAATATACATGGCGACACGAGACACACACACACACACACACACACACACACACACACACACACACACACACACACACACACACACACACACACACACACACACACTGCGCGGAAAAATTGTGATCAGGCATTCGACAGCAATGTGGTGGGTGGCCTGCCGTTCGAAGAGTACACCCCAAAAGCGTGACGCGCAGACTTTCGGCCGGTATAGATGCAGCAAAGCCGACCAATTTCTGCACGTCAAACCGAAGAATCAGTGCAGGCCGTGCGATTTCGAATGCTCACTCCATCTCCCAAACCTCCCTAGCAACTTGCCAGAGCTCTCAAAACAGGAAATGAGTGTCGGCAAGAGCTGACGAACGACCCCAGGCACGTGACACGTGCTGGGCTGGCTCACAGCGAGCCAAGACTATAAAAACAGCGCGTGCCGTCACCCGCTGCACTGGCGACGGCGAGCTGGCACAGATGCATAAGAATTCTCGAGCGTTCAATGGAATTCTTCCGACATGGCAGTCACGCTCGTGATGCAAGGCAGGCTGCCCGCCGCTGCCGCCGAAGCAGCCGGTCAAGGTCACGCTGCGAGCGGCAGCAGCGGCGACTGACGCTCTCTCACCGTGCGCCGCCTCGCCAGCGGCTGCGAGCCATTCGAGCAGGGCGCTGTCGGCTTCGCTGCCGGCCGCTAGCAGGTGCGGGTATCTGTGCAGCAGCAGCCGCCGCAGCAGCTCGTTGCCTCGGTTCGACAAGAGATCGCCTGGAACGCTGCGAGTCGGGCGTCGCTAACAGGATGCTAGGCTTAGTGCGCGTGTTTTGCGGGCACGCACGAGAGCTGAGACGAGAGCAGGTGCAGCAGGTGCAGCAGCAGCAGCAGCAGCAGCAGCAGGCAAAGCAGCGCAGCCAAAAACCACTAATGGAGTGGACATCAGCAAAGGAGGCAGCAGGGGGTGCCAGGCAGGCAGGCACCGTGTGCCCACGATTGGAGCGCCACGCATGCATGCATCCTGCTCCTGTGCTGGCCAATCGCGACATTCCCACGTGTACAGAGTGTACAAAGGCCTCGTGGGACCAATGCCCAGCAGGCAAAGCGCTGAGCATTGAGCTGCCTAGTGGCTCGGAGACGCAGGGCAGCCAGCAGAAGCAGCGACGAGGAAAAGAGCTCTTTGTTGCGGGAGGCTCGCGGCAGAAAGGCGGGCGGGGCGGCAAGGCGAGAGCGCTTACGTAGATATCAGCTCGTCCATCGTCCTCCGGATGAGCAGCACGGGCCCCGGGTACTGGCAGACTAGCGAGGCATTGTCCAAGTGCATGTACCTCGTCACTGCCAGCTCCACAAAGTCACCTGGCAAGACGACGAACAATGCTGATGCCATGACAAAGAAGTATTGGTGGCGGCAGCAGCCACGGCAGCTAGGAGCAGAGCAGCGGGCTACTGGATGGAGGCTACGAGTGGCAGCAGTGCGTGATGCAGCAGCGGCGTCTCGCACTATTGACTGCTGGTGCACAGTGCCCACCGTCTGCTATCCTATGGGTTTGCTCATGCGTCAGGGAGGCTTGGCGGCGGGTCTGCGCATCGCTTGCGCGACTTGCGCTTACCCCAACTCTTTGGCATTCGCTCTTGAGCTAAGGGAAGGATGTCATCGAAGCTAGCATCCAGAATCTACAAGCAGCATAAACACGGCTCCATCGCTAAGACAGCCACTGTCTGGGGGTAGGTAGTACCACAGCGATGGTGGGGTGGGGCCGTCGAGATAGGGGTTAATTATATCGGCATACAAGAGAGAGATTGGCGAAATAAAATGAGACTAAAGGGAGGCGTTCAGATCTTGGCGCCATAACAAAAGCGTGTGCGACAAAAAAGCTTGACCCTAACAAATGCACGCGATTACAGCTTTTCTAGCAACCACTTTAGCCACCGCTCCAGCAGGCGCCTTAGCCACCGGTCAAGCTACCGCTGTTGCCTCTGCTCGGTATCCGGTGCTCTAAAAGCTGCCTCTGTGATCGCGGTACAAGCAAACTGCGATACAGCTGCCATTTCCACATCATTCTACATTATTAGGCTATACTAACTCTTCCTATATACATATATCATTTTAAAATATATTTAAAAGCTGGCATACATTATAATGTGGTGTGAGTTATAATAAGTATTAAGTTTTGCTTCAATAAAACACTATAATTACGAATATCTATTCAAACCAGCATTCCTTATAATTATTTTTTTGGCAGCTTACGTCCTGCGCGCTAATGTCGGGTCACCACACATCTTTGGTGCACAAGCATTATGGGAGATTTTTCCAATGCACGGCTGCCCCGAGCTGAGGGGGTAAACAAACATGGCCACTATCATGCCACACTACAGCTGGCACTTCCTCTAGGTGCCATGGTTTGATACAGAGACGAACAGATCCTTTAATAAATCACCTCGGCTGGAAACCGGACATATGATTGCTCCAATGGATCGTGGCATGGTTTTTCCCGATCAACGCAGTTGCCTCTCACACATGCCTAAGCCAAGAGGTCAATAGTGAAAGCAAACCAACGCTTGAACTCGTTACCAATTAGATGTGCACTCAAGGAGTGGGCACATGCTCGGCATGTATGCTAGCTGTAACCAAGGAGCACGCATGATCGTTAGATAGCCATACCAACTACACGAGTGACGTCCCATCAAATGCAGCAGTCAAATCTTTTGCCAAAGAAACCGAGTAGCGAGAGCAGCAGCTCGAACTCGGAGATCAGCAGATCAGATCAGATCAGATCAGATCAGATCAGATCAGATCTGATCTGATCAGCAGCAGACAGAGATCGGAGAGAGCCTCCGAGGCGGCTGCATCTCTTGCAGCCATGTTTGCAATACTTGGTGGCTGTGCTGTCGCTCTACCATAACACGACTAAAATGCAAGGCTGTGGCAAGGACGTGCACTCAGGTACTCCTTCCCACTGCAGAGAAAGCGACCGTCGGCCACAGCTTCCACGTAGAAAAACATAACAGCTAATCAGCTGTCTGGTGACAACGAACGAGTTCCCCTTAGGCACCGTGCTTCAGCTGGGTGTTCGGATGTGCCGGCCTAGCTTTCAATTGCATTTCCTTTTGCAGCAAATGTAAAGCGCCTAGAGAGAAAGAGATTGAGTTCTCTGAGGGCGCTTTATCAAGTGCATTATTATTATTATTATTATTATTAGCTGTCGAGGGGGAGAGGAGGGTACCGGCAATGAAGGGAAAGGTGAAGGTCGATCAGCTCAGCCCCCCTCATCACCATGCATCTCCCCCTGCCATTGTTTGCCAAGAAGCGCCGAGAGGGGGACACTTGCTGGGACTATATCACACACACACAGAGAGAGAGAGAGAGAGAGAGAGAGAGAGAGAGAGAGAGAGAGAGAGAGAGAGAGAGAGACGAGAGAGAGAGAAGAGAGAGAGAGAGAGAGAGAGAGAGAGAGAGAGAGAGAGAGAGAGAGAGAGACAGAGAGAGAAGAGAGAGAGAGAGAGAGAGAGAGAGAGAGAGAGAGAGAGAGAGAGAGAGAGAGAGAGAGAGAGAGAGAAGAGAGAGAGAGAGAGAGAGAGAGAGAGAGAGAGAGAGACAGAGAGAGAGACAGAGAGAGAGAGAGAGAGAGAGAGAGAGAGAGAGAGAGAGAGAGAGAGAGAGAGAGAGAGAGAGAGAGAGAGAGAGAGAGAGAGAGAGAGAGAGAGAGAGAGAGAGAGAGAGAGAGAGAGCAGAGAGAGAGAGAGAGAGCAGAGAGAGAAAGAGAGAGAGAGAGAGCAGAAAGAGAGAGAGAGAGAGAGCAGAAAGAGAGAGAGAGAGAGAGAGAGAGGGACGGACGGACAGACAGAGCAGTGGCAGCACACACGTGTGTACCAGTGCCCTGACGTCGGGATAGCGCGAGGCTGCCCACGAGGAAGCGTAGCCGCCGATCGACCAGCAGAAGAGAACGATGTCGCTGACGGCGAAGCCCAGCTCGTTGACTGCATACTGCATGACAGCATCGATGGCGTCCTGCTCCTGAGCAGGGTAGGGCTTGCCGCTCATCTGCAAGAGGATGGCACTAGCCGCAGGCACAGTCACCGCAAGAAGGCGCCTCTGCCCTGAATGCCCTGCCCCACTCACTGCAAAGCATGGCCGCTGCGATGTGCAGCCAGCCAACAGCTCGCGCCAATAGCAGCTGGCTGTGAGCTAAGAACAGAAAGCAGAGGGCCAAGCCGGCCCGGGGTTGGGGGTTGCAGTGGCTGAGAGCAAGAAAATGACAGAGAGAGAGAGAGAGAGAGAGAGAGAGAGAGAGAGAGAGAGAGAGAGAGAGAGAGAGAGAGAGAGAGAGAGAGAGAGAGAGAGAGAGAGAGAGAGAGACAATGACAGACAGACACAAACAAAGAGTGAGAGAGACAGACAGACAGACAGAGACAGACAGACAGACAGAGCCCCAACACTCACCGAACTGCAGCCGAAGCCGGGATGGTTCCAGCCGAGCACCGAGTAGCCTGCAGCGAGCGGAGTGCACGTGCAGCCGTTCTCGTAGAATGCCGCATTGCCCTCGCTGCAGACGACCTAAACAAACAGCGACGGTGGCGACGATGCTTAAGCTGCAGCACCATATATTTGCAGCCTGCACGTAGGAAATGACCTCGGCAGGCTCCAGCATCAGAGGCGCGCTGAGCATGAGAATGTGAGCTAAGGCGACGGCAGCAGCAGAGACCAGTAGCAGCACAGTTCGGCAGCAGCAGCAGCAAAAAAGACGGCAGTTCCGGGCGAAATAGCACGACTATGATCGGCATATAATAAGCAAGCTGCAGCCTAGCAAGCTCGTCACCACCACGACCACCACCCACGCCCCTTAGCAGACCCATACAAGTCAAAGCGCAAGCACAACAGACACGATCGTCCCGATGCTGGGCTGCCCAGACATGCCCAGGCACACGGCTTGTGGGGCGGGGCCAGAGCATCCACGCGCAGACTCTCTTCCATATCACGAGCATTCCTTTGCAGAAAGGAAGCACAATGACATTCTTTATGCAAAAGTAACGGTCAGCTGATTGAACAGCTTCATCTATACAGCAAGATAGGTGACTATTGGCTAAGGGCTATGCCATCTTGCCACTCCTTGCAGAAGGCAATACAACAGAGTTGCCAGCTGCAGGACGAACCCTTAGCCTGTGTCGAGAAGTCTGACTATCACTGGGGGGGCTGAGTATCAGTGGGCGTCTGAAGTCTTCCATTCACTCCCAGCTCGCGAAACCACGGCGCAGCATGCAACCGAGTGGCACGAGCACGTGGCTAGACTGGAAAGCTCGCATGCAACAGGCCGGACCAACGAATCGTTCGAGTCAGAGCAACTAACCAAGACATTTCCCTTGTCAGAGCCACTGCTGCTTCTCTGACGCCGGTCGAAAAACATGGTATCGATGCGGTTTCCAAGGTAAGTCTCAACTTTTGCCCTGTATCCACCCTAAACGAATAAATGAATGAGGAATCACATAAGGGCAGCTTGTGTACTAAGGGTGATTTCTCTACGACAAAACCAGAAGATGCAGGCATCTTCATCTCTGTGCAATTTAGCACGAGGCACAGGCGGGTGCAGCAGCAGCGAGAGCAGTGATGACAGCGGTGACACCAACAACAGCGGTGACACCAACAGCAATGACAGCAACGACACGACAGCATGATAGAAGTGACAGTGACGGCACAGCATAGGTGACAGCAATGGCAATGGCATGACAAGAGTGACAGCAATGAAGGTGACACGACAGAAGTGACAACGATTGTGTCAGAACGACCGAGGTGACAGCAACCCTGCACGACAGAGGTGACAGCGACTGCACGACCGAGGTTACAGCAACGGCAAAATAGAAGTGACAACAACGGCAGAGTACACAGTCTCGAAGCAGCAATGCCTGCTGGCGGTGGGACTAGCGGAGGGCCACGAACCATCTCGATCTGATTTTTCCGTGCCTCTATGAGTGCTGAAGCTGTAATAGAAAGAGAGAGAAAGAGAAAAAACCGGCAGCTGTCGGCTCGCACGAGGCAGCCCAGGCACGTGAGCCGAGCGTGACCGATGCAGGGAATCTGCTTTCGCAGAGGGGGGATAAAGAGACGAGGTCGAATGCTCTCAGCTCTACGCCAGCATCCGGGCGGTCAGGGGAAGGCTTACATATCATAGCATTCAGCAGGCCAGTGGACCCGGGGTACATGAGCCACCTTGCGAAAGATCGGGAGGCGATGTAACTGAAAAGAAAGAGAGAAATTAACGAATCACACATCAATCAGCAAAGACAGAAATGGCTTCGAGACACAGTAGCACAGCTCAGCAGGCAGGCGGCATGCTGTGAGCTTTGCTGCCAGAAGGGAGGCAGGCAGGCAGGCAGCTGTGAGCTGCGCTGCTGGAAGCCGACAGCGGCAGCACCAATGCAAGCAACTAGTGAACTTCCGGCTTTGCCGGAAGTTGAGCGGAATGCAAGAAAATCCAGCGCCAGCGCACTAAGGAGCCGTCCAAGCAGACGCCCACGAGGGAGCGGCCAGCAGAGGGCAGGAGAGAGAGAGAGAGAGGAGAGAGAGAGAGAGAGAGAGAGAGAGAGAGAGAGAGAGAGAGAGAGAGAGAGAGAGAGAGAGAGAGAGAGAGAGAGAGCTGGGCTCTCGGAAGCACTGGCACCACGCACCCGAGGACGGTGTAAGCCAGCTGCTGGGCACGGCCTGACCGGCTGCGGTCGTTGTGACTGCTGCCGGCAGACGCCAATCTCGCTCTGGAGCCCGCACCAGACGGACCGACGATGGACGGCTGCACCTCCGACGTCGGCCTCGACTGACTGCAATACATAAGACCGTAAGCGGCTGGGAAAAGCTAGCAAGCACGGGTCATTGCTGGCAGCAGCACAACATGCATATGGATACAAAAGGAGAGGGAGAGAGAGATCTCTGGAAGCAGTAACCTCTGCTAACGAACCTCGAGATCAGCAGTGTGCAGTGGAAGCCACGTTAGGAACCGGGGGAGAGAGAGAGAGGCGGAAGAGGGAGAAGAAGAGAGGGAGAGACAAAGAGGAGGAGACAGAGAGGAGACAGCGGGGGAGAGAGATAGAGAGGAGAGAGAGTAGGGAGAGAGACAGAGAGAGAGAGAAAGGAAGAGAGAGGAAGAGAGAGACAGAGAGAGAGAGAAAGGAAGAGAGAAAGAGAGAGAGAGAGAGAGAGAGAGAGAGAGAGAGAGAGAGAGAGAGAGAGAGAGAGAGAGAGAGAGGTAAAAGCCAGAAGTCGAGCCACACTAGGCCACAATGTCTGCAGGCAATGAACCATCTGATGCTCAATGAGTCACTATTCCGAATTCTGGAGAGAAAGAGCACACATCAAAGACCTGCCGGCTCACTATGGTGCATAAATAAATGAATGAGCATACCCTAATCTGTAATCCTACACAAAAGCTCAAGGACCTGTGGGTTATTTCCCCTCAATTACCTAACGTCTAAGTGGCTTACACTTTGCCACAAATACCCAATAGTGTCAACCTTAAAAAACAATAAAAGGTAAGAAACAGTGAGGCAGCTTGGGGTAGAGAATACAGAAGAATGGAATAGGAGTGCAGACATGGGTAGAGTGTCTCTGCTTGTTTTGCTTGATCTTTCGGCAGCTTTTGACACCATCGATCACAAAGTTCTTCTAGAGCGCCTCTCATCTCGCCTGGGCATCATTGGCACTGCTCTGCAGTGGTTCAGGTCCTATCTCAGTGGGAGACTCCAGAGTATTGACGTGAATGGACAAGGATCATCTGAAGTACCTCTGAAATATGGAGTACCTCAGGGCTCCGTGCTACGTCCGGTTCTTTTCACGGTTTATACTCTTCCTTTTGCTGATGTAATTGCCGAGCACAATCTAGGCTTTCACTTCTATGCGGATGACACTCTGTTGTACCTTTGCTTTGATCCCTCCCAGCCTTCGAGCACCTCAAATTCTCTCAACTCACTTGCTGCATGCATTTATGACATCCGCACATGGATGGCAGCAAATTTTCTAAAACTAAACGATGACAAGACTAACTTACTAGTTATGGGCAAACCCAGTGTGATTCAGAGATTGGAAAGGCTGACTCTCAAAATTGGCTCTGCCAGCATATCTCCAGTTGAATCAGCTCGAAATCTAGGTGTCATATTCCAAAGCGACCTCTCGTTAGACGACCATATCAGCTCCACAGTCAAATCTGCCTATTTTCTGCTTCATAACATTGCTAAAATTCGGGCTTGTTTAGATAAGGATACCACGTCCAAGTTTTGTCCATGCATTCGTGACATCTCGTCTCGACTTCTGCAACTCACTGCTTACTGGCCTACCAGCATGTGCGATCAGGCGATTGCAGCTGGTGCAAAACTCTGCAGCTAGGCTTGTCTGTCGTGAGTGTTGCAGTTGCCACATTACTCCACTTCTCGCCGACCTGCACTGGCTACCAGTCAAGCACCGGATTGACTTCAAGGTTTTGTCGCTCACTTTTAGGTCCCTTCATTCTATGGCTCCAGCCTATCTCTCCGATATACTACCCCATCAGGCCAAGCATCGTACCACCCGCTTTTCGGAATCCAACAGTCTACAAATACCTCGTACAAACCTTAAATCCTTTGGAGACCGTGCATTTAGTTCGTATGCTCCCAAAGCCTGGAACTCCCTCCGACCTGCGTCAAAACATCCCCTGACCTGACCACATTTAAAAGGAACCTAAAAACACACCTATTTAGGACAGCATTTAGTGGGTCCCTGTGATTCGTCCTTGATGTGCTTATGCGTGCTGACACTGTGCATGCTGCCACTAACCACATTTGCATGCTGACCCTGTGCATGTCACCCCTAACCATATTATTCAGTTTGTTTGTTTTTCAAGCATGATTTTACTTACCATTCAATTGCATTTCCCTTTGCAGCAAATGTAAAGCGCCTAGAAAGAGATTAAGTTATCTGAGGGCGCTTTATCAAGTGCATTATTATTATTATTATTATTATTAAGAAGAAGAATAAAAGAAATGAAGCAATGGAGAATGGCTGAATAGAAAGTGTCAACGGTGTGGGCAGCGGCAGTAGCAAACACGTGCCCACAGGTCTTGGCCCAGGGGTAAGGTGTTTGCACTGCACGGATCGACCTGTGCAGCTTGTGGTGAGCCGTGGTGGCAGCACACTGAGTGAGGGGGTTGCTTTTCAATTACTGCTGTGGGCGATCTTTTATCGCCCCTGCAAGCGATGGTGATAGCCGTAAAGGCTCTTCTGTGGGGCTAAGGCGTAAGGCTCTTCTGTTGCAATACAAAGGAGGCTATTAAATCAGCTAGTATTACTATGAATCCTCAATTGCCCACTGCAAGTGGCAGTGATAGGTGCTAGAGCTCTTCTGCCACTGAGGCTACTTGATCGGTTGGTCTTCGCTTTCTTTTACGGGCAGCAGAAGCGGGAGCAGCAGGATGAGAGTCGCCTGGAGCTCCACATTCTGATACATTCTGGTACTGAGCTGCTGAGCAAAAGCCTGCAGCTGCAACGATTTGCAAGCAAAGCATGTCCCCAGGGAGGGACGGTCAGAGGACCCGAGGGCTGCGATCGACGCTGATGCTTTGGCATCGTCCAGCGGCGCGACACACACGATGGAGCCACAACGGAGCGCCACTCCTTCGAGCGGGCTGCTTGCAGCTCTCGAGAGTCTGAGGGTCACGGCCACTTCGTCCAGTCTTGGACGGCTTTGCTCCATCGGCGCGAAGGGGCAGCGCGGCGGCGGCAGCGGCCAAATAACTCGGGACGCTTGCAGGACTAACAGCGAACACGATCCGATGGCATTTTTGGCAGCCCTGCCGAAGAAGACTCAGAGCTGCAGCAGTGCCCAGTCCCTGACCCATACCCTGCAGCCTTGATCTTCACGCTATAGTCGTACGGCCAGTGAGAGAAGTCAAAGTCGTACTTTCTCAGCAAGGCACGACCTTTCCTGCCGGCTTGCACGTCCATAAAGTCCCGTAGGAATGCAATGTACATCGGGTTGCAGGTTCTGGCAAAGCCTGCAAGAGAATCAGAGAGTGAGAGAGCATCGTCACGACCGGTGTGGTGGGACAGGCCAGAACAGGGCAGAGCAGGGCACAGGCAGGCCAGGCACCAATGCTTCAATCACGCTGCTGCTGCTTCCGAGGGCCGTGATGTGAACGCATGCAAACACCACCTCTGTGAGAGGCTGCAAACGAACTCACGGCCACACGCGCGCAAGCAAGCACAGAGGCCTGCATACGCTTGCCGTGCTACTCGGCCGCGACAGCCCATAAGGTAAGCTGGTGCTTGCTCCTTACGACCGAGGTCAAGGAGCAAGGAGTCCTGCAGTAGGCGATCCTTTATTGCCAACTGCAAGTGGCGATGATAGCCATTAAGGCTCTTAGGCCCCTATGCAAACGTGTTAAATCATGCACGTGAAAAAATGCACTCACCCATTTATCCGTGCATACCAAAGCAGCCAGTTATTGTGTGAAACCCTGATAACCACCGCGTGTCACGACGTGGGACCACACGCAGCGGCGGAGGCAACTGGTCTGAGCCAGGAGCTGCTGCCCTAAGGCCTCAGGGCAGCACAAAGGACCTCCGTTAGGCCCTGAGGCCTTAGGGCAGCAGAGGTCCTAACTCTGCACAGTAACACACGTGTGTTGCATGTTGGACATCCACATGTTGGCTGTAGGACATCTACACACGTGCCACATGCGTGTGTAGATGTAGCAAAGCTTTTTTTCTAGTACCACCCACAGAGTGGCATACCTCCATCGGTGACAGTGTTGCTAGGTAACTGTAACGTAGTGATTCAGACCCAAAGTTGAAAATTAGTGCCTTAGGAGACCAGGACAGGACACTGACTAGATAAACAGCTGGCTGCTGAACTTACAGTCAAACAAAAAACGTTTATGCCGAGCTGATTCGGTCCAGCAGTTAAGGAGATCGCCCCAACCAAGGTCTGGCTGAGGTCGTGGGCTCAAGCCCCCAGGAATATGTGAAGTGTCTGGATAGAGATTAAGTTCTCTTGGGGTGCAATACAAATGAATTTTCTCTCTCTCTCTCTCTCTCTCTCTCTCTCTCTCTCTCTCTCTCTCTCTCTCTCTCTCTCTCTCTGGACGGTCTAGATCTTTACTCGTTAGCAGCTGCTCCTAGGTGTGATGGCACACTAGGTAGGGTGCTTGCTCTTAATGACCTCGGTAGTCGTAAAGACTCTTCCGTCGCTATCTAATGTATCTAGTCTGTAACTTCAGAACGCCATAAAGATTACGTGGGTGCTACGCAGGAGAGTTTTGTATAGCACGCTCACAGCCTAAGCGGCTTTCGGTATGCATTCGGTAGCCAACAGACTTTGTCTCACGCAACAAAGAGAAAGTGGAAAGCGTACCAGAGTCAGGAGAGCAGTTGAGGTAGTGAGAAGCATGGAAGTAGCAGCTCAAGACTGCTGAAAAGGATGAGCCATAGTTGGCAGCAGGAGAGTAGTTGCTGCATAAGAATTATGGAAGCTAGTTCCACAGTCTAGGACCTGCAGAGCTAAAGCTTCTGTCGCCAACGGTCTTTAAGTGGAGGAATGGAACAGCTAATTTATTGTCCATACAGGACCTGAGGGCACAAACAGGCTGAAACTGGTGCAGCAGTTCAGCTAGGTATGAAGGAGCCAAGCCGTGGCGGGCCTTGTGGGTCAGTGTAAGAACTTTGCTCTGTATTCGTTGATCAACCAGCATCCATCCTAGCTCTTTTAGCAAAGGAGACACGTGCTCAAACTGCTAGGACTTGAAGGCTAGTCTTGCAGCCATATTCACAGCTAGCTGCAGTGGCCTAGTTATTTTCTTTGGTAGCTCTGCCAAAGAGAAATACCACAATCAAGCCGAGACAGAACTAACGAGCTAGATACATTTTTGGGAAGCCACTGTGGAAGACAGGTCCTAATTTTGGATAGCGATCGAACGTGATGGCTAGCTGTAGAAGCATTTTTCTGAATAAACCTTTTAAAATTTAGGCAGCTGTCGAAAACGACACCTAAATTTCTAGCACATGGTGATTGATGATTGCACAACAGCATCACCTATTAGAACAGCAAAGCCTTTTAATCCAGCCACACGCTTAGGGGGTCATATGAGTGGCAGTTTGGTTTTATCGTCATTTAGTTTCAAGAAGTTTTCCGACATCAAGGATCGAATGTCGGCAAGGCAAGCATTCAGTTTCTCAGTTGCTGCAGCAGATTCCGACGGTTTGAATGATAAATACAGCTGAGTATCGTCATCGTCAGCATAAATGGGATATCCTATTCCATGGGCCTTAATAACTTTTCCAAGAGGTTGAGTACAAATGCAGAACAGCAAGGGACCGAGGACAGACCCTTGAAGGACTCCACACGTGACCCGTCTCGTGTGTGAGACTTGACACTCACACGACACGGATTGAACACGATCAGACAAGTACAGTTTAAACCACGCTTGTGCCTCATCTACCAAACCTATCTTTGTTCTCATTAATATGTCATTAGCCTCAGGTCATGTCCCAGCACCTTTCAAAAAAGCTGTAGTCAGGCCTCTTCTCAAGGAAGCAACACTATACCAAGAGAACTTGAGCAACTACCACCCAGGCTCCCTTCTACCATTCCTATCAAAGACACTGGAACGCGTCGTGGCAGACCACCTGAACTCATATATCGAAACCTCTCACCTTGCTAGTAAGTTACAGTCTGGCTTTAGAGCTAATCACTCCACAGCATTGCTTAGGGTATACAACGACCTACTTAGGAATGCAGACATGGGTAGAATGTCTGTTTGTTTTGCTCGATCTTTCGGCAGCTTTTGACACCATCGATCACAAAGTTCTTCTAGAGCGCCTCTCATCTCGCCTGGGCATCACTGGCACTGCTCTGCAGTGGTTCAGGTCCTATCTCAGTGAGAGACTCCAGAGTATTGACGTTAATGGACAAAGATCATCTGAACTACCTATGAAATATGGAGTACCTCAGGGCTCTGTGCTAGGTCCGGTCCTTTTTTTTTTTGTTTATACTCTCCCTCTCGCTGATGTGATTGCCAAGCACAATCTAGGCTTTCACTTCTATGCGGATGACACTCAGTTGTACCTTTGCTTTGATCCCTCCCAGCCTTCGAGCACCTCAAATTCTCTCAACTCACTTGCTGCATGCATTGATGACATCCGCACATGGATGGCAGCAAATTTTCTAAAACTAAACGATGATAAAACTAACTTACTAGTTATGGGCAAACCCAGTGTGATTCAGAAATTGGAAAGGCTGACGCTCAAAATTGGCTCTGCCAGCATATCTCCTGTTGATTCAGCTCGAAATCTAGGTGTCATATTCCAAAGCGACCTCTCGTTAGACGACCATATCAGCTCCACAGTCAAATCTGCCTATTTTCAGCTTCATAACATCGCTAAAATTCGGGCTTGTTTAGATAAGGATACCACGTCCAAGTTGGTCCATGCATTCGTGACATCTCGTCTCGACTTCTGCAACTCACTGCTTACTGGCCTACCAGCATGTGCGATCAGGCGATTGCAGCTGGTGCAAAACTCTGCAGCTAGGCTTGTCTGCCGTGAGTGTTGCAGTTGCCACATTACTCCACTTCTCGCCGACCTGCACTGGCTACCAGTCAAGCAACGGATTGACTTCAAGGTTTTGTCGCTCACTTTTAGGTCCCTTCATTATATGGCTCCAGCCTATCTCTCCGACATACTCCCCCATCAGGCCAAGCATCGTACCACCCGCTTTTCGGAATCCAACAGTCTAGAAATACCTCGTACAAACCTGAAATCCTTTGGAGACCATGCATTTAGTTCGTATGCCCCCAAAGCCTGGAAGTCCCTCCCGACCTGCATCAGAACATCCCCTGACCTGACCACATTTAAAAGGAACTTAAAAACACATCTATTTAGGACAGCATTTAGTGGGTCCCTGTGATTCGTCCTTGATGTGCTTATGCGTGCTGACACTGTGCATGCTGCCACTAACCACATTTGCATGCTGACCCTGTGCATGTCACCCCTAACCATGTTATTCATTTTGTTTGTTTTTCAAGCATGATTTTACTTACCATTCAATTGCCTTTCCCTTTGCAGCAAATGTAAAGCGCCTAGAAAGAGATTAAGTTCTCTGAGGGCACTTTATCAAGTACATTATTATTATTATTATTATTATTATTATATTCTCAATCGTGCAAGTAGAACATCGTTATCAATGGTGTCAAAGGCACCATACATCTAGCAGAGCTAGGGCAGTGACATTCCTGTCATCGTTGCCATATAGAATGTCATTGTTAACATTCAGGAGAGCAGTTTCAGTGGAGCGCTGCCTCTTTAACCCAGATTATAATGTTTCTGACATTTCATTCTTTTCAATATGTTCAACCAGCTGCCTAGCAACAATTTTTTCAAGAGTTTTTGACAAAAAAAGAAGAAAGAAAAAATGGCGATAGTTTGTAAGGACATCTGTATCTAGTCCAGGCTTTTTAAGTATGGGTCTAACGATTGCCGACTTGAAGGACTTGGCAACGACCCCTTTTACCGAGGAAGCATTAAAAATCTTGGTTATGGCAGGGCCATATTGGTCTGCCAGTGAAGACCACAGAGATTCTGGTATAGGGTCTTCAGGAGACAAGCTCTTTTTGCTGGACTTTATTAAGGTAGCCACATCGCATGCAGAAACCTCGGGGAACCTATTAAGGAAGGTCACAGGCTGTGGAACCGCGATTGCTTTAGTCGGAGGGGGCTTTATGGAGGCACGAATGTGCACAATATTTTCAGTAAAAAAGGCTGAAAACTTTTCAGCTGAGCCATTAATAGCTGGGTAGTCAGACCTCTTAGCGTTGGCCAGTAAATGGTTTACTGTCATATAAATCTGTCTAGGGTCCGACTGGCAGGAATTCAGCTTTCGAGTGAAAAAAGAAGCCCTGGCTTTTTTAAGCTCCCGGGTGTAAGCTCGAAAGAAGTCTTTGAAATTGACTAGATCTGCATCAGACCCCGATTTTTTGAAACGATGTCCAAACCTGTGCTTAACACGGTGCATCTTTAAAGCTTTTTTGTAAATTGAAAGGAATCACCATAACTCTGTACAGGAATAGAATGAACGGGAGTGGTGCTGGTCAAGAGCACTCCTGAGCGTCATGTTCACTGCATCTGTGAGGGTATCGAGGCTGTCGGTCGAGTCTGGGTGCATATCAAGAAGACCTGCATCACAAACAGATTAAAAAAATTTGTCCATGTCAGTGTTTTTTAAGTTATGTTACGTACAGGGGAGCAGGAACAGTAAACGAGACCAAACAATGATCCGAGTGGGTCAGCGGGCATACCACAAGGTCAGTGGGTAAGACATCCTTAGTGATCACGAGATCTAGAATATGGCCACCGATGTGGGTGCTATGATTAATGCGTTGGATCAAACCTAAATTCTCCAGACAGTCAAGAAATAAGCAGACCTGGCTGTTGCTAGGGTTGTCAATGTGAATATTGAAGTCTCCAGCAATCAGTAACGACCTGTCACACACACATATTTTAGCGAGGAACTCTGAAAACTCCTCTACAAACAAGTTTAGACAGCCAGAAGGAGGTCGGTATATCACAACATACACAAAAGAGGCTGTTAAATCAGCCAGTATTTGTTTTCTTTTTTTCAGGCCCCTCCCCATTGAACTGGAGCCGGAATGTAGGACCTGCCGGAATGTAGCACCTAGTAAAGTGCTCAAGGTTGCCTAACGCGCCGTACGAGAGAATGCCCATACGCAAGAACGGCAATGAAGACTAGGAGCTCTGAAAATACTCCCCTCGCAGGGCAGGCCCAACAGTACCACTGGGTAAGAAAAACGCCACCAAGTTGGAAGCATTAAAGGATCGCTTCGGTGACAATTTGTGCTCTAAGTCTACAAGCATCGCTTGAGAAGTATGTAAGTACTCAGTAGCACCGTCAGACAATGACTAGATGAAGCTGGTCTGCATTCTCGAGTCTCTAAGAGAAAACCACATCTGTCAGCAAAGAATTCGGCGAGCCGTTTATAAAGTAAACGCCCCGGCTCCATCCGACTGGGCTGCTGAAGATCGGGGGGGGGGGGGGAGAGTTGGGGAGGGAGTTGGATGAAGCGATGAAAGCAAATTCACGGATTTTTTCGAACTGCAAATGAACCGACAACCGAGATCAATAAAAACGCTGCCTGCGCTCACTTGCTTACAGCAGCAAAAAGCCGATCGTCGACGAGAGCACGATAGTGCTGGCAGCAGGGAAGCACGCGAATAAGCTCAAATGACCATCCGCAGCCTTGCCCCGACACTGCAAACTGCAGACGTCAAGGTAATACGGCAAAGTGAAGGTCTCCAGCAGCGGCGGCGATGGCAGCAGCGGCAGCAGCAGCTGAAGGTGCAAAAGGTGGGCATCGCCAAAAGGACCCAGAGTCTGCACTGACCTTGACACAGCCACAGTATCAGAGCCACTGCTGTCATTGTGGTGCCAAACTTCCCCAAAGACTGCATCCCATCGAGGCTGCTGAAATAGCCTCTCCGCCACAGCATCAGGGCAATCAAGGGTGACGTCATGGTGCATACCCGCCACGAGAGGCTGAGCTGCAAGGAAAGCAGCAGCGAGTGCAAGCGTTGCTCCTCCTCCTCTCGAACTATTCACGCTGCTTCCGGTTTGTTAGAAGCCCGCAAAGTCAAGGAAGCCGGACACGACTACTCAGCCATCCACGAGACTGCGCAGGTTGGGCCCGCGCCTTTTCGGGGAGGAAGGGAGGGAGGCTTTCGAACGCTGGGTTAATTGGTAGACTAGTCGCTTGGTGTGCCGGGTAGCTCTTCCTAACACTGTCTCGGGCGGCGCAAAACATTTTGCGCTCTGCCGCTGCTGTGGCTGTACATTCGTTGGAGTAATAGGAGTGTTTTCTACGACACTGGGCATTTTTAAGTAATGCAAAGCGTGGGAAAATATATTAATTGACAGCACAAAAACAAACACGTGCGCCACGATTCTTTATGACCTCCATTAACTGGCCAGGCACGAAGGCCACAAGCTTCTGCACCCTCTGTTCTGTGCTGAGGCACATTCCTTTGAATCTGAGTTTTACTGTAAAGGTCGACTACACTGGTGCCGGCCGGACACCCAGCCACGTCGATCACCTGTCAGTATTGCTCCATAGTCGCTCTATGGGGTTCAAATCGGGCTAGTCAAACGAGGTTTCTTCAAAAAAGTACTCTATTCAAGTTATTGTGTCGGTCAAGCAAGTTGCATTTCAAAGCTAAACACCCTGCTCGTGGGTAGTTACATTTGATTTTGCAGCCAGACAACGACCCTGCGCCAACTGCCAGGCCATTGAAGTACAGGGGGGGGGGAGGAGAGGGGAGGGGGGAGCTGCACAGCTTACAGCAGCTGCGTACCACCAATGGGGTGCCGCTGAGAGAAAAACGACTTGTTGATCGGTTCGGTAAACTGGCACTACACAGCTATGGCAATTTGATAAAAAAG
Source organism: Cristatella mucedo (assembly GCA_009760855.2). Taxonomy (NCBI): domain Eukaryota; kingdom Metazoa; phylum Bryozoa; class Phylactolaemata; family Cristatellidae; genus Cristatella; species Cristatella mucedo. The sequence continues at coordinate 459,029 of WPIO01000016.1, forward strand.
AAAAGCCACAGTCGTGTTTTGTGACATCCGGTTTGAGGCGCATAGAAGATGAGCCTGAACGCACTGTATAGCCGGTACATGCTGGTGTGAAGGGCGTGCTGCTCGCATGGGAGAGCGCCAGCACTCGCTGCCTTAGCGATCCACTTGCAGGTGTCCTACATTGACATTCGTCCACGCTGGCGTTCACCGATGCCAGCGTGCATAGGCCAGGTCATGGGTAGACTAGCCTACACAGCGCCTGATCATGCAGGCACGGTGGTGAAATGCTAGCCACTCACGACCCGGTTCGAGTCCTGCAGAGGGGGATCCTTTACTGTCCGCTGCAAGCGGTGGCGGTAACCGCTGAGGCTCTTCTGAAGCGGCATATTGATGCGGCTGTTTAATAAATGCGGTCCTCAGCCAGTCCCTGTTATGGGTAAAGGCTGCAAGAAATGAAGAAATGCACGTGCAGCCAGAATGTATGCAGCCCTTTCTTTTTTTTCTATGAATGCTGCTCGCTGATCTGCAGGCATTCATGGGAAACTGCTGATACAGCTCTATTTTTTTCTAACGCAGGTGGATGCACTCTCAAACGCTGCACGCACCAAATATTTTGCAGAGACGGGTTTCTTGCATCCCTAACGACCACTTGACGATGACCACTGACTGACTGACACCGATGGCCACTTGATGCTGACCCTGATGGCCACTCGACGATGACTGCTGAACCCGATGACCACTTGACGATGACTGCTGAGCCCGACGTCCACTTGACGCTGACCCCGATGGCCAATTGACAATGACCGCTGACCCCGATGGCCACTAGACAATGAGTGGTTGTGGCCAATTTTGCAAACGACCCCCAAAACTGACTAAACACCTAGGATCTTCCCTTTGCAGCCTCTGCAAAAAAACTGGTCCCTTTGCAACCTCTGAAAAAACTGGGTATCCGGTTTCAAAATGTCCTTTTACTAGAAAATCACGGAAGCTTCACAATCCTACTTTCAGCTACGCATAACACTGCAACAATTCGGGCTTGCTTGAATAAGGATACCACAGTTAAAGCTGGTCCATGCACTCGTTACATTCCTCTAGACTTCTGTAACTCACTACGAGCAGGTCTCCGTGCATCGTCGATCAGATGCTTAGCGTTGATGCCGAAAGTGGCAGCTATGCTTGCTTGCTTGCTGTGAGTACCGCAGCTGCCACTGTACACCGGCTTGTCTGTCGTGAGCCTGGCAGTGGCCACGTCATACCACTTCTCGCCCTCAGGTCCTGTGTGGACAATAAATTAGCTGTCCCATTCCTCCGCTTAAAGACAGTTGGCGACAGAAGCTTTAGCTCTGCAGGTCCTAGACTGTGGAACTCGCTTCCACAATTCTTACGCAACGACATCTACTCTCCAACTGCCGACTATGGCACATCTTTTTCAGCGGTCCTGAACTGCTACTTCTATGCTACTCACTACCTCAACTGCTCTCCTAACTCTGCTATGCTTCCCACTTTCTCTTTGTTGCGTGAGACGAAGTCTGTTGGCTACCGAATGCGTACCGAAAGCCGCTTAGGCTGTGAGTGCGCTATACAAAACTCTCCTGCGTAACGCCCACATGGTCTTTATGACTTTGTGGAGTTACTGACGGAGATACATTAGATTACATTACATTACATTACATTACATTACTGGCTACCAGTCAAACAAAAAACGGATCGACTTCAAGGTTTTGTCGCTCACTTTTAGGACCCTTCATTCTTTGGCTTCAGCCTACCTATCAGATCTAATCCCCCACCAGGCCAAGCATCGTATCACCAGCTTTTCGGAAACTAACTGTTTACCTATACCTCGTAACAACCTCAAATCCTTTGGAGACCGCGCACTTAGTTCGTATGCTCCCAAAGCCTGGAACTCACTTCCGACTTGCATCGCGACATCCCCCTGAGTTGACCACGTTTAAAAAGAAAATTAAAAAACCTATTTATGACAGCATTTAGTGGGTCCCTGTGATTTGTTCTTTGTGTGCATATGCGTGCTGACACTTGTGCATGTTGCCACTAACCACACTTGCATGCTGACCCTGTGCATGTCACCCCTAACCATGTTATGTATGCTGTTTATCAAGCATGATACCACTACCATTCGATCGTGCTTCCATTACAGCAAATTTAAAGTGCCTAGAAAGAGATTGAGTTCTCTGAGGGTACTTTATTAAGTGTATTATTATTATTATTATTCTCCCCGACCACGCACTAGCTCCCCATCCCCTGCTACTGCTGCTGCTACTGACTGTGGCACATCCTCTCCAGAGGTCCTGAGCTGCTACTTCCAATGCTGCTCGCTACCTCGACTGCTCTCACGACTCAGCTACGCTTCTCACTTTCTCTTTGTTGCGTGAGATGACGTCTGTTGGCTGCTGCACGCATACCGAAAGTCACTCAGGCTTTGAGTGGGCTATAGAAAATTCTCCTGGGTAACACTCACTCAGTCCTTGTGTGAATTTGTGGAGTTACTGATGGAGGAGCTCTCCACTACATGAAGTGAATCGATTTCAAGGTTGAAGGCCACTCAAGCTTTAGGTTTTTCAGCTTTAGCCTTTTTCCTTCTTCTGCTTCTCTGGCTTAGCTATCTGACACACTTGCCAATCACAGGCTCCTCATCATACCACCTGACTTCATCTGACTCGGGTCGTTTGATTTCATTGTGCCTCAAAAGAACCTCTTGTCCTTTGAAGACCATTCATACAGTTTTCATGCTCAGGAGTATAGCCTAGAACACACTACCAACTGGCAACAACACGTCATCTTCTCACTTGACGATATTTAAAAAGTAGTTCATCCTACCTGCTCCTCAGAGTCTTTGCTCCATCCGGGTGAAGTGTCCTTGGTATGCTAGTGTTTGCTATAATTGTGCGTGCCATAACTAAGAAACTGACATGCCTTATTTGCAGCAGATGTTACGTGCCTAGAAATATATTTAGTTCCCTTCGGATGCATCGTAAATTTATTATTATTATATCCTCTTTTCTGGCTTTACTGAAAGGGCTGGAGCTGATGGCACATAAAGGTTATGGCCCACCGTCCTTTCAAGATTCCTGGCTATTGCTCTGCTCTCATGGCAGACTTACACATTCGCCGCTGGCTAGAAGAGTATACTTACACATTTCAAAAGATTTTCGCTCGTCGATTCCATCGTTCCAGGGACATAGTCAACGGTCTAAAAAGCCAGCAGCAAAGTTAGCACCTGCGTGCGCGCACGCTCACACAAGCACACACATACGCCCACGCACGCGCACACACACGCGCACACACACACACACACACACACACACACATATGCACACACACGTGCACTCAGCAGCTGCAGCCGAAACTGGCTGAGAAGCGCCACTTGTGCTGTGCAATCGGAGCGCAGCTCGCCCAGCCAAGACAATGGCCAGCACAATAAATAGATGTAAATTTCAGTCACACGAAAAAAGTTATGGACACCAAGAAGTTATGGCGTCAAAAGGCGCGTATCGGCACAACTTGGCAAACATGTGATCGTCTCTGGCGCCGAAAAGAAACGGAAGCTGCCGTGCATTTGTGGCGACCCACTCTTACAACCGGCTGAACCGTGCCGCGTACGGCGCGAGGAAGAAAACGAAAACCACTTCCGACTTTGTGAACCATGCTTACAGGAAACACGACGCAGACATAGGTCTCGACTTCTGTAGCTCACTGCTTGCTGGTCTACCGGCCTGTGCAATCAGGCGCTTACAGGTTGTGAAAAACTCTGCAGCTAGGCTTGTCTGTCGTGAGCGTTGCAGTTGCCACATCACAACACTTCTCGCCGACCAGCACTGGCTCCCAGTCAAGCAACACATCGACTTCAAGCTTCTGCCACTCACACTTTTAGGTGTCTACAGTCTGTGGCTCGAGCCTGCCTATGAGACCTAATGCCCCAGCAGGCTAAGTAAGCACTGTACCACTGGCTCTTCGGAATCTAACCGTTTACCTACACCTTGTATGAACCTCAAATCCTTTTGAGGCCATGCCTTTAGTTCGCATGCTCCCAAAGCCTGGAACTCACTTCCAACTTGCGTCATGACATCCCCTGACTTGACCACATTTAAACAGAAATTAGAAACGCATCTACATATCACAGCATTTAGTGGGCCCGTGTGATTCATCCTTCATGTGCTTATGCCTGCTGTGCATGCTGCCACTAACCATATTTGCATGCTGACCCTATGCATGTCACCCCTTTTCACGCTATAATAATAATAATAAAAATGCACTTGATAAAGCGCCCTCACAGAACTCAATCTCTTTCTAGGCGCTTTACACTTGCTGCAAAGGGAAATGCAATTGAATGGTGAGTAATAACATGCTACGCTTTTTGTCATAGAGCATGCTACCATTAACCATTCAATCGCGCTTCTTTTGCAGCAAATTTAAAGTGCATAGCAATAGATTGAGTTCTCCGAGGGCGCTATATCAAATGTATTATTACTATCATTCTTATGAAAAATACCGGGGCACCCAGGGCGATAGTTACGGTCGCACCAGCTATGCCCAGCAACGGCCGCCGAGCGTTGAGGCACAGGCGTCGACATCGCCGAACGGCGAGCTACCGGCAAGTGCGACCTACTCGGTTCGAGTCCGCTCTGAACTTCCTGTACAATCGCGGCCCGACGAAACACCTGAAGACGACGGACATTCGAGCAGCCGTGGATGACCGTGAACTTGAAGACCGGAAAAGCCAGCGGGGTCGCGCTTCCGGGACGACCCCTGTCCACCGTGCGACCGACGCGATACCTGCCTGGGATCCTTGTGAGATTAAATGCGAAGGAAACTGGAAAGCGATGAAAGAAAAAAGTGCGGAAAAAATGTAATAGCGCTGCGGCTGTCGCTCCGCAGTCGCGCGCTGAGGCGCGAACGTCGCGCCGACTGTGCCGTCGACCGACGCTCGCGGAGTCAACCCGCGGCGGCGGCGGCGGCGGCGGCGGCGGCAGCGGTGGATCTCTACCCGTGCATCCGGCCGGCTAACGCGAGCCGTCTCGTGCTATGCGTTCCACTCGTGAATGTGAAACAGAGAGGAAGAATAAATTAGTATCGGTGGGAAATAATCCCGGCAGCTTTCCTATGCCGAACAGAGGGCCGCGTGACAGGCGCTGCGGCGTTGACGTCCTCAGGCCGTGAAGGCTTACACGCTGCTCCTCCCCCCCATTGCAGACGTAACCGCAGGGGTCAGCCAGTAAACGCCTGCACCCTGGGGCGCCGCTGCAGCCGCCGCCGCTGCTGCTGCCCTCGGGCCAGCTGCAGCCGGCCCCATTGTAACACAGCGTCGTCGCTCTATCCGTAGTTGGCGGCAGTCCGTCAGTCCGCATATGCAGTTTTGACATTCTTTCTGGCGGCAGCTACGCGATACCGCGCAGAAACACCGAAGCGTGCTCTCAAAGACGTTCATTCACGCGGACGCCGCAGCGAGCCAGTACGCGCGACGCAGTCCCGCCCCCGGCGTCCTCGACTTTCCTCCTCGGGCCTTTGCCACCCGTTACTTATATATCACTGTCATAAATCGCAACAGTCCATAAGCCAACGGCAGTGCCATAATCTCAAAATAGCCGCAGCGTAGAGGCAATCCTTTCTTCTCGTGCTATCTCGTCGGCGTATCTGCGTATAATGGTGCAGCAGCTACGAGGGCCGCGCTAGCTAGCTAGCTACAGGGTTCATTGGTCGACGGTATTCGTCGTGCGTCGGCTGAGACTAGCGCCACTACGAGTCGAGCGCGGCGCTTGCGGTCTAGTTCTTACCGGAAATGGCTGGCGCACAGCGAGCGTTCGTAGCTGTGAGTCTTCTTCGGAAGAATAGGGCGAGAACCTTCTCGGCCGGCGGCGGTGCTGCTTCTTCTTCTAGGCGCACCGCCGGAACCCGTTTCCAGGAGAGAGAGAGAGAGAGAGAGAGAGAGAGAGAGAGAGAGAGAGAGAGAGAGAGAGAGAGAGAGAGAGAGAGAGAGAGAGAGAGAGAGAGAGAGAGAGAGAGAGAGAGAGAGAGAGAGAGAGAGAGAGAGAGAGAGAGAGAGAGAGAGACGGCCATTTCTTTTCTCTTTTCTTAAAAGCAATGATATTTTTATGGGACTGGCCCAAGATCATTCGAGGTACGTCTGAAATACCGGGTACCTCAAAGCTTCGTCTGGTTCTTTTCACGGTTTATACTCTCCCTCTTACCGATGCGATTGCCAAGCACAATCTAGGCTTTCACTTCTATGCGAATGACACTCAGTTGTACTTTTGCTTTGATCCCCCCCAGCCTTCGAGCACCTCGAATTCTATCAACTCACTTGCTGCATGTATTGATGACATCCGCACATGGATGGCAGCAAATTTTCTAAAACTAAACGATGGTAAAACTAACTTATTAGTAATGGGAAAACCGAGTATGATTCAGAAATTGGAAAGGCTAACGCTCAAAAGGCTGGCTTTGCCAGCATACCTCCTGTTGAATCAGCTCGAAATTTATGTGTCGTGTTCAAAAGTAATAATAATAATAATAACGCACTTGATAAAAGCGCCATCAGATAACTCAATCTCTTTCTAGGCGCTTTACATTTGCTGCAAAGAGAAATGCAATTGAATGGTGAGTAATGACTTTTCGTTAGACTACCAAATCAGCTCCACAATCAAGTCAGCCCACTTTCAGCTACATGATATTGCTCAAATTCGGGCTTGTTTAGTCAGGGATACCGCATCTAAGTTGCTTCATGCGTTTGTGACATCCTGTCTAGACTTCTGTAACTCACTGCTTGCTTGTCAACCGGCCTGTGTAATCAGGGTGCAAAACTCAGCAGCTAGGCTTGTCTGTTTTTGGGCGTCGCAGTTGCCACTTCACACTACGTCTCGCCGACCTGCACTAGCTATCAGTCAAGCAACGAATCTACTTCAAGGTTTTGCGGCCCACTTTTAGGTCCCTTCATTCTTTGGCTCAAGCCCACCTATCAGACCTATTCCACCACTACGCCAAGCATCGTACCACCCGCTTTTCGGAAACTAATTGTTTACCTATACCTCGTACAAACCTCAAGCCCTTTGGAAACACAGCATTTAGTTCCTATACTCCCACAGCCAGGAACGTACTCCCGACTTGTATCACGACATCCCATGACTTGACTACATTTAAAAAGAACTAACAAGCGAATCTATTTGTGACAGCATTTAGTGGGTCGCTGCAATTTGACTTGTATGTGCTTACGCGTGCTGACACTGTGCATGCTGCCACTAACCACATTTGCATGCTGACCCTATGCATGTTACCCCTAACCATGATATTCATGCTGTTTATCCAACACGATACAACTAACCATTTGATCGTGTTTCTTTTGCAGCAAATGCAAAGCGCCTAGAAAGAGATTGAGTACCCACTAGGCGCTTTATCAAGTGTATTACTATTATTATTATTACAACGAGCCCTGCCGAGCGGTGCGCGACCGGTGAGCTGTTTCGCGGTCTATATCCAGAAAGAGCCGCCGCCGGACGGAGCCGCCGCCGCCGGGCGGTCAAAGAGGCGTTCCCCTGCGGTGCCGCTCTGGCAGTCAATACGGCGTCGCTTGTTCATACAGCTGTGTAAGTCTGAAATGGGCACAGTGCTCATAGCTGGCTGTTCAACATAGTCGCTTGGCTGTTCAACATGGTCGCAAGCGATCATGTTGAACAGCGTGCTATGAGCACTGCACCACTGACAGACTCACGCGGCTGTATGAGCAAACGACGCCGTATTAGTTCACCACTAACCATTCGATCGCGTTTTCTTTGCAGCAAGTGTAAAAAGCGCCTGGAAAGAGATTAAACTCTCTGAGGGCGCTTTATCAAGTGTGTTATTATAATTATTATTTTTATAGCTACTAAATTGAGTTATTGGGTTTCGAGTTTTGGTCCAAGGAATAAGGGTGTAGTATTTAGGTATTAGGAAGAGACTCTAAATGGAAAAGATAACTAAACACGTGTTTATTTAACGTAAAAATAAACACGTGCACGCGACCACATCGAACAACCTGCTACGAGCACTGCACCCATAACAGACTTACGTGGCACGTGTGAACAAACGACGTCGTATTAGCTGATCATGGCACTCTAATTCTCAGGCGGCCTCTTGGCGGAGGAGCCGACGAGCGAGAGGCGCCGCCGCACTCCCCGGCGCTTCCGCTTTGTACTCTCCGAATGGCAGGGAACGTTCGTTTTATTGGAGGGCCAGCCGACAGAGAGACTTCCGGCGGGCGGCGCGCCTCGTTCTCCGAACCTCGGGCCCTTCCAATGCGAGCAATGTCCTATTCTTGGGGGGAGGAGGCCCACAAACTTTTCAAAAGAGGACGCACTGACATCGTTCTCCGCCCTCGGGGTCGACATTTATCCCCCCCTGCCAAATCCTGGCTCTGCGCCTGCGCTGCCAGAGCTGAAGAAGTTGCGTCAGCACCAGGCGCGCGTGGGGCGCGCGAGCGTGATCGGGCCGGTCGGAGGCAGACGCAGCAGATGCGATGTATCTTCGGTGGCGTGCGTGGGTGACACGGCTAGCTAGTCCGTGCACGTGCACGCTGCGTGCGTGCGCAGCTCTCGCGTCACCGCCGACGAGGCGCGAGAGAGCTGCGCCTCCCTTTAGATACGAAAGGCAAACACTCGAAATAGCGTAATAATTTGCACAGTTCGCGGGCGGCGGTTGACCGTACGCACGCAAAGGTTGCAAAAAAGAATTGTCCGGAGCAGTTTTTAGCGCGGCTAACGCTATGCTTGCGTGGCTTAATGGAAAAACCCCGGCCATTCAGTATCGTACCAATACACACGAGGCTGTTCGATAAGCTGACCTTTATCATATCTTTGCAGCTACGTCACGGTGACTTCCGCTTGGACCCGTGACCCCGAAAGAGAGTTCGATGGCGATTGTGCAGCCGCAGTGACGCTAATTGGCAGCCAATTAAACAGCCCCGAGATAAGCTGGCTGAGTACATAAATCTCCCAGTTTCTTTTTTGCTAGCCAGAAGTCTCAATCCTTGCGTAAGGTGGCAATCGTAGGGACGCTGGTTCGCGCGGCGCGGCCGCCTGATGGCCAGCTACAGGCGGCGGCAGAGCCAGAGGGGGGCGCGGGCGGGAGAAATCTGCCCCCTCCCTCTTTAGTGGGCAGCGACCTGGACCGCCCTCCTTATTCCAAAGCGCCCAGACCGTCGTCAGCGACGAAATTATGGCGTAGTTCCACTGACTGGATGAACAAACGCCGAAATCGTGCCGATAAACGCAACGATTCAGTGCTGTACTTTTTTTAGTTATTTTGGTAATTTTAATTTAATTTTTAAATTTTTAGTAATTTAATTTTAGTAACTTTTAGTAATTTTTTTTAGCAAATCTTGCGATTCTTGCCACCCTCGGTGAACATCCTGGCCCCACCGCTGGCCGCAGCCACATTCAGGTCACTCGCTTGAGGCTAGGCCCCGAGCCGCCGCTGCCGCCGCCGCCGCCTAGCGGGCTTGGCTGTCCACGTGATCTTCCTCTGCGGAGCTGCCGAAGGGCGACCGGAGCCGGAATTGAGATTTGACCCCAAGTGTGTCGATCGAGCTTTGAAGGGCACCTCTGCGGCGCCTCCGTCATTAAAATAGTTGCAATTATTATTCTAATTGCTATTTATCACTATTATACTCGCGGTCGAGCCTAAAACGTGGGCTACGCCTGTACTCTTGGAGCTCTAACCCACATTGGTAAGCGAAAGAGGAACTTAAAAGCGGCACGGTGAGCACAGCGAGGCTCCTCCTCGCTCCGCGTCGTCGCTCCGCTTCCGGTTAGTCGTTGAGGGCTTGGAATCCGTGGCCAAAGTCGCGGCGGAATCCATTGCACGCACTTCGATCGACTGCGAGCTTACGTCGTAACTCAGCGCCGGGCTGCTGCTGCGGCGGAGGGTCCTCCTTGGGAGGGCGATAATGCACGCTTTTCTTGAATTACCAAACGATCGAGCTTCTTTTGGTGAATCGCTAAGTGCTTAGAAAGAGTTTAACTCCACAGAGCTCGAAATACCGTGTGGGTGTTTCGCAGGAGAGTTGTGTGTAGCGCACTCACAGCCTAAAAAAATAATTCATTTATATAGCGCCCGAAGAGAACTTAATCTCTATTTGGGCGCTTCCCATATGCCTCGGGGCTCGAGCCCACGACCTCAGCCAGGCCTTGGTCGGGGCGAGCACCTTAACCGCTGGACCAAACCAGCTCGGCCTAAGCAGCTTTCGGTACGCATTCGGTAGCCAACAGACGCTAACCCACGAAACAAAGAGAAAGTGGGAAGCACAGCAGAGTCAAGAGATCAGTTGAGGTAGTGAGAACAGCATGGAAGTAGCAGCTCAGGACCGCAGGAAAGGATGTGCTATAGTCAGCCGCAGGAGAGTAGTTCGTGATCAATGGTGGCGAAAGCAGCTGACAGATCTAGCACAGCAGAGCTAGGGCAGTGACGTTGTCGTCATTATAGCCACATAGAATGTCCTTGTTTACATGGAAGAGAGAAGTTTCAGTGGAGCGCTGCCTCTTTAACCCAGATTAAAATGTTTCTGACATTTCATTCTTTTCAATTTGTTCAACCAGCTGCCTAGCAACAATTTGTTCAAGAATCTTTGACACGAAAAGAAAAAGAGAAAATGAGCGATAGTTTGTAAGAACATTTGTATCTAACCCAGGTATTTTAAGTACGGGCCTAACGATTGCTGATTTGAAGGACTTGGGTACGACATTTTTACCAAAGAAGCCTTTAAAATCTCGGTTATGGCAGAGCTAAGAGTTGGTCTGCCAGTGAAGACCACAGAGATTCTGGTATAGGGTTTTCAGGAGACAAGCTCTTTTTGCTAGACTTAATTAAGGCAGCCACATCGCATGCAGAAACCTCGGAAAACCTTTTAAGGAATGTCGTAGGTTGCGATTTCACAATTGCTTTACTCGGAGGGGGCTTTACGAAGACACAAATGTGCACAATTTTTTCAGTAAAGAAGGCTGAAAACTTTTCCGCTGAGCCGTTATTAACTGGGGAGTCAGATCTCTCAGCCCAGGCCAGTAAATGGTTTAATTTCTTATAAATCTGTTTAGGGTCCGACTGGCAGGAATTCAGCTTTCGAGTGAAACAATAAGTCCTGGCTTTTTTAAGCTTCCGGATGTAAACTCGAAGGAAGTCTTTGAAATTGACTAGATCTGTATCAGACCCCGATTTCTTAAAACGATGTCCAAGCCTGTGCTTCACACGACGCATCTTTTGAAGTTTTTTGTAAATTGAAAGGAATCTCTACACGAATAGAATGAACGGGAGCGTGCTGGTCAAGAGCACTCCCAAGTGTCATGTTCACTGCGTCAGTGAGAGTATCGAGACCACCGATCGAGTCTGGGTGCAGATCAAGAAGACCTGTACCACAAATAGATTTCAAAAACTTGTCAATGTCAATGCTTTGTAAGTTACGTCGCTTGACAAGTTTGACATTACCCTAAACGTACAAGGGAGCAGGAACAGTGAACAAGACCGAACGATGATCCGAGAGGGTCAGCGGGCACACCACAAGGTCAGGGACGGGAATGTCACTATCCTAGCTCTGCTAGATCTGTCAGCTACCTTCGACAACATTGATCACGATGTTAAACTTGAACGATTGAGAACAATGATCGGTCTGGCAGACGAGGCACTAGCTTGGTTTAAATCGTACTTGTATGATCGTGTTCAATCCGTGTCGTGTGGGGGTCAGGTCTCAATGCGAGACCGGTCATCCGTGGAGTCCCTCAAGGGTCCGTCCTCGACCCACTGTCCTCCATTTATGCTCAACCTCTGGAAAAAGTGATTAACGCCTTTGGAATAGGATGTCACTTTAATGCTGACAATAATCAGCTGTATTTATCATTCAAACCGTCAGAATCTGCTGCAGCAACTAGAAACCGAATGCTTGCCTTGCCGACATTCGATCCTTGATGTCGGAAAACTTCTTGAAACTAAATGAAGATAAAACCAAACTGCCACTCATATGACCCCCTAAGCGTGTGGCTGGATTAAAAAGCTTTGCTCTTCTAATAGGTGATGCTGTTGTACGATCATCAATCACCATGTGCTCGAAATTCAGGTGTCGTTTTCGACAGCTGCCTGAATTTTAAAAGGTTTATTCAGAAGACTGCTCCTACAGCTAGCCGTCACGTTCGATCGCTATCCAAAATTAGGACCTGTCTTCCACAGTGGCTTGCAAAAAATTTAACCAGCTCCTTAGTTCTGTCTCAGCTTGATTATTGTAATTCCCTTTTGGCAGGGCTACCAAAGAAGGCAGCTAGAACACGGCAGCTAGCAGTGAATATTGCTGCAAGGCTAGTCTTCAAGTCACAGAGGTTTGTGCACGTGTCTCCTTTGCTAAATGAGCTAGGATGGATGCTGGTTGATCAACGAATACAGAGCAAAGTTCTTACACTGACCCACAAGGCACGCCACGGCTTGGCTCCTTCGTACCTATCTGAACTGCTGCACCAGTTTCAGCCTCTTTGTACCCTCAGGTCCAAGATGGACAATAAAATAGCTGTTCCATTCCACCGTTTAAAGACCGTTGATAACACAAGCTTTAGCTGTACAGGTTCTAGACTGTGGAACTCGCTTCCACAATTCTTACGGAGCGACAACTACTCTCCTGCTGCCGACTGTGGCTCATCCTTTTCAGCGGTCCTGAGCATCTACTTCCATGCTACTCAGTAACTCAACTGCTCTCCTGACTCTGCTATGCTTCCCACTTTCTCTAAGTTGCGTGAGACGAAGTCTGTTGGCTACCGAATGCATACCGAAAGCCGCTTAGGCTGTGAGTGTGCTGTACAAAACTCTCCTGCGTAACACCCACATAGTCTTTATAGCTTTGCGGAGTTCCAGACGGAGATAAATTACATTACACTGCATTATAGTGGTCGTTGCGTATGAAAGCAGGAGATTAGTTTTCGTCCCTCTTGCCTGCATGGAAATCCAGGTAACCCTTCGCTGAGTGGCTGCTTCCGGAGAGAGGGTGGCTGCCAGTCAGAATACTGGTATAACTATTTGACCAACATTAACTTTTAAATAGGGTGCATTTCAAGAGACTAACGTGCTAGAAATGCAGTCCGAAGTTTAATAATAATAATAATACATTTGTATAGCGCCCTCAGAGAACTTAATCTATTTCTAGGCACTCTATGTATGCTGTAAAGGAGTCTGCCGAGTTTCAAACAAACGAGAGCATTAAGAACAACGCGGAAACGGAAGCGAGACGCCACCCATACCGAAAGTGTAATAGAATAGAAATAGCCGACCGGCAGTCGAGCGAGCAACTCGAGGATTCGATTGGTGCGGCGGCAATTGATTCGAAAGTTATTGGAAAGTGCAGCCAATTTCTTCGTAGTTTATCGCGCGCAGGAGCCCGTGCGAAACGAGACTGCTTCCGTGGGCTTTGTAGATACGATAGTGAAACCAAGCAAAGAACTGACGAGTTTGCGAATTGCGCAGAGCCGAGCTGAGAGCGGGTAGCGAAAAGCAGCAGAGAAGACTGCTAGACTGCGACTGTGACTGGAGACTACAATGCTAGAAGACTGCGCAATGCTACGTATACGTTTATGTATGCACTGTGGGCCAGGCTAGCGGGTGCGAAGGGCTGACAACTCTACTTGACTCCGCCCTCCCATGCCAGCCTGGGTGGTGTAGGGTACTCGCTCTGCACGACGCAAGTCGTAGGTTCGAGTCCTGCTGCAGGCAATCCTATATTGCCTGCTGCAAGCCGCGATAACAGCCGTTAAGGCTCATCAGTCGCTATACAAATAAGGCTGCTTGTTTTTATCTGAGCCCCTGCTGCTGCCAGATCCCGCCACACCCCCCGAAGCAGCCAAATCCTTTAAGCCCAGGTCCTTGGGAGGGTGACGTTCGGCGGAAGGAACACTGGTAGCAGCGCTGTGACGTCAGTCGTGATATCCTGATACACCCGCTTTAGTTGAACTTTAGGTTACCGTGGCCTCCCCGACTAATCAATCGAGTGTGACTTGGTTCCTTCCTACGCGCTAGCAGCTGAGAGTGAGGGCCAAAACGGTAGCTTAAGAGGAAGCCAGTTCTGACTGCGGTGGAGAAAGGCCAGTCACCCTCGTGATACTCTCATGCCATCTGCGACGGCTCTATGGTTACATTATTACTATCAGACGGAAAGTCGTGCTTTGGGGGACGCGTCATTATTTAGCAGGATTTACGTTCTTTTCCAAGATTTTGAGTAGTGTGGTCTGGTGACCGTCTAGGGCTTTTTCACAATTGGTATTTACTACCCTTAGCGAAGCCAGGTCAAAACATACGTCAGCTTTAGAAATGTCTAAAAAACATAAGTTTTCTAGATCTTTTTCTGGTCATAAATCAATCATTGAAACTTCGGATTGCCTTCCCCTCACATATTTATTTGTCTATTGACAGCCTTCGTAAGCAAACCTCGCTTTGATAGTAATTTCGCTCAGTTACGCCGCAAGAAATGCCTTTAAGGTATTGATAATAACAATAATAATCGGTTGTCGGCATAATACCCTGAGATAAGGAGCTCCTATTATCCAGGCACTTCGGGACTCGCTGCAAGAGAATCAGCAATCATTGGTTAATGACAGGCGTTGGGTTATTGTGCGTCAGTCTAGGGCGGCTGGCCCTCTTCTGAGGCAGGATTCCTAAAATAGGGGGGCGTGAGATCACGTGGGGTACGGTGGCGTCACGTGGGCAACACGCCCCACCCGCTGTGACGGGAGCTGCGCGTGACCGGTCGCGGGCGCGCACAATCGACCAATCAGCATTCGCCGTGGCTCTGCTGCGGATTTCTGCCCCACTTCGGTTACATTTCGAGCCCGCCGCAGCCTATCTCCCGCGACCTCAGCGAAGCTAGCTCGTCAATCGAGGATGGGATTCGAGGTGTGCGGCCCGAACGAGGCGCTGGTCGTTTCAGGTAATGCCCGTCGCTGCGTTTTGACAGACCTGTGAACTATGTCGCCGCTGCGCTCGGCATCCCGCCGGCGCTGTCTCTGCGCAGCCCTCTTCCGGCCGGACGCTGCTCGGCTTCGCCTGCTTTTGGGTCCGCCGCGGACGTGCTGCACGTTCGAGAGGGCTCTCGAAGCGCGCCGCGAGAGGTTTGGCGACGACGCCTACCGGCGGCGATAGCGTTTAGCAGAGAGAACGGCGCTCTTTCGTGGCGTTCGGGGCTGCTGTCGCGTTTGTTTACTGCGAGTTTTGCACAGCGAGAGTTTTGCACAGCGAGCTGCGAGCGGAGACAGCGCCGAATCAGCCCGCGCTCGCGTGGCGGCGGCGGCGCTGCGAGGCTGCGATGCATTAACCTCCGTCGATCCTTCGACCGGCGTAGCTACGGCTTCGCGAGTGGCTTGCTTGCTTGCGTGCTGCTGGACTTGCTGGAACGGATTTTCGCTCTGCGCTAGGATGCGGGCACCACCGGCCGCTGCTCATCGCCGGCGGCCGAGTGTACGTCTGGCCGGCCATACAGAGACTGCAGAGGTACGTGACGCCTCCCTCCTCGCCGCCGCCGGGGCCCGTGTGCCCCAAACAACCCGTTCGTCACGATGTGGCTGGCATAGGCAAACAAACTGTCGCAACCTGGGGCGACCAGCCCGCCGTGCGCAGCAGGAGCAGCAGGAGTTCTCGTGCTGTGACGTCGGCACGAGATTCAAATGACCTGACCACATTTAAAAAGAATTTAAAAACACCTATTTAGGACAGCATTTAGTGGGTCCCTGTGATTCATCCTTGATGTGCTTATGCGTGCTGACACTGTGCATGCTGCCACTAACCACATTTGCATGCTGACCCTGTGCATGTCACCCCTAACCATGCTATTCATTTTGTTTGTTTATCAAGCATGATTTTACTCACCATTCAATTGCATTTCCCTTTGCAGCAAATGTAAAGCGCCTAGAAAGAGAATAAGTTCTCTGAGGGCGCTTTATCAAGTGCATTATTATTATTATTATTATTAAATGTCTCCGGATGCCGGCCTTCTGTCGTGTACTGTAATGTATATCATATGATGTGCAAGCACTGCCACTACTACGAGACCTTGAACCTAGTAGCTCAAGGGATTCCCATGGTGCCTTTCCTGCTAGAACCGGCGTTATGGTGTTTACGTTTTTTCATATTTCGGTGCAATCGCTGTGCGATCGCTCGCGGTATGTAGGCAGTCTCTGATGGGAGCCTTAGCTTACTGGTACCAGGTTCTTAGTGGTACCAGGCATTTCTTTATCGGTGAAGCAGGCACGGTGAAAGCCGCGGAAAATTCTGCTGCTACAGAAATGAGGCTGTTTTTTGAGTCTGTTAGCCAGATCTCAAATGGTGACCAAGGCTACCAAGGCCACATTGCTTTAGGCTCGGTGGGCTATCTGTTTGGTTGTCAGACACTTCTCGCAACATGTGCGTGCGCACGTGTGCATGCTCAACTGCATGTGCACGCACACATGTATACCTACACCTGTGCAAAAGTATTTATGTGGTGCATTGAACAGTGTTTACTTTGGGACGATTAGCTATTGGAGGTTCCCTGGCGTTGTGAGCTGACTGTTTCATATAACCGATCGCTTAAACAAAAGCCAACACTTTACAGCCGATGGCTGGAGCCGCGTTCTATGGATTGACGATATTTTAAATTTTCGATCAGCAAAGATGGCGTACGAACGACTTCCATCAGCCGTAGAAAAAGTGACGGGTGTCGCCCAGAGTGCTTACAATCTATGCTTGTATGGATGGTAGAAGTATGCTTGCTTGAACTGGTTTTTCGGCATCTGGCCACTGGGCCTTTTCACCATATTAACAGAATATGGATAAAAACGGTTCGTCCACGTCATGTGCAGGGGGAGGCCTGAGGAGTACAAGTCCTTGCTTAACCTAGCCTGATGATCTCCTGATCTCAGCCCTGTTGAGCTTCTGTCTTACAGCATTTGGTGGGTCCCTGTGATTTTTCGTTTGCATACTTATGCGTACTGACACTGTGCATTCTACCACTAACTATATTTACGTGTTGAAACTGTGCATCTTACCTCTAACCATTACTGCTGGAATGTGAATTTTAATGTGCGGTATTTGTTCATTCACTCGTGTGAACTGTAGCTGTACACAGCGTATGGAGTCCCGGGTCTTAGCCCAGTGCTAAGGCAGTCACTCTTCACGACCCAGGTCGTCAGTTCGAGTCCTGCAGTGGGCGATCATGTGTTCCCCTCTGCAAACGGTAGTGATAGCCGTTAAGGCTCTTCTGCTGCTATGTAACTAGTTTTTACTTTACCTGCATTTTGAGGCAGGAGGAGATGAAGTGTGTGTGTGCGTGTGCGTGTGCGTGTGCGTGTGTGTGTGTGTGTGTGTGTGTGTGTGTGTGTGTGTGTGTGTGTGTGTGTGCGTGTGTGTGCGCGCATACCAGCATATGTGCGTGGGCACGCGTGTGTTTGTGCTCGCAATCATGATTATCTCTGGCCTCTTTTTGAGCACTTTGATTGTGCAGAATCGAACGGTTGTACACTGCATATTTCTAGCTAGCATCCTTGAATGTTGATGTATGTATGTGGATCATGGCTCTGCATTGACAGGATTTCGCTAAACACCATGACCCTGACAATCAACTCACCTAACGTCTACACGCAGCTCGGTGTGTCCATCTCCGTGACTGGTACTGCGCAGGTTAGCTGCTAGCAGGAAGCCGCTAGGTGGCAGCATGGCATCTCTCTGTCTCTGTCTCTCTCTCTGTCTCTGTCTCCCTGTCTCTGTCTCCCTGTCTCTGTCTCTGTCTCTCTCTCTCGCTCTCCTCTCCGCGTCTCTGTGGCTTATATCAGCTGATGATGGGTGATTGTATGCACAATTTCAGCTCGTGTGAGTCCTTTACATGCAGACTATTTAAGAGGATGGAGCAAATGCTGCGAGGAATGGGCAGGCTTTTAGCTTCATCGAGAATGTCAAGTCAAGAGATATCGGGATGTCTGTCGGTGGTGCGTACCGCTGTTTGGAAGGATAGTAACTGAAGCCGTCGTCTGCCAAGGATTTGAGCTGGATTAGACGCACGGCTAAACGACCAGATGAAGAGGATATGGGCACACACGATTGAAACCCCGAGTAAAGGAGTAAGCACTGTCAGAATAGATCGCACTGTCAGAATAGCAGACGATAGGACGAGCACAGGGAAAGCACCTTCAACTGAGAGACAGGCTTTGACGTCGATACGCTGCTTGCCTGACTGAGCCAGTGCCAGTGCCAGTGAGAAGCGGTGAGAAGCGGTGTGCTGAGGCAGTTCTGACGTGCCTGACGCAAGACAAGTATGGCTGCAGTTTTTTGCAACAATAGTTTGTGGCTCGTTGCAAAGGCGGGAATGCCAACAAGTTGTAGGTTGCAGGCATCTATACAGAATGACGCCGATGCACGGACCAGCTTGGCTGTGGTATCCTCTCCTAATCATCAAGCTCCACGAGATTTTGCATTGTTACCTAGCAGAAAGTAGAGAGACTTGATTATGGGGCGTGACATGATCATCTCGGGTGCGGTCGTTTTGGAGCCGGACATCCATATGTTGCACACGGGCTGGGGGGGGGTGGAGGGTGGCTACTCAGGCCGACTCCATTGCGAAGGATTTCAAGTGCCTGTCGGTGCTCGATCGCTCAAGCTGCTTTGTACTGCGCCCACGCTGCTGACAGGTCATTGGCCGTGATCGCCGCGTAGTCGCACTTGGTCGACAGCAGTGAAGCATCTGCTCTAGTCAAGCGTTTCGCCACCGCTCAGAGCAGGACCGAAGGCTCTCTTCTTCGACGGTCCTGCTGGTTGCGCCTCGGGCACTCGGGCCTCTGCGCAACGCATTGCCGTCACGCCACCCAAAGCGCTGCAGCAGCATGGCCGCCCAAGCGCTGCGGAGGCGGCGGCGGCTTGCTCCTCTGCAGCTGTTTGTCTTGTCTTCTTCATCGATTGGCTGCCCCTGCCTGGTCGGCTTTGCAGCGCGCTCGTTCAGCTTGCGGGCTCCGCACCTTCAGCGCCTTGCTGACGGCGTAGACGCGGCTGGCAGCCGCTGCTGTTGGTAGCAGGTGCCGCGGGCCTGCCGACCCTTGGCCTTGACCCTTGACCTCTCGTGCTGACAGGTGAAGATCCAGAGCCAGAACGAGGAGATGCTGCTGGCGGCGTGCGAGCAGTTCCTGGGCAAGAGCGACGAAGAGATACGACGCATCGCGCAGGAGACGCTCGAGGGCCACCAGCGAGCCATCATGGGTAACATGACGGTCGAGGTACGAGCAGCAGCAGCGGCAGCAGCGGCTGCGGCAGCCGTCCCAGTTGCAGCAGCCGGTGTCCGTGCGCCAGTCCTTACTGGCACCGCCGCGCCAGTCGTGTTGAAGCCATTGCTTGAGCGAGCTAGATATGTCGAGCAAAGAATCAAAAGACGTGCCATTAGTAGTTTTTGTTGCCGAAAAAAGTCCCAGCGTCGTCTTGTTCTCTCCTCCCGCAGTCTCCAAGCAATTCATCTGCTTTCTGCCAAACTTAGAAAATGTGTCGTCGTCATTGTTCCTGCATGGTCTCAGATGAGTTGAATAGCTTTAGTCTGCCAAAGACTCTGGCAATGACAGTCAGGTGCTCGATGCAAATGTGTGTGCAGTAGTACTCTAAGCACTTCCCTATGCGAGCGCTGCTTCAACCCCAGGAGTAGACCTCGGTACCAGCCAATCGGTCATTGCTAGTCGGGTGCTGGAGCGGACATGTGCACTGACAAGAAAGCCGGGACAGCGTTTGCCTTTGAACTACAACGATTGCTTGCTCAATACCCACGACGAGACCGACAGTTAGCATTAGTCAGTCAGCACCAATGTCACCACTACGGAGAGGGAGCCGGCAGCTGAAAGAAGGGCAGTGGCATGCTTGCGATACTCTGCTCGCTCGGTCGATGGAGCCGGCAAGCAGTGAAGCTGCTTCGATCGGAGCGAGCCTGGCCAATGTCTGCTGCTGCAAGCGGCCATCTGTCCACTCGGCCAGGTTGTGCTCGGTGCAAATGTGTGTGCAGTAGTACTCCTAACACTTCCTTATGCGAGCGCTGCTTCAACTCCAGGAGTAGAGACCTCGGTACCAGCCACACAGCTCAGCTTTCGTTCCCGATCGAGTTTTTGCCATTTCTTTTCGAATCAGACGAGCACTTGCCGTGGTTGGTCACTCCTCTCGTTGTTCTCTTTCCCTCCTTCACATCTTTCTTCCTCCTCTCTCTTTTGTGCTCCCCTCTATATCTTGCCTGTTTCTGTGTGCGTGTGCACGTGCGTGCACTTGCGTGTGCTTGAGCACGTGTGTGCATGTGCGTGTGCCTGCCTGCACATTTGAGATGTGAAGGATCTCCTTCTGTAGCTCCGAAAAGCCGTAAGGACTAAGTGGATGCTGTGCTGGAGAGATTTTTATAGTGGCTTACGGTGCGCATAGGGTTGCCAATATACTTCCATTCCATGCAGCAAAGACAAAAATGTCACGATCGTAGTTAAGTCGAGAGGGCAGTCAAAGAAGTTGGTGGCTTGGGAGTAATGTAATGTAATGTATCTCCACCTGCAACTCCACAAAGCCATTCAGACTAAGTGGGTGTTACGAAGGAGAGTTTTGTATAGCACACTCACAGCCTAGGCTGCTTTCGGTACGCATTCGGTAGCCAACAGACTTCGTCTCACGCAACACAGTGAAAGCGGGAAGCATAGCAGCGTCAGGAGGAGAGCCGTTGAGCTAGTGAGTAGCAGTGCTGGACAGCTGGAAAGGACGCTCCCCCAGAGCATGTCATTGCATAGGAATTGTGTAAATGAACTGCACAGTCAGTCCAGTACCTGCAGAGCAATGGTTCCATCGTCAGCAGTCTTATGGAAAAAAAGGAACAGATACTTTAGTGCTCACAGAGGCCTCTTGTAAGGGTCGGTGTACGATATGTATTGGGATGATATGTTGATCGACCGATCTGTTGATCGACCTATCGGAGCTCCTTGTTCAGAGGTCCTCGAGCAAAGGAAGCACGTGGCTGGGCCTCTGGGATTCATTGATCTTGCGACCTTGGCATCCGTATTCATCATCATCAGCAGCTGTAGAGGCTTGTAGACGGCTTTGTCGGAGGTGCAGCAGCCACGACAGAATTACAGTAGTCAGAAGCCTAGACAGAAGTAGTGAGCTAAGATAGGATCTTTTGCTTGCTACGTTGGCAGCTAGTCCCTAATCCCAGACACGGCTAATATGACTGGCTTAGATGGGGTGGCTTAGAAGGGGTCTTCCTAAATGAAACTGGTGTTGTGTCTCGTGAGACGCACAGCGTCGCCATCTGCCTCCCTCCCTCCCCCACGTCTGAGGAGACATGATGCAGCTTCAGCTTTTGACACCGTGTGGCGCGCATAGCTGCTGCTGCAGCAAGAGAGGCCCGGATGGACTCTGCAGGCGCCCCCGGCCCCCCCACTGCTTGAGCTCGGTCGCTGCTGCATTCGGCACGCTCGACTGCATTCGACTGTTGCACCGCGTCGTTCAGGAGATCTACAAGGACAGGAAGAAGTTCTCCAAGGCTGTCTTTGAGGTAGCCTCTTCCGACCTCGTCAACATGGGCATGAGCGTGGTTAGCTACACGCTGAAGGACATTCACGACGACGAGGGCTACCTGAAGGCGCTCGGCGAAGGTCGCACGGCGCAGGTCAAGCGCGACGCGCGCATCGGCGAAGCCGAGGCGCAGCGTGATGCCGGCATCAAGGTACGGAGGTGCTGAGGTGGCGTCGGTGGCCTGCTGCGAGCCCCTGCGAGTTAGGGGCTCGCGAGCTCTCGGCCTGCAAGTTATTGCGCTTCGCTGGACCGTCTCGATCCACGCATGGATCGGGTGGATGCGAATGGCGAATGCCTCGCACGCCTCCTCGCCTGTCACGTCTAGCACGAGAGATTCTCCTTCGTTTCTGAATCTTCTCGAATCTTCTCTAGCTTCTTCTCCTCTGCGTCGCTGCAGGAGGCCATTGCGGAGAACGAGCGCATGGAGGCTCGCTACAAGAATGATATTGACATTGCCAAGGCCCAGCGCGACTTTCAGCTGAAGAAGGCCGCCTACGACCTCGAGGTCCAGACGAAGAAGGCCGACGCTGACCTCGCCTACGAGCTTCAGGTGTTTCTCTCCACCCTCGCCCCGCCCCTGTGCTCCAGCCGCAGGGATAAGGGGGTGGGAAGGGGTAAGGGAGGGGGGAGAGGGCATTGGTACCCCTCCACCCATCCGCCTCCCATCCTCCCAGTTCAAGGCCGCAGAATGCTGCTGCTGCAAACAAAGGCCCAGCGGCTGCCGTGCGTGCAGACACTGGGTCCCCGGGGTACGGATTCCCCCCCCCCCCCCCGACATTTTCCTCCGAACATCCCCCCCTAGGACATTCCCGTATAGAGTTTAGTGTTTAGGGTTTTAGGGATTTTAGGGTTAAGGGTTTTTAGGGTTAAGGGTTTTTAGGGTTTAGTGTTTAGGGTTTAGAATTTAGGGTTTAGGGTTTAGGCTTTAGTGTTTGGGGTTTCGAGTTTAGGGCTTTGGGTTTAGGGTTTAGGTCAGAGGCTTCGCCTCTGCCGCCTAAATCTGCCCTTGCTTGTATTTCGAGCTTTAGTTAGTGCGTATTAGGGCATAACTAGATCTCTTGATGTTGAGTTATACTCAGTAGACCTCTGAGGCTTAGCGCTCATTTGCAGGAACACTCGGCACGCCGTAGCATGCGCTGCTTTGACGGGTATGAACACGTGTCTGGTGGCGTCGAGCAGGTCCTAACTTCGGGGGAACCAAACTATAGCTTACAGCTGCCGCAGCCCCCCCTTCCCACAACCGCCACTGCCGCTTGTTCCATTAGAAAACATCCTTCCAATCCATCCATTCCTCTATATGAGATGATTTTATTTTAACAGAGCATGAACTTAATGTATATACACACACACACACACACACACACACCCACACACACACACACATATTATATTATATATAATCTATCTGTATTCTTAGTTATACATTAATCAACACAGGGGAGAAATGTCCTAGGAGGGAGAATGTGGGGGGGGGAAATGTCCTAAAATCGGTCCCCGGATGTCGGCCAACCTTTTACACCAATTGATGACGATCGACAGACGTTTATAGTTTTATATTAATAATAATAATAATAATAGTAATAATGCACTTGATAAAGCGCCCTCAGAGAACTTAATCTCTTTCTAGGCGCTTTACATTTGCTGGAAAGGGAAATACGATTGAATGGTGAGTAATATCATGCTTGATAAACAACATTGTAAAATGGTAAGGGGTGACATGGTTATGGATAACATGGTTAGGGGTGACATGCACAGGATCAGCATGTAAATGTGGTTAGTGGCAGCATGCACAGTGTCAGCACGCATAAGCACTTGAAGGACGAATCGCAGGGACCCACTAAATGCAGTCCTGAATAGGTGTTTTTAAATTCTTTTTAAATATGGTCAGGGGATGTTCTGACGCAAGTCGCGAGGGAGTTCCAGGCTTTGGGAGCATACAAACTAAATGCTTGGTCTCCAAAAGATTTAAGGTTTGTACGATGTATTGGTAAACTGTTGGATTCCGAAAAGCAGATGGTACGATGCTTGGCCTGGTGGGGGAGTAGATCTGAGAGATAGGCTGGAGCCAAAGAATGAAGCAACCTAAAAGTGAGCAACAAACCTTGAAGTCGATCTGTTGCTTGACTGGTAGCCAGTGCAGGTCGGCGAGAGGTGATGTGATGTGGCAACTGCGACAACTCGCGACAGACAAGCCTAGCTGTGGAGTTTTGCACCATCTGTAATCGCCTCATTGCACATGCCGGTAGGCCAGCAAGCAGTGAGTTACAGAAGTCAAGACTGGATCGAGTGTAGTTTTTATTTAGTTAAATAGTTGAAATAATATAACTATAATTTATGTAGTTTTATTGTTTTAACGTGATGGCTGCCTCTACCGCCTCGACTGTGTAAGGGGGGAGAGGGCATGGTACCCCACCCATCCCCCAGTCCTCGGTCAAGGCTGCATAATACTGCTGCTGCTGCAAACAAAAGCCCAGCGTCTGCACAGCAGTCGCTGGGCTTTTGTTTAGGCCACTCAGCAGCCCGCAGGCTGCAGCAGCAGACGGATGTCAGCCAACGTTTTACACCAATTGGCGATGGGGTGGTTCCTCATCGTTGGAAACCGTCACGGATTTGCTGAAATGAGCGATTTGGCGATGTGCAGTTGCATGGCTGGTTCCTGCCTGGTTCCTCGCTCAGCCAGTACCCCTACCCCCTCCCGCTCATTCTATGTTCTTCCTATTGCACGGCTTCTGCTTGTATGCTGCCTGGCTATTCATTGTCGTTATAATTCAGAAAATTCGAATAGTGAATGTCAATCATAATCTGGATGATTTAGCATGTTACTTCACTGTTTGCGTGGACCGAAGTGAGTGTCATGAGGGATGCTCAGGGGGGATTCTTGTACGTAATCGGGGCCACCAGGCACGTGACTGGCCACAGCAGCTGCTGCTCCTGCAGCAATTGCTGCTTGCTGCATGCTCCCTCCGGCTGCTTGCTGCATGCCTCGGCATGCCTAGCCCTCGGCCTGCCGGCATACCAGCCTGCAGCTGGTATGCCTTGCTGGAGTGAGGCCTGCGACCCGCATCGGCAACGCTGCTGCCATCGTCGGCTCGCTCTGCAGGCGGCCAAGACGAGGCAGAAGATCAAGGAGGAGCAGATGGAGGTGAAGGTCATCGAGAGATCGCAGCAAATACAGGTCAGCCGGCACCCTTGCCCCTATCGTTGGAAGCTGGCGGTCATTCTCGCTGGCAGCCGCTGCGGACGAGAGAGCTGCTGCAGGCGAATCTCTGTCTCTTTGTCTCTCTGTCTGTCTGTCTGTCTCTCTCTGTCTGTCTCTGTCTCTCTCTGTGTCTCTCTCTCTCTGTCTGTCTCTCTCTGTCTGTCTGTCTGTCTGTCTGTCTGTCTGTCTGTCTGTCTGTCTGTCTGTCTGTCTGTCTCTCTCTCTCTCTCTCTCTCTCTCTCTCTCTCTCTCTCTCTCTCTCTCTCTCTCTCTCTCTCTCTCTCTCTGTCTTTCTGTCTCTCTTGCTCTTGCTCTCTCTCTGGCGCTCTCTCTTGTATCATCGGTTTGGCATCGTGCACACAGGTGCAAGAGCAGGAGATCGTGCGCCGCGAGCGAGAGCTGGACGCCACCGTGCGCAAGCCAGCCGAGGCCGAGGTGTTCCGAATGAAGTGTCTTGCCGAGGCCAACAAGAATCGCATCATCAAGGAGGCGCAGGCTGAGGCCGAGGCCGTGCGCCTGCAGGGCGAGGCCGAGGCGTTCGCCATCGAGGCGAAGGCGCGAGCCGAGGCCGAGCAGATGGCCAAGAAAGCTGACGCCTGGAAGGAGTACCAGGATGCCGCCATCATCGACATGGTTCTCAACACCCTGCCGCAGGTGCGTGCCGAGCTGCCTCCGGCACGGCTGCACGTGTGTGGCAGACGCTCGAGCTGAGGGAGGGACCGCCGGGATTTCTGGTCGGACTCGTACGAGCTCACTCCGGCATACTTCCTACTTATCTGTCGAAGTGCGTACCCGCCACCGCCGCTTCGGAGGAGTGGGGTGGGAGAGGTGAGGTAGGCGCTCGGCTCAGGCGAAGCCGTGGTCGAATCGTCTGCTCAAGCACGGTGGCGATGCCCGGGTACTCGACCCAAGAGGTAGATTCTAACGGAAGCGAAGCAGGACTCTTGGCGGCGCCCTCGTCGGCATGGCACCAGCACTGCGTCGGCTGTATCGCTCGTGAAGCATGCCTCGGGGGCGTGCCGTGGCGCACTGCGTCCGTCATTGGGCGAGCGTCATTGGACGGGCGCTTTCGCGCGGGTCGCCGCCGCAGGTCGCAGCCGAGGTGGCCGCTCCGCTCGCCAAGTGTAAGAAGGTGACGATGGTGGCCAGCGGCAAGGGCGACATCGGAGCTGCGCGCCTCACCGGCGAGGTGATGGACATCATCGAGCGGCTGCCCAAGATGGTCGAAGCGATGACCGGCGTCGACATGAGCAAGGTGGGCGTGTCCTCGTCGTCACGTGACGTTA
Source organism: Cristatella mucedo (assembly GCA_009760855.2). Taxonomy (NCBI): domain Eukaryota; kingdom Metazoa; phylum Bryozoa; class Phylactolaemata; family Cristatellidae; genus Cristatella; species Cristatella mucedo. The sequence goes on from WPIO01000016.1 coordinate 485,039, forward strand.
CTGCTTGCCGGGCACCGAGCTGCAGCGAGCCTGTACTAGCATGCATTACTAGTATATACAATCTATTGTAGTGTACAGTATTGTGCATTACTTGAGCAAATGTGTGTGCGCGTGCGTGAGTGCCCCACCCCAGCTGCCCCTCGAGGAGACTACTCCCGATAGCTTGGTGTGCAACTAAAAGGGTCGGCTGCCAGGTGTTTGGTGGCAGCTAGAGCTGTGAGTTCAATTCACGATTACCTCTCCTTACGTCTCCTATTTTTGCCGCTACTGGATCTCTGGGGTGGTTTGTGGTGCTTAAGACATCGGGGTTGAGGCCGAGTCACGTGCTGTCGCCAGCTTCTGCGTGACTTTTGGCGTGGTTGTGCTGCCGACAAGCTGGAATGTGGGCGCGACATTCACAAATGAGCACACCTATCCACTCTGCGCGCTCGAGTGCGCAAGAGGGTGCGGGTGCGCATGCCGTCCAGAATGCAGATGCGTGCTACATGGGCGTTTGCGTGCACGTCCATTTACTCGTGCATATGCGCATGCGCACGTGTCGCAGTCGGTCGGTCGCAGTGGGCTGAGAGTGTCGCGTGACCCGAAGCTGTGTGAAGCGGCGGCAGTGCCTGCAAGCCCCGGCTACGGAGGAGAGCGCTCGAGCCGACACGGCATGAGCAAGCACGCCGTGTCGGCTTGCTGCATGCTAAACCTGCTAAATCGTCTTTTTTTCGTGTCGTTGCAGCTCGTCAAGCACGCCCAAACGAAGAGGTCGTAGTGCTCGCCCCGGGCGTCTCGTCTCGTGTAGCAGCTGTCGGTACTAGCCGGTACTTTCGGTCTCTCTTTGTCTGCCTTCTTGCCGGAGCCTGCCCACCGTCGACCTACGATGACTTGAATACTCTGCTTAATTGAAATGGTGCACTCTCACGTGGACCACTCCACAGGGCAGGTCTCCGCAGACTCCTCCAGCGCACCATCCCAGTACCCAGCTCTGCTCGGCGGCGCAGTGCCTCGTTGTGGCCGCAAGCACGGCCAGCCTATTGTCTATTGTCTTGATTGGTTTGCTTCTTCATGTATATGTATATCGCTTCTTCGCGTACTTGCTTCCGTGTTCTTCTATTGCTGCACAAGCACTGGTACAGCTGTAACTGGGAACTCACGTTGTAATAAATTGTCACCGTTCTCTGTCGTTAAAAAGTCTTTGTGGTGCTCCTACGGATCGGCAGCTGGCAGGTTTCTTGCTGATTCAGGCAGCTGCTTTGCTGTTAGCTCTGGTTCACGGCATTTGCCTGTGCCCTTGATGGCACACTAGGTAAGGTGGTTTGCTTTTCACGACTTCGGTCCCGATATCGTGGGTTCTAATCCTGTGGTGGGCGATCCTTTATCGCCACTGCAAGGCTCTTCTGTCGCTATACAAAAGGGGCTGTTAAATCAGCCGGTATTTATTTTACTTTAATTGATAGCAGCGGTAAAAGTGCTTGAGACAGAATGGTGGTGGCTCAGTCAAGGCAAACTGTCGGTCGATCGATCCGTATTAGGGTACCGATGGCATGTCACGAGCTATGAGCCTATGCTCACAGCTTATGTATCACCGATCGCCGAAACTGGCTTTCAGACGCATGCCCGGGAGCTTCCGAGATGATCTGTCTTAGGCGATGGTCGCTCAAATTCAGCCAGATGCCGGCCAAGTTGTGCACGTGCTCGGCTCTCAAACAATGGCACGTGCATCCTTCCTAGATATTTCCATGTTTTAGAAAACCTATTGGGCCATGAGTAGGCTGATTCGGCGGCTCCAGCTGAACCAACCGGATTGTGGCAGATAATTATTATGCGTGGTTGTGCGCTAGTTTATTGCCAAGGCCATTAAAAAGCCTGCACCCTGAGATACGTAGGCAGTCAGGATTCGAGACTCGGGGCTGATTGGAGCTGATTCGAGCTCTAGACCTCAGAGCCGTTGGTGAGCACATGGCCGCTGTTGAGCGCCTGTAAGCGGCTGCTGCTGTCAAATAGACGCCTACGTTAAGGATACGAACTTGTAGCAGCCCTCAGCAACCACACTGAGTTCGTGATACACCAGTGGCCTCAGAATGGCTTCGGCTAGAGGAGGCTGCAGGCCGAGATCCACACGGCGTAGTGGCGGCAACCATGTAAAGAATGTCTTGTAGCCGCTCGGTGTAAGAACTGCATGCGGTGCCGGCCTCTCAGATTGAACTGGCCAATTGCGCCGATCGAGGCTGAGCAGCGCCGTCGAGCACGCCAGTCCCAAGATGTCGTGCCAAGATGGGCAGCTACTAGCAGCATAAGCTGAGAGAGAGAGAGAGAGAGAGAGAGAGAGAGAGAGAGAGAGAGAGAGAGAGAGAGAGAGAGAAAGAGAGAGACGAACACGAATATTCGGGCACTCGCACGTACAGGGATGCATTGAGAGAGAGAGAGAGAGAGAGAGAGAGAGAGAGAGAGAGAGAGAGAGAGAGAGAGAGAGAGAGAGAGAGAGAGAGAGAGAGAGAGAGAGAGAGAGAGAGAGAGAGAGAGAGAGAGAGAGAGAGAGAGAGAGAGAGAGAGAGAGAGAGAGAGAGAGAGAGAGAGGGTTGAGGAAGAAAAGAGGGAGAACTTGATCAGGAGAGGTCACACAAGTTCAAGCAATCGCAGGTCTCGTGCACTTCGAAGCAAGAATTTCAACTGACTGGGTTTGCTGGGTTGTCTTTGTGGTGTTCTTGACTCCAGCAGCAGCAACTATCAGCAGCACAAGCAGCAACAAACAGCTGTAGCAGCTCAGACTCGGGGGCCGCAGACCAGTTGCTGCAGCTCTAGCTGCAGCAACTGGTGCCGTGACGTGCGACAGTACAAAGCTGGAAAGAGAGCACCCTCCCTACTGCATGTCGTGCATACTAGCCTCAGCATGGGCGATGACCTTGCAACAAGGCTGCCGTGGGCTGCCCTTCCACCACTGTGGAGCTCTTAACTCCTGCAGCATTCCACACGCACGCGCCGTGTCCCACTCCAAATTTGGCTTAAAACCTCCGGTCGCTTTCTCTTGGTGCGACCTTCTAGAAACGAGTGTTAGTAGCTGATAAGTGGTAAGACTCCATTTCGCATGCTGACCCTGTGCATGTCACCTTAAACCATGCTATGCTTTTTTTCATTCAGCATGCTAGCATTAAGTATTCGATCATGCTTCCTTTGTAACAAATGTAAGGTGCCTAGAGAGATTAAGTGCTCTAAGAGTGCTATGCACATGTATTATCATTATTGTATGAGCGATCATCGTCGCTGCCGTATTTCTGCTACTGTCTGCCTACTTGCATGCATTGGTGCAGCACCTACAAGTAACTAGCCGAGCTAGAAGGTTCAGGCGTCACCGGTATTCATCAGGCGTCGGCTGATGCTAGCTCAGCTACGAGCACTGCTTTGGGAAAGTTCTGACCGGAAGTGGAAGCCGCACAGCTAGCCTTGAAAACAAGCTCAAGCCTAGTCACCGGAAGCCTTACGGAGCCGCCTCTGCTTGAGGGCGCCTTATAATGATAATAATAATAATAATGCACTTGATAGAGCGCCCTCAGAGAACTCAATCTCTCTCTAGGCGCTTTACATTTGCTGTAAAGCGAAAGCGCCTTGCAGAGAGCGTTCAAATCCGCTCATTACGCGGGCCTTTCGAAAACCGTCGATAACTAACCCTGTATCTCCATTTGAAGAGCCTAAAGTTGAGCTCCGTCGGGGGGGGGGGGGGTAACTCGACAAACCACTACAAACGTGTCTAAAAGAGTCTTTCTCCTCAGCAACTCTACTAAACGCGACCGCATTCCCTGCATCGAACTATCGATCTATCGATCCATCGATCCATCGATCCATCGATCCATCGATCTATCGATCCATCGATCCATCGAACTCTCGATCGTCCCTTTCGACGCCGACTCTGAGCGTGTGCCTGCAACAATGTGATAAAAAATCGAGTAAGAAAATCAGCGTCGCATTTTAGAAACTCGTCGTGAGCGAATGTTTCGTCAAACGCAGCAATGAAAGACTGAAGTGGAGCCTACGGGCGTCGCCGCGAGATTCAATCTTCAAACTCCCAGCTTCGCAAATCCTAGTACGATATCCAGCAATTTTTACGGGCCAGTAGCCCACCCAAAAAAAACCTGCGAAATACAGCGATCGCGATATATCAATGCCAACCAACTAGACAGGCTGTTGCGCTTTATTCGGAGGTCTTGGGTATTGGGTAAAGAGTCAGACTTAGGGGAATCCCCATGGCGGGTAACAGATGTACGAGCGTGGAATGCTTGTGCGATCGTTCATAAGGTGAGGTGAACAATGCGAATGGAATGCATTCATGAGAAAGTTCCGAGTACATCCACTTTCAAAGACGCTTTTATGATCTTAATTTAGTAGTTAAAATGCGCCACTGTGCCCTAGGTAGCCGCGGAATTAAAGACAGCGAACATAGTCATTTCACTTATTCTGCATCTGCCGCGTCCAGCTGAGGGACTTTTCCGTCATGGCTATGTGTTGTTTCGGTTAGCATCTTCGACTCTTCCGCAGATTCGATCGCTTATTGTGCAAGGAGCTAAGGTAGGAAGCTTAAAAGTCACCGCTGGTGCCGGTAATTTAGCTGTCTCGTTGACGCCTGTGGCTGATAGCTGATAGCTTATTGCCAGGAACTAGGTAGCAGGTGCAGGCTGCGACTCATACTTGCGAGTTGCATGTTTTGTTTGAGTGTTTCTTGCAGCTTTGCCTTTTTAATGTACTAGTTTGTGGCGGTCTATAGCTTCGCAGCGTCACCACCTCAGGCTAATAATGTTTTCTATTGTGTATCTCCGCATGTAACTCTACAGTACAGACCAAGTAGGTATTGCTCCGAAGAGTTTTATATAGCGCTCCCGAAGCATAAGCGGCTTTTTTAGCGCATTCGATAGCAACAAACTTCGTCTTATGCAGCAAAGAGAATGCAACTAAATTGAAATCCTTGGTGATCTGACCGTCAGTCCATATTCACCTTAAGTAAGGAATCGCTAACGGCTTCTGTCACCACTTACACTGACTTAGCAAACTTCCGCTCAGCTTTTCCTGTGCGTCAGTGAATCCTGTCTTTATTTCTGGGTGCTTTGCATGCTTACCCATGCGTGATTTAGTGTACTTTAGGAAGGTTTTGTCAGTTACTCCAGCGATTGAGTCACCTATCATATGCACTCCCAACCAGGCTAAGCATAGTACCATCCGCTTATCGGAATGTAATCGTTTACCTATACCTCATGCAAACCTCAAATTCTTTGGAGACCGTGCCTTTAGTTCGTATGCTCTCAAAGCCTGGGACTCACTTCAGCCTTGCGTCACGACATCTGACTTGACCAAATTTAAAAAGATACTAATTATTGTTATTATTGTTAAAAAAATATAATTCATTTATATAGAGCCCCAAGAGAACTTAATCTCTATTCAGGCATTATTGTTACTAAACAGGGACCCTTCCAACAAGTGGCTCTGAATGTCTTTTTATGTGCTTTTGCATGGCTGTCGACATATGGTACCTGGCTTGTCATACCTACTTTGGTAGCCATCGCTTCTCTTACAGCAACCTGTCAAGTGCCTGCATAGATATTTGGTTCTCCAAGGACACTGTATACAAAAGACATTACTGTAATTATGTCAGAAGCATGGCTAATTCAAGAGGTCAGATTTCGAGGAAGTGAGTAGCAGCGGTGAGTGGCAGCTTCGCACGACTGACGGACAGGACATGGCAAAGTCGGCAGCAGGAGTAAAGATGTCAATGCGTAAGAATTGTGGAAGTGAGCTCCACATTCTTGGACATATCTTTAAGTGTGCGAGTAGCAAAGATAATTTATTGTCTAGAGAGGATCCGAGGGTACGGAGAAGCTGAAACTGGTGTAGCAGTTAAGTAAGTAAGGCGCCAAGGAAGGAGCCAAGCCTCAATGTGCCTCGAAGTAGGAATTTCGCCCAGGAATTTCGTCTGATGCACCGGGGCAGAGCTCTTTCAGTGCAGGAGGCACACGGATGACCGGCATGGACTTGTTGACCCACCTTGCCACCATATTCATTACCTGCAATACTATTACTACTATTACTACTACTACTATTACTACTACTACTATTACTACTACTGCTACTACTGCTGCTGGTGCTGCTGCTACTAATAATAGTTCAACAGCATGGCACCCTAAGAGACAAAATATTTATCTAGGCACCTGCATCGCTTTCCCAGAGGATTTTTTATAAATGGAGTGCAGCATAGGGCCGAAAACAGATCCTTGTAGAATTCCAGAGGTGACTGGTCTGCAGGATGAGACGTAGTAGCCTGGTGGCAGTGATCGCCTCACTGAACTCGATCAGACAAGTACGGTTTGCACCATGCCAGAGTCTCATCAGTCAGACTGATAATTGTTTCCAGTCGCTCAAGCATGATTTATGGTCGATTGTCTCGACTGCTGTCGATAGATCGATGCTGGACCGATGATCTTATTGTACGTCGTACCCATCCATCCGAGCTAAGGCCAAGTCTAACTACTTTAAAAAGTGTGAAATCACAGATGCTGATGAAATGCCGATAAAAATGCGTAGGCCAACCATTAATTGTTTCCTTAATCGCTCCCATGTCAGCAGCTTGCCTAGCGATCTGTGTGTCAATCTAGCACTTTATTTTTGCAGCTTTTTTGCTAGCAATATAAATATGATGAGAGAGTCCGCCCCTCAGGTTGCATCCCTTCTAAACGACTCACCCTCCGTTCCTTGGTTTATCTCACCAGTGTCCATCTTCAAGCCTGCTACTGCTGACCTCACCTTGGAAGTTTATTTCCCTGTATAAGAAGACTACTCGCTCACAAGGTCGACTGTTCTTCTAAGATGCCTAGATTTGCTTTTGCCTTGCATAGCTAACATAATAGCTATGTCACGAGCCTCATTTCTTGTCCCTGCATCTTTCAAAAAAGGCTGCTGTTAGGTCGTTGGTCTATCACGGGAGAGCTGCTGTTGCCGAAAATTTGTATTTTCGCTCACGAATCTTAGCAAGCAGCAGGTATGGAGCAGCTGTCGGTGGCCACGGCGTGCATATCTATGCCATCTGAAAGGGTAGCCCATTAGCTACTGTTTGCAGTGACCGGGCAGCATGTGGCTTCGACTCTCGTCGTAATGGTCGTAATATCAGCAATACCTGCGGTCAGGCAGTTGAGAGAGATGTTAAGGTGCTCGTGCTGGCTGGCAGGGACGGATCATAGCACAGCTGTGCACCTGGGTATCATCGGCTTAGGAACGAATCTGCCCAGATTGTGCTCAGCGATTACAACGTTGAGAGTGAGAGAGTACGAATTGGGAAAGAAGTAGACTTAAAGCATATTCTGATGTGCCTCATACTTCAATTGACCACCGATAACCGTTGGCCATTGGCACCCAGGCTCTGAAATCTCCCCCCCCCCGAGAATAACAATGGTGCATTTTTTATATAACACCCAAAGGGGAGTATATCTTTTTCTGGGCACTTTGGATGTGCTCGAAAGGAAGCATGTCAATTGGTTAGGGAACACATGCACGAGCAATTTCCTATTTTTTATTGTCGTTAAGCAAGTGAATTCTCTAGCATTAATCGGTAGTGAGTTCCAGGCTGTGAAAAAGTACCCCCCCGAAGATTTCCAAAAGATTTGAGCTACGACTAGAGGCACAGCTAAGCGACTTGAGTCGGAAGAGCTGCTGCTGGCATGATGAGCAGCGGAAGAGGATTTCGGATAGGATCGCCGCTGGATCAATACCGCAGAGGTTTAACCATGTGCGTGCCTCCTTTGCTGAAAGCGCTTGGATGGCTGCCGGTTGATCAACGGATACAGGGCCAAGTTCTTATGCTCACCGTCAAGGCCTGCCACGGCTTGGCTCCTTCGTACCTAGCTGAATTGTTGCTCCAGTTTCAGTCTCCCACATGCCTTCAGGTCCTGTGTGGACAATAGATTGGCTTTTCCATTCCTCTGCTTAAAGACCGTTGGCGATAGAAGCTTTTCTTCGGCAGGTCATAGAGTTTGGAACTCACATCCATAATTCTCGTGCAACGAAAACTACTCTCCTGCTGCCGACTATGGCTCATCGTTTCCAGCCGTCCTGAGCTGCTACTTCTATGCTATTCACTACCTCAGCTGCTCTCCTGACTCTGCTATGCTTCCTCACTTTTTCTCAGCTGCGCTTCTCACTTTCGTCGAAAGTGCTAGGTGCTTTTTTCCTATAATCGTGGACATATGGAGCAAAATGTACCCAGCCGAAATCAGAAATCTTTCTTGCTTCAGTTGAAACAAGCAGAGCTTAAGTTGCCTTTCAAATTTCCCTCCGATACGTGAAGTATTAGCCGAGTTATGCAATTTACGATGCACCAACGTTCCCTGAAAATGAAGCAATATTAAAGCCTCAGGAATGCAACTCTACAAGTTTTATTCATGTATCTACCAAGGTTCGACAACTTGGAATACAAGTCATATATGATGCGGATCGGTAATTTTTCTGTTTGTAGATTTGTTGCTTCCATATTACATTCGGGTTAGCCGTCGTTTGCTGAAACCATTTTTTTCTCAAGTGGAAGTCGTCAGAACTTCCGATCCCAGTTCTAACATATTTATCCTTCGAAAGGGACCCTAAACAGATATTCGATTGTCGGACCTATTTTATAGCTGTTTTCTTGACATTTTCCGTTAAAGCAGAGCTTCTGTGAGATGTATTGCTCTAAAATATGACCTGAGCTTGGGCGCAGTTGCCACATCTCACCACATCTCGCCGACCTGCACTGGCTCCCAGTCAAGCAACGTATCGACTTCAAGGTTTTGTCACTCACTTTTAGGTCCCTTCATTCTGTGGCTCCAGCCTACCTATCAGATCTACTGCCCCACCAGGCTAAGTATCATACCACATGCCTTTCGGAATCTAACTGTTTACCAATAGCTCCTACAAACCCCAAATTCTTTGGAGACCTTGCATTTAGTTCGTATGCTCCCAAAGCCTGGAACTCTCTTCCAACTCTCGTCACGACATCTCCTGACTTGACCACATTTAAAATGAACTAAAAGCACACACCTATTTATGACAGCGTTTTTAGCGGATCCCTGTGATTCTCCTTTATGTTCTTGTGCTTGCTGACACTGTGCATGCTGTCACTACTAACCACATTTGCATTCTGACCCTTTGCATGTCATCCCTAACCGTGTTATTCTTGTTGTTTATTGGGCATGCTACCACTAACCATTCGATCACGCTTCCTTTGCAGCAAATATAAAGTGCCTAGAAAGAGACGAGTTCTCTGAGGGTGCTGTATCAAATGTATTATTATTATCATTACTATTATTATTATTCTGCCACACCTTCTAGACTCTTCGAAAAGAACTGCACTTAAAAGCAAGTTCATTTACTACGTTTTTTAATTCAGGGCAAAAACAAATCTTCTCATCATCTGAGAATGAGGAAGTAAGTATAGGGGACAGGGTCGTCTCTAATGGGCTCTTGCTTATGAAGCTAGATGCTACATTTAGAGGTGAATGCAGCAGGGGCAGGCATGAAGGTGGAGATTGAGTAAGACTAAGGATTGAGGTTCAAGACTCCTGCAGGGATATTTGATTGGGAATGCACTCTTTGATCTTATCTTTCTTGTAAAGAAAGAAGCCCAATCACCACAAGGATCACTGGGTATGATGCTAGCCTGGAAGCTGTCAAGAATTGTTTGATTGGCGACATCCGCAGGTATGGATTTTGCATCTGCGTTTCCATCATTTTTTGCATTAGCTAGATTTTGCCTTGCTGCCAGGTCTTAGTCCAGGGTTAAGGGGCTCACACTTTGCTAGCTAAGTAGGTCGTGGGTTTGATACTTTTGGGACACAATCCTCTATTGCCTGCTGCAAGTATTTAAGGTAGCCAGAAAGGCTCCTCTACCGATGCATTATTGAGGCTAAGTCGAATCAGCCAATATTTACTTGTCTGTCGTGAGCGTCGCAGTTGCCACATTACTCCACTTCTCGCCGACCTGCACTGGCTACCAGTCAAGCAACGGATTGACTTCAAGGTTTTGTCGCTCACTTTTAGGTCTCTTCATTCTATGGCTCCAGCCTATCTTTCGGATATACTACCCCATCAGGCCAAGCATCGTACCACCCGCTTTTCGGAATCCAACAGTCTGGAAATACCTCGTACAAACCTTAAATTCTTTGGAAACCGTGCATTTAGCTCGTATGCTCTCAAAGCCTGGAACTCCCTCCCGACCTGTGTCAGAACATCCCATGACCTGACCACATATAAAAGAAACTTAAAAACACACCTACTTAGGACAGCATTTAGTGGGTCTCTGTGATTCGTCCTTGATGTGCTTATGCGTGCTGACTCTGTGCATGCTGCCACTAACCACATTTGCATGCTGACCCTGTGCATGTCACCCCTAACCATATTATTTATTTTGTTTGTTTTTCAAGCATGATTTTACTTACCATTCAATTGCACATCACTTTGCAACAAATGTAAGCGCCTAGAAAGAGATTAAGTTCTCTGAGGGCACTTTATCAAGTGCAATATTATTATTATTATTATTATTACTTTACTTTAACCCTCGGAATGAATCACGGCGGCCTGCATATAGTCAATATGTATATATATATATATATATATATATATATATATATATGCACCATGTATATGCACTATATATAAATATATGCACTATATATATATATATATATATATATATATATATATATATATATATATATATATATATATATATATATATATATATAGTGCATTATAGTCCTTGTAGGCTTGTCGATCAACTGCCAGTTTTCATCTTATGTACGATTTTTCAAGCTTGGATCGTGCAGCTTTCGTTCTACTATGTTTTTTAATTGGCCATGGTAGACTTAGCTCTAGCTAGGATTGGTGCATAGGAGCGACACTAGTCCTTCGCATGCCAGTCTATGAATAGTCAGCTCTGATCTCTTTGTATTTTGTAAGCTTGTTCTCACTAGTCACAATAGTTTAGTAATTGACTGTAACAGACGCTTGTTACCGACGCTTAACTGGTTCACCCTTCACGCTGCGGCTGCTGCTTCCATGGTGGCTTAGGTGCAGTCACGTGCAATCTCACGGAGTCCTGCAGGGGACGAAGGGGGTAGTGAGCTTCGGCTGTACTTTCACCCCTGTATGGTTTCTCAATTCAAAAAAGCTCCACTGCAGAAGCTTTGCTAACCAGTTGCTGTTTCCAGCTGCTGACTCTAGCAATGAGGATTTCAGTTCGATGCAGTTTGCATCAGCTGCTTTGTTTCTCCACAATTTACAGATTTACAGCATTTTTGTGCTCCTCGAAACCCACCTCGGATGACTGACAAGAGAGTCCGCCGTCTCGATGTAAAATTTGTAAGTAGGCCCATAGCAGATGCGCTATGACTGTTTTGGTTGCATAAGATGTGCATTGACTCACTAGAAGGGTGGTCGTGTGTATGTGTGTGCAACTCTGCATGTTAGTGTTTATTCGTGTGCATGTGTGTGCATGCGTGTGTGTGTGTGTGTGTGTTTGGTGTGTGTGTGTGTGTGTGTGTGTGTGTGTGTGTGTGTGTGTAAGTGTGTGTGTGTGCATGTGCATTGATGATATCCGGTCTTGACTTCTGCCACATCACACCACTTCTCGCCAACCTGCACTGGCTACCAGTCAAGCAACAGATCGACTTCAAGGTTTTGTCGCTCACTTTTAGGTCACTTCCTTCTTTGGCTTCAGCCTATCTCTCAGATCGACTCCCCCACCAGGCCAAGCATTGTACCATCCCCTTTTCGGAATCCCAACAGTTTGTCAATACCTCGTACAAACCTCAAATCCTTTGGAGACCGTGCATTTAGTTCACTCCCAAAGCCTGGAAATCCCTCCCGACTTGCGTCAGAATATCCCCTGACTTGACCACATTTAAAAAGAACAAAAGCAACTATTTAGGACAGCATTTAGCGGGTCTCTGTGATTCGTCCTTCATGTGCTTATGCATGCTGGCACGTTGCATGCTGCCACTAACCATATTTGCATGCTGACCCTGTGCATGTCACCTTTAACCACGGTATTCACGTTGTTTATCAAGCATGATATTACTCTCCATTCAATCGCGTTTCCCTTTGCAGCAAATGTAAAGCTCAGAAAGAGATTTGAGTTCTCTGAGGGCGCTTTATCAAGTGCATTATTATTATTATTATTATTAATTGCTTGATCGAGCTGATGGCAAGCTTTACGCTGTTCATCTACCGTGCCGTGTTCTGTGCTTGGCTGTCGACTGTGATTCTGGTGAGAAAGAAGTCCCATGGCTTGTCACCGGATGTCACCAATGGCTTGTCACCGGAATGTTGAATGCACGGTTGAGCTCTCGAGGCCTCGTGGCCGCATGCTGCGCTGTGATCAGCTGCTGCTGTTCCCGTGGCTGCTACAGCAGAGCAAAGGATCTGCAGGCAGGTCGATGTCTCAGCAGGAAAAGCATGTGCATCTAGCTGCCGTTCTTCTTATTTATTTGCCGAGTACGAGCTCATCGTCTGCTACTGCTTGCTCCAAGTTTGCTGAGAGCCGACCACTGAGAGTGCTCTCAGCTGCTGGCCGCCTGCAGTCGCCACACTGACCACAGCAGGTTCTGCAGGGTTTATGCGCTGGCGTTCCGTCCGTCGTCGAGTGATCGTCGTCGTTGCCACTTTTGTTCGGCTTCATTTCTAGCCGTGTATAAGAGCGCTATTTTGCTCTCACCTCTTGCGCAGGAGCCGCCACTTGATGACAAGCTCAAATGTGCCCAGTGCCGGCAGCTGCTGCTCGATCCATGGCAGGTCACGTGCGGCCACCGCTACTGTCGGTCGTGCCTGGATGAGCTGCATTCCAGGCGAGTACATCCTGCTTCCTCTGCAGCAAAGTGTAAAGTGCCTAGAAAGAGATTGAGATCTTAGAGGGCACTCTATATCAAATGTATTATTATTATAGTTACTATCGCTAGCGAGCCTGCGGCGGGGAGAGCCGGGGAAGGGCCCAGTGCCACCCTGTTCATTCTTGGTCAACCGTGTGACAGTGAGTCATAGAGATTGCCGTGCTGCTGATTTATCATTGGCTCTGGCTGTGCCCTCGTGATTGCTCTCGTCGTCACTGCCAAATGCTGTTGCGCTTTTGGTCTGAGTAAAGCAACCGGCTTGGAGGAAAAAAGTGGCCATTCTCTTGCGGGCATGGCATCACGTGTCTGCTAGGAACTGCCGGTGTGAATGATTAGTCATCGTTTTGTGTCACGAGCTGGCTCGAGCATGGGGTCCATGGCCATGTAGAGCCTCGGTGACCTTGCCACCGCTGTGCACACTCGGGGCTTGTGGCCAATCGTATGGAAGCTCGTCCCGACGATCAGACTCGAATCAGATCGTCTCGAGCTAAAGCATCGAGCTGAGCAGAGCTGAATAGGAAGAGTTGTTTCTTAGCAGCGAGCTGTATAGGATGGCCTTGTACAACTTCAGCTAGTCCTCGTGGCATTTCGGAAACTCGAATGAACTGGAGGCAGCTGATTGAGTCGTCAGAAGTATTCTAAACTACTAAGTTAAGGGGACAAGACCTCTGTACTTTGCTTATTGCTTTCTCAGTAGAATCGGATATTGTTCGATATGGTTGACATTGTAGGTAATGTAATGTATCTCTGTAACTCCACAAAGTCATTGAGACCCATGTGGATGTTACGCAGAATAGTTTTCCATAGCGCACTCACAGCCTAAGAGGCTTTCGGTACGTATTCGGTAGCCAGCAGACTTCGTCTCACGCAGCAAAGAGAAAGTGGAAAAAACATAGCAGTCAGGAGAGCAGTTGAGGTAGTGAGTAAAATAAATAAATAAATAAGTCCTAGCTGATTTAACAGCCTCTTTTGTATAGCGACAGAAGAGCCTTTACGGCTATCACCACCGCTTGCAGTGGCGATAAAGGATCGCCCCTCCGCAGGAATCGAACCCACGACCTCGGGACCGAGGCCGTGAAAGCAACCGCCTTACCTAGTGTGCCATCACGGCTCACCAAGAGTAGCTTGGAAGTAGCAGCTCAGGACCGCTGAAAAGGATGAGCCACAGTCGGCAGCAGAAGAGTAGTTGTCATTGCATAAGAATTATGGAAGTGAGTTCTTCAGTATAGGACCTGCAGAGCTAAAGCTTCTGTCGCTAACTGTCTTTAAGCGGAGGAATGGGACAGCTAATTTATTGTCCACACAGGACCTGAGGCCACGAACAGGCTGAAACGGATGCAGCAGTTCAGCTAGGTACGAAGGAGCCAAGCCGTGGCGGGCCTTGTGGGTCAGCGTAAGAACTTTGCTTTATTATTATTTATCCTTTGCTCAACCGGCAACCATCCTAGCTCTTTCAGCAAAGGAGACACGTGCTCAAACCTCTTCGGACTTGAAGACTGACTGAGACTATAAGACTAGCCTTGAAGCCATATTTATAGCAAAGGAGACACGAGGTCGGAGTTGCTTGCGACCACTGCCCGTCGTGATGTCCGCGTATTACATTTTGTTGAGACGTTCGAGGTGTCCTTTGCTATCGTCGCACGCTCTACCGCTCGAGCGCTTTTGCACTAACCTTTCGAGTGCCACGCCCACGCAGGCTCTCACACACCCCCCTTTACGGTCCTTCAGCAAAGCCGGAGGCTTCTGTCCCGCCTGCACGTCGGAGCTAGGCAACAGGACGCCGTCTGCGGAGGAGCTCAGCGACGGTCTGCTCGTCCAGCGCAACTTCCACGAGGACGCCGCCATGAAGCGCGACATCGCCAAGCTGAAGTGCTGGTGCCCGCATTCGCCGTGCACGTGGACCGGATCGTTCCGTGACTGCGAGGTGGGCACGTCGGCGACTGGCTGTGGCAGCGTCGGCAATCTGCTGCAGCCACTGCCCCGTCCCCTTCCCAGCTTGCCTTCGGCAGAGTCCTCCCTGCCTGTCGCTGCCGTTTGCCGATTGAGGACTGCCGGTGGCAGCGCCCAGACAGTGGCTAGCGTTTCTGCCCGCCTCTTCCTGATTGGTCGGCTCGCGACCGATGCCTTGCTGCGCGGTGGAGACCGGCCGGCCTCACCAGCAGTCTCGCATTGGGGTCGACCAAGTGCACCCGCTTTGTCTTACGATTGGAAGGCCGAATCTCTTTCCCTGCTCTTGACAACTTGCTGCTAGTGAAACAAGAGCCACGATTTGCTTCCATGCAAGGTAACGTGCTTAGACAAGCTTGCAAAGGACACAAGCATAAAGCCTAAACCGGCATTCGAAAGCACACGAGAAGACAGTCAGGGCCACTGGTTAGTAGGAATCCTGGTCAGTAGTGTGCACAGAAATCATATTCAAGTAATGCAATGCATCTCTGTAACTCCACAAAGCCGCCAAGACTAAGTTGATGTTACGATAAAGAGTTTTCCCACTCTAAGTCTAAGGTGCTTTCGGCATGTACGAGTTAGCCAACAGACTTGATCTCACACAGCAAAGAGGTGAGAAGCTTCAGCTTATACGAACTGAAGGCCTCATCAACAACAGATTTTAATTAGTGCAAGGAATGGGAGGAGGAAGGTGTGGAATGAGGAGGAGGCCACCGTAGGAGCAAGGAGGAGGAGGTAGCCTAGTGCGAGTTATTGAGAAGTAATCTTATAAATTCTATCCCATGCTTGATAGGAAGCCAGTGAAGCCCATACTGAAGTGGTATGGAGTGGCAGCTACGCCGTTGACGGCAGAGCTGCGGATTTTTGCACCAGTCGCAGTCGATTAAGGGCACAGGCCGGGAGTCGTGAAAATAAAGGAAATTGCAGCAATCTAGATTCGATGTCACAAGTGGCGGAACTGATTTCGCTGTCATACTCTTTTCTAAGCAGGCCCTAATTCTGGAAATGTTCCTTGCTGAAAGTAGTAGCCGACGACAGTGGAAGCAAATTGCTCCTCCTAATGACGCTAAGGTCACTATGGAGAACCACGACGATATCATAGGCAGACGTCTCTGTAAGTCATGCTTGACAAACCGATCACGTGGTCGACGTCTTCCGACTTGAGAAAGACAATGGGACTTTGACCCATACCTATCATCCCGACCATCGTCGTGAAACATTAGGAAATTAGTGACCATCCAAGTGTGAATGTCATCAATTCTGGCTCAGGAAATCAGAAGTTAATCAGATATGGTGCAGAGGGTCAGAGGGTTAGAAGGGTCAAAGGGTAGGTAGAGCTCTCTGACTGTGACTGGAGTAGAAACGGCTGCCGAGATCACGTTTGGCAATGGCTTTCGCCAGAGCTCTGAGCTACTCCATACTGCAAAAAACACTTGTCTGACCGGCAGCCATTTAATGTAATGTATCTCCGTCTGTAACTCCACAAAGTCATAAAGACCATGTGAGTGTTACGCAGGAGAGTTTTGTATAGCGCACTCACAGCCTAAGCGTCTTTCGGTACGCATTCGGTAGCCAACAGACTTCGTCTCACGCAACAAAGAGAAAGTGGGAAGCATAGCAGAGTTAGGAGAGCAGTTGAGGTAGTGAGTAGCATAGAAGTAGCAGCTCAGGACCGCTGAAAAAGATGTGCCATAGCCGGCAGTAGGAGAGTAGTTATCGTTGCGTAAGAAATTACGTATGCACACTGGCATCGTTCACTGAGGTAGGGCCTCGTTCACTGAGGTAGGGCCTGACTCAGTTTAGCACTGTGCCACTATTACATGGGCACATCAAGCAGCACCACAGGAGGCAATGGTTGTGGAAGGAAGAAATGATTGTGGTCCAGGAAGAAATGATTGTGTAAAATATTGTGCCTAATAGCTTTCGTGGGATGGTTAGCTGGGTATAAAAACTCTGGTGCAAAAACACTGCAATTGGTCTGGTCTGCCGTCAGTGATGTAGCTGCCACATCATGCAACTTCTGTCTGAGCTTCACTGGCTTCATATCCGGTCGAATCGATTTCAAGATACTCTGTCTGGCTTACAGGTTGCTTCGCTAGCAGCTTGTATTGGCCTACCTGTCCGACCTCCTTGCTCTACCTGTGTGCTCTCGCACCACCCACTCATAAGTATCAAGTCATCTTGCCGTCCCTGGTACTAAATTGAAATCTTTTGGTGATCGATCCTTCAGGTCGGCAGCAACAAAAGTCTGGAACTCGCTTCTGGCTACGGTCACTACTTCCTGCTATGACCTGGCATCTCCTAAGTCTCAGCTAAAGGCGCCTCAGTTCCTTTCAGCTTTTCCTTGGTCTAAGTGAGCTTGTGTGCTTCTGCCTGCTTGTCATAGCATGACGCCTTGTACGCCATTGGTCTAGCGGTTAAGGTGATCGCCCTGACAAAGGTCTGACTGAGGTCATGGGCTCGAGCCCCGAGGCATATGTGAAGAGAAATTAAGTTCTCTCAGGGCGCTATATAAATGAATTATAAATAAATGAATTATATGTTAACCCTTAGTTAATGTTTCTCCTGCAGAAAGTTGTAAAGCAACTGGCTGGATATTCAGTTCTCTTAAATCGCCGTACAAACGTCCTATTATTACTATTATCAATATTATTGTTACCATTGTTATTATTATTATTATTATTATTATTGTTATGCTTAGCGACTTCCCGACAGCCCTCCCGATCACACCACGTTTTTCATCTTCTGTTTTCTGCTTGAGATGGAGTGTTTCGGCTTGCATATGTACACCGAAGGCTGTTTTGGCTTTGTATGTGCGATAGAATCTGCTACGTCATTCCTGCTTTGTCTTCCTGTCATAACGAGGCTTAGCCTGCTTACATTAATTGTAGAAACATTTGGAGCATGAGTGTCTCTTCGTCAAGGCTGAATGTCCTCAGGGATGCGGTTTTGCGGGCTTGCCTCTGGACTTGGAGCGTCACCGAAATGATTGCCGTCTGCGATCGGTCACCTGCCCGCACTGCAAAGTCACGATGAAATGGAGTTACCTCGAAGTATGTGTGCAAATGCGCTCTCCCTTGCACCATAGCCTGCTTCTTGGCCGTGGGCGTAAGTTGCACGCCACGCCAGTCGACCCGCTCTTGTCGTTCGCCGCAGCATTTATTAATCAGAGGCTCGAAAATCAGCTACAACCGGTGGGTATCAACCGATTGATGATAAAATAGCTTGGGAAGTTGCAGCACACGTAAGCATGTTAAATCGCGGTTTACCAAACTATGCATATACTATGAAGAACAGGTGGGTTTTGCTTTCGCATTGAATTTGGGACAGTCAAGAAAATTTCTTGATATCCGTTGGCAAAAGTTCTGGGCTTTAGTTGCACCAGAGCTGAAGGGACTTCTTCAAAGAATTTGAAGTTGTTTAGAGGCTCAGCTAAACGACCAGAATCAGAGGAGCTAAAGGAGATAATAATAATAATAATAATAATAATAATACATTTGATAAAGCACCCTAAGAAAACCCAATCTCTTTCCAGACACTTTACATTTGCTGCAAAGGAAGCATGATCGAGTGGTTAGTGGTAGAATCCCCGCATGCACTTACTTTGCACGTTCATGTTTTCAGTTGGGTTCCGAGCTGCTCACGTGCCGCTGGGAGCCCTTGATCTGTTGGAGCTGCTCTGTCCGAGTAAATGGTTCTCTCGGGCGTTGTGAGTTATGATACACTGTGGGCGTCTAAGGGCAACAGCATTGTGCTCGCGTATAGCATCGAGGTGGACGCATTTTCTCTTTTTGCTTTGCTTACCCGTGCATCATTGAGTGAGTGTTACTAGCCGGGGTCCTCCTAACCGTGACCGCGAGTCTTTCACGTGCTTTGCAGGCTTTTCGAAGAATGACAACAGTTTTCTTTTGCTTGCCTGCCTAAGCAGAACTCTTTGCTTTTCCTTAGCAATTGGTTATTGCTTCTCGTGTCGTGCATCGATCTGTGAATGCACCCGAATAGAGATGCAGTTCTCCTAAATGCGTTACGCGAAAGCCTTATTATTTTATTACTGTTCCCAAAGCCCTACTATTAATACTGTTATGAATATATATATATATATATATATATATATATATATATATATATATATATATATATATATATATATATATATATATATATATATATATATATATATATATATACACACACACAATTCTTTCGTACGGCACCTTGAGATAACTTGAACTCTATCACGGGCTTTACATGTTCGACGTGGCTCGAGCCCAACGACATCGGTCATCAAATTCGTTAACCTTGACCTTGGTCTAATCGAGCACCTCTACTAGCCATTGGACTAAGCCAGTGTGCAGCATTGTTGCATTTCGTAGCTGGTGCCTGTGGTCACGAGCAGCCTCCGAAGCTCGCAGTCGACCTATACTGTCGTGCCTTTCTTTCTTTGCAGGAGCACGAGACCGGCTGCACGAAGCGCTTGGTGCCCTGCATCTACTGCTCCAAGTCGGTGCCGGCTGATGGGCTGCAGGAGCACCAAGACACAGCCTGCGCCCACACGTTCGTGGTCTGCCCCTTCGGATGCAAAGACCCGGTACGGGACATGGGACGATGCCGTGTGGCTCGGCACGGTGCCGTGCTGGCACGTGGCACCTTGCCCGTAGCCTCATTTGCTGCCGCTAGCTTGTTGCTACCGTATTTTTCGGGGGGGGGACGAGGTTTGCCCATCGATATGGAAGGTACTCGAAGCTTGCTTAGGATGCTGTGAAGTGGCAGAGCTGTTGTTACGAAAGACGGCAAATCTCCTGCGCAAGCTTCGTTGCTGTATAATGGTGCCGGACGAGGTGGTGATTAGATGGAAGCTCAGTTCCCCGAGGGTCGGGAAGCCCAGGGAGCGAAGGCTCCTGCGTGGCGTAAGACACCAGTAAGGCACCAGCTGGCGCTCAACGCCCTCAGGTTTCGTGGATGCGTCACGTGACACGTCACGTGGCACGTCACGTCGTGTGGTGCTTAGCAAGTGCAGCAGCTTTAGGCTTGGCTCTCCCGTGCCGTGCAAGCGGCAGCCGAGAGTGGTGCTGTAAGGGCGAGCCGTCCTTATCGAGCGTAGCTCTCCTCGAGGGTCGCTCGAGTTCTCTCGGTTAGCAGTTTCTAAGCTCGACGGCGCAAAAGCTGGCCGTTACTGGGATTCGTCGCTTGGCCGCTGTCCCGGCATTGGCTAGTGTGATGCACCTTTATAATGGCGGCGCCGTCACGAACAGAGTCATGTGGCTGAGGGCAGCGGCGGCGGCGGCGAGCTTGCCAGCAGCAGTTGGCTGATGCTGCGTTAGGGAGATCCTATGGGAGCTCCACGGAGTTGGCTGGAGCACCGGCTCAGAACGAACTCGGCGGCGGCTCGCTGTTCTGCTAGGAGGAGCCGATTGTGGGGGAGACGCTGACGGTGCTGCTCTGCGTCGCTGCAGATGAAGCCTGACAACTTGGAGAAGCACAAGGAGAAATGCGTCCTTCAGCACATGGAATACCTGCTGGCCGACATAGCTACCTTGGCGAAGAGAATGGATGGCGCGAATGGCGGCTCTTTGCCTCGAGGAGTCGCCGTAGCAGCTAGCAGCGACGGAGGAGCGCCAGCGCAGGGCAGCTACGTACGTGCGAGCGGAGCTCCGAGCGTGCCGGCATTCATTCCGGTGCACGGCAGGCGTGCGGTCGTTTGCATAGTCACACTGGCCACGCCTCGTGTGATCTTGTCAAGCTGCCGTTTGTCTTGGAGTTGTATTTGCGTGCAGACGACGCTGTGTGGTTCTCAAAGGCCTTCCAATGATTCTGCACCTCTCTCTCTCTCTCTCTCTCTCTCTCTCTCTCTCTCTCTCTCTCTCTCTCTCTCTCTCTCTCTTTCTCTCTCTTCTCTCTCTCTCACTGCTTCTTTGCTGCTTGCTTGCCGCCATTCGCTCTTGGATGGCAGCAAGCTGCCTTGAATGATGGCCAAACCACTCTACTACTTACGGATAAAGATGGCAAATTACCTCTTTTTAAAAACAGCGTCCTCAAAATTTGGTCAGCCATTCATTCTGGAGCCTTTTCACACGAGTCTTCTCTGCTTCCTGTTTCAAAATGAACTTATCTTGTAAGACAACAACACCAACACTCCACCATCGGCTGCTTGGCCTCGGCTTCAATGTGGAGCGTTTTTCTTCACTATTCAGATGTGCACAGACAGTCATAACGGTACCACAGCCAAATAGTTGTTTGCTTTTGCGATCTTACCTCTAGACTTTCGAGGAGCTTCCTAGAGCTCCGAGGAGCTTCCTAGAGCTCCGAGGAGCTTTCTAGAGCTCCGAGGAGCTTTTTAGAGCTCCGAGGTGCTTTCCAGAGCTCCGAGGAGCTTTCTAGAGCTCCGAGGTGCTTTCCAGAGCTCCGAGGAGCTTTCTAGAGCTCCGAGATGCTTTCCAGAGCTCCAAGGAGCTTTCTAGAGCTCCGAGGAGCTTTCTAGAGCTCCGAGATGCTTTCCAGAGCTCCAAGGAGCTTTCTAGAGCTCCGAGGAGCTTTCTAGAGCTCCGAGGAGCTTTCTAGAGCTCCGAGATGCTTTCCAGAGCTCCAAGGAGCTTTCTAGAGCTCCGAGGAGCTTTCTAGAGCTCCGAGGTGCTTTCCAGAGCTCCGAGGAGCTTTCTAGAGCTCCGAGGTGCTTTCCAGAGCTCCGAGGAGCTTCCTAGAGCTCCTAGGAGCTTTCTAGAGCTGACTCCGTAGCTCTCTCATTGCCAGTCCTCGTGCCGATGTAATAACAAGTTAAAAGATATCTTATGCAACTAGACAGCTAAGATTGTCGTGTTATGAGTAGATTAAGTGATACATGCTTCACTGTACCAGCACGCCTGTCAGCCATGCTTCGTTTGACCCCGATCGAGCAGAGCTTGGGACTTTAAATTTGTCGGTCATTTACCTTTAGGCGCATTCATTCTCTGGCTCTGGCTTTGAGCTGCCCGTTGGCTTCTTACTTATTGGGCCTCACCTCAAGCTACCCTCCTCTCCTTTGACTAAGGTCATTACAGGCTGTGCCTCTAACCAGCCTCGAATCTTTAGGATATTGTACCTCACAAGTTCCTACACACTTTAGTCTTATATCGTTCTGCCGACAGACACCGTGACACGCGCTACTGCTCGAGGGTCTTTGACGAGAAACGAAAACCCACCTGCTTGCTCAATGTTGCTCACTAGTTATCGTTTAGTTGTCCTTGTGAATTGTGTCCTTTTATTTGCTTGCGCCTGCGCTACAATCGTGCATGCTTGTATCGCTGAGCAGATTCTCGGCTCCCTTTTCGGCCGACGTACCGCCTTGCATAGAAAGACATTTAGATCTCACAATGCCCTCTTTATCTTTGTCATCATTCCCTGAGGCTATCTTCAATAAGTGACATCCTCAACGTGTCGCCTTCCAAGCATTGACGACTGTTCGCTGTGCGCTGACTAGCGTGCAATTCAGGCCTAGGCCAGTCCATGCCATCGCTGCTGACCGACAGCATGCTGCTCCGCCCGCCTCGGTGTCCACGCCCAAATCCGATGCTCGAAGCGTTACCTAGCAGCCGGGGCGGGGTGGGGTGTGACATTTTCTCTCAGGACGCAGACATGGCGTGGATAAGCAGGGTCCTGGCGGCGGACCGCTCGATCGATGCCAGCACCGAGGCACTGTACGCCGACGCGGAAAGGCAACTGACCGCGCACGTCGACAACATCGCCTTGTACAACGCCTATAAGCTGGCCGTTGAGACGTACTTGAAAGAGAACGAGGGTGCCCAAAAGCTTGTCGAGGACCGGAAGCGCGCCGTCGAGCGGCACGTGCACATGAAGGATGCCGGCCTGCAGCACATGTCCACCACTATGGACCACGTGGAACTGGTGAGGAGGTTGCAGGTGGCGGCGGCGAGCGTTTCGTGTACGTCGACCGGACCTTGACCCTGGCGCCACACTGGCAGCTTCATCGAGCCGTTTTGTGGGTGGGCTGGGCAAGCTCCTCGCTGTGGCCCTGCTGCTGCCGTTCCAATCAAAGACTCTAGAGTGGCAGACTTGATAAACTCTTGTGTGTAGAAACTTTATACCTGGCGAGTCAGTTCCAGTCAGGTTTCAGAGCCAATCAGATCCTCAGCATCAGCATTCCGGAGATAGTGCATAACAACCGTCTCAGAGATGCTGACTTTGTTTGAGTCGTTATGCTAGTTGTGCTAGATCTCTTCGTCGTGTGCCTAGAAAGAGATTTGAGTTCTCTGAGGGCGATATGTCGAATGCATTATTACTATTATTATTATTATTTTGTCATTGATCACGTTTCTTGCTTTTCGAGCGCTCACCATCTCGCCTGGTCGGGCATCACTGGCATCACTGAAGTGATGCGGTTCAAGTGGTCTCTTAGTGGGAGATTCAGAGCATAAATATGAACCATCAACGGTAATACGGCCAAGGGTTAAGATCACTTATATTTTTTATCATGTATATTATCCGATTTGCCGATTTAATCACCAACCATATCGAGGCTTTAATTTGTATGCAGATGACACGCAAGTGTGCCCCTGCTTTGATCTCTCCGTGTCCTCTAGTCTACAGGTCCAAACTCTTTCAATGCCATTGCAGCATGTTTTGCTGACATTCGCACTTGGATGGCTGCAATCTTTCTCCAATTAAATGGCAATAGAACTAACTTGCTAGTTATTGGCAAACCTATCGTTACTCAGGCATTTGAAAGCCCAACCCTCACAATCTGCTCGACTAGAATATCTCCTGTTGCAATCTGGGTGTCCTGCTTCAGTATGAACCTTTACAAGAGGATCGCATCAGCTCCACAGTCAAGCGAGCCTTTTTTTTCTACATGACATTTTAAAAAAGTTGGCTGGTGAAAGAGTTCAAAAACTGATGACGTAGCCTCCAGTTCTAGGCTTGCCTCGACTCGGAATGTTGGCCAGGGTGAAGCAGCTTTAGCCGAAGTCAAATTTTGCACACTTTCTCTGAGTCAGATATGTTTGTTGTTCAGTGGATTCTGAACAACAAACATATCATAGTAGTCCTACGTTTTTGTCGTTCGCTTTGTCGGCATACAGAAGAGGTCGCTTGTGTGTACACCAGCAGCCAACGGTTTTGTTGCGCCGCTTTTAGTTTGATTGCCTGGTCGGCTGTTGTTGCATTCACTTTTAGAATAAACTCGGGAGGGTCTGCTCAAACGAGACTGATGCCCAAAATGAATACAGCAGAGCAGCGAAGTTATTATTTTGCCTGATAATCACTGCACTGAAGGGGAAGCAGGAGGACGGTAGTGCGACGTAACCTCTCTGACCCTGACTTCTCGATGAACTCTCCCTGACCCGGGTGCAAGCGATGGGCCCAGTGCACCGGCAGGGGCAAGCATGCTGTGGGCACATAGCGCTCAGCTCACTTTGAGGTAGCATCGCGAGGGTTCATCGTGTGAGCATATCCAAGTGCCACATCTGCTCTAGTTCGGTTTTCTTTGTTCCCGTCGGGGCATTGCTTTGTTTCTACATCGCTAGTATGTGTATGTTTGTGTTTAGTGAGCCGATTGCGAATCGGTTGTTTGTGGTAGGCCACATATGATGGCACCCTGCTGTGGAGAGTGTCTGACGTGAACCAGCGACGGCAGGATGCACTGGGCAGCCGCGTGCCGAGCATCTACTCGCACTCCTTCTACACGTCACGTGTGGGCTACAAGATGTGTGCACGCCTCTATCTAAACGGTGAGTCGCTGTGATAACTCGATTAAATAAATTAGGTGTTCCATTCCTGTGCATAAAGACCGTTAGAGACAGAAGCTTTAGCTCTGCAGGTCCTATACTGTAGAACTCACTTCCATAATTCTTATGCAACAACAACTACTCTCCTGCTGCCGATTATGGCTCATCCTTTTCAGCGGTCCTGAGCTGCTACTTCCATGCTACTCACTACCTCAACTGCTCTCCTGACTCTGCCATGCTTGCCACCTTCTCTTTGCTGCATGAGATGTAGTCTGCTGGTTACCGAATGCGTACCGAAAGCCGTTTAAGCTGTGTGTGGGCTATACAAAACTTTCCTGCGTAACACCCATATAGTCTTTGTGGAGTTACAGACAGAGATACATTGCATGGCGCGATACATTTTTCGGCAGGATACTTGATGTCTCCCTCGCGGCTGTGATTGCCAAGCACAATTTAGGCGTTCACTTGTATGCAGATGACATCCAGTTGTACCTTTGCTTTGATTCCTTCCAGCCCTCCAGCACGTTGAATTCTCTCAATTCCCTTGCTGCATGTATTGATATCATCCGCATGTATCTGATGTGCATTTCGTATGTGACAGCGAATGTTACATTTGACGTTTACTTGCATGTGGCAGACATTTAGCGAAAAAGAGATGGCAAAGACAGAGAGAAATAGAGAGGAGAGAATATAATTAAATATAATTCATTCAGAAGGGGGAGAGAGAGAAGTAAAGGTAAAGGTTGGCTGATTGTACAGAATCGTTTGTGTAGGAGAAGCGCCGTTGTGGTCCTTCTCACCAGCTGTTAGCAGTAAAGAGCTGCCTGGAGCTGGACTCGAGCTCACTACTTGTTTCGTGAAGTGAAGGCACCTGAAACCCGTGGGCAGTGAATTGTGTGAGCTGCTTGCTCCAATGAGCTTAGATCCAGGAAGGTAGCAAGAGAGAGCATGTGAGAGGAGTAAAATAAACTCATCATTGCTATTACATGATTCATCTGAGGCATGGCATGTCGCATGAAGATGGCTTATCGGGCGTAGCCGAATAGTGTCACGAATTTGGAGACTTCACATCCCCCCATTCCTTCTTGCCCGAGGCGAGTCCGAACTCTGCGAAGCTTATTGATATGGGAGCAGACTGTTCTAGAACGATACAAGGGCCCTCGTGATAGTTTAAATAGTTTACGTGCTGGTCCCCCCCCCTTCGGGGTTTTAGCGCACACTCTGCCGAAGGCCGTTTGCCGTGAGGGGTTCAAATCGGGTGACTGGCTGGGCCAGTGCACCAGCACCAGACAAAGGAATTCATCAAAAAGTACTTTACTCGTGTTATATTTGGTCTAGCAAGTTGGATTTCCAAACTCAAATACTCTACTTGGGGTTTGCTACATTGTCAGAAAGATGACAACCACTAAGCATGTTATCATGAAGGGATATCGCTAGGAGGCTGAGGCAAAGTGTTCAGCCTACACTAGTAGCCATCATTTTCACTAAAACGCAGGCTCTGTGGAATGTGCTCGAGGAGAAGAGGCAACGAGGAAGCCTGTGGCCTCTGTGCCTAGCAAGAGAGGAAAGGTCATACAGAGTCGTGGTGGGGCGACTTAAAAGCGAAACGCATAAGCATACCAACAGCGTATGCGTGTGCTTTTAGTTTACGTTTACGACAGATGGTGGCTGGTTGATGCAGAGATCACGTGTAGCTACAGAGATTACATGGAGCTACACGTGATCACGTTCTTCTCTCTGTGTATCAGGCACACACCCGCTCATATCAGGCACACACCCGCTCATATCAGGCACACACCCGCTCATATCAGGCACATACCCGCTCATATCAGGCACATACCCGCTCATATCAGGCACATACCCGCTCATATCAGGCACATACGCGATCCACACCTGCAGATCCACACCTGAATGCTGTGATTCATTGTGTTACTGGAAACCCGTTCTTTGAGCTAGCTTGAGTAGGCCTGCTTGGCCGGACCGGCTCAGCTGTGATTGCCGATGCACAGGGTCACGTGCTTGTCCTGTGTGCGCTAACGTGTTTTCTGCTTCGCGCGCACACACTCACACACACACGCGCACACACACACTTCAATGTTTTGATTTATTTTTGCAGCCACTCCTGGCTACCAACAGTGTTCCTCCTAGCCGTACTGGTTTGGCCCAGTGGTTAAGGTGCTTGCCCCGATCGAGGTCAAAGTGAATGTATTTGATGACCGAGGTCGTGGGCTCGAGCCCCCATATCATACTTATGGGATGCTCGTTAATGGATACACAGTTCTTTTAGAACGCTATGCCAATTAATTATTTATAGCCCTGCAATATGCATCGGCCTGTTTGAATATATTGATAAAAGCTGCCTTCCATTGCAGCATTGTTTCTCACTGTTTAGGTGACGGTACCGGCAAGGGCACACACGTGTCACTTTTCTTCGTCCTGCAGAAGGGTCCATATGACAATCTGCTGAAGTGGCCCTTTACACAGAAAGTGACGCTGATGCTGCTCAATCAGAATAGCGCCGCCGTCGGTGGGAGTGGCAAGGACCTCGTGGACGCCTTCAGAGCCGACCCAAACAGCTCGTCTTTCCGAAAGCCGGTCTCTGAAATGAATATCGCTTCTGGATGCCCGACATTCTGTTCTATCACCGATCTCTTAGACCCAAATAAGGGATTCGTTAAAGATGACACATTGTTCATAAAAATTATTGTCGACCGGACAGGTCTAGTAGATCCATAATGACTCGCTTCTGCCGGAAAGTGCAAAGAGCCCATCGGATTTACGTACAACCAAGGGAAATGTCACCTGTCTTACATTTAGTGACAATTCTTAATTGTATATAATAACCCTGTAACATTGACCTCAATTTCCAAGTTACTATTGTTAACCTTGCATATAGGATCGAATCGAAGTACATCTGAACTCGGTTCGAGAACACTAGAGACTCGTCTTTGCACTGAGATGATTCTAAATCGGATGTAAGCGTTCTTAACTCAAGAAAACTCTCAGAGTAAGAACACTTCTAAGAGTAGGAACTCGGATTAAGAAAGAGTAAGAACTCGGAGTAAGGTTCTCAGAGTAAGAACTCTCTTCACTTCGAACTCACTAAGCGACACTTCTCAGTGAAGATTCTGAATTCAATGTTGATATTTATGGGGGGAAAAGTAAGAGAGACTGGCAGCTAAGTCATACCGAAGCCTTGATTTCTCGACGACTAATCTGGGCCCTGTGCGCCTGGAAAACAGTTCACACCGAAACGGCAACTTTTAAGAGACTACTTTAAACTTGTACTATACACGCGATTCGTTCTTTTAAGCAAAATAAAGGAAGTAATATTGAACTTTTGACTTTTGTGACAAATCACACGTCTCGAATACTCGACGCCAATGTAGACCCAGTCAAAGAAGCCACACAATGAGTAAGTATGTATGTATTGTATGCTAAATACTCCTTTGGTTTTTAGCTGCAGTTGGGGCCTGTTTGTACTTTTCTTCGACCGCGGGTGAGCTCGATTAAATTACCGTGGGCAAAGGAATCTGGTTTGAGCATATTAACCTTTGCACTCTCTATGCTGTTCAGAGAATATGTTCAAGTACCAGACGTTTGGAGACCATACCTGTAGATCCAATGCTCTCAAAGCCTGTAACTCACTCCTGGCTGACGTAACAAAATCACGTGACATGTACATTTAAAAAGAAGCTTGAAGCACACGTGTTTATGACAGCATTTAGTAAGATCTTGTGCTTTGTACCTTGGGTGATCATTCGGTCATGCTTTCTTCACAGCATCTGCAAAGTGCCTAGAAAGAGATTTATTTCTCTGAGGGAGCTATACAAATATATTATCATTATACTTAAGTAGCCTATGTTTATTATTGATGCGATGCTCCATGCATTGAATAGAGTGCTGATGTGCATTTGTCTAATTTATTTATCTAGCATTTATTTGTCCCGTGTATGTTTTCGATCCGAACGAAGGACGTGGACAGGCTAGCCTGTTAGTGGCCATCGACATAGCACTCGCGACAAATGGGCATGCACCGGGCATAACAGGCTAGCTTGCAAGTATTCTTCGACGGTCATCAATAGTTGTAGCATTCTCTTCGGCAACGTGCTGTTAACATGATTGTGTGTGTGTGTGTGTGTGTGTGTGTGTGTGTGTGTGTGTGTGCTCGCACATGTGACTGTGTGGTGTGTGACTGAGCACGAGTGTGAGTGTGTGAATATACAGTATATAAACACTGCTGGCCCGGAAACCAAGCACCCGAGTGGAGGATATGACCTCAAATATTTCTGCGTTTAGTAGACTGTTGCAAAGAAAATTTCGCTAAAGCAGGATTTTCGTGAGTGGGCAATACTTTTACAAATTGTACATGCGACCACGTTGGTTGGCTTAATAAGTGCAAGCGCATGTGAAATGACATGAAATGTTTTTGCAGAATCTTGCTAGGGATTTCTTGCTTCTGACTTACTTGATTGTTGAAGGTTGTTATTGTGTAGCCCGCCTCAGCACTTGGTAGTAAGATTTACCGGATGCAGCAAGTATCCCTCTCTCTAATAGTTTACATCAAGAACCGGGTTTCACGTTGTCTGTGCAACCATCGTGGATTTTGAAGTATGGTGTTTTTTGAGTATTCAGAACCAAAGGCCTGAGATTATTTAAACAATGCAATAAGTTGGCTAAACGGTGCCAACTAAACCATACCGAACAGTATTTTCCGATTAGGATTAATCGTAGTATTCTTCTGAGCGATTTCCTAGGTCTCAATTCTTTCGGTTTGCCAATGTATGTACTTGATTGAACTACTGTCTCATGATCTCAGAAGAAACTTGAATTCATGCAGATCATCACGTCAGCATTTCAGATATTTGCCAAGTGTTCTATAGCAATTGTATACGGTTCCGCAGCTCTTTTCTATGGGGTAACGTTGTCTACTAGTTTCTCCCTGTAAATGCACGATCGATACCTTGCATAGTCACAGCAGCATCTGGTCTACAGCTACGTATGCACACTACCGCAAGTCTCAAATCTTGACCATTCCTGAATAAGTGTCTGGTATTGTTGTTGAGATACATTTTTGTATGAGAGCCAGCGTTAGTTGCATATAAAAACTCATGCATCGCCGTGTGTACTTGGGGGTAGAAATAATCATCCTTCGAAAAACACACATATTTTTTAACTCACCTGAAACTGCAAGGCAAGTAATTTTTAGCACCTAGTAGGCTAACACTCCTGTAGGTATTTAGCAGGATAGCAGTAATGTTTTTAGCACCTAGTTGGCTATCCAAGGTGGTAGCTTGCACAATTCGATATCAATACTGACAACTCACGTCGTAAGACCCGTATTTCAGTGTACATTTTTGGCTAGCAGTTTATACAACGCTTTAAAGCTGGAGGTTATATCTTTCTCCCAAGGCTGCATTGGTTTTATAAGCCAGAACTATGTACTTCATTTATATAGCGTCCTAAGAGAATTTGACCTCTGTCCAGGTGCATCGCACATGCCACAATGTTCACGATCATGACCTCGGTCGTTTGGGGCAAGGATTTTACCTCTGGTCAAAACTAGGATAGCGGCGAATAGGCTCAGAATGGAATTCTACAAGCTTGTTGGGCTGCGAGCCCTTCTCCTGACTAGATAGCTACCAGTCAAGCAACGGATTGACTTCAAGGTTTTTTCGCTCACTTTTAAGTCCCTTCATTCTATGGCTACAGCCTATCTCTCCCACATACTCCCCCATCAGGCCAAGCATCGTACCACCCGCTTTTCGGAATCCAACAGTCTAGAAATACCTCGTACAAACCTTAAATCCTTTGGAGACCGTGCATTTAGTTCGTATGCTCCCAAAGCCTGGAACTCCCTCTCGACCTGTGTCAGAACATCCCCTGACCTGACCACATTTAAAAGGAACTTAAAAACACCTATTTAGGACAGCATTTAGTGGGTCCCTGTGATTCATCCTTAACGTGCTTATGCGTGCTGACACTGTGCATGCTGCCACTAACCACATTTGTATGCTGACCCTGTGCATTTCACCCCTAACCACGTTATTCATTTTGTTTGTTTTTCAAGCATGATTTTACTTACCATTCAATTGCATTTCCCTTTGCAGCAAATGTAAAGCGCCTAGAAAGAGATTAAGTTCTCTGAGGGCGCTTTATCAAGTGCATTATTGTTATTATTATTATTATTATTATTAGATCTACTATGTTTATTCTAAGATTAGGTCAAACCGGCTGATCGACACTCATGTGTCTGGCGAGCTCAAGGTCGATTTCCGGAGGGGAATCGTAGTTTCTTGAGGGACAATCGTAAGTGAGGGATTACATATCAGCTAATTCTTTTTAGATTGGTCCAAAGAGGCATTTGCAAGACCCGCCACGGCTTGGCTCCTCCATACCTAGCTGAACAGTCGCACCAGTTTCAGCTTCCGCGTGCCCTTAGGTCCTGTATGGATAATGAATTAGCTGTTCTATTCCTAGGCTTAATGACCGATTGCGGTAGGAGCTTTGGCTCTGCAGATCTTCGACTGTGACACTCACTTCCACAATTCTTACACAATGACAAATACTCTCCTTCTGCCAAATATGGCACATTGTTTCCAGCCGCCCTGAGCTGCTAATTCCATGCTACTCACTACCTCAACTGCTCTCGTGACTCTGCTATGCTTCTCACTTTCTCTTTTGTTTCGTGAGATGCAGTCTGTTAGCTACCGAATGCGTACCGAAAGCCACTAAGGCTGTGAGTGCGCTGTAGAAAATCCTCCCGGTCAACTCTCACGTGGACCTAACCAGATTTGCGGAGCTACGGACTCCCAGATGCATTAAATTCTCGGAGGAGAGACAAGCGAGGCATGCTGGGAAGAAGATCCGCTCGCCGAGCGGCTCCACTTTGGCTTGGTGGGGGGTGGGTGATGAAGCCAAAGGCTTATACGCCCATTTCATCCGTTGAGGATTTTCTAGACGCTTAACTTTAAAAATTAGTTCAGTAGACGGCTAAACAGATACGACCTACCGATACTGACAGGAAGTAAACCCATGTTGGATGTTTAAAGTCACTCCTGGCCGCTCGTGGCACGTGACACTTTCGTGAGCTCGTCCGAGCCTACATCGCTTGAGCTTCTAGTGACCCTTTCCCGGCTGCCGCCGAAAGCAGCAAAGGTAGGGGCAGCGAGTGTAGGGGTCGCAACTCCCGCTGCTGCCATGCTGCTGCATGCTTGGATGACATCCGCACATAGATGGCAGCACATTTTCTTAAAAAGAATGACGATAAAACCAACTTACTAGCTACGGCCAAACCTAATATAATTCAGAAATGGGAAAACTGGCAAAAAACTCTGCAGCTAGGCTTGTCTATCATGAGCGTTGCAGTTGCCGTATCAAATCACTCCTCGGCGACCCTCACTGGCTCCCGAACGAGAGGTGGCTGAAAAGCATCTGCCTTCTCGAGGATTGAGCAAGAGGACGCAGCGGTCGCGATAGGTCAGCAGGCTGATTGATGTCGGCTAGCCAGTCAACCCCATTGTCCCGGCTAGTTATGCAAGGGTAGGGCGACACTAGGTCAGAGGTACACCATCTGTCTTCGGCTCCGTTTCGACACCGCCGCCGCCGGTAGGGATTTGCCGATACCTGCTAGAAATAGCTCGGTGTCGGTATGTGAGAAAAATTCCCGCCTCCACGGTGGAGGCGAAGCTTCTAGTTCTCCAGTCGGGGTATCTGGGTTTCGGTTCTCGGGCTCCTCCGTCCTATTTGGGTCGTTCCCAATAATCGACGCAGTAGTCTTAAGTGTGGGGACGAATTTCCCACGAAAGATTGCTTCTGCTGTTCACAGCCTGCGATGAGTGCGGAGGATAAAACTGAGCTAGACGCGCAGCGATATTGTGCACTTGCAAATAAAGCTCAGTAAAATCCCCGATTCGTGCGCGTTAGGCTTTTCTATTCACGTCGCGAACTCACGGCCACCCTTAGTAACGATAAGTAGGTTGGCGTGGAAAACTCGACTTCGCGTGGCCACCTCTTATTGCGCGTAGGCGCGCACCGAACGGCATTGGGCAGTAAGTTACGCCGCTCGGTTAGCGGCAGGTTACGCCTACTCCGCCGAGCCTTCGGCGTTACAGATTTCCTGCTGGGCAGTTTTTGGGCGCCCTTATATTGAGTCAAGCCGACACTGCGCTACACCAAATAAACTTATCCAGTTAACGTATGCTGATGAATTTCATAAACAGACGCACGGTGTCTTCTGAGTAGGAGGAATTTGAGCCGAGACTGCAACGGACAAGTGCGCTTGTCAAAGG
The DNA here is from genome assembly GCA_009760855.2 of Cristatella mucedo. Lineage (NCBI taxonomy): Eukaryota > Metazoa > Bryozoa > Phylactolaemata > Cristatellidae > Cristatella > Cristatella mucedo. The sequence goes on from WPIO01000016.1 coordinate 517,868, forward strand.
AGTTGCTCCATTTGCCTCAATGTAAGTCGAGCCAATGAGCGTTAGGAACTTATTTTGGCCACGGAGTGCAGTAATGAGCTCCAGGATTTTGATTGGTCAGCTCGTCTGACTGGGAACCAAAAAGTAGATACAGCTTCTCCTTCATGAGAATCGGCCATCTTGGCTCTCTCCACCAAAATGCGCTCACGCTCGATGACGTAGTGCCCTAAACCAGTGGGAAATCTGTCCGAACTCAGTGCCGATTTGACGTATTAATGATGCTAGTTATGCATAGCAGCAGCAGATCAATGCAACGCAGGAGCAGGACAGTGGGAATAGGGCCCAGAGGACTTGTCTTCTGTGATCGAAATACGAACGTCAGGACTAGATCACTAGTGACCTGCCTAAATGTAGACATTGAGGTGCAGCCAAGAATCGGGGAACAGCATACTAGTGGGGATGTTTCAGACCAGCTGGTGGCAATGAAGTTCCCGGGAAATGTTTCAAAGAACTTGCCCACCAGTTTCATTGCATTGTTAAGAACATCATTGATAACATCTTTCACGTCGTCATTGTAGCCAACCATAGCTTGCATCATTTCATTGAGCTTTTGGGCACATAGTTGTTCAGATCACTTCGACATGAACCTGACGGTGCTGCTCCTGAATCAGGTCAACACGTTTTCGACTTCGAAACGCTGTATTGTGTAGACAAGCTATCCGCAAAATAAATTATTGATTGCAATTCAACTAGCGGAAATTCGCTAACCTGGGTTCCTGCCACCGGGCTCAAATCACCACAGGAGCCGGTAATGAGGCCATGAAATGGCTGTGTTGAATACTTAGGAACAGGCAAGTTAAGCAAAGCTACCTTACTCACCTGGTTAAGCTGCTGAGATTCAGCTCAGCATTGAGAAGTGAGGGAGCTGTGTGCAGCTATGTTTAAAGGCTGAAACTCAAATCCTTTGGAGACCTTGCCTTTAGTTCGTATGTCCCGAAATCCCGGAATGCATTCCCGCCTTGCATCACGACGTTCACACGATCACGATTCTGACGATTCTGACGATCCTAACATCCTGACTTGACCACATTTAAAAAGAAACTATAACGCATCTATTTACCACAGCCTTTAGTGGGTCTCTGTGATTCTTTCTTTATGTACTGACCCTGTGCATGTCACCCCTAATCATGTTATTCATGTTGTTTATTGAACATGCTGCCACTAAACATCCGATAGTGCTTCCTTTGCTGCAAATGTAAAGACCATGCATTTTGCAACGGTGCAGTATTGCAAAGATCAAGCAACGAGAAATCGTACGACATTTTATTATATAAGCAAGATTTAAGCAAGTCTTGTAAAAGAAACTGTCAACTAGCACAGTGCAAGAGTCTCTCTCTCGTCTCATGCAGCGCTCTGCTGCTGCCTGTATTCACACGATGCAGCGTTCGTTGTAGCAGAGCAGCAGCCAGCGCTGGACTTTGACCAGGTCTCCAGCAGCTTCCAGACGCCTGTCTATTGCTGCGACCTGTCTGTGACGTCAGAGGGGCATCTGCTGCTGGCTGCCTGGCAGCTCGGCCTGAAGCAATTCAGTCAGAGCGGCAGCGAGCTGAGCATCTGGAAACCTGCGAGGCTGAGCGACGGAGGGGAAGACTGGGTCGTTGCAGTGCAGTCCCTGCAGGACGGACGTGCTTCTGTAGCTTTGCAGTACTCAAAGCTCGTCCTGCTGCTCAGACGCAGCAGCTCTGCCGCTACTGCTGCTGCAGGGGACTCGCAGGGAACGTGGCTCAAGGACCGACGTGTCGCTGAGCTGCCGTGGTCTCCCAGGAAGCTTTCCTCGCTCGGAGACCTGCTCGCTGTGACCGAGAGCGGGTATTGCCGAGTGCTGCAGCTGCTGCAGCTGAGCTTGGGGCAGCTGCTGCACAGCAGCGAGTACTAGTACGGCATAGCCAGTGTGTCTCTTACTGCTGCTGCTCTGGTCACTGTGAGCTGCAGAAAGGTGATGCTGGACGGTGGCAGAGAGCTGTACGTAGTGGACAGCTGCAGCCACCGAGGTGACAGACAATGGAGACACAAGCTGAGCAGCGAGGAAGAAGCGATGGGCGTCTGTGCTGCAGGCGGCATCGTGTACCTGGCTGTGGGAGGGCAGCAGGGAGACAGGAGCAGGGACTGTGTGACGGCGCTCTGTGCTGTGACTGGGGTGATGCTGCAGCAGGTCCTCTCCTACAGCAACCACGGACTGCAGCAGCCTCGGTGCCTGTCACTGGGCGGAGGACAGAGGACCATTCTAGCCGTGCTGGGCTGGGACGGGCAGACTGTGAGCGTGTACCCTGAGCAGCTAAGAGCTAAGAGCTAAGGTCTGTGACATGCAGCTCTGGGCCAGCACTGAGTGTCACTTCGTCTGACTTATACTGATACAATTCATGCATGTACTTGCCTTGTAACGAAGCGATGCATCATTAATCATAAATAAATAATCCACGATTCAAGAATCTCCATATAATTCCACGAGTTCCACTGAGACTATTTGTCTCCTCGTACGATACCGAGCAGCTTCAGCCAGGCAGAGAGCAGCTGCAGTGGCACCGAGCTGCCAGCGTTCGTAGACGTTACGTCCGGGCAGATGCTGCTGCCTGCCTGTCACTCTCCCTGAGAGCTAGCAGCCAATCAGCCAGCTAGCCGCGACTTCTTGTCAGCCATTCATCGGTTTCGGGTTGATTCAGTTAGAAAGACGACAGTTTCGACGGCGAAAAATCTGTTGACAGTATGCGTGTGCACAGTGAACGTTATGTGGTACGAAAATTACGAATTCAAACAGCCGATCCTGTCAATAGGTAACGGATTTAGGTAGAAGATGGGCTATTGCCATCGATAGCCCTGCGTTGCTCTCGATTGTACGTTCGAGAATGTTAAAAAGAAGACGATTGCACTTTTAATGTAATGTGCCACAATATGCAAGAAAAGTTGGAGCTTCTCTCCTTTGGTCCATTTGTAACGGACCGTTACGGATTGGCGTATTTCCCCAGGCAATTTTCGTTGACTGCCATGCATTGCCTTTAATTGAGCGAGAATAGTGGGTGCAGATAATGCGAACGCACAGGTAGATGTTACTTGGAATAAGAGTTTAGTGGCAGTTTCGCGAAGCCAACATTGGTCAATTTTCCACGGATTGCGGTATTGGCCCCAACGATTGCTGTCGATTGCTGTGCATTATAAATAAATAAATTCTAGCTGATTAAACAGCCTCTTTTTATAGCGACAGAAGAGCCTTTACGGCTATCCCAGCCTTCGAGCACCTCGAATTCTCTCAACTCACTTGCTGCATGTATTGATGACATCCGGACATGGATGGCAGCAAATTTTCTAAAACTAAAAGATGATAAAACTAAATTATTATTTATAGGAAAACTCAGTGCGATTTCGAAATTGGAAAAGCTGACACTCAAAATTGGCTCTGCCAGCATATCTCCCGTTGAATCAGCTCGAAATGTAGGTGTCATGTTCCAAAGTGACCTCTCGTTAGACGACCATATCAGCTCCACAGTCAAGTCTGCCTACTTTCAGCTACATAACATTGCTAAAAATCGGGCTCGTTTAGATAAGGATTCCACAGCGAGTCCTACGGAGATCTCGCATCCAGTGCATCTATGCAGCTAAAGATTGGGCCCCAGGACCAGCATTGACCATGCACCTTTTATCTAGCAACTCGAAACGCACCGCTAGGTGTCACTCCGCTACGCTCAGCTCGGCCAGCGAACTTGTATTTTTTTGTTCCTGGACCTTTTGGAGGGCTTAATCCTACATGACTTAGTAGAAATTACTTACGAGGATTTGATCGTGATTTCTTTAAAGAATGTGTAAAGTGATTAGGAAGAGATTAAGTTCTCCGAGGGTACTCTACAGATGTATTATTAGTATTATTACTATTAAAGGGGTCCTGCTTACCAGTGGCCTTGAGTGTCTTCGTATGTATGTATTTATGTTTCTCCGTCAGTAACTCCACAAAGTCATAAAGACCATGTGGGTGTTACGCAGGGGAGTTTTGTATAGCGCACTCACCGCCTAAGCGGCTTTCGGTACGAATTTGGTAGCCAACAGAGTACGTCACGCAACAAAGAGAAAGTGGGAAGCATAGCAGAGTCAGGAGAGCAGTTGAGGTAGTGAGTAGCATGGAAGTAGCAGCTAAGGACCGCTGAAAAGGATGAGCCATAGTTGGCACCAGGAGAGTAGTTGTCGTTACGTAAGTGCCTCTGCATGCCTGCCTAAGCATCATTCTTTTGTTTGCTTTGCTTGTTCAAGCTTAATCCATCGTTGGTATCTCGCTAGCCATCGATCGTCGCTTGCAGTGAGCTGTACAGTGCATGGGTAGAGACTTGGTTCGCGTATAGAGCTACGCAAGCGACTTATAATAATATTTATTATTAACTCTACGTACACACGTAAATGTAGCGCGGCGCAAGCCTGGCTCAATTTTAGGGAGCAGAGGAGAGCTGCTCGGCTGGAAAGCACTTATGTCCTCGAGCGGTGCAGCAGCGTGATGACACAGAAAGGGCCAAGCGCGACCCGGGTAGCTCAATAGCAATAGCATCCTACTGGCCGCTGGAGCGGCAGATTGATGTCGATTGACCCGTCAACCTTAATGCCGCGGCTAGATTTTTGGGAGTATGGCGACGCGGGCTGAAGGTCGGTGCCGCCACCGCCAGCGCACGTGGTGATTGCACGTGGTGGGATTGTGATGTTTTTTTTTGGAACGACGGGGGCGGGCGTTTCAGGAGAGCGATCGCCGAGACAGAGAGAGAGAGAGAGAGAGAGAGAGAGAGGGAGAGAGAGAGAGAGAGAGAGAGAGAGAGAGAGAGAGAGAGAGAGAGAGAGAGAGAGAAAGAGAGAGAGGGAGAGAGAGAGAGAAAGAGAGAGAGAGAGAGAGAGAGAGAAGAGAGAGAGAGAGAGAGAGAGAGAGAGAGAGAGAGAGAGAGAGAGAGAGACAGATATAGAGAGAGAGAGAGAGAGAGAGAGAGAGAGAGAGAGAGAGAGAGAGAGAGAGAGAGAGAGAGAGAGAGAGAGAGAGAGAGAGAGAAGAGAGAGAGAGAGAGAGAGAGAGAGAGAGAGAGAGAGAGAGAGAGAGAGAGAGAGAGAGAGAGAGAGAGAGAGAGAGAGAGAGAGAGAGAGAGAGAGAGAGAAAGAGAAAGAGAGACAGATAGAGAGAGAGAGAGAGAGAGAGACAGATAGAGAGAGAGAGAGAGAGAGAGAGAGAGAAAGAGAAAGAGAGACAGATAGAGAGAGAGAGAGAGAGAGAGAGAGAGAGAGAGAGAGAGAGAGAGAGAGAGAGAGAGAGAGAGAGAGAGAGAGAGAGAGAGAGAGAGAGAGAGAGAGAGAGAGAGAGAGAGAGAGAGAGAGAGAGAGAGAGAGAGAGAGAGAGAGAGAGAGAGAGAGAGAGAGAGAGAGAGAGAGAGAGATAGAGAGAGAGAGATAGAGAGAGAGAGAGAGAGAGAGAGAGAGAGAGAGAGTCAGCGCCAGAAGAATTCGGTGGACGCCACAGAATATGGCTGTATAGCGCCCCTTGCTAGCATTTCGTGTTTCGCGCGCGTGTGTGTGTGTGCTCGTGCGTATTCCGGTGCAGTGCAGAGGAGATATTTCTTCGTAGGCCAAACGGTCTCCAGTATTCCTGCCTTTGCGAGTGTGAAGACAGAATCTTAGTTCTCTGGCCAGGGTCTAGATTCCGGTGGTTCGGGCATCCATTCTATTTGGGTCGTTCCCCACTATAGACGTAGGCAGCTTAAGTTCAGGGGACAGAGAGCTTGTTTCGTGCGCGTAGCCTATTGCCGAATGCGATTCGGCAATAGGCTACGCCGCTAGGTAAGCGGCAGGTTACGCCTCCTCCACCGAGCCTTCGGCGTTACCTATACATCTCCCAACTAGTAGACATTAAAGAGCGAAGCTAATAACCCACCCGTTCTTAAGAGTACATGCTCTATCAGCATCGATCGGCCTTTATGTGACCTTTGATTGCTGCAATCGTGCATTGTATTACTAATTATAAGTCGACGAGCGTCTCTTTACAGCAAACGCGAAGCGCTTGGAAAGTGGTCCAGTTCTTTGAGTGCGCTACAAAGTGCTGCATTACATGCTATTATGTTAATCCAAGCGACCTATAATATATAAAAAATATAATGTATTTGTATAGCGTCCCAGGAGAACTTAATCTCTATTCAGGCGCTTCACATATGCCTCGGGGCTCGAGCACACGACCTAAGCCAGACCTTGGTCGGGTCGAGTACCTTAACCGCTGGATAGCCTGCTTGGTCTATTATATGCTGTTTAGCAGACCGTACAATATGTGTATATATATATATATATATATTTTATAGTGTATAGTACTAATATCATAATAACGCTAACATTTTTATAACACCCTAAGATAATTAAATGTCTTTCTGAGAATTTCACATATGCTGGCTTGGACTCAAAATCGACGTAGCGAATAGCGGATAGCGAGCGAACGTACACTCAAATTCAGCGTTAAGCGGCGGCCGCTGCGAGTCACCGGCTTCGCTAGCGTTCTTGTGAGCGAGCGCAAGTGGGCTGCCTGCTGAGCAGCGCCGGATCCTGCTGCCGTATCCGCCGGAAGCGCTGCTCGCGCACGCGCGCTGGTCAGCGAGATAATCAAAATAGGCGCAGAGCCCGCAGGCGGTGTGGCAGGCGAGTGGGATCTTTGGCTGCAAAAGAGCATGACGGTGACCTTTCGCGTCGGCAAGAATGAGCTCTTGGCTGTTTGATTGCTGCGCGATCGATTTCGGCGAGAATATCTTTAAACGAAGCATCCGCAGGAGCCAACCGCATTGCCACCGCAGCGCTGCTGCTGCTGCGTTGAAGTTCACTCCCCGGAGCGGCCGCATTCGGACAGGCGACAGCGACACCGACAGCGTGGTTTTTCGAGTCTGGCGCGTACACTCTACTTTTCAGGCTCGGCACGATTGCTTGTGGAAAGGCTGCGATTACATTACATGCTGCCACTAACCACATTTGCATGCTTACCCTGTGCATGTCACCCCTAACCACATTGTTCATGCTGTTTATCAAGCATGATGTTACTCACGATTCAATTGCGCTTCCCTTTGCTGCAAATGTAAAGCGCCTAGGAAGAGAATGAATTCTTCGAGGGCGCTTTATCAAGTGCATTATTATTATTATTATTATTATTATTATTACAGGATAAGCGTCAACCCGCCCCCACCGCACGATTCCCGCCTCCCTCCGCTGCCGCCCTGACAGCGAAGCTTCCGGCCAGCGCACGAGAGCCTGCGCAGCAGGTGCGAGGCCACGCCGGCCGACCAGTATATATAGAGACATAAGATCGTTATTGGCGAAGGCTCGGGCGAATTGGCAGCTCGGTTGACGTCACGCCAAGTTCGGCAGCGACGCTACAGCAGAGCCCCACCGCAGCGGCGGTGCGCTCGCAAACTCGCAGCCCGGCTCGGAGGGCAAAGGTCGCGGGCAGTCGAGCGTCCGGCTCCGCTTTCCTTCCTTCATCTTCTCTCGGCGCCTCCTGGCGGATCGCCTGACATCTGCGTTCACCAGCCGTCGGCTTCGTGCGCCAGCTGGTCGACGCGGCGCCTCAGGCCTGCCGCCGAGGTCGCCGAACGGCCGCCGCCTGCGCTACGGCCGCGCCGGCGGCGGCCGTGCGGAGCAGCGCGCCCGAGTCGCCCAGGCCGTCCATAAAGGCGCGAGGGCGGCTGCGGCGAGGACGAGCGGATCGGCGCGGAGGAGACTTTCGGTTCCGCTGAGCTTCTGACCTACAAGCGTCGGCCTGCTGCACGCTACTCGCTCGAACTGTTTGAACGACCGCTCGAACGCTAGAACCGCTCGAACGACTGCTCAAACGACCCGCGCGACCCCTCGCGGTCGGTCCGCACTAACCGCCGCCTGCTCGCGCCGAAACCAGCAGCTCAGGAATAACTCGAGTAGAACCAATAGAGGACGCCATCGGCGTGCTGAGGGGGGGCTTGTCGTCTCTTCAGTGAACGCTGAAACTCTCCTCCTCTCTCTCTCTCCTGCTCTCGCTCTCTCTCCCCCTTCATATCTCTCTCTTCATTGCATGTCTATCTATCAATATGGCCGATTCTGTCTCTTGTTGTTATTCTCTCCCTTCACCAATCTCTCTCCCTCTCTCTCTCTCTCTCTCTCTCTCTGTGTGTCTCTCTCTCACGCTCTCTCTCTCTCTCTCTCACGTTCTCTCTCTCTCTCTCTCTCTCTCTCTCTCCATATCTTTCTCTTTATTGCATGTCTATCAATATGGCTGATTCTGTCTCTTAGCAGTTATTATTATCTCCCTTCACCAATATCTCTCTCTGTCTCTCTCTGAGTACACACACACACACATATATATATATATGTGTGTGTGTGTGTGTGTGTGTGTGTGTGTGTGTGTGTGAGTGTGTGTGTGTGTCATGCGGAATGGTCTGCATTCTAGCACAGGCTATTTGAGAGCACGCTGTTGGGCACGATTGAAAAATGCGGATGCAGCCCCAATTACTTCTATATCTATTAAAGGTGTTTTACCGGCGGCGGCTGTGGTCTCGGCGTAGGTCATATCCGCTGGTGTGTCGGCGACGGTCGAGTCTATAACGTTCAAAGATGGCGCGGAGAACGCGAATGTAATGTAATGTATCGCGGAGCTAGCGGTTAATAAAAGGTAGACGGGTCAGCAAGTCGTCACGAGTGCGCGTGCGCCAACCGCAGGCCCAGCCTGCATTGCGGGGCATTTCTCATGGAGGCTGGCTCTCGCTGCCATTCCCGCCGGGTAGCATTCACAATTGGCCGGGACAACTTTTCAGTGGGTTTGAGAGTCTCTCAGGGCGGCGGCGGCGGCGGCGGCGGCGGCGGCGGCGGCAGCGACGGCGGCGTAGCACCCGGTTCGGGAGCAGCATCCGGCTGTTTCACAGCACCAAAGACAGCCTGCACTACTTGTAGGTTTCGCCATACATAAACCTGTGGGAAGCATTCGGGGCGCATTCTGTGGGAAGCATGCGGTGCACCGGAAGCTGCGCTCTGCGCCGAGCGCAGCTTCCGGCGCTTCGCAAAGGGGCGGCAAAGTCACTTTCGAGATGGCGCGGCGCTTGAACGAGGCTTCGCCGTCGCTTCCGGCCGGCACTTGCATCGCTCTCTCTCGGCTTTTATTCAGATTTTCCCGTGAAATTGGAGTTTGTGGCGATTTGTCTAGACGACAAGCTGACATGAGCCCATATTACGGGGGCATATTCGGAGTGCATAGTCCCAATCTGCTTCCACGCGACAGGGCGGCCACCCCGTTAGCGAAATCCGTTTGCGACTCCATACTGGCAAAGTGTATCGACGGAACGCACTGGGGAAACGTCGAACATCCGCGGCGCTTCTCTTGCGAAAGAGCGGAGACGACAGTTACAGCGAGCCGCTCTCGAAAACGAGGCCGGCAAGAGGATGAGGTGCAGTGCGAGCTAGGTTAGCGCATCGCAAGAACGATGGCGCCACCGACGCCGGCGACGCCAGCAGTAAAAGTAAAGGTTTCTTCTCTTTCTTCTTTCCTTTGCAGCAAATGTAAAGCGCCTAGAAAGAGATGGAGTTCTCTGAGGGCGCTACATCAAGTGCATTATTATTATTATTATTATTAATATAAGAACGCAGCCGTACGGTGCTTTGAATATAAAGTATAAAACAGTCTCTGATGGCGGCACCCGACGCCTCTTGTGGGCGGGGTCGTGCCATTCGACGTGCCCAGGAAGGGATTAATCTCTCTCTCTCTCTCTCTCTCTCTCTCGCTCTCTCTCTCTCTTTCTCTTTCTCTCTCTCTCTCTCTCTCTCTCTCTCCTCCTCTCTCTCGTTCGGTCTCTCTCTCTCCCTCTCTCTCTAATAATAATAAAAATAATGCACTTAATAAAGTAATTCCCTTATCCTTAGTACTTACAGTTTGAGGCGCCGCCGCTGTAGTCATCTATCAGTAGACCTGCCGGCGTCGTCGCCTCATCGTCGTAGAAGAAGCTGGTGCCAGTTGGCGTAGAAGCGTCGGCACTTGTTGCTTGACCCAGTGCTGCCGAAGCGAAGGCCACCAAACTAAGGGCCAGCAGAAGCATCGCTATCTACGGGTAGATGCTGGTATCTACTCTGTAAAGATAACGATGCAGATTTGCAGCTTATGCTGCTGCCTCACGAGACCCAAGTTGAGGCTCGCTGGGCTCTCTTGAGCAGCCGCAGAGCTCGGCAATCTAGAGTTCGCAAGCGTGGCGTCACACGCTTGGCGCGACGCTCCGTCGGCTGCCGTCGCGTGGCCGCCGTAAACAAATGTATGCGCAAACATAAATGCGGCGTATTTTAGTGCGTCATTATCTATACGAATGTTTGAGGGTGGTCTGTTTCTTGCGGATTTGATTCATTTAATTATGAATGTAGCGATGGTCCTGGTAGATTCTTTGATTGTGCACGTAGCCACAGCCTCAGTAGTACAATCTCAATGAGGTCAGCAGCTGAGGCCACGCAGCCACTCGGTGCTGCGGCAGTGAAAACAGAACAGACTGACACACTGACGCACACGCTGCAGCATTATTAGTGACATTGCTATCCACCGCAATCCACAGGAAAAAAGCTTCACAAAGCTTTGGTTACTACTGCTTTATTCACACTTTCAGCGTGCGTCTTTTAAGTTTATAAGTATCTTCAAAGTTCCCGCTTGGTTAGCGAATAACAAGCGGACCGAAGTTTGGCGCGTGGACCAAAAGTAGATGGATTTTAGTGGATTGCCACATTAATCCAAGCCTGTTCAATCGATTGCTTTGCATTGCTAGATAATTAATAATAACATAATATTAATAATTCACTTGATAAAGCGCCCTCAGAGAACTTAATCTCTCTCTAGGTGCTTTACATTTGCTGTAAAGTGAAATGCAATTGAATGATAAGTAAAATCATGCTTGAAAAACAAACGAAATGAATAATATGGTTAGGGGTGACATGCACAGGGTCAGCGTGCAAATGTGGTTAGTGGCAGCATGCACAGTGTCAGCACGCATAAGCACATCAAGGACGAATCACAGGGACCCACTAAATGCTGTCCTAAATAGATGTGCTTTTAGGTTCCTTTTAAATGTGGTCAGGTCAGGGGATGTTCTGACATAGGTCGGGAGGGAGTTCCAGGCTTTGGGAGCATATAAACTAAATGCACGGTCTCCAAAGGATTTGACAAACGTAGTGGTTTGAGCAATTTTTGATTTAGTTCAAGAGATTGTAGTCATATTCACTGAGAGTTGAAGCTTTTCGAGGCCGATTTGTAGTCAATTTTTGACTGACTGCAGTTGATTGCCGTTTCGGCCCGTGCCACTGCAGTTGATTGCAATACAGTCCCCATTAATGTGCATGAATAGTAGCATTTATGGGGTGCATCCGAAAAGAGTATACGGCAATAACAAACCGAAATGGGAGCTTCCCTTTGCAACTTGCTATCTATTTAGAATGGATCGCAATTGATTTTAAGTATTTACATGGGCTGTTGCCAGCGATTACCGTGTATTTTTCGCGAAAACGAACTCGCTAGAAGGGCTGAAATTATGTGCAGCCACCGTGTAATGTTACGTGCAACTGAAATTGCAGCTTCGCAGAGCCAATTTCTGGTAAACTTGTGAGAGTGATTGCGATATTGGTCCGCGGCATTGCCGCTGATTTCCCACGCATTGCCCGAGATTGACGTACGGGAATGATTAAAATGATGCGCACGAACAGTGAAAGGTTAATGTGCGCTGAGAATTGGAAAATCGCGAAGCCATTTCCTGGTCGATTTACGACGGATATTGACCGAGGCCATTGCAGCCGATTGCCATACATTGTCTGCGACTGTACGCAGCGGTCGGTTGAAATGATTTCGCTGCATTTTTAACGCACTTCGCTGTAACACGCAAAAGGGAAGTTGCAGCCGGGCCCAGCCACCTTCCGGCGATTTTCGACGTATCGTAATGGGTCACCTTATTTGCTCAAGTCGTTGCCGCCAATTCCCTAGCATTGCTTGAGACAATCAGTTTAAATTATGCGCATGTGGAGTGATATACTACGTGTAGCAGAGCTAATTTCTCGTCGATTCACCACGGATTGTGGTATTGGCCCCGAATACTGCTGTCGATTGCCCTGCATGACCAACAATTAACGAGCAAACCAGCTTGAAAATTCTATGGTTTCACTTTGAAGGCAGTACAATTTTATATGCTATGGCATTAGGAGCTTTGCACAGCCAATTTGTGGGCGATTTGCCACAAATTTTAGGCATATTGTGAGTCTTACAACATTCAAAGTTTGAGGACGGCCATCACATCTCCGACGGGAGCTAGATAAGGGGATTTCATAGCATAATGCTGGTAAGCAAGACTTAAACAGGAAACTTAATAAGTAGGCTTGTTATATTTACATAATTTTCTGGATAAGGTAGCTGCATTAAATGTGTGCACACGTGCTTGCAAAAGCTCACAGAGCATTAATGAGCGGCTCAGTGCACCTGCCTGATCGCTGCTTTCCAAAGACACGTGTAGCAGAGCAGCAACGCAGTGCAGACACGGACTACCACGTGGTAGTCCGTGTCTGCCATCACTGCCAGCGCTACAGGACGCAGCAGGCTCGTGCGAATTTCCACTTGTGCCTGATACCGGAGCTGGCAAACTTTCCAGCACACACAAATTATCCAGCATCTCCTCTCGGCTTATCACAAAACGACAGAACGAAAAGCAGACAGATAGACAGACAGACAGACAGAGACATTCACTTGACTAGCATCTTGAACTTCTTCAGATCTGCCGAGAATAGAATCGTGTGTGCCCATCCAGCATATGGGCCATACAGCTCACGGAAGTGCTGACCTGCGTAGAGATAAAAAGGAAAGAAAAGCTTAAGACACTGAGAGCACAACGAGGCCTCAATTCATTGGCCGTGAGACATTCACCGTGTCTCACGGTCAATGCACAAACCCTACAAGCTCAGGTTTGACAGTGACCGACGAGCGAAAGCGAGTGCACTGCCTCTGGCTCCACAGACAGAGCCTGGTCCATGCAGCTCGCTGAGAAAATTCCTTACTACGGTACTCTAGACCATGGCAGACCGCCCATTGCGTTTGCGTGCACATTAAGAAAACATCCGAATGTAGAAAAAGGCAGCACAGCCAAGCTAGCGTCCGAACAGCTAAGAAAGCTTAGACGAAACGTGGAGCGCCGAGCATCGGCAGCAAACCGAGCTGCAGCCGCTAGAGCAAAGAAGACTGCGACCGACCGCAGGGCGCCACACGGCACAGAACGGCACTTGTGCGGCATGAGATGCAACCGGTCACGTGCATATCGTCAGGCATTAATAAAATGTAATGCAATGCAACGCATCTCCGTCTACAAGCCCACAAAGCCACAAGGACTAAGTGGGTGTTACGCAGGAGAGTTTTCTATAGCACACTCAAAAAAACTCAAAAAAACACAAACCCAAGCTGCTTTCGGTACACATTCGAGAGACCGGCCTCGCCCGGGCTAAATACTCGATGCCTGACGACTTCCTACGCCAGAAATATCTCTCAAATTTACAAGGATAACTTTTAATAATAGTCACGAGCAGCTCACTGCCTGTGGACTCGTTTCGCAGAGTCACAGTATAGTACCGTCACGGAAGAAAAAGCTACGCCATCTTGTGCCACGCGTCGCAAGTGCACCATGACAGTCTTTCTCACTTCAATTAGCAGAGATTTGTATAGCTCCTGCGGGAAATTAATGACTATTCGGGCACTGTGCAAGTTGCTGCAAGATAAGCAATGGCCAAGCCTATGACGAGCAAGGCATCCTGTTCAGGCAAAACATAAAAAAGCGTGCAACTAGCATGCTTAGACAATAGCATGCAAAAGCACACAAGAAGACACAAGCGACGACCTCTAGGTACCCTGGACGGACCCATGGTTCGCAAAATTCACTCAATTATGTGCAGGTTAGCAAAGAACACAGGAGAAAAGACACGTCTACTAAAGTGCTACACAAAAGTATGTTGCTCTTGCCCTTAGTCACGACGTGCACAGTTTTATAAATGGAAATTATGCACGCAAGGTAGATTTAGTGAGCCGTGATGGCACTAGGTAAGGCGGTTGCTTTCACGATCTCGGTCCCGAGGTCGTGGGTTCGATTCCTGCAGTGGGCGATTCTTTATCGCCACTGCAAGCGGTGGTGATAGCCGTAAAGGCTCTTCTGTCGCTATACAAAAAGAGGCTGTTTAATCAGCTAGGATTTATTTATTTTTATTTTATTTATTTAGTCAGACGTTGCCGAGCGAAGGTGGCGTGGTGAAGTACGCTTTAACCTGCCGGTGAGCATATCGTAACAGTCAGCTTGAGGTGAACGATGCAGTAACTCGGTGCCTTTCAAAATTTTTCCAACACTTAGCAGTTCCAGCCAAATAAGAAACATGCTTTCCGGGTTTCGGATAAACTCGATTACAACCCGGTTGATGCCCAACTGCTGGTGAACACTGCTTTTCTGTTATTTTTAAAAAATAACATGTTGCAATGCACACAAAAAGGCATATCTGTATTCGAAAGCAACCAGCATTAGACAGCACGGAGGAGAGAACTAGCATAGGAGTCGCTGAGTTGCCGGCAGCGGAGGCAGCAATCGCCGGCAGCCCCCTGCAGCTGGTGTCAGTGCCGGCACGACCACCCGCGGGGCAGGAAAGTCGCTCAAATCTGCAAAGCCCATTTGAAATTTTCCACAAGTTTGATCTAGGCAGCAAATATTTCTCAAAATCTAAAATGAGCTTCGAAGATTTGCAGTGGAGCGACACTTTGCGCCGCTTTGCTGGTGGTGGCAGCTGCAATATATGTGACTCACATTTTAATTGCACTATACAGCTATCTTGGTGGTGGTGGGGGGGTCACATTACGATGAGTACAAAGGGCCAGGCTATAGAGTGGCAAGCGTGCAGGCAGTTTGTGTAACGCCAGGGAAGTGCCGCTAAGACTGCCATTTGCAACGCACGAGGGAGCAGCATGAGGGAGTCGGGGGGGGGGGAGGAAAGGGGAGAAGAAGCAAGAGATCAACAATGCCGTCGCTCAATGAAACGCTTGGCGTCGTGCGTAGCTACAACACACCTATTCTGGTGTAGACCTTATCAGTGACCGATTTTGCAGCCTTGATGTCGGGTATACTGTAGTCGCGCAAGGCGATCTGGAACACGTGGGTATCGACCGGCACTGCATCCAGCTTGTCCAAAGACATCAGTGCCACACAGTCGGCCACCTGGTCACGAGAGCACGAGAAGATGCAGCGGATGCTCGGATGCCACTATAGCAACGATCCGATGTTACTACAGCAACGATAAACTGCTGTCAAAAGCAGCAGCTGCTGCTACCCATTACTTAGTGCTCAAGATGCATGGCAAGTAACAAGCATCGACAAGGATCTCATTTGGTTAAACGAGTTGACTTGACACTATATGACACTTCCCAATACGAGCCTCGTGGAAACGATGTTGCTGACCAATAAACATGAACCGGCAGCTTTAACGAGTCTTTGAGGTGAGCCGTAATGGCTCACTAGGTTGCTTTTCACGACCTCCGACCCCAAGGTCGTGGGTTCGATTCCTGCGGTGGGCGAACCTTAATCGCCACTGCAAGCGGTGGTGATAGCTGTAAAGGCTCTCCTGTCGCTATACAAAAAGAGGCTGTTAAATCAGCTAATATTTTTTTGAGGGCACAGAGGTGTTGGCATGCTGATGACACAAGGCAGATAATAGAACAAACCCACGGCGGCTCCAGATGGAAACACTAGGTGCAGCCAGGCACAGAGCATACTGCATACTGCAGCCGGTTATATGCGATTTCTTAATATGGACACATAATGGAAGAGTGCAAGAAGAAGAAGAGATAGAATTCTGTTCGATTATAAGTGTCGGGAGTCAAAGGATTTTTCAGCTGAATGCAATGCTTAGGAAAAGAAAGTGGTTTTCAAATAATAATAATAATAATAATATTGCACTTGATAAAGCGCCCTCAGAGAACTTAATCTCTTTCTAGGCGCTTTACATTTGCTGCAAAGTGATACGCAATAGAATAGTAAGTAAAATCATGCTTGAAAAACAAACAAAATGAATAACATGGTTAGGAGTTACATGCACTGGGTCAGCATGCAAATGTGGTTAGTGGCAGCATGAACAGTGTCAGCACGCATAAGCACATCGAGGACGAATCACAAGGACCCACTAAATGCTGTCCTAAATAGGTATGTTTTTAAGTTTCTTTTAAATGTGGTCAGGTCAGGGGATGTTCTGATGCAGGTCGGGAGGAAGTTCCATGCTGTGGGAGCATACGAGCTAAATGCACGGTCTCCAAAGGATTTAAGGTTTGTACGAGGTATTTCTAGACTGTTGGATTCCGAAAAGCGAGTGGTACGATGCTTTGCCTGATGGGTTAGTATATCTGAAAGATAGGCTGGAGCCATAGAATGAAGAGACCTACAAGTGAGCGACAAAACCTTGAAGTCAATCCGTTGCTTGACTGGTAACCAGTGCAGGTCGGCGAGAAGTGGAGTAATGTGGCAACTGCGACGCTCACGACAGACAAGCCTAGCTGCAGAGTTTTGCACCAGCTGCAATCGCCTGATCGCACATGCTGGTAGGCCAGTAAGCAGTGAGTTGCAGAAGTCGAGACGAGATGTCACGAATGCATGGACCAACTTGGACGTGGTATCCTTATCTAAACAAGCCCTAATTTTAGCAATGTTATGAAGCTGAAAATAGGCTGATTTGACTGTGGAGCTGATGTGGTCGTCTAACGAGAGGTCGCTTTGGAATATGACACCTAGATTTCGAGCTGATGCAACTGGAGATATGCTGGCAGAGCCAATTTTGAAAGTCAGCCTTTCCAATTTCTGAATAACACTAGGTTTGCCCATAACTAGTAAGTTAGTTTTATCATCGTTTAGTTTTAGAAAATTTGCTGCCATCCATGATCGGATGTCATCAATGCATGCAGCAAGTGAGTTGAGAGAATTTGAGGTGCTCGAAGGCTGGGAGGGATCAAAGCAAAGGTACAACTGAGTGTCATCCGCATAGAAGTGAAAGCCTAGATTGTGCTTGGCAATCACATCAGCGAGAGGGAGAGTATAAACGGGTGAAAAGGACCGGACCTAGCACAGAGCCCTGAGGTACTCCATATTTTAGAGGTACTTCAGATGATCTTTGTCCATTCACGTCAATACTCTGGAGTCTCCCACTGAGATAGGACCTGAACCACTGAAGAGCAGTGCCAGTGATGCCCAGGCGAGATGAGAGGCGCTCTAGAAGAACTTTGTGATCGATGGTATCAAAAGCTGCCGAAAGATCGAGCAAAACAAGAAGAGACACTCTACCCATGTCTGCATTCCTAAGTAGGTCGTTGTATACCCGAAGCAATGCTGACTCTGTGGAGTGATTAGCTCTAAAGCCAGACTGGAACTTACTAGCAAGGTGTGAGGTTTCGATATACGAGTTCAGCAGGTCTGCCACGACCCGTTCCAGTGTCTTTGATAGGAATGGTAGAAGGGAGACTGGGCGGTAGTTGCTTAAGTTCTCTTAGTCTAAATAAGAACTAACCACGGTCAGCCTAATTATTGGTGGTAAGACATCAACAGGCCATCTTGCTGTCATGTAAACTATATCGAAGCCTTTTTTTTACAGTGAAAGGCTCTGAAGCACAGAAAGCATTATCGACTTCCATTCACAATATCTCCTGTGAAGCAACACCTAAACCCTAAACCAGCAGCAACTTAATGTAAGCTAACAGATTACACCTTGATGGGCACGAGCAATGGCAATGTGCACGGCATTGCACAGCATTGCTCACACTTCACGACCCACACTTTGGGTCCGAGTCATGCAGGAGGCAATCTTTTATTGCTCGCTGCAAGCAGTGGCGATGGCTGCTAAGGTTCTCCTGCTACCAGTGACATTCTTAGAATATCGTTCGCCGAGCGACAAACTATGCAGACGGCGTCCCCTTTGCTAGATGCGATATACAGTTTTTTCAAAAGTATTAGGTGCTCATTTTGGTGCCCGTGTCCCTTCGGCATGCCGCTGCCTCATATTACATAAATGCTTCTGAACTTTTCTTTTTACTGGGCCAGTGCCCGAGTAGCTGTAGTTCCAGATCTTTTATGCAGTGCAGTGCACGAGTAACTGACTGCCAACTCAAAACCAATCCACTCTACCTCCACTGATTCAACCAATCAAGCTACGACGGTCGTACGGCTGCTGCAACTGCTACTATTACTACTACTACTACTACTGCTGCTGCTAATAGTCCTACTACCACTACTAGCTCAAAAATACTCAGATCGAAATCTAGGTGTCATATTCCATAGCGACCTCTCGTTAGACGACCATATCAGCTCCACAGTCAAATCCGCCTATTTTCAGCTTCATAACATTGCTAAAATTCGGGCTTGTTTAGATAATGATACCACGTCCAAGTTGGTCCATGCATTCGTGACATCCCGTCTCGACTTCTGCAACTCGCTGCTTACTGGCCTACCAGCATCTGCGATCAGGCGCTTGCAGCTGGTGCAAAACTCTGCAGCTAGGCTTGTCTGTCGTGAGCGTCGCAGTTGCCACATTACTCCACTTCTCGCCGACCTGCACTGGCTACCAGTCAAGCAACGGATTGACTTCAAGGTTTTGTCACTCACTTTTAAGTCCCTTCATTCTATGGCTCCAGCCTATCTGTCAGATATACTACCCCATCAGGCCAAGCATCGTACCACCCGCTTTTCGGAATCCAACTGTCTAGAAATACCTCATACAAACCTTAAATCCTTTGGAGACCGTGCATTTAGTTCATATGCTCCCACAGCCTGGAACTCCCTCCCGACCTGCGGCAGAACATCCCCTGACCTGACCACATTTAAAAGGAACCTAAAAACACACCTATTTAGGACAGCATTTAGTGGGTCCCTGTGATTCGTCCTTGATGTGCTTATGCGTGCTGACACTGTGCATGCTGCCCCTAACCACATTTGCATGCTGACCCTGTGCATGTCACCCCTAACCAAATTATTCATTTCGTCTGTTTTTCAAGCACGATTTTACTTACCATTCAATTGCATTTCACTTTACAGCAAATGTAAAGCGCCTAGAGAGAGATTAAGTTCTCTGAGGGCGCTTTATCAAGTGAATTATTATTATTATTATTATTATTACTACTGCTGCCGCTGCTTCTTATTTAATAGCAACCAAAAAGCCATAGCGGCTATCACTCTGCATGTGCAGCAGCAATAAAGGATTGTACGGCTGCTGCTGCACAAACAGACACGTTGGATACTGGATACTCAACAAGCAGATGACACAGGAGAGACCACTTTAGGCCACCGAGAGATTCCTTCTGCACGGCCTCACCAGGTCGTGTCGTCTCTCCCGAGTCATGCACAGGCAAGCGTAGCTTACCTTCCTCCCCACACCAGAGAGCTGGGTGAGCTCTGCGATGACGTCATCGTACGGCCGGTCTCTCAGGCCCAGCAGCCACGCTTCGCTGCCACCGCTGCTGCCGTGCCGCTCGACCAGTGCCTTCGCGGTCTGGCTGATGTACTTGGCCCTGCATCACAGCAACGCCATGGTGACGGCATGCACACACGCTCACACATCGAGGACACGATCGGAAGCACGATAGCACTACAAAGCACTAGGAAAAGCATTGCTGCCGCCCTTAAAGTATGGAAAGGAGGCACGGCTGCCTTGCAGATCAAGTAAGGGCCAGCAGGGGGAATGGGTGTGAGGGGCTGTAACTGCTCGAAGCAGTGTCAGCAGCAGCGTCAGTAGCAGCAGCAGCAAAAGCAGCCTCGAGGACACACTATCCAAGCAATCTACTGCCAACGGGAGAAAACTGCTTTCCGACGTCGCGATACACAATTTGAAATGATACGTGCAGATCACTCAAGCATACAGTCTCCTCTGCTGCTCCTCCCCCTTTCCCCCCCTTTCCCACTTTTACCCTTTCTTCTGCTTCTTGCTTACCTTTCCTGTCCCTCCACGGCTAATAACAATAATAATAATACATTTGATATGATTTATTTGAAATTTGAGGCGTTTGCAGCGTGGATAGGTGAAATGACATGCGCCACAAAGCTAAAATTGGGTGGTGAAGTGGAGCGGTGCTGTCCTCAGAGCGCTACTAAGCCCCCCCATGACGTCACTGCAGCAGTGCATCGGACTACAGGTCAGAGCTGGCTGGTGGGAGGAGGCAAGCGTCACAGCCAAGCGATTTGCAGCTGACGAAGATCCGGCCTGACCATGTGCTCCTGACGTCACATCCGCAAGCAAGCAAGCACACAAGGTGCTGGCTGTGAACGACGAATGGTAGTATAAGCCAGGACACGCCCACAAGTGGGGGTGGAGAGGCTAGCAGGGTGCAGCTGCAAAGCTTGCCGCTTCGAAGTGGCTGGCGCCAGCAAAGGCTGAGGTGAAGGACAGCAGCTGCTGCCGCCGCCATCTTACCGATAGCCGAAGCCCAGCGTCCTCAGTGATGGCTCGACGTCGTCCTCGGCGAGGCGAGAAACGGAGGGGAATGCGTGAAATACGCAGCCGCCGCCGTATGTTTCCAGCTTCTCACCTGAATGAATGAATGAATGAAGCGAGAGTGAGCAGTCGGTAGCGCGGTGCACCGCCTCAAAGACGGTGCAAAGCTCGCATACTAGAGGCAGGAGCGATGTCAGGATGAGGATGAGATCGGATGAGGCCTGCAGCCGCCATTCAGTCGACAACGATCGGACACCGACCCAGCCTGACCTCCGACCTGACTTCCATCCTGACCGCGGGCTTCTACATAGCATCCACGAGCAGACGACGGCGACCAGGCGACTTGTATTTGTGTCAAACGAATGAGTTTGGCAGGATGGCAGCACAGGAAGGTTCAAGGCAGCGGACAAGCTAGCGTGCAGTACCGCGCAGAAGACAAGGCGGTGTCTCCACGTGCTTAATAGACGCCGGGCGATTTTGCCACAAGGTCAAAGCACCCCCCAGCGTCGGCTACACGCATGGCCACACGACCCACGGGCCAACCACGTGGCCGAGCGCGGGCCCCGGATGCTCACCAAATAGCTTGCAGAGGCCGTCCACCATGCCGGCGATGCGAGCAATGTTGTTATTCGACGAGCAAATGAAGGAAAAGAGATTCTCCGTCGGCTCCTGCCTGAGCATTCGCACGCCTGCAGACGGACGGACTTCGAGCGAGCCGCTACTAGGACGTAGCAGCAGCAGCAGCAGCGGCGGCAGCGTCTCGACAGAGAGACGTGGGAAGCCAAGCCCTGCGAATGCGCCTGCACGGAGGCGATTGGCTGGTTTGAGCTCTGCTCAAACCGGCACCACGTGGTTCCTCGCCATCTTGGTGCCGCGCCAAGTCGGTGCCACGGAATGGCCACAGCAGCAGCAGCTGACACTGGACGAAATGCAGTGAATGTGGAGAGCTCTCGGCTGCTGGAGCCAGCGAGGCAGCTCCGTTGAAACAACGGACCAGACTTGACTTTGGCAAGACTGCCTGCAGGCGGGGCGAGTCGAACGGTCGAGACCGCTGCGTGACGCCTCCACTGCACCAAGTGCCCTCCCCACCCCCCCCCCGTCTGAAATGTGCCCGCCGCCTCCTGGTCACCGAGTCTGTGCTCAGCACCCTCATCACGTGGTGCCAAAGCTCCACCAGTGCAACCCGCCCTGCAACCAGCGCAGCGGACCTGCAGCAGCAGCTGCTGCTGCAAAGCTTTAGCCCCCAGCATTAGCAGGCGGCAGCTGCCGCGACGTACTTGCTCCAGGCTGCGCACAGAGCGGACCTCGCCATCACAGTACAATCTCCACTGTTCTTGAGGCTGGTCCATGGATCATGTATAATGCATCATGTTATCATGCTCATACCGAACGATCCGAAATTCGGAATGCAATGACCATCATCTATTTCAGTAGAATCTCTCTACACGAATGGCCTGCTGTGGATGATTTTTATCGCATTTAGTGGGGGCGTGCTTCCAGAGAGCAAAGTCACATGCTCGGATATGCCACTAGTGTATCACTTATTTCATTTTCAGTAGCTCCCAGCATGCTCATAATACAATTCGCAAATGAATCTCTCTCGAAGTCTATCGCAGACGAAAAACTAGGCATTTATGCATTTGAGGAGGAGCCGTACTACACGCCCTTGGCAGACAAGGTGTGTGCTGAAACTTACTACCACGTGACACACTGCATCTGAGATAAAGGCCACAGTACATGCATAAGCAAACCACCTAATTAGCTAATCGATTCTCAGTAGCGCATGCAAGTGTGACACTAGGCGAAGCTTTGTTAAGGCGGCGAACCTAATTTGCCTTGGGTCAGCAAACATAAGGGACATCGCTGGTCAGGTCTACTTTAAGGGGGCGTGCCTACAGTCGGTTTCATCGGCCCCTACCCTAAGTCCACGTATCCTTTAGCTGTAAGCACGGGTGGTCGAATGCAATTCGGCGGTGCACTAAGTAACATAGCAGGTCGACGACACTGCGGCTGCCTCCTCTTGAGATGATGCCACTGCCAGCGCTTGTCCTAAATCTTCAACGTTACACACGATTCTCTCTCTCTCTCAATAATGTGACAGCGAAGTGGCATGCATGCCAGAATCATGCGCAAGCGGAATGCACAATGCGGCAGCAGCACGCTGCACGCACCAGTGAACGCGATGGCCTTTTGGGCAAAGTTATTGTCTCTTGCTGCCCACTCGGAGTACAGTTTCTCAAGGTCGACGGATAGTCTGAAGTAGTCAATAAGGGCAGAGGCGTGGTCAACGTCGTCGGCCTTGATCGTTTGGGCAGCCGCACTCACGCTAGAAGTAGTACGCTTTCTCTTTGCCGGAGTCGCCGCCGATTCTGAATCCGAGCTCCGGTGAGACTTTGCACCGCGTCCGACGACCTCCTCCGGCTCTCTTTTCCGTCCCTCGGAAACCGCATCTGCTTCGCCGCCGCCGCGGGGCGCCGATTTCACCCAGTACACAAGGTCAGTTTGTCTCTGCTGCAGCGTGTACACTCGCCCTCCGATAATTCCTGTCCATTCGTCGGCGGACGATAGCTTCCACCTACCAATGAGTTAAGGTACCCCGCCCGGCCCTGCGGATGAAGCCAGCGTCGTGCAGAATCAAATGACGCTGTTACTGGTCAGGCAGTGAATGGCCGCACGGAAAGCGCCGGAGAAATTAATCAGCGTTTATGAACGCCGGCACGCAAACCATTAAAACTGCGAGAGAGGCCTCGCCGCAGCGACCTACCCCCCCCCCTTCGAAAAACCGACTGCCTGAGGGGGGCTGCGAACTTGGCCAGTTATAAATACCGAAAAGACTGGCCGCAAGCTAAGACGACATCCAAATTAAGGTCTTTCTTAGTACATGGTATCGAACCACAGAAGCCTGCACCCGTAGCAGTGAGCACGCTCGCACCGTTCAGTGCCATGGCGACAAGCTACTCTGTCAAACACACAAGGCACACGTGAAAGGCGCGCCTGGCAAAATGGAACTGCTGTAGTAACGGCTTCCGGTGCGGCCCAGGTAACAGACAGAAACACAGGTTAGATCGTGGTAAAACTCGAAATAGAAATAAGTCAGTGAAGTGTGTGGAACTGAAAAGGTGCTTTGCGAGGCAGCAACACTCTATTGCAATTTTTCTTTCCTTGACACGACGAGAAAGCACTCATATTGGGCCTGTCTGTGGGCGTGGTATCGCATCACGTGGCCTGTCAACCGTCGTTTCGCCATCTCCGACGTCGAGAGAACCGTCTCTACGCAAACAATATAACGTGAATTTTGGGGCCAAAATTGACGGTAGAGTAATTAGCTGCAAAATGACTAAAAAGAAGATACTAGCTTACTCAACAGCCTCCTTTGTATAGCGACGGAGGCCTTGAAGGCTATCGCACCTCTTGAAGAGGCCAAAACCGGATCGCCGACTGCAGGATTTGAACCCACGACCTCACGATTGAGGTCGCTAAAAGAGCAACCGCCTTACCTAGTGTGCCGTCGCGGCTACTAACGCTAATGCTAATTAAAAATGTATGCAGCTCCAAAAGAGAGCTGGATCCCTTTCTAGACACTTTAATGCTCAAAATGACGAGTATAAATTGGCGTGTTACTAAGGGCGTAATAGCCCAGAAGGTAAGGTACTCTCGCTTCCCTACCGAGATCGCGAGTTAGAATCCTGCAGTTAAGCAATCCTGTATTGCCAGCTGCAAGCGGTGGTGATAGCCGATAAGGCTCCTTGCCGCGATCCAAATGAGACTGTTAAATCAGATAAGATTGTGAATGCATTTAATGATTGAGGTGGTCGGCTCCAGCCTCACGCCATACGTGAAGCACAAGTGCAGAGGTTAGGTTCTCTTGAGACGCTATAAAAATGAATTATTTTTTTAGTTTCTTTTTTATAATGATACGCTTAATTCTGGCCACTCACAAGCACCTACATGAAATAGTAACAATAGTAATGACAAGATAATATATGTGCGCCTTAAGAGAACTTGAATTTATCAGGTATTTTGCGTACTTTAAAAAGGAAGCATTTTAATTGATTAGTTTGGAAGAACGTATGAGCACACAACGGAAAATGCACATGGACCCAGCAAATGCTTTAGTGGTGCTTTAGTTTAGCTCTTAGTTTCTCGTTAAACATCGTCAGTCGAGGGGTGCTATGACGTCTTTCGGGAGTGAGTTCCAAGCTTTGCGAGCAAAGGAGCTAAAAACTTTGTGGTCTCCAATGGATTCGAGGTTGGTTAGAGACATTCTGAACGACTAGAGACAGAAGATCGGGTGGTCCCATCATGCCTAGCTAGGTCGAGGTCGACGTCGAGGCTCAGAGGGAGCAGCCTGGGCAGGAGAATGAAAGGATCTAGAATTGAGAAGTCGGGACCTTGAAGTCGACACATGAATTGATGCAGGAAGTGGATTATTAATATGGCAGTTGCACCCCCCATAACGGGCGAACAGGAACGGAACCCGCACGAATGGAACATTGAGCGGCACGTTGTAGGTTTTCTGCGCTGGATTATAGGTGTTGCCGAGTCAGGAAATGACACAATCTCAGTCGGTAGAGACTTCCACACTTTGTAAGCGTAGATAAATGAAGGTGCGGTCTTCAAGGGATTTAAGGGAAGTGCTTATATCGTCGGACCAATTTCCCCCAGGCCGAAGGGGGAAGCGTCTCCTGCCTCAACCTGAACATTTGCCCCAACCTGAAAATTCTGGCTCCGCCCATGGGGCTAAGCTAGGAAAGTTCACAAAGTCAAAGTTGGGGAAGCTTTGTTTCGCTTACTATCCGAGCTCAGCACGGGTTACTCAAATACCACTTGGACAATCTATTGCAATTGGCTTGAATTCAGTTTATATAATTCACAAAGATCAGCCAAACAGCTACTTAACGTCACCTACTATTAACCATTTGATCGTGTTTCCTCTGCACGGCTTGGCTCCTTCGTAACTAGTTGAACTGCTGCACCAGTTTCAGCCTTTTCGCGAACTCAGGTCACGTATGGATAATAAATTAGCTGTTCCATTCCTTCACTTAAAGACCGTTGGCGACAGAAGCATTAGCTCTGCAGGTCCTAGACTGTGGAACTCGCTTCCACAATTCTTACGCCACGACAAGTACTCTCCTGCTGCCGACTATGGCTCATTCTTTTCAGCGGTCCTGATGTTCTAATTCCATGCTACTCACTATCTCAACTACTCTTCTGACTCTGCTATGCTTCGCACTTTCTCTTTGTTTCGTGAGACGAAGTCGGTTGGCTACCGAATGCGTTCGTACCGAAAGCCGCTTAGGCTGTGAGTAAGCTATACACAGCTCTCCTGAATAACACCCAAATAGTCTTTGTAGCTTTGTGGAGTTACAGACGGAGATACATAACATTTGCAGAAAATGTAAAATTCCTAGAAAGAGATTTGAGTTCTCTGAGGGTGCTTTATCAAGTGTATTATTATTATTATTATTACCACCCAGCAGGCACAAGTGAGCATTTCAACCGATCATTTTGTGTGTGCTACCTTGTGTTAAACTGGCGAAAAAAGTCTGGAACGCATCTATCTATAAATCTATGAAGCGATTCCGAAGTCCAACAATACTCTCTGACTCACGGAACACTGTCCCATTCAATCACAGTTAGGTGCTTCGGAGTGGACGACACGTACTCGGTCACTGCACTCTGTTACAGCTGCTGGTCTGATAAGACTTTCTGCCACCGTCTGCATCTGCCGATTACAAAAAACTAAGCAAGCATCATAAATGTCCTAACTGCTGGGCTGCTTTTCGTGTCCACGCATCATTTGCTTATCCGTGATTTCTTTCTGAAGGCACTGCAAATACTTTGCCACAGCGGTTGCCTATGCAATGCGAACCCGGAGGTCAAGATAGCGATAGATACGCGTAGTCACTGCTCCTTTATTATTTGCCCATGATGACCTTGCCCTTGATGACCTTGCCTCTGACGGCCTTGCCCCTGTCAGTGCCTAACTGGCAGGACCAGCTACCGACCAAGCTACGGTCCAGCAGCGTGGTTCACCCGACAGAGCCGCCCGAGTGGGTGTGCACTGTTCAGCTCTGCATTTAGAGCGAGCATTTTGTTGGGGCATCTTGATCGTGCGGCTGACTAAGTGCTCCAAAATCTGATCAGGTAACCGAGTACGAAGAATGGTTCACTGGGAGCAAGTGGCGCTATGGAAGCAAGTGTGTCAGCAGTACAGCTCAAGAACGACAGACCGATGATGTTCGCTCTCTATAGTCGGGTTAAAGTCAGCACCGGTGACAGGAAGGCCCTAAAGTCATTACAATGACGGCAGGGACTGCTGAATTCTCAGATGTAATATAATACATCTGGCATTCTGGGAAGCTTGACGAGGATGCAAGTCCGATCCAACAAGCATCGTTAGCACGTACGCATTTTCGTCGAACCCAAGTGCGAAGCAGCGAGCTTCCTCGGCCATCGAGCGTCCCGCAGCCAGCGCAGACGGTGCTTTTCATTGGTGAGCTGATGATACGTAGCGAAAGGCCTAGACTCAGAATGCAGCAAGCCGCGATCCATCGGTGCGATATACAGCGGTCCAGAGAGCGACAAGAGAATGGGAGCGGTCCAGGAGCGCTTTTGAGCACCGGCTGCGGCGGTGCCGTCTGCTTCGGCCGTCGCCGTCGCAGGCAGCGAGTCTGAAGAGCTACGGCTACTGCTTGACACCGTTTACTCTCCCCGAAGGCGAGGCCGCGGACAGTTCGATTTTTGACACGGAGTTCGATGTTTGACCGACAGTCTGACGCTTGACCTACGGTTTGCCGTCTGACCGACAGTTTGACGACAGAGCGAGGTGCCATCAATTTCGCGGCTGTCAGGTGACTGCGCCAGGGAAATCGCTTTTTCGAAAGCGGAAACTCTATCAGCACCAGTCTTCGTCGTCGTCGCACTCGGCTTCGCTCTTTCGCTCGAACCGGGGAGAATATCCCAGGTCCTTCATCGGCAGCACGTGACCCTTGATTCCGGCGGCTGCATCCGCAGGCTGGTCCAGCTCGGCCGGCGAGCGACGCGACAGGCGCGGCCTTGGACGAGGACTTGGCTGCTGCTGCAGCAGCGCTGCTGCAGCAGCATTCTCCCTGGGCACACCCTCATGTCCTCCCGCTGCACGACCCGCACCCGGATCGCGGTGCGTCTCAGGGTCTGTGCTGCTGTAGTCGAAAGCTAAACGGTCGCCGCTTAAGTGAGCGGGCATGAACGACCTTGACGAAGGTCCGTGGTCACCGGGCGTAGCGCTTGTGCTGCTACGGCGGCTGCTGCTGGCCGACGTCACTTCGGAGGCGTACGGCCGCGGCAAGCTCTCTTCTGTGTATTGGTATTCATCAACTTCGTGAGGTTGCTCTAGATGACGCCTAAAATTGAAGCGAACCTGGGTTGCTCAGCGAGAAATTCACATGTGCATGTGATGATTTCAGCTGAGCTTGGGCTGCGGCGCCAAAAGTGAAGGACATGGGTTGCCTCCTTTGCCTCTCGATGAATGCAGTGCTCCTCTTTTAATTGAGAGCTTATTGAAAAGCTACGTTTGCAAAACTTGAGTAAGCACGCCGTATCTGTGAAATTGGCGACATTGAATAGAATTTACACTAATCCGGCAGTAGCGATGACAGAGTTTATACGTTTATTCTACAGCAAAGATGTTGCCCGGCACAGGGACAGTTTGAAATCTAAAGAGATTTTTTCCTGTATCAGGAGTTCACGATTTTAATTTTCAAAGGATACGGAAGTTGTTCACTGAGCTGCCGATTATTATTTTATGTTTCCCATTATTCTCTCGTATCAGCCTTCCACGCTCCTCGATGCCACTACTTGATGCTCGTGAATGTAGCTCTTTCACAGTGAGGAACGTCTCCTAGCTTCGACGGACAGTCAACGCCAAAGAAGGGCAGCTAAAGATGGTGCTTGCGGCAAGGTATTACACTGAGTTGAGCCTCAGAACATAGATGGGTCGTCGGCTCGCAGTAATAATTTAGGTAAACACGGCGGCTCTCGCAGGCGAACCGGTGAGCGAAAAATGTGGGGTCGCGCACTCTGACCTCAGCCGACCCTCACTCTCAGCTCCACTGACTCGATCGTATCGGGTGGACAGTTGACTTCTCATCGGGCCCTCGTCAACGTCGTCAGACAAGAACGAGCTGGTCGGCGATGACGACCAGAACTGGGAGCCTTCTGGATCGGCGGCCACTATCCTCGGCGACGGCTTCTTTTGGTGCTGCGATATCGGCTCAAACATGGCCGACGAGCTGGGCTCAAACATGGCCGACGAGCTGGGCATAGCAGCCGAGCTCGTCCGCGCTACGTCGAGAGGGGCTGCGTCGCGATGAGCTCTAGAGCGACCCATGTGCTCCGACCCGCTCAGGCTTGTGCTCGGCGACATGCCGCTAGGCGGCGAGTGATTCTGGCCGGCAGCCGAGCAAACCGTCACGTCCGGCCTCCGATTCAAGGCGAACTGGGAAGCGAACTGGTTCGGAGACGACAGGTCGGAGAACCTGCCACCCTCCGAAGTTGGCTGGTAGGCGAACTCTCTCGACGGCGACAAATTGATGGTGCTCTGAGCTCTGTCGAGGCCTGGTCCTCCCGAGCTCAGCCTGTGGCCTTCAACAAGAAAAGTGAGTGTCATTGGAAGCACGCGAACCTTCGCAGTTCTGAGCAGTAACATTTAATCTACGAGAGGCATCTCGAATCTCAAAGCAGTCTGTCGTCAAGCGCACGGATTTCTATGCACTCATCGGCGATTAAAGAAGGAACTTCTAGTGGCGACGAAGCTGGCGATAGAGGTTCTGCGTTCGATGCCGATTTCTATGGGCTGCTAGGCAAGACTGCCGCTACCCTTGAAGCACCCATTATGCTATAGACATCCCTACTTTCTGCTGCTGCTGCTGCTGAATGCTGTACTGCTTTTAGATGCTTTTCGAGCTCGTTCGAACCTCGCTCGCTCCATTGTACAAGTACGCAATGTACAATTGCCGCAGGCTGCATGCGAACCGTCCCTCTCGCATTCGTACCCTGCATTCCTTGTCACATTGTCATTGTTTCTGTATTTTAACTTTCACGACCTTCACAACGTAGGAAGGGAGCTCTGGGTGGTAACTGTTAATCGAACGAACTAGGGTGAGTGAATCACGCGACACCTAGTGCGAATGAATGACGAACACCAAAAGCCGCCTAAACTCACTGTCTAAATTAAACTTGCTACGTCGGGCACTGCCCCTGCCGTTAATACCTACAATTTTAAGGGTCCGGTTGAGCACGCTTACAGTTTTCATTTGACACATAAATATTTATTTGTCGAAAAATTTCCATGTCGAGTGAAGGCTGCCGTTAGAAATACGAAATATAATTCCTTTGTATAGCGCCCTAGGAGAACTTAATCTCTATTCAGGCGCTTCATAATACCCACGGAACTCGAGCCCACGACCTTAATAATAAAAAACTGTGACATTGATCTCGGTTCGAGGAGGATACTTCAACTGCTGGGCCAAGCCAACGTCAAAAGCAGCTTTCTAAGGCAAAATATATCATAACAGCGGCGAAATGTGAAAGCAGTACAAGTCTGGACAAATTATTTGCAGTGCTTTCTATGCAGCACTTAAAGGAACTAGAAAGAAATTCATTTCTCTGCGAGCGCTACGCACGTATTATTATTATTTTTAATATTATTATTAAAATTAGAACAGCGACGAAATATGGAAGGAAGGCGACCTTGGAAGACGGTACGTATAATTACGTTTTTCAATCAAGATTTTTCACTGAGTGAAGCACAGTTTAAGTGTTTTCCAGACTGCAACATTCAACTGAGAGCATTTAATTATATAATTTTAGTCTAGGGAACGACGTGCAGTGAGCACCAGATAAGGAAAAGTTCGTGAAAGACCGATGGGGCACATTACACGCTTCATTTGCAACCCTTTCGCCACTGAATCTCACCAGCCGACGTCCGGTGGATTCACTCGCACACCTACTCCTACATATGCCTACCATACTCGCATACCTGTGCCCTATGTATTATGCACACGTGTACCACGCACGACCTCGCGACTCTCCGTCGTTTAATGCTCGCCGAGGCACGTGTCATAAATAGAAATGAGTAGCTATGTGCTGCCGTATTGTCGCAGTCAAGCTGTCGCCGAGGTCAATGAGCTGAGCATGGCTTTAGCTATGAGTAGCACAAAAACAGTGCTGGATCCCCGAAGTGGCCGCAGGTGGCTCGGCAGGTAGCAGGTAGCTCAGCAGGTAGCAGGTAGCAGGTGGCTCGGCGAGAATGACTCGAAGAACCGTGCGTAGCTAAAAAACAATGGTAGAAACTGCACGTGCGGGCACGTGCATTATTAGGCGTGAGCTTGACGTGTCTGTTTTGTGGTTACAGCGGTTCTCGTTTGCTCATGCGATCTGCGCCAACGATTCCCCATCACGACAAAACCTTTTCTGCCTGAAGCTAACGCTTCCTTTCCTATAAAGACTCCCTAGCACTTAGCCAAGGGGGCAAGGTGCTCGTTCTTCTCGACCTAAGTCGTGGGTTCGAGTCCTGCAGTGGGCGAGGCTTTATTGCTTACTGCAAGCGACGGTGGTAGCCACGAGGCTGCTGTTAAATCAACAATTTTTATTTTACCAGCGTCACCCATCAAGAAACTATGGTGACATCCACAAAATACTACATAAAAAATTGAACAATGACATTCACAACCATTAGCTAATTCGAGTATCTTAAAGCGATGGATTGTAAGTATTCACCCTCCTTTCCAAGTAAGATAATATCGAATTATGAGCTATTCTTGCCACCACATTTATTGAATATCCCACTGCTCAGTAAGTGGCTCAAGAAATGGCTCGGGCAGAAGCGATACTAGTTTCAAAATGGCTTGTTCAAGATTACTTAAAATGAGTCTTAAATCTCCTTATTCACAGTTCTTGAGAAGAGAGAAATTTCGATGAAAGGCAATTTGGACGAACGCACTAATTCACGCTCGCTCGAATGTGAAATTATGAAAAAATAATAATACCAATAATGACATTTAAGTAGCATCCTAAAGGAACGTAATCTTTTTCTAGGCACTTAACGGATGCTGGAAAGAAAGCATGTCAGTAATAGTCTACACGGTAACAGAATCCATACGCTCAGAAAAGAAAATTCGCACCGACGAAGCAACGACGACGCAGCGACGAGGAAAGACTGCTGCTTTAGCTTCCTTTTTTTTGGTGTTTTCTAGTCGGGTAAATAAAATAAATAAATACAAGCTGATTTAACAGCCTCCTTTTGTATAGCGACAGAAGAGCCTTGACGACTATCGCCACCGCTTGCAATGGCGATAGAGGATCGCCCACCGAAGGATTCGAACCCACGTCCTCGGGGCCGAGGTCGTGAAAAGCAACCGCCTTACCTAGTGAGCCATTACGGCTCACCGACATCGTGAGTGACTTCAGTAGGGAGTGACTTCCCGTGACATTGTGAGCATACGACGTGAAGACGCGCATGGTCTATCCAAAGGATTTGATGTTGTTTAGATGCGAAGACAAACCACTCGAGTCAGAAGTGTGAATAGCACGATACGAAGTGCGAACTCGGAAGTACCTCAGAGCAACAGGCCAGAGTAAGAGAATGAAGGCGCGTGAAGGTGAGTGACCGAACCTTTTAGTCGATATGCTGCTTGGCGGTGAGCCCTATTGAATCCGTGAGAAGTGGTGTGACGTGGTACTTCCGACGTTACCGACTGACATTCGTAGCAGCGGAATTTTTTGCAGCAACTTTAAGTATCCTATTGCATGGGCCAGGAAGTCCTCCAACTATGAGTGAGTCAATCAAGTCTAGTTGGGATCTCATAAATGTGCACTGGGGCAGCTCTCAGGTTAGCCTGGACGCGAGCCTTGCCTTAGTAGGTTCGACTCGGGCACCTAGTACAGAACTGGCTCCTGGTCCACCTAGCTCAGGTTAGACTGGAGCTTTGTGAAGGCGACGCAGTTAGGAGATGAAGCGACTAATGTGCTTAAGCAGACAAAGAGCGCGAGAGGACGGCACGCTGGCGAAGGAGCCGTCCATTAGGCTGCAGGCGGAAACGAGGCGGAAGCGCCCGAGAGCGGACGCCGAGAGCGGGCACCGAGAAAATGGCAGCTATTCGCGAGGTTACGAGGATGAGATCGGATGAGGGGGAATAGAGCGGAATGGCCGACAGCCGGCCGCTGAGCGGCTGCAGCGTGCCGAAAGCCGCTCAGGCTGTGAGTGTGCTATACAAAACTCTCCTGCGTAACACCCACATGGTCTTTATGACTTTGTGGAGTTACTGACAAAGATACATACATACATGCAGCTGCCCTGGTCGATTCGAGACTTCGCCGCTCCGAGAGCATGAGAGTCGAACCGACGTGCGTTTAGTTCGTATGCTCCCAAAGCCTGGAACTCGTTCCCGACCTGCGTCAGAACATCCCCTGACCAGACCACATTCAAAAAGAATTTAAAAACACACCTATTTAGGACAGCATTTAGTGGGTCCCTGTGATTCGTCCTTGATGTGCTTATGCGTGCTGACACTGTGCATGCTGCCACTAACCACATTTGCATGCTGACCCTGTGCATGTCACCCCTAACCATGTTATTCATTTTGTTTGTGTATCAAGCATAATTTTACTCACCATTAAACTGCATTTCCCTTTGCAGCAAATGTAAAGCGCCTAGGGAGAGATTAAGTTCTGTAAGGGCGCTTTATCAAGTGCATTATTATTATTATTATTATTATTATTATTATTATTATCCAAAGTCCATTGAGCTGAATACTTACAGGAAAATGTTCCCGAGTAACTACGACTATCGATAGAAAGACTCTTAAGACTTTGGCTGCAGCTCAAAGTCACTTGTAGCTTAGTTAGCTATTCCTAAAGGGCGTGGCTGCGGTATCAGCATCCAAAGGTTTACTCCTTAATAAGGAGTCTCATTCAAAGAAGATCGCAATCTTGCTAAAACATATGTTATCCGAAAGGTAAACAACTTTTGAATTGTCATTTTCTATCCTATCTTTTTACAGAGCTTGGATAGGCTCGACAATTAGTGCAGCTCGCCATCGCCTGGTCCGCATTTCGTTCCAATGGAGTCAACTGCAGACGTGAGGACAGAGACGCCAGAGTTGGCTTTAAGGAGACTAACCTCGTAGCCCGACAGCTAAAAATTCCTACTACCGAGCTGGGCAAATGAGTTTGACATATGTATGTAACGTCGCGAGCTATCTCTTAGGGCTGATCGCTCGCAAAACCATAAGTGTTTCAGAAAAAGTTGACATAAAAATCCGTGTTAGCAAGCGTGTGGCCGCGTCTCGAGAACTTGTCTATGGGCTGGGCAGGCAACGAGCTTGAGGGTGAAACATCAAACGCTGAAAGTCTTCGTCATCGACTCGGCACGCTCCTGGCATTGCCTCGCCCTTTAATTCAAATTCTAGACGTCCGGCTAGTGGGGGTCACGACCCATGATTCGTCCGTCTGGTTTGGCAGGGTTCGGCGGGCGTGGCTCATTGACCCAGTGACCCGGGACGCTGGTGGCCGGAGCCCCGATTGCTGGCGCAGCTTTGGGAACGTGGCTCTAACCACTGCTTCCGGTTCCGAGGTCCAAGCGATGCGACACGGGGCGAGACTAGATCTTCCGCAAATCGTCTGAGCACTGCAGAGGTCGTGCCATGCAAGGTCGAGCCGGCTCGTCTCGTGCGATCGCACGATCACGTGATCATGCCGATGAAAAGCCCGCCGCCGGCCGCAGGCGCAGCCTGTAACGCCGTAATTCGATGGCGGCCGCTTCTTCGCTCGCTACGATTTTTACGTCCTACGCACCCTGGGTGAAAGATGTGGGTGACTTTGATCTCCGGTTTCTGTTGCGTCGGCTCTGCTCAGCCATGTCGTGCGCCATGTCGATGATGGAATCGACGGCGAGGGAGAAGCCGAGGCCGCCGCCGCTGCCGCCGCTCGTTCGGCTGCTGGGCCGGCTCGGCCTCGGTGGAGCCAGATTAGTCGCGGTGGGTCCAATCCACTGCTACAAGCAGCAGCCGCGCGCATGCGCGTTACAAATTTATATACTGAGCTACCGAGAGAAGCAAGTAGGGGCAAGCAAAAGCACCAGCCGTCTGAGTTAGAGCTTAACCCCGAACTCAAGCTGAACTCCTGAGTTCTGAACTTCGAGTATCTGTTATGAGTTCTGGCCGTATGCAGTTAGCCGCGATGGCACACGGTAGGGTGGTTGCTTTTCATGACCTCGGTCCCGAGATCGTGGGTTCGAATCCTGTGGTGAGCGATCCTTTATCGCTGCTGCAAGCGGTGGTGATAGCCGTAAAGGTTTTTCTGTCGCTATACAAAAGAGGCTACTAAATCAGCTAGCATCCAACGCAGGCAACTGTCCACCAGCTGCTGAAGAATGAAGAGAATCTCGGTTTGGTCGCCTCTGCAGAGTTTAGAAGGTGTCTTGAGCCACGAGTTAGCTCTGGCAGGCCTAGTCGATATACTAGACAATGCATTTGTAAAGCAGCCTTAAAGAACCAAATCTCTGTTTAGGCGGGTCGGCTGAAAAGGATGCACGTCGCGTAGAAATCACCACTTGCACAATGGCAGCCGCCGCACAGCCTTACAGAGCTCAATTCGCACGGGCCGAGCAAGCTGTGCGACCTTGACACATGGACTTTTGACTTTCTTTCTTCACTGGATGTCATGTCACGTTGTCAGTTGGTAGCGGGCTCCAGGTAGCAGAGGTAACTGCAGGCACGGTCGCCAAAGGATTCCATGTTGATTAGAGGCGCAGTG
This sequence comes from Cristatella mucedo, assembly GCA_009760855.2. Lineage (NCBI taxonomy): Eukaryota > Metazoa > Bryozoa > Phylactolaemata > Cristatellidae > Cristatella > Cristatella mucedo. Next base: position 553,148 of record WPIO01000016.1, read on the forward strand.
GGCACCAGCACATGCACTACATAGGCAGTGGGCACCTGCACATGCATTACATGGGCATTGAGCACCAGCACATGCACTGTCTGAGTAGGCAATGTTTGAGGGGAAGCAGAAAAATACGCCGCGTAAGAGAATTCAAGGACCTAAAAGTGAGTGACCTTGAGCTTTAAATATTCAATGCTCTGCTTGATGAAAAACCAGTTCGGGTCGGTGAGAAGCAGTGTAATGTGTGCATGCGACCGACAAGCCAAGATACCACGATTGCACCGTCTGTAAGCATTTTAGTTCGTAGGCAGGAAAATGTGCAAGAACATACACAAAAGTCTAATCTAAATGGAAAGCCACAAATGCAAGGACCACCTTAGCCACGTTACTCTTGTCTAAGCAAGCCCTACATTTTCACTATTATAGCCGACAGAAGGCAGATCTCACTGTGGAGCTGATTAGGTCACCTAGCAAAATGCGATTTTGAAGCAGGACATCGAGTGTAGGTGCCGAGGGCAAAGGTCGCTCAATAAATGATAGTGAGCACGAACTGAAGAATTAGCAGTCAATATTATCCATGTAAGTTAGCAGTTGAACTAAAACTAATTAGGAGTCAATGTATCTTGTCACTTGGTAGCTGATGCTGCCAAATCCCAGACTAAACGTTTACTGCTCCTACCGAGCCCCAAGCAAAGCATGTGTCCCCATCACCGTACCGGGCCCCAAGCGAAGCATGTGTCCCCATCACCGTACCGGGCCCCAAGCGAAGCATGTGCCCCCATCACCGTACCGGCTCCTGCTCTAACTTCCACGGCAACACGAGTGACCTCATCCTGAAATTCGTGTCCTGTCAAAGAAGACTACAAAGTCCTCTAGACCCTATTCCCATTTTGTGCTACTTCAGCGATGCACAGATCTGCTGCTTCCATGAATAAATAGCATACTAAATATGTGTGTAGTATTAGGTCGTGTCCCTGAACCTTAAAAAACAGTTGTTAGGCTATTAATTTAGACGGTAACACTAGACTAAGGAAATTTGAGCAACTTCCACTCAGTCACCTTTCTACAGGTCCTATCAGAGATACTTAACGAGTCGTAGCAGACCAGCTACACTGTTATACTGAACTTTCAAAACTAGCAAGTAAGTTACACTCTAGGTTTAGAGCTAATAACTCGGCCGAGTCAGCATTGCTTCAGGTGCATAAAAACCTTCTCAGGAATGCAGACTTAAGAGTGAGGTCTCTCCGCTTGTTTTGCTTGATCGTTCGGCTCGAGTTGACACAATTGATCACCGAGTCCTTCTCGAGCCCCCATCTCACTGGCGCTGCACCGTAATTGCTCAGGTCCTACCTCAGTGGGAGACTCCAGAAGATTGATGTGAGATGACAAAGGTCACCCTGAAGAACCAATAAAGTACGGAGTGCCTCGGAGCTCTTTGCTTTAAGGTCAAGGTCTGCTTCTTTTTCCACAGTTTATGCATACTCTCCCTCTCGCTTAGCGATGCGATCCTCAAGCGCAGTCGAGGCTTTCAATTCACTTGCGTCGATCCTTCCCAGCCCTCCAGCAGCACGTCGAATTCCCTCCCGCAACTCGTCTGCTCTGCATTCATTACTGAAATAATCCGCCCGCAAACCGAAGGAAACTTCTCAAATTGAATGACGATGAAAACAACTTTCTAGTCACCGAGTCAGAAATTTGAAAGTTAAATGCTCAAAATCGGCTCTGCCAGCATTTCTACTGTTGAACCTGTACGAAATCTAGGTCTAATGTTCAAAGTTACCTTTCATTGGATGACTACGACAGCCCTACAGTCAAGTCTAAGCACCAAGAGAGAGAGATCAAGTTCTCTGAGGGCGCTTTATCAAGTGAATTATTAATATGATTAAGTCTGCCTACTTTTAGCTACTTAACATGGCTAAAACTCGGGCTTGCATAGACAGGGATACCTCATTCGAATTGGTCCATAAATTTGCGACATCCCGTCTCGACTTCTGTAAGTCACTGTGCGCTGGTCTACCGAACTGCACAGCCAGATGCTAACAGTTAGTGCAAAACTCTGCAGCTAGGCTTGCCTGGTGTGAGGGTCGCAGTTGCCACATCCCACCACTTCTTGCCAACCAGCAGAGGTTCCCAACCAAGCAACGCATTGACTTCAAGGTTTTGTCGCACACTAATAGGTCTCTTCATTCTGTGGCTTCAGCCTAACTAGCAGAACAACTCCCCATCCGGCATCAGATAGGCATCGTACCACCTGTGTTTCTTACTCAAATCGTGTAGTCCTACCTCGTAGAGACCTCAAATCCTCTGGAAACCGTGTCTTCAGTTTGTATGCTCCCAAAACCTGGAATCCACTCCCGACTGACGTCATCAAATCTCCTGACTTGACGAGATTACACAAGAAGCTGAAAATGCACCTGTTTATCACAGCATTTAGGGAGTCCTTGTGATTCGTCCTCTGTGTGCTTATGCGTGCTGATGCTCTGCATGCTACCACTAAGCATATTTTACACGTCGACTCGGTGCATGTGTGCATGTCGCCTCTAAATATGTTACGCTTGTTAAAAGTGTGCTTGTTACCGCTAGACATTTGATCATGCTTCATTACAGCACATGTTAAGTGTCTGGAAAGACTAAGAGACTAAAACTGAGACTGACTTCAATTCGTTGATAGCAGCCAGCACTGACAAAGGAAAATTCTGACATCTTGCACTTAAGCAGACAGCTGAGTCGAACTCATCAAGGCTTGGGTGCATTAGCAGCCACAACAATATAAGATTGGTATGAGTAATAACCGAAACCGTTTAAACAAGCTTGTAGACACAAGAGATCTGACCATCAAAAGAGAATTAATAGACTGGGTGCATTGTACTTCAGCAACCAGCCGAGACAAAGTTCTCTGAGGCATTCGTTCTCTGATCAAGTTCTCTTATGCCATAAATATAATGAAGTACTCTGAGGGCACTATAAGCAATTAATATTATTAATATTGTTAGTGTTCCAATTTCTCTCTCGAGCGTTCGGGCAAATATCCTGCCTCGCCCGACGCAGGAGGCAGCTCAAATAAGTTCTCTGGCTTCACTAGGTGGCACTGCGTGCGTCATTACAAGCCTAAAGAACACAGGCCGTGAACATCTTGTCCTACCTTTGTGTGTCCAGATGCTTGTCTGATCGAGGTGCTGTCTGCACCAGAATGCATCGTGGCAGATGGAGATTCCGGTGCATAGCTACTTATGGATATGGTTTCATCTCGTTGCATCTATGGGAATTAAAGTAAAATACGATGAGTAAACCTATGAAATTTGTGGCCACCCACTGGTATGCCCCTTGACAGAGGCCGCATAGATATATGACAGACAGAGGTTACTTCAATTGAAAAGTTAATTTACAGCGGGCATGATCACGACGAAGCGAATCTGCAGGGTGCAGAGTAAAATGAAGGGTGCAGACACAAATTATATGGAAAAACCTGAGAACCTGAAGTTTGTTAAACCGACAAAGAAGCACGTGAGGTAAAGAGGGCAGAGACGTACTTGACTGTAATGCGATCCCCCGGCCGAGCCTCTTCGTCCGCCCAGTCCAAGAAAACCGCCACCGTGTGTGCTGCCTGCTTGTTCATAGCTACAGGATAAAGTGGAGGAATATTTCATTCTGCAGAAAGAATTCAGTAGATATGCAGCACAGCGAGGTGCAAAATGCCGCGAGAGAGGCTCTTGCAGTGACAGGTGACTGCTGACAGGCAGCAGCTGCACGCTTGACGAGTGCTGCTGCACCTGCTGCTGCTGCAGCAGCAGCAGGTGCCCGTCGTCGCATCGCAGGAGGCAGCTCATGCGAATCGGCCGACGCCACGGCGAAGCCCGAAAGCGAGGCTGTGGCCCGTCGGTCTCACGATGCCAACTGGGGGAAGAGAACCAGTGAAGGTCAAGGTAAGCAGTGCATGCCTGCTGCTGTGCTTCAGAGGGCTACCGCGACAGACGAGGGGCGTTACTATGCAAGAAACACTGACAGGGGGACATAACAACTGCCGGGTGGTAGCCCAGTGACTTTCAGCTGAAAGGACAGAAAGGAGGATTCTCCATTCGAGGTGAAGCCCACACATTTTTGCAGCAGAGTGGCACAGCCAGGTAGAGAGGCAGAGCCAGGCAGAGAGGCAGAGCCAGGCAGAGAGGCAGAGTGGCACAGCCAGGTAGAGAGGCAGAGCCAGGCAGAGAGGTAGAGTGGCACAGCCAGGTAGAGAGGCAGAGCCAGGCAGAGAGGCAGAGCCAGGCAGAGACAGGTAGAGACAGATAGACAGGCTGAGCGAGGCAGAGCCAGGCAGAGACTGGGAGAGAGGCGGAGGCCGAGCCAGGCTGTCAGATGGTATCCGTTTCTGATGATAACACACCGCTCGAAATCGACGTGTTCAAGCATTTCCAGCAAGAAAGACAATTCTTCTAAAAGAATCTTCACCCTTTGCGCAAGGTTTTTGTTAACTTTCTCAGGACTAACATTTACCTTAAATTCACTGTTCATGTCTGCATAAGAGTAACTCTCATAAAATTGTTAGAAGGCAGTACCTTGAGTTCGTATGCTCCAAGAGCCTGGAACTCACTCCCGGCTAAAGCCGTTATATCCCCTGACTTGAGCAGACATTCAAGTAGAAGCTAAAACTCACCCTTTCCACTGCATTTGCTGGTTGCTAGTGAATTGTCCTTTATCAATTCGTGCGTATTGATGCTGTGAAAGTTGTCACTAACCATATTGGCAAGCATCCTCTACAGCACATGCTAAGTCCATATACAGATTTCGTTCTCTGAGGGTGCTATGCAAGATTTATTATTATTGTTATTGTTATTACGCAACGGCAACTACTCTCCTGCTGCCAACTATGGCTCATCCTTTTCAGCGGTTCTGAGCTGCTACTTCCATGCTACTCACCATCTCACATTTGCATGCTGACCCTGTGCATGTCACCCCTAACCATATTATTCATTTTGTTTGTTTTTCAAGCATGATTTTACTTACCGTTCAATTGCATTTCATTTGAGATTAAGTTCTCTGAGGGCGCTTTATCAAGTGCATTATTATTATTATTATTATTACTATCTCGAACGGTCTCCTGACTCTGCTATGCTTCCCACTTTCTCTTTGTTGCGTGAGATGAAGTCTGTTGGCTATCGAATGTGTACCGAAAGCCGCTTGGGCTGTGAGTGTGCTATACAAAACTCTCCTTCGTAACACCCACATGGTCTTTATGACTTTGTGGAGTAACAGATGGAGATACATTGCATTACATTAACATGGAATACAAATGCATGCATTTTTACTCGCTGCAGAAACCCCGGCACCCTCGGCAGAAACTCGCGACAGTGCACTCTCCTAGAGCCGGAAAACGTGCTAGCTGGCTCGAGAAACGGGCAAACTGTCCACTGTGTACGCGAGAAGCCACCCGATCGGTGGGCATTGCCACTGGGGCTGTATACGCTGACTGCCAGAGTCGGTCGCTTAGCGAGGCGAAGCTGCATAAGCCTGACCTGAATAACATTCAGGTCATTCGTGAGCAAATTCGTGACCGGCGAGTCAATCTAATTGTCAGAGGGAGGCTGATGCCGCACAGGGTATTGGGTAAGGGGGAAATGGGGGAAGCGGAAGGGGAAAGGGGGAGGCTGCTGCGTCGAGGCAGATCGATGCTGATTGTATATTACACGACTGCCGGGCAGCGCTCTAGTAGATAGCCGGCCCAGAAGGCAGAGTGTACAGAGTGTACTAATGTAAGGAAATCAAGCATCAGTCAAGGTCAAGGCAACAGCCATGATTCGGTGAGCAGCGAAGTTGAGAGCTGCAGGGTTTACACGTTAGTTACGACAGGCACCTCCATTGCAAGAGGCCGTACCCAGTTCACTCTTCACCAGATGTCAGCCGACCGGCAGCAAGCCGAAAGCCAAAGGCCAGCGTCACGAGCTCTACTCGGCCAAGAGCACCGATGGCCGGAAAGCCCAAAAGAGCTCTCGAGGCACACGACGAGAAGCCCACGACGACGCAACGAGTAACCAACTCTGTCCGGGATCAAGGAAAGTGCCACATGGTAAACAGAAAGTACACACACAGTGCCCATGGTGCAGGTGCTCCATTTAAGACGGCTCACTTACTGAGGACTCAGCCCGTCGCTAGGTGAGGCGCACAGAGTTCCCACAAGTCTTTCGAGGAACGAGGGACGCCTCTGCAACGAGGAAGCAACGTAGCGACGCGACGTGACGTTAAGTCGTGGAGTCGCCAGTACCTAGCTATTACCAGCAGGAAAGGAGGTAACAGCAGCCATGCAGCAGGAGGACACACTAGTTGGGCCCGTCGGCTGCAGCCGTGGCGTCACGTGGCACGTAAGCCTAGCTTCCTGGCACGTAAGCCTCGCTTCCTGGTAGCATGCATGGCTACCGCTTGCTGCTCGGGCGGTGCAGAGCTGCAGTGTGAACTGCTGCATCCATTAACGCACGAGCCAGCAGCAGCAGCAGCCGTGGCAGCTGCAGCAGCACTGAGCACTGAGGCCATGAAGCTCTTTCACAGACAAGAGGAGTTGCATTAAAAGGCCTTCCAGCCACGTGCTCGGGTCTTGAAGTGAGCACCAAGCAGTGAGTGAGCGGCACGAGCAGCTGCGAGCACGAGCGGCTTTCACAACAACGAGAGCGCCTGCTCTCGCTGGACCGAACACGGCAGCCAGCGAGCACAACTTTATTTGGCTCAATCCTTCAGCCCTGGGTCGGTCTAGTTCTTACGCCGACCCACAAGGCCCGCCACGGCTTGGCTCCTTCGTACCTAGCTGAACTGCTGCATCAGTTTCAGCCTGTTCACGCCCTCAAGTCCTCAAGTCTGTGTGGACAATAAATCAGCTGTTCCATTCCTCCGCTTTAAGACCGTTGGCGACAGAAGCTTTAGCTGTGCAAGTCATAGACTGTGGAACTCGCTTCCACAATTCTTACGCCACGACAAGTACTCTCCTGCTGCCGACTACGGCTCATTCTTTTCAGCGGTCCTGATGTGCTAATTCCATGCTACTCACTACCTCAACTGCTCTCCTGACTCTGCTATGCTTCACACTTTCTCTTTGTTGCGTAAGACGAAGTCTGTTGGCTACCGAATGCGTACCGAAAGCAGCTTAGGCTGTGAGTGTGCTATGCAAAACTCTCCTGCGTAACACCCACATGGTCTTTAAGACTTTGTGGAGTTACACACGGAAACATATTACATTACATTAGGAGCTCAGGGGGGCTTGCTGCCAGTGAGCAAAGGCTATTGGCTGGCCAGGCTGTGTGCTATTGGCTTGCATCCAGAAAGCAGCCATACCAGGCAAGCTGATAGCTGAGCCGAAATGCTTGCTGCTCAGCTAAAGCTAGCAAGGCGTCAAAGCACAACGTCAACAGTACAGCAGCGCTCACTGGGCGTGGCTCACTGTCGGACAGCAATGAGGCAGGCAGTACGAGTAGGCTTGCAGTAGCAGCTCGACTGGCTTGCCAGGAAGCGCCACCATCGAGCCTCGCGCATGCGTGAAGCTCGCTGCAAGCAGGCCACAAGCAGTCACATGCTGGTGCGTGCTCGGACACCGCGTATGCCGTGCGTGGCCACCAGGCGTTCCACTTCTACGTGCAGCCCGAGCAGCCCAGTGTGGGAGCGTAGGCTCCATGCAAGGGGGAGGGGCACGACGCAAGGCACGTGACGGTGCAGCACCTGCAGCCAGCAGTGACAAGTGACTAGCGGCCGGTGAGGCCGTGCGTCGTGTCGCGCGTGACGTGATGCGACCCGGCGCGACGCGACGCGACGCAGCAGCAGCAGCAGCACAGGCAGCAGCACCGAGCGCCAGGCAGTGCCCCTCGGCATGGTACCAGCAATGCCTTACAGCTTAGTGCTTACCTCCTTTAGCGGGGTGGCCTCTGGCTGCACAGACGAGAGGAAGAGTCGCATCAGGATCCCCGGCAGCCCTTGACAGCTGCCGGGCACGTGTCACGTGGAGGGAAGCAGCGAACTCGAGCGCTGGGAGCAGCAGACGCCAAGGACGAGCCTTCCCTCCCGTTCGACTTTCTACACTGCTCTGCTGGCAGCTCCTTCTGAGTCGGAAGCTGGCAGGTGCCCCCACCCACCCATTCCGAAGGCAGTGGGCGCTGGTCGAGTCGAGCTCTAGGTGTCAGCCGTGTCGGCCCAGTGCCACCAACAAGGCTACTCTGGAGCAACGAGTGCCTACTTCTGGGGGGGGGGGGGGGTGAGGGCCTGGGGGGGCAGAGTACGCGGTTAGCCGGATGCGTCGGGTTTATATTACATTTAACGTATTCTCAGTGGTTGATTACTCCGGTCGGGGTCAAAGCCTCTCTGGATGCCGAGTAAACTCGAGGCAATTGATTGGTTGATTGTTTGACTGCTGGCTACCTCCACTCGAGGTTAATAAGAAACCTACTCTAATCGAATGATGTGATCGATCGTTTACAGATCGTTGACGTGCTCCCACAGCCTGGAACTCCCTCCCGACCTGCGTCAGAACATCCCCTGACCTGACCACATTTAAAAGGAACTTAAAAACACACCTATTTAGGACAGCATTTAGTGGGTCACTGTGATTCGTCCTTGATGTGCTTATACGTGCTGACACTGTGCATGCTGCCAGTAACCACATTTGCATGCTGACCCTGTGCATGTCACCCCTTACCATATTATTCATTTTGTTTGTTTTTCAAGCATGATTTTACTTACCATTCAATTGCATTTCACTTTGCAGCAAATGTAAAGCGCCTAGAAAGAGATTAAGTTCTCTGAGGGCGCTTTATCAAGTGCATTATTATTATTATTATTGTTGACGCAGGCTCATCCATCAAGGACAGATGCTCGTAGCACAAGTTGCAGCGGAGTCGGACCTTAATGAGGTTCTCTGCGGTTACGACATTGACTATCGAGCAGGATGCAACTTACGCCCAAAAGGATAGCATCCGAACCAGATTGAAGCTCACTCCCCAATGACGTCACAACACTCCCCCAATGACTTGACGACATTCGAGCAAAAGCTAAAACTGCATATGTTTCTAATTTCGTCCACCGCATTCTAGCGACCTGTCCATTGCGTGCTTATGCCTGCTGCTGCTGTGCGCGGTGCCGCTAACCATATTTGGATGTTGACACGTTGCATGTTACTGCTAACCCTATTCGGCATGTTGATGCCGCGCGTGTTACTAGTAACCGTACGATCATGCTTCCTTTACAGCCTACGTTAAGTGCATAGAAAGAGATTGTATTCTCTGAAGATTATTTGCAAGTGTGCAATTATTCTTCGTCTCATCCTAATGCAAAAACATCTATTCCCGATACGTGAATCGTTGACACAATTATTGCTACTTTTGAAAAATGTTTGAAATCTTACATATGTCTCTCGAGCTAATTAAATCGGAAGTCTTTTCCTGAAGTTAAGCTGCTGCTGTCTACATCAGTACTAAGCTACGAGGCTTCGTGTACCTTACCTGTGTACCTTACCTTACCTTACCTTACCTTCGTGTACCTTACCTTATCTTTCCTGTCGTTCCTCTTCTGTTGTTGTGCTAACGTATCGCCGAAAGGCATCTAATGTTGTACGGTGGCAAATCCCACCGAAAGTGAATTCGAAATTTAGATTTTTAATCACTACTCATTGACAACATCTATGGCAGCCTCTGTGAGAACTATAGACCCAGGATTAACATGGAATAATAATAATAATAATATTGCACTTGATAAAGCGCCCTCAGAGAACTTAATCTCTTTCTAGGCGCTTTACATTTGCTGCAAAGTGATACGCAATAGAATAGTAAGTAAAATCATGCTTGAAAAACAAACAAAATGAATAATATGGTTAGGGGTGACATGCACAGGGTCAACATGCAATTGTGGTTAGTGGCAGCATGCACAGTGTCAGCACGCATAAGCACGTGAAGGACGAATCACAGGGACCCACTAAATGCTGTCCTAAATAGGTGCGTTTTTAAGTTCCTTTTAAATTTGGTCAGGTCAGGGGATGTTCTGACGCAGGTCGGGAGGGAGTTCCAGGCTGTGGGAGCGTACGAGCTAAATGCACGGTCTCCAAAGGATTTAAGGTTTGTACGAGGTATTTCTAGACTGTTGGATTCCGAAAAGCGAGTGGTATGATGCTTTGCCTGATGAGGTAGTATATCTGAAAGATAGGCTGGAGCCATAGAATGAAGAGACCTAAAAGTGAGCGACAAAACCTTGAAGTCAATCCGTTGCTTGACTGGTAACCAGTGCAGGTCGGCGAGAAGTGGAGTAATGTGGCAACTGCGACGCTCACGATAGACAAGCCTAGCTGCAGAGTTTTGCACCAGCTGCAATCGCCTGATCGCACATGCTGGTAGGCCAGACTTTCCGGATGCAGGGAATTGATTGTCATGCAACGGCATGCTGAGCAAGTTGCTGAGCAAGTTGCTGAGCAATTTTCCAGCCCCTTTTTGTGGCCGTTTTTGTGAGTCAGCAAAGTGAGCTAGATATGAGATAGCTCCAGGCATACGAGCTAGATAGCTCCAGGTTTGAGATCAACTAGGTTCACGGTCAGATGACGTTTTACCGAGAACCTTTGATGTTCTGCTAGAAGCCACGAAAGTCAGTGTAGACCCACCAATAAATGGGGTATCAACTTGAGCAAGGCTACTTTAAGTTGATTAACTCAGGTTAAGCTTGGCCACTGCTAGCTGCTACGAATGGACTAGCTAGATATGGAGCCTGCCCCGCGAGGTTATTGGGCAATTGTAGTTGCTTGCGAGCCAGCTAATTACTACTTGCAAGCTAGATTCTCTGTGAAAGCTACTTGCTACCGTTTTCTGCCTCGTGAACCACTCGTGGGTCCCGCTCCATGCCGACTTTGCCCTAGCAACGGTTTTGCAGTACACAGGTGGCAGATCAGGTTTTCATTTAGTCACTAGATTTACTTGGATCCAGTTTAACGTTGTACTCGGGGGGCTGCAAACGGATAGAGGAGCAGGACATGCAATGCTGAGAATTCTGGGGAATGTAATACTCGTGGAAGTATGCTCACTCGGTACATAAGAAATCAGCGGCCCCTAGAGAGCAATACCTGTGGAAGTAGGCTCATGATCACGTGAGGCATAAACACTTAGCATTAACTAGTTCTTAGATAGGTAGCAGGGATACAGATAAGAGAATGGCTGAGCAGAAATGTCTATAGCCGACACAGGACCACTCTATCCGCATAGATATGCATCGCACTGACAGCACACCAGAGCAGCCTTGGGAGCAAGATCTGCTTTCACCTGCATGGTGGGCACCTGCGGGGCAGAGGGCACCAGCCGGGCGGGCACCTGTCGGACACTAGCGCCGGCAGGACCTGAGCGATTCTCCCAGCCTGACAGCCTCTAAACGTTCATACGCTCGATGCTGAGGCTGAGCGAAGCATGCGAGTGAGCTTCCGCCGGGCTTTTCTCGCTCACCTTCTCGTCCGACAGACTGCCTGCCTCTATGTGCCGGGCTCTCCAGCTTTCCACTATCAGCAATCCAGTATATATTTTCCCAATGGTCATCTTCCCCATCGTTAGCTCTACAGGCAAAGAAGACTAAGAATACAAGCAAAAATAGGTGCTAACAAAAAAATCCGATTCCTGTGTACAAGCAGCTACAGATTGTCCGGATAGCGGCGAGATGAACATATAAGGAGGCAGATACCTTGACATTGAGAGAAGGAAGCTGGCAGCAAGGCAGAGTGCAGCTCTGTCATGTGCAGGAAGGAAGCAGGAAGGGCTCAAGGAGAGGCAGCAGGAAGGGCTCAAGGAGAGGCAGCAGGAAGGGATCAGGGAGAGGCAGCAGGAAGGAAGCAGGAAGGGCTCGGGGAGAGGCAGCAGGAAGAGTAGGGGTCGCACAATACTGGTCAGTGAATGACAAGCTTCAGAATGCAAAGGCAGAAGTAGCATCAGCCATGACGTGCGTTTTATCTCTTTCAACTAGAATTGCCTAGCCTAATAATTATGATATTATTATAAGCCTAATATGATAGCTAAGTACCTTGTAGCGGCAGCTTCACAAAGCATCCTTACTGCAGCTGCCTCAAGCTCTTTTGCTGCTTGACTTGACGGAGCCGCGTGCGAGTGACGTGCCTGCAAGCAGCCTCTCGGTCATGTGATCTCGGACTTTCAAGGAAGCCGCCTCTAGCGAAATTCACAAGGCTTCCCAGTCGATCAACTGCTGAGAGCAGCAGGAATATATATATATATATATATATATATATATATATATATATATATATATATATATATATATATATATATATATATATATATATATATATATATATACATATATATATATATATATATATACATCTTTTACTTCGTGTTCACTTTAAAAATCATATTCAGTTCCCTGAACAGAGTACTTGCTATGAAATTGCAATAATGATAATAATAATAATACATTTGTTATAGTGCCGTCAGAGAACTCAATCTCTTTCAAGGCATAGACGGGGATCATAATGGTGACGGTGACGGTGATAGTAAGGATAATAACAATGCATTGCTCCCACGAGCTCGATGCACTCGTTGGGCGTGGCCGAATAAGTGATGCAGGCTACAGACTTTTCGATGTATCTGCTGATGACATGCATGGCAACCAGAAGCGGGTCTGAAAAAGAAACCTTCTAGTCAGGAAAAATCAGGCTGATGCGCTGAAAGTTCTAGCTTACTAAGGCTGAGGGGATGCCAAGCGACCAGATCAAACCGACAGCGATCATCACGGATTATCCAGCAAGAGGGGAAGGGACGGCAGTCACAACGCAGCAGGTGGGCAGGGCAGTGGGACAATGGACAATGCAGCCGGGTACAATGCTCCTCACCCTTATCAGGAGGAACCAGCAGGTCGACAAGCTTCTTGGTCTGGATTGGCCAGATTGCACGGAGCGTCTCCCGAAGCTCCCGGTCTTTCCGGTTGATCACACTTACTACAATGGAGTCGCGCATGCAAGCACACTTCCTATAGGCAAACAGAAAAGGCTAGCAAAGCATAAGCCGACTGTTTTCTAAGCCAGCGAGATTCATAGCCAGCTTACGCATCGCGACTGGCTAGCTGCCGAGGTCACGCAGTCACGAGCGAGGTCGGCTGGCCACGACAAAGTCACTACAAGCTCAGCAATAGAGTCCGTGACTATCACGGCTCTCTCTGTCCCTGTCTGTCTCTGTCTCCCTCTGTCTCTGTCTCTCTGTGCCTCTCCGTGTCTCTCTGTGTCACTCTGTCTCTCTGTCTCTCTCTGTCTCTCTGTCTCTCTGTTTCTGTCTCTCTGTCTCTGTCGCCCTGTCTCTGTCTGTCTGTCTTTCTCTGTCTGCCTCTGTCTGTCTGTCTGTCTGTCTGTCTGTCTGTCTGTCTCTGTCTCTCTCTCTCTCTCTCTCTCTCTCTCTCTCTCTCTCTCTCTCTCTCTCTCTCTCTCTCTCTCTCTCTGCATGCACAGGTCTCTCTAGCACACAATATATTGCCAAAATGCAGCTTCGCTAAAGCATCGGCTTGATGCCCGGACAGCCTCACCGTTTCCTGTCTTGATGCCCAATGCTTCCCGAATGAGGGCAAATAGCGTTGTAGAGAAGTTGACGGTCTGGTTCTCGGCCACCGGCATGTTCATGCGTATCAGTTTCTGCAAGAAAGAATCGATCAAGTTGAGAACCGCAGAGAGCTTCTCCTCTTTGAGAAAGCAAAGTGCGAATCCAAAGATCCTTTGCCATAAATGTAAAGCACCTACAAAGAGATTGAGTTCTCTGAGGGCGATATATCAAGTGTGTTATTATTATTATTATTATTAATGCAATCACTCGACATACCCTGTTCAAGATGGTTGGCTTAGAAAGCAGGGGGCATCTAGACTCCACAGCGGCCTTGACCTCCTGGAGCTTGAGATCCTGGCTCGAGAGGCTCTCATGACTGAGCGATGGTTTTTTTGTCTTCAAAGGCACAGTCGGGAGATTTTTCAAAACTGTCATCGCCAGTCTGGGCTTGAGCTAGCGGCTCATAAAAATATTCAAGCCGATTAACCGTCTTTTATATAGCGACAGAAGAGCCTCTACGGCTATCGCAACTGCTTGCAGTGGCAATCAAGGATCGCCTACCACAGGATTCGAACCCACGACTTTGCAGTTTTGCAGTCTCACCCTAACATGAGGCCGTGATGACGCATGGCCCACTATTCTTCCCATTTGGGGACCAGCCGCTCGGCAGACGATTCTATGCAGAGCCTGTGGCGCTCCCAGTCAGGCTCAGCATGGAATCCGCCGCACGGATGTCCGGCGCTCACCGACCGTGCAGCCATGCACAGAAGGCCACAATGACTCAATGCTCGAGCATGGCTGGAGATTAGCACGTTCACTGCTACGGCTTGCATACTCTGAGCTCCCCCTGCAGCATGTTGTTCGTAGCCTCCCCTCCCCCAGGCGAGCTGGAACCCTCGGCTAGCTGAGACATGCCAAGTGAGTTAATCCGTGCTACAGCAATCCTACAGCTACAGCAGCCAATGTCGTACCAATGTCGTCTTGGTTGGCACTTGTGTGAATCGCTGCCATCTCTCCCGAGCTCCGAGCTTCGGTCCGAGAATAGACGTTTCCTGTCCAAAGGCTTCGTTGTTCCTGACGTCTCCACACAGCCTAATGTAGCTAGAGCCCCAAATAGTTCTGTTTAGTACCCCCCTGTTGTTGTTGCTAGCAGGTGTGATATTGTTATAAAGAGATTTAATCAATCGGCCTGTCTTCTGGCTCTAGCCTAGCGGCAGCAACGTGGCAAGCAGGTAGTGTAGCCGCGACAGGGTCTTGGTCAGGCTGGAATTAGCCAACCCCCAGCCACGTTTTACATATTTCTTTAGCTTGCCTTACTAAACCGAATAGTTTCCCATCTTTCCACCCTGAGTCTGCTCTCTAGGTTGAGGGAACCTCCTTCCTGTGCACCCGAATCTTACACGTGGTCGACGTACAAGCAGAAAGTAATGTCCCCTGGAATATCTGTAATTTATATACTACATGTAATTCATTTCCATGGTCTGGTCTAAGAGAACTTAATCTCTATTCAGAGGCTTCACATATGGCACGGCGCTCAAGCCCACGACCTCGGCCAGAGCTTGGTCCAGTGTGGCAACATGGTTATATTGGATGCAGTAAGAATCCAGTTAGCTTTCCAGCCACCAATTGCCGACACCAAGTGGATCCTGCGTATATGTACCGTGCATGCGGTAATAGATAGCTGCATTGCATGCACACCATCTCTGCGCTGGCAATATTCCCCGATGCATTTACGTTCGTCTTCTGTGCATCACTACACACTACTTCAGCATAGACGGCCGGCAGAGCAGAGGACTAGGTGCAGAGTACGAAGTTGCACGCAAAGGAGGATTATACGGAGAGCAGAGCATGGCCAGCAGCAGCCACCGAGCCCACATCCGGGCCCACATAAAGTGATGCAATTACTGGTTGGAGGCAAGGCACGACGCCGGCCACTGTTGGTGCTGGTATCAGCGGCGTCGGTCGAGCGACGTCACCACTCACCCGATAAGCCAGGCGGTAGGGGCACTTCCGGCCGAAGCCCACCGGTGGCTCCAGCTTTCGCATCATTTCATACATTTCCGAGTAGTGTATCCTGCCACTGAATGGAGAGACAGTGTTGCCATAGCAACGACTCGAGACGGGTGCAGCGAAGCTCAGAGCACAATAGCACCACATTGCCTATCAAGCACTGCCCAGCACGAAGCCTAACACCTCTGGCAGGGATGTGAGGCCGGTGGGCGTGGGCCGGTGCATCGTGGTTTACAGGACTGTTCGCGCTTGGTAGGACTGTGAGCAGCAGCGACTCCATTGAGGCAGCTGCCATGCAGGACCGCCGGTGGTCAGTGTCGAGGCATTGCAGAGGCCGAGCATCGTCAAGTCGCTCTTGGGACGGCTGCTCAAAAACGACTCAAGATGGCTGCTTTATCCAGCTGCTGCTGCTAGCATCAGCATCTGCTAGTGCTGGCAGCAGCTGGAGTGGAGGGAGGGCGGCAGGAAGTGGGACGGCTGTAGGAAGCTTGGAGGGGGTAGGACGGAGTCTGGCAGCACTGGGGGGCGGGCGGGTGGGGGATGGGACACACGTCGACGTACGTGGCACACGGGTCGAACTCAGCCCACGCTCTGATGTACTCATCGAGGTGATGCGGACCGAGGATGGACGAGTCTCGAGTCAAGTAATCAAAGTTGTCCATGATTACGGCGACGAACAGGTTAAGCATCTAAAGCGTGGCAGACGAGCGCAGCGGCGTCAGCGTCCCGGTCGTCGTAGTCGGCGACGGACAGACGGACTGGCGGCCGACCGCAGCTCGGCCTCCAGCCCGTCCATCGAGCCTTAGCAGCAGCAGGTCTGAGCGCTTCGAGCAGGTGCGCGACCACGCCTCCGTGGCTCATTGGTGCATTGGCGCATTGGCGGATCTGCATAGAAGCAATCTGCTGCTGCACGCTTCCTGCTGCACACCAGAAACGAGCAGAGGAATATGAAGCTCGTGAAGTACACGTAGGCGATGATCGTTCCACACTTGGCACCCTCTTTGTCGCTCGCCTCGGGGTCACACGCCGAGTCCAGGCAGGCAAGCATGATCATCTGCCACGACTCGCCGGTGGCACACCTGGCAACAGCGTGCATATTTAAAGTGGTCGCGCTTGAGCAGACGCTGGGATCGAGACGCAGGGCTAGCTGAACAGTCACCGCTGCAGCTAGACGGGTTCAGGTGCATCGTCCGCGGCCCGGACATGCCTGCGGTTCTAACTCACCTGAATAGCAACATCAGGGAAGACAGAAACGTCTGGAAATTGTTGTGCCTCGTGATAGCTGTATCTGGATCGAGTCCTATGTTTCCGAATACCTGCCGACCAAGTTCAAGATTTTAGAGGCACGTGAGCAAAACAGTAGCCCCACTATGGACAAGGCAGCATACTTTGGTGCACCTACCGATGGTGCATTCGCTCGTCTTTGGGAGGGAGCGGGATGACCCAAGTAGTTTATCGTAGCTGTATAGTGGCTATATTGCTACCAACCGGATGTGCGCATTCTACGGTCGGGCACAACTAGACTGCCAAAACAGCTTGCTTATAATGGTGCTGGTCTCAGCCGACGAGAAACAAATACTTGTGCTTCGTGAACTTTGCATCGCGGCTAGCGGCTCGTGGGTGTAACACCAATGCATGTAGGTACGCCAGCAGCAGCAGAACACAGCAGCAACGAGGAGCGCCCATCCCATATCATGACATGACAACTCCATATCCATAGAGCAGACAACTCCTTATCCATAGGACAGACAACTCCATATCCATAGGGCAGACAAGTCTACTTGACAGTAACAGCATGCTGCCGTTTCGATTTAAGTGAAGCTGTTAGATCAGCAGAACATTAGCGCTAACTCTTTACTTTGACATAGACGAGCTCAAGTGATGCTGCTGCTTTGTAAGAAATATCCTTACATCTTGACAGGGCCGACAACAAGTTGTTGAGGGGCCCAGCATGCAAGAGGTAAAGAGCCTGACTAGTGTGCTCGCTAGAAAAAGAAGTGGGAAGGGGGCGTAGGAAGAAAGTGGCTGCTGCTCATTGGATGTAAGAAGAAAACGGCTGCTGCTCATTGGATGGCAAATGGAGTGGCTAGTCAGCCTCTAGACAGTCGGGTGGGAGGTCTGCAGCAAACTGAAACGTGCCCCACTGCCGTCCGAAAGAGAGCTGCCTCCCAAGTCGCCAGGACCGGATGTTAGCCTGCGTCGCGAGGTACTGGCCCTTCTGCCTCGCCCGGGTCGTTGGCTCAAGCACTGAAGCATGACATTCTCGGCCTGCTTTCAAGGGCAGGGGTCAGGTTGCAAGCACCAAGGGCAGGGGTCAGGGTGCAAGCACCAGCAAGGTTTTTTCACTTGTGTACAAATGAAGCACAGCCTTCTAGCCGAATGACCCTTCACCTTCACTTTCTCCTTACTAGTGCACTCCGAGGAGAGCACTAGTGCACGGGCAGCAGCTGATCGCTTCGCCGGTGCGCAGCAACAGTGGCCACCACCATTAGCCATGACCAAGTAAGTATGGCCGCCGGGCAGGCCTTCCGGGGTGGCCGACGTAAGACAAGGTCAGGTGAACGAAGTGCTCGGCGATTCATAGAGGTGGCGTTGCGCCGGAAAGAAAGGCAAACATCTAATGTCGTCGGCAGTTTTGCACAAACTTTAAGCACCTGATTGCACAGGCCAGTAGATTAGCAAGCAGCGAGTTACAGAAATCAAGACAGAGTTTCACAAGTGCATAGGCCAATTTAGATGTGGTATCACTGTCTAAACAAGCCCGAATTGTGGCAATGTTATGTAGCTGAAAGTACATCAACTTGATTGTGGAGCTGATACGGTCGTCTACTGAAAGGTCACTTTGGAACAGGACATACAGATTTCGCACAGATGTAACAGGAGATATGCGGGCAGAGCCGATTTCGAGCTTCAAGTATTTCCGAATTCTGAATCACACTTGGTTTGCCCATGACGAGTAAGTAAGATTTATCGTCGTTTAATTTGAGAAATTTTCCTTCTATCAATTGGCAAATGTCAGCAATACACACAGCAAGAGAGTCGACAAGAGAGGCGACTTCGCTGGAGGGCTGGCTGGAGTCAAAGCGAATGTTCATCTGAGTGTCATGTGCACATAATTGAAAGTGGAGATTGTGCTTGGAGACTAAATCGGCAAGAGGGAGACTATAGACTGCGAAAAGATCCGAGGACCAATCGCAGAGCTCTCAGGTACACCGCACTTCAATAACTCAGCGGATGATCTTTGTCCATTCAGATCAGATTCAGCTCCGGAGTCTCCCACTGAGACAGGACCTGAAACTTTGTAAGGTTGTGCTAGTCGTGCCAAGGCAAGACGAGAGGTTCTCAAAAAAAACTTGGTGATCGATAATATCAAAAGCTGCTGAAAGATCAAGGCTTTATCGTGAGTTCTATCTAGGCTTTGGTTGTATGCGAGCTAAAGACATGGCCTTCATTGAATTTGAGGTTGGCTAGAGGCAAAGCTAAGCGATTGAGTCACAAGAGCGAATGGAACGATGCCTAGCCTGATTGGGAAGTAAGTCGGATAGGTAGGCTGGAGCAAAAGACTGCACGAAAACTAAGAGTGAGTGACTTAACCTTGAAGTCACGATGTTTGCTTTTGATTTGCTGCGTGCATATACAAAAACGTTAGGACTAATGTAGACACCCACGAAATAGAAAGTACCTAAACTTGAACTAAACTGAAGTACCTAAACTTGAATGATCCACAGCCAAGCTGCATGGACATGGTTACTGTGTGATAGCCAGCTGTTGCACTGTTGCCCGATAACGAAGCTGCTCGGACAGACACGAAGTTTTCACAGCTTGACTGACTTTGGACGAACTCGTACTTCACTTGTATATAAGAAAATGCTGCAATAAAGAGTGGCTCTTGGAGCATAGTGTTGCATGCAACAAAGAGACAATCTTTCTCGGTGTTCAAGCGTAAGACTCAAAGGGGCATCACCTCCCCCGAGATATTGAAGTTGAAGGTCGAACGATGGAGAGCCAAGAAGCTAGCCTTAATTTTCGACCTAGAAAATACTGGTGGTGCTGCAAAAACTGTCAACTGGTGGTGCAAACTCCATTATTATATATACATATATTATATTACTATGCATACCATTACAGTATTAGCCAGCTTCAAGTTATTCTGCAAACCGAATGAGCACTCGATTGATTGATTGCCTCACCTGCATTCCAATGATGGCATATATGAAGAATAGCATTACTATCAGCAGACAAACGTATGGGAGTGCCTAAAAGGTAAGAGAAGTGGTTAGCTCAAGCAGGATGAATTTGATAGACGACAAAGAATCATGTGCTTGCACAGCCGAATTAGGTCTCACCTTAAAGGACTGCACAAACGTCCATAGAAGAATACGTATAGTGTAGCCTTTACGAAGCAGTTTGATCAATCTTGCAGCCCGAAACAGTCGAAGAAATGACAAGTTAATGAAGCGAGAATCTACCTGCAGGTCACAAATAAAAGAATGAGGAAACTGAATGGTTTGCTTAGGCTTCTAGGCTAACCAATGAGAATCCACTAAACTTTCTCATCGGAGCTTAATAGACCAGCTTCAGCACTCGAAACAATGATGGGCTCGTTTGATTAGGGCTCTATGCAAAGAACATGCAAGGATGTCTGCTGTAATCTCACGAGTAATCATAAATAGCCTAAGAAATAATTGAAAAAATGCCAAGGCAATCTTGCATTTTCTGCTCAGTACCTGTGCAGTATGCATAGAGACGAGGCAAGTGTCGTATTTCTTTGGAATTTAAGCAGATAGCAATTGCACCTTATACGTGCATGCACAAATATAAGCAAATGCTAATATACGCATTGGCATGGACTTTCACACCCGCGTGCATACACTTACCTGTCTATAATCATACCCTACATCCTCTTTCAAGGCACATGATTCATGGTAGAAGCAGCAAATGGCTCTTGGGCCAGAACACGATTAAATAATAATAATACATTTACACATACATTTTTAGAAACCTCAGATAAGTTAATCTCTTTCAAGGCAATTCACATAGGCTTAAAGGAAGCATGATCAAATGGTCAGTTCCAGGAGATTTGTTGAAATTGAATGGGATACAACAGTAGTGAAGGTTAGCCAATTTAATTGCCTCATTTAGATAGCGACAGAAAAGACTTAACGGTTATTATCAACCCTTGCAGTGAGCATTAAAGCATTTCCCGCTGCAGGAATCGAATCCAGGAAGTGCGTAGCAAGCCCAGATTATGGGCAGTAGTCACTGTAGTGATACTAGATGAACCAAATTGAGGGTGAAGGTCTTCAGAATAACTTGAGAGGACACTGGGCTTGTCCATAACTGTGAGGTGTGTCTTACCGTCGTTCAGATAAAGGTAATAAGAGACAATTTCGAGTGTCCTCGATGCAGGCTGCAAGGTAATTCAGTGAGTCGGATGCAGACTACTGCCCATAATCTGGGTCGTGAAGAGCAAGCACCTTGCCACGTGATGCTAATAATAGCAAATGATTTGGAGACCGTGCATTTAGTTCGTATGCTCCCAAAGCCTGGAACTCCCTCCCGACCTGCGTCAGAACATCCCCTGACCTGACCACATTTAAAAGGAAATTAAAAACACACCTATTTAGGACAGCATATAGTGGGTCCCCGTGATTCGTCCTTGATGTGCTTATGCGTGCTGACACTCTGCACGCTGCCACTAACTACATTTGCATGCTGACCCTGTGCATGCCACCCCTAACCATATTATTCATTGTGTTTGTTTTTCAAGCATGATTTTACTTACTATTCAATTGCATTTCCATTTGCAGCAAATACAAAGCACCTAGAAAGAGATTAAGTTCTCTGAGGGCGCTCTATCAAGTATATTATTATTATTAAAGTCGCACACTAAGAGAACCAAATCTAAGTACCAATGCTTTGCGAGTATCAGTGTTGGCATCATTACCAGTACCTTTGCTAGTACTATTTTGTTGTTATAGCTGTTAAAACAGCCCAGGCAGCTCTGCGGCTCTGCTGCGTGGGCTGGCGGAGTCGAAGGGCTATTGTGCTGGTCTCACAGAATTCACCAGATTTATGCAAAACAAGCATTTCCATGCAAGTTGGAAATGGGCTCAAGCAGTTTGCCCCAAAAACCTATGCAAATTCGTTTGAACCGTGCAATCTAGCTAAGAATACACCATCGACTCAGGCCCAACAGCCACCATCTTGCCAATCTCGGAAGTTGTGCATTTCTGATTTCTGCTACGGTGCGAGTTGCCCGGAGCAAAAGTTTGAAAGGGAGGGCTGAACTTGAGAGTGGGGTGCTTGGTGAATCTTGGTTGGTGTATCTTATGGGGAGTCATGTTTTCGTCGTGGTGGTAGCCAAAAGAATCCGAGCAGGTGAGGTGGATTTTTGCTAATGATGAAAATGATTAACGATCAAAGAGTGATGATGATGCCAACACACTGAGGCCCGTGAACAATTTTGACTAGCCGAGGTTGACCAAACCAGCTTGACTCTTTGAAGCACAACTTCAAGCTGCCAAAAGAATGAAAAATGCCAATGCTACTGTGTGCGAGGCTTTCCTGATTTTGGCGATCGGAAAAATATCGATCATCCCTGATGAGAAAGCAAGCAAGACACACGCGTGATCGTGCGTGCGTGCATACACACACACACAGTGTGAGAGATACTATGAGAGCAAAAGTGAGAGATACAGTAAGCACGAGAGAGAGAGAGAGAGAGAGAGAGAGACAGAGGCGAGAGAAAGAGAGGAGACGAGAGATAGACACACGCATGTGTGCCTGCACAGGTGCGCACCCACACCCACACATGCACGCACCCACACCCACACATGCACACACCCACACCCACGCATGCACGCACCCACAACCACGCATGCACGCACCCACACCCATGCATGCACGCACCCACACCCACACATGCACGCCCGAGCGTGGTCGCACATTCGGATGCCACATATTAGATGGCAAAGGAAGAACGCATAGAGCAGCTAGAACGGCTTGAACAGTGTGCGCCAGACCTGGGTTTCATTCCATTTCTTGAATGTACCGTCCGAGAATACGTGTAATTGAACAATGACCAATGCATCACTATGCTGTACATATTAGTAACAATAGCTTAATTCTCATCAAATTGATTTTTACCATTCATAGCAAACCGAATCCTCAGACTGAGTGAAGGAGTGTGAACTCGAGATGACAAGATTTCGCCAGGGCATACATTGCTGATTGACAAGTGACACTCAGACTTACTATGAGGGCCGTGACGAGCACATCCGTCGTGCTTCCGACGACTGTCACGAAATCAAACAAGTTCCACGAGTCTCGAAAATAGTCCTGGAAACAAGATACTGCTTAGTAGCACTCTCAATGAGCTGGAACGCAGCTGGTATAACCATTTCAGCTGGCCTATGAATAAGCAGCATCTGGATTTTACCGATCAAGCAAGTACTTGCGCTTAGTAGCACACTCTAAGCACAAGGAAGCCAGACGGTTACACTCCGACATGTACGACCGAGACAACGAAGCAGTGGGAAGTAAGCAGTGCTACAGCAGAGACGTCAAACACGATGCAGTAAGCAGAGACGAAGCGGCAGCCGCCAAGTAGCAATAGCAACGCTGCATGCAGTAATGCATAATGCAGTTCGTGCCCCTGATAGGAAGAATCGATATATCACAGGCTGCTTTAAGCAACGAAAGTTCAAAATCACTAGAAAGCACGGCAGACTAAATAAATTGGGTATCTCCCTTCCCCGATAGCCTCTTTGGCTGAGATAATCAATACAGCTGTCCTTCCAAGTGGGAGAAAATAGATTCATTAGGGGGGCTGGAAGAGAAGCAATAACAAGGACCCGAATATTGGCAAGGATGGATCCATGGAAACCAATCCAAGTTCAAGGACACTCTAAGAACAAGAGCCGGTGCTGCTGCACATTCAGTCGCAGCGTTTGAGGGTTTGGAGTTCGTAGCAGTGGACAACTGGATCATAGACTGACTAACTTGCCCAGTCTTGGCAGCCATGCAGGCACGCGTGGCTGCATTCTACTGGCACGTGGTTTGTCGGCACCCGGCCACTATCTGCTGCTTAGCTTGGGGAGGATCTGGCATCTGTAACTATCTTTATGCGAATCTGGCATCTGTAACAATCTGTAGGAGGATCTGGCATCTGCTGGATCAATCAGTCACTGCGCGTTAGCCACCTGACCCACAACGGTGATTCGAGTCGGACAGAGCCTGCGGCTCGAGTAGGGCTGTACTAACCAGTCACTCTGATTCTTACTACTAAACACAGTCTAATTCAGACGAGCATCCACAGTTCAAGCACCCGAGTACCGCCCGAATGTGGTGGGTGTGTGTGTGCATATATGCATTGGTAAGCAGACACTCAATCTCAAGTACACAAATGCACACGTAGATTAAAAAATAACATTAATAACATAATGACCCCATTAAAAATGTGCTATATGCAGAAATCGAACAGCAAGAAGTGCTTAAGGATTTAAAACCGTCAGCTTAGACACAGGACAAGCTAACGACTAGGCAACGCAGCACGACTGTATTGGTAGTCTGCCCATGCACAGCCAGCTCTCCATTGAAGATTTATTCTCTGACCTTAGTAAACCCTGACCGTCTGACCTTCAACCTCTCTGACCTTCGTAAGAAACGTGTGTTCGTGATGGTCTTTTAAAAATGCAGCCACTAAGAACCGTTGTTTTAAACATAAAATTCCTCATCAATACCTTACCGAGTGGGTGATAACTGACGAATGCAAGCTGCCCGGCTGCTGTGTTTGAATTCTGCCACATCGTAGCTGAGATGGCAGAATTCAAACACAGCTGTCTGCTGGTGCCTCCTGTCACTGCTGTCTAAGCCACCGAGGGAGGAGTGCAAAAGCAAGGCGAGAACTCGAGAAGAGCTTCACACGAATCGATGGAAAGGCCAAGGCTGACCACGTGACTCGAGGGGAAGGCCAAGGCTGACCACGTGACTCGAGGGAAGGCCAAGCGGCTGCGGGCCTGCACGGCGGAGCTGAGTGAGGCGGCTGCGAATCGCACACTAACAGCAGCTGACGGCGACTGACGAGAAATCGCGCAGCCGCTATTGCTGAAGCACTGCTGCAGGGTAGAGAAAAGGTCAGGGGGCGGGGGACGGGATGGCTGCATGCTGTACTAACACGCCCGCCCACCGCCGTGCACAGACGGAGGGAGGGCTGCGGCCAGCAGTCGTCATCGAACCAGAGAGTTCCGAGCGATGAGAACTGACAGAGTGACTTTTACTTTCGAATGCCCACCTTGGGCCCGAACGCTATCATTTTCAACGTACACTCCAGGGCAAACACTGCCGTGAATGCCATGTTTACGTCGGCCAAAATGTCTGAGTAGTTTGCATCTGCATCTGCAGCTTCTTTGTAGTACTGCAAGGAAAGACCTGTTGTTGCATTAGCAAAACGCATCCGTGAGCCGACAGTGCGTAGAGAACATGGCGAATCAATCCTCGAGAGAGGCCAGTTGCATTGGATGGAAAACAGTGAGATTGCATTAGCATAGACATTAGCATAGACATTAGCATAGACATTAGCATAGACATTGGCATAGACATTAGCATAGACATTAGCATCGACTTCGTGCTGCAATGCACTCACAACGATCAAGGCGCGTGACAAGCGTGACATCATCTGGTCGCACGAATGCAGGAATAGGGCACGTCAGGGTCAAGAGTCAGGAGTCAAGGGTAAGGAGTCAGGGTCAAGACCCTTGTGCCTCTTTTGAGGCTGTGGCCGATCAGAGGCTGTGCAATTGGATGCCCCTGGAAGACCACTGCTCAAACGAACTCAAATAACCCCGGTGGTGGCTGCTGGGTCCGAGGCGGCGAGTGTATTCCACTGCTGTACATGGTGGAAGCGCGTACCTTCAGCAGCAAACGGGTGCAAACAACAAGCCAGCCAGCGGTGCACGTGCACACGAGCTGTACAACCCGCATGCTCCGGCTACACTGTTGGACTGTCACGACGTCAGAGCGAACGTGAGTGAACATCCGCCGTGAGCCATCCAAACGATCGCCATGGCGACGGCCCGAGCCGGTAGTGGCATCAGGCAGCAGCCTCTCCTTACCCGCGGCCCTAGACCTATGAGCTTCAGTATGCACTCTATAATGAACACGATCATTAGTCCGAGGTCGCTGTAGGTAAAAAAGTCTGCCCACGCTGTAACCTTGTAGCCGTGGTGCTAAACGAAGATAAAGCCACAATTTAACTCGATGACTTCCTGCCAATGCAGGAGGCCACACGAACTCTGCCCCCCCCCCCCCCGTTGGTAGACTCGGATTCTGAATGGCTGGCATAGTGCGACACTCTTGGTCTCTTTCCTGACAGCAATTACTCATTGCTTGTCAGAAGAGGAAAAGTTACGGTGCGAAAGCAAAAAATTCAATGTGCACAGCAGCATCTTTGACAGAGGAAACTAGGGAAACTTAAGCATGCAGCAATGCGAAATAGCCCAACAGTGTGCTAATCTAAAGTGCAGAAAACACTAGCATGGCTGCAACAAGAATTAAACAAAGATATACTAAAAAGCAGCGAGTAGCATAGAGTGCAGAGCGAGTGCAGAGCTGCCTGCCACTCATCGGAGCATAGAACCTAGAGCGGCGAGTGAGAGTCGAGGTAGAGCATAGGACCTAGAGTGGAGTGTGAGAGTCGAGGTAGAGCATAGGACCTAGAGCGGAGTGTGAGAGTCGAGGTAGAGCATAGGACCTAGAGCGGAGTGTGAGAGTCGAGGTAGAGCATAGGACCAGGAGCAGAGTGTGAGAGTCGAGGTAGAGCACAGGACCTAGAGCGGAGAGTGAGAGTCGAGGTAGAGCACAGGACCTAGAGCGGAGAGTGAGAGTCGAGGAAGGGCATAAGACCTAGAGCGGCATGTGAGAGTCGAGGTAGAGCAGCTAGCACCATAGAGAGCAGAGCGAGCATAGAGCTGCCTGGCGGTCGTCGGAGCCACTCGTTGTGCACTCATCGCATCACACCTTCTAAGTGCTGCACGCGAAATATGTCAATCTTCGAAGTACTCACAAAAGCCAACTTCCTGCAGTTGGCTATTCAGGAGATCGGACATAGCAGCCAGCGGCGTTGATCGAGTGCATTCGCAGCCCCTGCACGATTTTAGTCGCATTTAGTTCACAGTGTGAGTGCGCTCCTTTCGTTATGGATGCTTGACTTGATCTATCGCTTCGAATGCTAACTAATCAAAGTTGGTGCGAACAGCCATAGAATAATATGCTAACGGGCACCAGCCACACAATAGCTGCCCTATGTGAAGTTAAGAGCGCTTCAACTAGCAACTAGCCTCCCTAACTCAATTGACAAATTTAGTTCCGGACTTATCAAGGTCATCTTTCTTGGCGGAGGCAAACATTTCTTGCTCTCAACATTCCTTTGTCATCTGGCCTTCTGTCCTGTAGGACACGACTCCATGATCCAACTACTCAGATACCACAATGGCTGGACTGAAGAGCCGAGAATTTATGCGACCCCGTTGAATTTAGTCGACTGCCGCTAGCCTTTCAAATGCACAAAACACTAATCAATGTTTGTCAGCCGTATAATGAGCGACGGGAGCATGTGTTCAGAACATTTTTTAATTGCCTATGCTTGAGGTGAGAGATGTTAATTACGTACCGAAAGAACGCTACACTTATTTAGATGTGGTTGCTGGTTGCTCCCAACAAGTTAGCCGTGATTGATGGCTTTCAGCAAAGAATGAAATACCACCTGTCAGCTTTAGCAATCATGGCGCTATACAGGGGAGTAAAATCAAAGGCGAAGCTCGTATTGAAAAGACGGCCTGCAAAGACTTGCAGGTTTCACAGTATCGGATACTTTCTTAGAGCGTGCATATCAGTATACGATATAGTATGCAAGTTATGCTTTGCAGAATCTTCTATAGCCGGAAGCAAGCACGCACAACTTGGTTTAACAAATAGGTACCTTCATCATTAGAATGATAGTATTGAACACAATCATGGACATGATGAAGCCATCGAAAGGTGCAGACGTCACAAGCTGCCACACGCGGTAGCGAATTGAGTCCTTGTCACGTGGCATCGCCTTACTCAAAGGCTTGGCATTTATCGCAAAGTCAATGCACTGCTTCTGCAAGCAAAAGGTCGGGTGAAAATGAAACTGGCAGTTTTTTTGTACAAGAATTTTCAATGTAATCTATAAATAAATTGTGCAAGAATCTCTGCATGGTGAGGTCAAGAAAGACAGAAGTGATGCCTATTGTACTCCAATTGCAGGCAGTTCAGTGGATGTCAGCGTAACAGCAGGTTACGTTAATTCAATCTGAGGCTGACGGCTATCGCTAGCAGTCGCGGTAGCCGGGCACGAATTACAGCTATGCTTAAGAAAAGCGGCAGCGGCCGTAACGGTGGCAGCTCAGCGCCTGCTCGGTACCTGATTTTTATCGAGATCCTGATTCTGCAGCTCATTCTCTCCCTGCTCTTGAAAAGTGATGATGATCAGAGCGACAAATATGTTCACAAAGAAAAACGGAAATACGGTGAAAAATGCAATGTAGAAAAGCGCCATCTGCGGCTGGGAGTTGGTCCGCGGACCCTTGTTCTCCTCAGTCGCAGCCATTGAGTTCTTTAACATTCTGAAACCAAGAAAGAGCACGCTCGGCTTGCACATTGGCCCATCTCACTTGCCTTTGAGCTCGGACGAGTTGTAACGGTTTGATTATGCGGTTACGGCAGTAACCGTGTTCCCGATAAAAGTTTGCTGAATCACCGACAATATCCTTAGAAGAATAAGAATAAATCAAGGTAGTTAAAATAAATTAAAAACCTGATGCAAGTTTGTATTGTTTTTTAAAGCTCAACCGCTTCTTCATCGAGTCAACAGCATGCAGCTCCTTGCGATATCTCTTCAAGACTTCCGTTAACTCGGCCATTATCTCCACCAAACATCGCGTTGCCCTCAAGGTCCTATAACTTGCTTTTAAGTCCGTTCACTCTCTAGCTCCGGCTTAGCTATTGGAACCACTCACTCCTTGGGTGTGCCTCTCGCTGTACCACCTGCTCTTCAGACTCTGGTCGTTCAGCTGTGACACTAATCAACCTTAAATCCTTCGGAGACCATGCCTACACTACATTTCAATTGTATTTATCATGTTGATTATTACTAATCATTTGATTTCCTACATATAAGTTTAGTTCTCTCAAGCAAGATACGAAATGCTTTTATTATTATTATTTTAACGTTTTGCTGTGCAGATGCCTTTCTAGAATGCCAAGGACGAAAGCCATCGAACATCACGTGGCTTCTTCAAAGCAAGCGTTGCGAGTCGAGGGTCGCAAGTGAAAACCCTCGAAAGAGATCACGCGTCGTCGAGCGCTCGATGGGAGGCGCAGGAGGCTAGCGGCCATCTTGGAGCAGCAAGGTGCGAGGTGCAGTAGGTTAGCAGCCCTCTTGGAGCAGCGTGGTGCGAGGCGCAGGAGGTTCGCGGCCATCTTGGAGCAGCGTGTTGCAAGGCGCAGGAGGCTAGCGGCCCTTTTGGAGCAGCGTGGTCTCACCGAGGTACTCACTCGCCTGCAAGCAGCACAGCAGTCCTAATCAAGGCTCGGTATGGATTCTATGCTAGCAACGTGGCTTTGCGAATCAAGAAATAATAAAACAAAGAACGGTTGTTACTTACAGAGGCCACCCTTCACCTGTCGATATAAGGAATAAAGAGAGGTAGGCATAAGGAACGTTGTCAAAGTGAAAGTCCTGCTTCTTCCATTCACGATCCTTTACTGTGGGCGCTGGTCGATGATTGTCCGTTGACACTTGCTCTCCCTCATAGTCATAGAAATACCCTCTAAAAAGTGGCATACGCAAGATCGTCGAGGCCTACGGCAAATGAAAGAGGTTTTCGGACCCACATGTTAAAGTCCTTGCTGATCTCTCGTGTATCTACTGAAGAGATCGAGTTTAAGGGGAAACAAACAACAATATCTGTTCCAGAGTGGAGCTTAATTGCAGCACTTCTGAAAGATATAGGACTATTTAAGGGAAGCATTGTCCTATGATATTCATTAATACTTGCATACGGTAAATAAACAAGCATTGGGTAGCACGATCGCATACTGCAAGAATAATCTGTAGAGTATGCTAAAATATAGATAAACACTTTACTAGTACACTGTAAATTAAGTTGGTCATTCACACGAGACACAGGCCTCCATGTCGTCTTCCATATGATGATAAGACCCGGTCGCATAGGAGGACTGAGGCGTATGCTGTACCCAATGTTCAGACTTTGTTTTTTCAGGCCAGGATGAACAGTGACACGAGAGAGAGAGAGAAGAGAGAGGGAGAGAGAGATAGAGATAGCGAGAGAGAGAAGAAAGAGGGAGAGAGAGAGAGAGAGAGAGAGAGAGAGAGAGAGAGAGAAGGGAGAGTAAGGCATGCACGTGGTACGAATACCTCACATAACACGTCATTTGAACGTTCTAACCGACTGCAATCCTGAATATCTTATGCGAGGGGCAGCAAAAGGCCGATAGCGGGAAGGAGGACGCTGAGGAGGGGCTCTAGGGGACGCTGTGCATCGGGGGGACACATAGCAGTCTTCATACACAAGGAAGCTCTGCCTCTGCAGGACGCCCCCCCCCAGGGACTGGAGGAAAAAGTCTGGCAGAAGTTCTGCTTCTACAGAGAGGCTGCCGCCCGATCGGCTAGCTGGCAAGTAATGCAGCTAAAATAATACAAGAAGATATGTAAAAAAATGAAAGCCGTTGGCTGGAGTGAGCCACGATTAGCTTTGAGGCAGTAGGATAACCCGAACATGAGCCTGTTCATGAGCTGATGTTTGCAATGTGCACGAGCTATGGCAAGTTGCATTGCAGGGCATGTTTGGATTGCGTAGCATGTTACGTTGTATGACATGTTTGTATTTCATGGTATGCTGCATTGTGTGACATTTTGTTATGCATGACACATTGAATGGTATGAAATGTTGCATTCCATGACAAGCTGCATTTCGTGACACGTTGCATTGCTGGCATGCGGCAATTTGGACATGTGTACAGAAGCTGAGCTTCTTATTCAGAGGGCCAAACATACGACAGAGAAAAGAGAAAGAGCGAGAGAGAATGTGTGTGCGTGTGTGTGTGTGTGTGTGTGTGTGTGCGTGCGTGCGCGTGTGTGTGTGTGTGTGTGCACGTGCGTGCATACGTGTGTGTATGCGGGCATGTGCATGTGTGTGTGTGTGCGTGTATGTGTGTGTGTGTGTGTGTGCGTGTGCGCACGAGTGTGTGTATAAGGCAAGTAAATGATGAGACAACTTTACTACCTCTTTTGGACGTTATTAATTGGCCATCATGAACAGCTCATGCGAAGAGTAGTAGAAGTGGCAAGAAAAAAAGCAACTAGTAATCGTTTGCCAAATGCCACTTGCAGGTGTGTGCTCTGCAAGCTTACTTCCAAGGTTGCTACTGTTCCCTGGTTTCCAGCGAATCTTGCTTCTCTGCCAAACCGCTGCACCAGATGCCGACAGTTTAAAGGACAAATGCAGCTGAGTATCGTCAGCGTACAAGTAAAGTGCCGATCGCGTTGGCATACAACGCTTCCTAGAGGTTCAGCAACAGATGAGGAAAAGCAAAGGAACGAGAACCAACCCTTGCTTGCGGGATTCCACAGGTGTGAATGATCGGTCGGTGAATGTGGATGAGACTTAACCAAGCGAACACGGTCGGACAAGTACAATTCCAGCCATGCCAGTGCCTCATCTGCAAGACCAGTCGCTTTTCTCAATCGTTCAAGTACGATATTGTGATCAGTAGTGTCGAAAGCAGCTGACAGATCAAACGTAACGCACGGGGTTTCCGACATCCGGTGCCACAAACCTATCTGGGTAGTATCAGTGAGATCTCAAGGACAAACAGGAGGAAAGACAGACAATTAGAAAAGATGGAGAAGAATTTGGCAAGATAGAGAGCCCGACGGCAGAACGGCCAGCCAAAAATGCCAAGCAGCCACTGTAACCACGTGGTAGTAACCGTTGACGAGTTATCAGGGGTGGCAGCCGCTGGGGTAGCCTACTAGCAGTTTGCTTCTGACAAATGTGTACCTCGGCGGAAAAGGCAGTTTCAGTGACTGAGCACAGGCAGCAGAAGCACTGCGGCCATGACAGGGAGCTGAGGGACATGATTACACAACTACGCTCGACCAATAACTGATTGCGCCATTATTTTCGTTGCTTAATTGCAAGCAGTTTGATCGTGCGCTCAAATGACAGTCGGGGAATCCACCGCCGACCATGATGAGTACACTACCAGCTGTGACCTTTAATGGCGTTAGGTAAAAAGCGAGACAATCATGAACGAGCCGGAGGTCGTAGGTTGACTTGTTGCTTTATTGCGTAACTCCGCGAAGCAGCGCGCTATCTCAGCAGTCCGAATTAGCTTATGACAAAAGATTTAATTAAATCGAGCGAGAGTATCTAAGGCGCTCGTTTGAGGGACGCGTTCGCGGCATTTGCAAGAGATAGCACGACCTTCGACTTCTGCAACTCACTGCTTACTGGCCTACCAGCATGTGCGATCAGGCGATTGCAGCTGGTGCAAAACTCTGCACCTAGGCTTGTCTGTCGTGAGCGTCGCAGTTGCCACATTACTCCACTTCTCGCCGACCTGCACTGGTTACCAGTCAAGCAACGGATTGACTTCAAGGTTTTGTCGCTCACTTTTAGGTCTCTTCATTCTATGGCTCCAGCCTATCTTTCAGATATACTACCCCATCAGGCAAAGCATCATACCACTCGCTTTTCGGAATCCAACAGTCTAGAAATACCTCGTACAAACCTTAAATCCTCTGGAGACCGTGCATTTAGCTCGTATGCTCCCACAGCCTGGAACTCCCTCCCGACCTGCATCAGAACATCCCCTGACCTGACCACATTTAAAAGAAACTTAAAAACATACCTATTTAGGACAGCGTTTAGTGGGTCCTTGTGATTCGTCCTCGACGTGCTTATGCGTGCTGACACTGTTCATGCTGCCACTAATCACATTTGCATGCTGACCCAGTGCACGTAACCCCTAACCATGTTATTCATTTTGTTTGTTTTTCAAGCATGATTTTACTTACTATTCTATTGCGTATCACTTTGCAGCAAATGTAAAGCGCCTAGAAAGAGATTAAGTTCTCTGAGGGCGCTTTATCAAGTGCAATATTAATATTATTATTATTAACTTCGACCTCAATTTCACACGCGACTCGTGAACTTACCGGCAAGTTAGCTCGTCGGACTTGGACTCGTCGGTGCAAAAAAAGAACTTCCCTTTGAACAGCTGCACAGCGATGACTGCAAATATCAGCTGAAACAGGCAATAGACGACTAGAATGTTGACGACGTTCTTCAGGGAGTGGACGACACAGTCGAACACCGCTTTCAGCTTGGGCACCCGGTTGATCGTTTTCAGTGGACGGAGCACGCGAAGTACCCTCAGAGACTTGATGGTGTTCAGGTTGTTGCCGACGGCGCTCGAGCTGTCCCTGTAATGCGGCTACGTGCTACTATGGCTGTGATAGCGAAGGCGTGGCCCTGGTAGCGGAAAGCTGTCGCCTGCTTAACTGTCCCCTGGTCTTTGAAGTATCGGTGCTACCAGGATTGCATGCCGCGACTAGATAATGCAGAGACAGAGACAGTTCACTAATCGGCAGATTTGAAACCGCGCTGGTTCGGCCTGCCAGTGGGCCGGCACACACAGCGACCCAGTCGAACGAACGACTTGGGAGGCTGTCTCTTCCTTCTTGCTGGGGACGGAAAGGCGCCGAGTAGGGTAGGTGAATCTCGTCCATTTGCTCTACAGGCAATGCTCGTACCTTTAGGGAAGCTGCAACAATCAATCTAGGCACACTTGCCATCGGCAACATTCTGAAAGATTTAAAAAAATTCTTATAATTCATCTGCATAACGCCCAAAGAGAAGTAAATCTCTACCAACGACCATCGTCATCAAATGCATTCCCCTTGACCTCACTCGGTTAAGGCGGACACATTAGCTCCTGTGCCAAATCAGGAAACGATTCGCACTTTATACAATAACCGCTTGACTCCTAAATGTGGAACGTACTAACTATTTCTCTCAATTTAGCAATACGTCCACCGACAGACGGTAAAGTGTAGGAGTAACTTCGGATCTTAGTGCAAGTTAGACAGTTACCAAGAACAAATTTATTTAGTTTTTTCTCCTAGGTTTTAATATTTTTTACTCTTGACTCCTCAACCGTGGTCAAAGTTGCAGGTAAACCACTTTAGCTTTTCAATAGGACGATTAGGATTGATTGCTCAAACTATGCAGAAAACTCAAAACCATAGCAAGAACAAGTGCTTTATATCCGCCATTCTTTATTAGACTTCCAGAGCTTACTCGACGGGGCTAGGTGGCACAGGCTGTACGCCATTCAAAGGTACAGCATGGCAGCCCTTCAGCCCTTTAGTTTGAACATGATGCGGGAACCCCCCCCCCTAAACAAGTGGCTTCGACCTTGATGAGCACGAGTACTTTTTGAATGAAAAAACTAAAAGTCGGATCAGTGTAAAAAAATAATTGACTACGCTTCTGGCTGGTGGTGGGGGGTGGTGATATGGCTTCAGCAAAATTGCTGAAGCAATCGTCAGCATTGGTTGTGCAAAAGTTCCGATTAATATGAACATGCAGCCATACCTCATTATCCGCCAGAAATTGTTCATCTTATTGTTTACGTTGCAGCCCACAGCAGGCCCATGTTGGGTTAATCGGCTGCTTTCGGTAAGTTTTAGATTTGAATAACTCAAAAACTAAGATAAGAGCTCTGTAGGGAAGACCAGGGACTGTAAGGGGGCAAGACCTGCAAAATGTTTATGTACGGGCCACACCCGAAAGATTTTAAATTAGGCGGGCTTGACATGAAATAAATAAATAATTATAGCAAAAAAGCAGTGTTTACTCGACACGAACTTGAAGGCTGCTCATTGAGAGGAAATTAAGACATAATTTTATCGTCGGTGACGGTCGCAGACTATTAGAAAAATGGCTCAGCTGCCTCGCTGTAGGGGGCAGTAACCCGCCTCCGTCACTGACGGAGCCGGCTCTGAACGAATTGTACTATTGCGAATTGTATTACAGACGAGTATACTCTCCATGTAACTCAGCCGTAATGTTAAGCGTGTCACTGCGAAAGTGCCTGCGATGACGTCACGTGCTAATGAGTGTGAGATAACTCAGCGTGAGAGCAGTAGAGCCGCTCTGGCGTAATTCAAAGACAGTGTCACCTTCAACAAACCCCTTATTAGTGAATTATTCACTATCTATTTCGTACTAGTTGCTGACCCTGTGCTTACTATGGTGAGCCGTAACGGCTCACTAGGTAAGGCGGTTGTTTTTCACGACATCGGCCCCGAGGTCGTGGGTTTGAATCCTGTGGTGGGTGATCCTTTATTGCTGCTGCAAGTGGTGGCGATAGCCATCAAGGCTCTCTGTCGCTATACAAAAAAGGCCGTTACATTTAATTTTATACTATTATATATTACATCTTATTTATTTTTTAATTAATTAATTAATTAATATTTCTCATTATTTTTAAGTTATTATTCACTTCGTAAGCTATTAGGCTTCCCTATTGAGCTGGCTGCGCCAAGTGATATCTCACGCCTTTACTAGTCTTTGACCGTTACTCCCCCACCAGGCCAAGCATCGTACCACCCGCTTTTCGGAATCAAACAGTTTACCAATACCTCGTACAAACCTTGAATTCTTTGGAGACCGTGCATTTAGTTCGTATGCTCCCAAAGCCTGAAACTCCCTCCCGACCTGCGTCAGAACATCCCCAGACCACATTTAAAAAGAACTTAAAACACACCTATTTAGGACAGCATTTAGTGGGTCCCTGTGATTCGTCCTTGATGTGCTTATGCGTGCTGACACTGTGCATGCTGCCACTAACCACATTTGCATGCTGACCCTGTGCATGTCACCCCTAACCATGTTTTTCATGTTTATCAAGCATGATATTACTCACCATTCAATCGCGTTTCCCTTTGCAGCAAATGTAAAGCGCCTAGAAAGAGATTGAGTTCTCTGAGGGCGCTTTATCATGTGCATTATTGTCATTATTATTATTATTATTACTCAAATACTTGAGCTGCCAACCGTGAGCTAACTGTCGATACCTTGGCCGATACTACTATGTCAGCGATCGGACCAATCGTATGGTGCTTATAGTCTGAAGCTTGAGCTTCATTGACGACAGCCTTACATTCATGCAGCTAATGTAGATGAGCTCACTAACTGCACCAAAGCGACAGAATATTGCATGACCGCTGTTCTGCTCGTGACCATTGCAAAGCGTGAAGTGCGGTTAAATTCAGTGCAAGCAATAAGCTTCGTACTCACACGAAAGCAAAAGCCACGAGGGCGCAGATGACCACCGTTGCATCCAGAATGTTCCACAGATCTCGAAAATAAGAACCCTTATGGAAGACGACGCCAAGATCTATGATCTGAAAGAAACGTTTCGCTGTAAAGTTGGTCAAGACACAGCTGGCCTTGGATTAAAGTAAAATAAAAGAGTTGTGATGATTTCATGCTATTTGATCTCATCCAAAAACACAGGTTCTCAGCGTGAATCCTGTAAATTGTTGCCACCCCTGTAATCTTACCGGCCACTGCCACTACCTATTCAAAGCAGTGCAACAGCCTTTATTGAACGCACTGAGCGGTCAGCTTGATTTATAGTGTACGAAGCTTGCCGGACGAATATTGTAGCTCAGCAATTTAGATGAACGCATGACCTGCTGACCTAGACGGCTCACGATCTCACGATTCTAATCGTAGAGGAAATGTTCGTGTTCAATAATTAATAATTATTAAATAATTCAATAATTAAATGCTCACTAATTACGACAATTAATTTACCCACAAATACAAAGACGCTCGCATCAAATCAGGAGAAAACTCCCTAGACCGTGAAGGAAAGAAACGCTGACTTACTAACAAACTCAAACGTATACACATACTGTTTGCCTCAGTCGCTGAATCGGCGAGGCGTATCGACCAATAGACGTGCGAGGCATATAAACCAATGAATGAATATACGAGGCATGCATCGACCAATGCTGGCCTCGCAGACGAGGGACTCACCTTCAGCACTAACTCGACGGCGAACACGCCCGTGAATAGGTAGTCCATGTAGTTGAGCACCAAGTTTCTGAATGACTTATCCCTGACGGGATCCTCTGCCGCCAGTGCTATGCTGCTAGCGCAGATCACGATCATAATGAACAGATCAAAGTACCGCAGGTTGACGAGAAAGTGACAGAAGACTCGAACTCTGCAAGCAGTAGCAGCAGCGCAAGGCGTGATCGGGTGCAGCTCACGAGCTCTCGAGAGCCGCACAGTGCCAGCGCTAAGGAAAGAGAGAAGCGGCGCCTTCCTCCTCCTCCTCCTCTTCTTACGGATTGCCGGGACCAAAGATGTACATGGAACTGTAGGGCAGCATGGGGCGTGGTCCTTTGAAGAAAGTTTCTGGCTGGGCCGAAGCGCCACCGTCTCCGTCACCTGCAAGGCAGCGTACGCGGCCCACATTTCGCGAGCGAATTCGTCATCGAATCTCGCAAACGTTGGCGGCGCGCGCGTCCATCGACTCTGCTGCATCTCGCTCGGGCTTCGTCGGGCTTCAATCTCGCAGTCAAAACTCTACGGCCACAGCTCGAGAAGAGCCACTCGACCTCGACACGCTGACATATACACGCGACAGCTGCTTGCGGCCGTCGTCGCCTTTGCTCGAAACGAGAGAGCTTGACGTGACGAAAGATGCATTTCCCTTTGCAGCAAATGTAAAGCACCTAGAGAGAGATTAAGTTCTCTGAGGGCGCTCTATCAAGTGCATTATTATTATTATTATTTAAGGTGATAAGCGCCCGTGCAACCGTGCTGTAGTGTGCCAGTGGATTGTCTTCTAGCTGGCTGTGACTGCGAACTGGCACACGACGAACGAGTTGCCTGAGCAGGTCGCCAGCTGTTGGATGGCATCGCTAGACGCCTTTATTAATGGCAGGATGGACTACGCGGCTGAGCATACATTGTCCACGTTCAGCAGTGGGCAGAGACTTCATGCAGTTGTCTCCACTCAGACTCGACACTTTGGTCGCTTCAGAGGCTATTCGGGACGCCATAGACGAGTACAACATTGCTGATGAAAACTTTCGTCACCGTCTGTGTGAGCTTGTTCTGTAGAGGAACAGGAACGACTTACCTCGTGAAATATTCGTTGACGACCAGAACATGCTCTATTCCTGCTGAAGTTTCCGGAGCTTGAACAAACTCAAACGGCTTGCTTGATGTCGGCAGCTGACCAAGTCGGGCTTTTTGTTCCGAGCAGGCGATCGGTGCTCCTGACAAGTCCCACAAGACTAAACCCAATCATCCATTTTCGTCTTCACACATAACCAGAAGAACCACTCGTAGATCGTCGATAAGGTCTTCTCCACAGTACTTTGCCCAGCAACAGAGTTGTCATGGCGAACCCTCACAGTAATCCGTTTAAGTTTTGGGAGACATGATTTGAGTACCGTCTAGTGAACAGTCCTGTTGCCGTGTTCACAAACATTCTGGACAGCATCACTTGGAGCCGCCCATCAGCTTTTTTACCGAGATTTTTTACCGACCTTTTTAATGTGCTCCGAACGCAGTGAAGTCAAATCACTATCCTGTCCCTGCATTCGCTTGATATCTTCTAATAAGAATGCACACTCTAAGATAATAGCTGCGACATGATGAGATGCCCGGCTTGGAGCATCGGTAACAACATTAGCCTTAACCAAGTTCGTGGAACACTTTTCGCCAAAACTCACCCAACTTGTGGACCCAACGTCACAGACGTTCAATGGTTCCTTATGCATTCTTGTCAAGAGCTAACCACTTCACCGCCCCCTGGTCAGTTCAGAGTGAACGCTGCGCCCAGCAAGTAGTGTCTGTACACTTTAGGCGCCTCCACCATTGCAGAGCACTCCAGCTCAGTGGCCGAGTATTACGCCTCTCAGGCTGTCGCCCTCCGAATGGCGATTCTTTAAGGCGCTTGTCGAACTATTCCAGGACAAAGACAACCACCAACGAGGAAGCATCGCAGGTCATGACGAATGAAACGTCTGGATCTGAGAGCTTCAGCGGTGCTTCGTCGACTTCGTCACCGCTCTTTGACTTTGTTGTCTTTGCCGATGCGTATCCGCCGGACTAATCGAGCTGCTTCAGCTGGTCATAGAGGAAAGCACAAACCCCGGGCATAGCCGGAGAGGATAGGCTAAAAGCCCACTGGTACAAGGAAGCTTGACAGTTCATGGACATCCTTAGATACTGAGCAGTCGTTGACGACTCACACTTGTTTCGGCATTGGTCTAATGCTTCCTGCAGATACGACGTGCCCCAGGAAAGCTGTTGAGCAAACCAGCACTTTTTCTAAAGAGTTCAAGCCCAGATGACCTTGGCAGGCTTAGGACTCTATCAAGGTCAGCCATAAAGTTATCCCAAGTTTCATGGAAGCAAGCGAAGTCGTCGAGGCATGACAAGGCATCTTCTGTGTCCAGCACATACAGGAGGTCCTTGACGATTCTTTTAAATGACCCTGGGGCATTTTTTAGTCCGAATGGCAGACGATAATACTGTTAGAGGCCATGTGGGGGATGCAAATGCCATTTTCAGTCTATCTTCTTCAGCAACCTCAATTAAGTGGTAACCGGATGTCACATCGAGGCTGACAAAGAAGTTGGCTTTGTGAAGACGTCCAGCGTATCGGTGAGATTAGGCAGTGGGTAGCCGTCCCTCACGGTGGCCTCATTGAGTTTGCAATAATCGATACAAATTATAAGTTTACCCGAGGAATTTTCTAACGATCCCTAAAATTAATGCCCGCGAAGGACTAATAGATCGTTCAGTAATGCCAACGTCTCAGCGAGTCCAGCATCTCAATCGGTTTCTTCTTAACTGGGACAGCTGTAGCGAAAATGGAATTCGTCTAGCGCACTGATTTACCGGCACTGCCTGTAGCTGCAGCTGAATGTAGTGGTGTATTTTGTCATACCTTCCCAAATCCCTCGAACTTTGGGTAAATATTTGGATATTTAAATATTTAGTTCATAAGAAAACTCGGTAGCTGCTGCATCTGTCTCCTTAAAACAAAATGGGTGCCGCAATATCCACGGCCAGTTTGTGCTGCTGGTTTTACCGGCGGTTGCCACAGCCGTCTGAGCGTACTAGTTGGGTAACCGTTGAACATGTCGAATATAATGATTGCCACCTGATATCCGGTCACCGGTTTTCCATGGGGATCGCTGCTCTAATCACCCAAAATCTACCTTTACTTTTATGGATAATCCGTGTTTAGCTCAAAAGTACACCACATGGCAGATTAGCTCCTTCAAACAAGAGTTCTTGGAGCGAACCAGAGATGCACTGAAACTGTGTCACCTCTTGGCTTCTGCCTTGCAGAAGAGTTGTCCTTGCTACAACTACTGCACTTACATCATCAATAGATGCACTCTGTGCGGTAGGTGTCTAGCATGCACTAGGGCCCCAGACAATGGAAGAGAATTGTGCCCTCGTGGCTTCATTGCGACAGATTTAGAATGTACCGTCAGGTGTTCCTCACCCAGTCAGTTTTCTAAGGAAGTCGGCATCCAAGACGGCTGGATTCGTCATGTTTTCAACTACCGAGCACACAGGACTGCTGACCGTAAGCGCTGGCCACTTACCGGTCGTCATGTTTTCAACTACCGAGCACACAGGACTGCTGACCGTAAGCGCTGGCCACTTACCGGTCGCTGGGAAATGTTCACCTTCACCTGCGCTGACCGCTACCTGCCTCTGCATTTCTGGACTGACTCTGTAAAAGAAAGTATAGAGGTAGCTATTCATAGTCGGCCGTCTTGCCGTCGTCCCACCAGTCGGGAAAGCACGTGCCATTTCTCCATGGTAGCCAGCACGACGACCAAAAGACATGGAAACAATAATAATTACAATTTATGTATATGACATTCCAAAAGAGCCAAATTTCTGCACTGGCACTTTGCAACTTTCATGAAAGTTGCTGATTGCAGTACTCAAGCAAAAGAAGTAGCAGTGGTAAGACCTTGGTGTAGCAGAACTTAATCTCTATCCAAGTGCTTTACAAATCGCTCGAGCGGAGCAACAACTGATAGTTCGTGAAAAACAGAGTAGCCTGATTAGACAAACATGCAAAACGACACAATTACCATGTTAAGACAAGAACGAAAATTCGCACAAACGATCCATGCCCGATATTTAGGAACAGGATACCCAGTCTGCTAAAGCTAAAGGTTAAAGCGAAACAGTCAGCCACGCAGCAAAAAGGCGGCCCCTTCGACCTTGGATGGCGAATCAGAGCACAGCGTTCCTGCTGCTAGGCGTGAGACAGGAAGCTAGCCAATCGGAGCGAAGCGAATCCTGAGTCCAAGACGGCCCGCGTTCCTGCTCGGCTTAGTAGCTGACTTGAGTTAAGAATCGCACGTGGGCGAATCCATAGGCTCACTCAACGAAAAAGTATAGTGTACCAAAAACTTATAGATGTTTAAATTTATGTACAGCATTGTAAACTTACGTACGTATTGTACTACTACTAGGACAGCTAAGCGAGTCCACAGGCTCATTCAAAATAGAAGCAGAAGAGCCTTAACACAGCTGGGCAAAAGGAAAGTTAACTCAGACAGAGCAACGGCTGTATGGAACCACTAGGTTTGCAGCTTTATTCTGAATTTGGTCAATTCAGGAGATAATGGGGATTCTAGTCGCTAGTGAGTTCCGAGCTTTGGAAACATAGCAACCAGAGGCGAGGTGTCCGAGGGAATCTGGGAGTCTGGGCACGACACTGGTCGAGCTGAATAAGAAGAGCCGGCAGTTCGACGGAAAGTCTTGCGTGACAAACGCTCACAGCGCGACGGGCAGCGAGAGAAACGAGGGAGCTAAAGGTGGGCGACAGAATCTTGACGCCGATGCAGTCGATGCTTGATTGGCAGCAAGTGCCAATTGGTGAGCAGCCGGCCTATTTCGACAGTTTTGAAGTTTAAGAGGGATCAGCCCAGCTGCTGCTACTGCGGCTGCTGCTACGGCTGCGCTTTGCAACCAAGTGAGAGTTTGCTTTTGCACGTAAGATTAGACCTACAAGTAGTGGGCAACAGAAATACACCCGGGACGTCACGAATGCATGGACCAGCTTTGGTGTGGCATCCATATTCAAGTCAAGCTCATATTCCAAAGTGACCTCTCGTTGGACGACCATATCAGCTCCACAGTCAAATCTGCCTATTTTCAGCTTCATAACAGGGCTAGAATTCGGGCATGCTTAGATAAGGAAACCACGTACAATTTGGTCCATGCATTCGTGACATCTCGTCTCGACTTCTGCAACTCACTGCTTGCTGGCCTACCGGCATATGCGATCAGGCGATTGCAGCTGGTGCAAAACTCTGCAGCTAGGCTTGTCTGTCGCGAGCGTCGCAGTTGCCACATTACTCCACTTCTCGCCGACCTGCACTGGCTACCAGTCAAGCAACGGATAGACTTCAAGGTTTTGTCACTCACTTTTAGGTCCCTGCATTCTATGGCTCCAGCCTATCTCTCAGATATACTCCCCCATCAGGCCAAGCATCGTACCACCCACTTTTCGGAATCCAACAGTCTACAAATACCCCGTACAAACCTCAAATCCATTGGAGACGTGCATTTAGTTCGTATGCTCCCAAAGCCTGGAACTCACTCCCGACTTGCGTCAGAACATCCCCTGACCTGACCACATTTAAAAGAACTTAAATACACACGTTTTTAGGACAGCATTTAGTGGGTCCCTGTGATTCGTCCTTCATGTGCTTATGCGTGCTGACACTGTGCATGCTGACCCTGTGCATGTCACCTCTAAGCATGTTATTCATTTTGTTTGTTTATCAAGCATGACATTGCTCACCATTCAATTGCATTTCCCTTTGCAGCCAATGTAAAGCACCTAGAGAGAGATTGAGTTCTCTGAGGGCGCTTTATCAAGTGCATTATTATTATTATTATTATTATAAGCTACAGCTTTTGCAATGTACCATAGGTGGAAGTAGGCACGCTTGACTACTGAGCTGCTGCACTCCCTGGCAACATGTCAAAAGTACGATGCCCAGCAGTAGCTAAGTTGCTATAAAATATAAGCGACCAATCACTTGTCTTTTTAACTGGAATTAGCTACAGAGTTTAGTGCACGAACGGCCGAAACCGACTTGCAGCACTCTCGAGCGAGCTCCGGAAGGCATCTGTCCGTCCTGCAGACGTCGAGTGGCTTCCTTTCTAGATCAGAGCAAAGTGCCTAGAAAGATACCTAGCTCTCCCAGAGTGCTAAAATGTCCTATTACTATCATTATTATTAGGAAGGGGAATTAATCTGCAATTGCAGTGCTAAACATTTGTCTTTTATTATTATTATTCTTACTACTCAGCAATCTCAGGAATGAGCATTACTCAGCAATTGCAGCAGTAGCAGAGAGCATACAGAAAAAC
The DNA here is from genome assembly GCA_009760855.2 of Cristatella mucedo. NCBI lineage: Eukaryota > Metazoa > Bryozoa > Phylactolaemata > Cristatellidae > Cristatella > Cristatella mucedo. Next base: position 596,241 of record WPIO01000016.1, read on the forward strand.
GTACTCACATGGTGCTGCCACCGTACACTGTCGATAATATTGGAGCGCCATCTTGTTCAGAAGGAGCAGCAGCAGCCGCGATGGCAGCCACTTTCAGCTCCTGCAGCTCCGCTGTTTTCCGCTGCAAGCACGCACTTGCGATTTTGAGCTGGTGAATGCAGACTAATTAGGAGCCAGAGCAGCGAGCCAGAGGCGACACCTCAGCACTGACTGCAGCAGCAGCACCGACGATTTGCAGCGAGAGCGGTTCTCTTACGTAGAGTTGCAACCGCGACTACCGGAGAAGAAAGCAGTCGCGTTGAAGCAAGAAAACGCCCGAGCACGTGACTCCGACCACGTGGTCATTGAGCACGTGACCATCGAGAAGTTGGCCCTGGCACTTGCGGTGGGTGTGGGGAAAGGTGGGTGGTTCGACCCGAGCAGCGCGCACCGTGCGCGCTCGTGCCGTGGGGATGGGAAACGTGCATGCCAGTGAGTGGCGTTCGACAATGAGTGCATGCAAGGGCACAGGAGGAGTGCGCATCCCAATGCAAAGGGTGCGCGGGACGAACGGGAGCCTGGCGAGTGCCACAGAGTGCTATTGCACTCTACGACTAAATTGCTTTCCACGGAATGCATGAGGTTTGAGCGCTCCAGCTCAAAAGGCTCACTGCCTATCGAAGTGATTAATGCAGCACACTTGCCCCATATTCTCAGCTAGTGGTGATATCACGTGCAGCATGCCTTTCAGCTGCGTCGCGGGTGAGGATGGCATCGATATGGGCAGTCAGGTGCCATGATCCGATCTCATCGAAAGCACGGGAGAAAGCGGCAGCAGCGGAGGCAGTTGCAACAACAGCAGCAGCAGCAGCTGCTGCTGCTGTAGCATTTGCACCAGCAGGAAAAGCAGCTGCTGCAGGAGACAAAGCAGTAGCGGCAGCAGTGGCAGCAGCGGTAACAACTGCAACTGCAGGAGCTTCTGCTGCAGAAGCTTCAGTTCTGTTCTGTTCTGCTGCAGTTGCAGTTATGGCAGCGGCTGCAGCACAAGCACTGGCGGTGGCAGCCTTCACCTTTGTCTCCTCAGCCAGCTGCTCCTCGGCTGCTGTCAGCTCCTGGGCATTGGCCAAGTTGTCGACAGCAATCGCCAAGAATACGTTGAGCAGCGTATCTTAAGTAGCTAAGGACAGTTCGAGAGACGGCAGGTGGAAGTTGGGCCGCTGGTAAGACTTGCACTTCACGACCCAGGGATCGTGGGTTCGAGTGCTTAAGGCAATGAAGCACTGCTGTAAACAGGCTGAAAGCAACCTTCAGCTGCTACGCAAATGAGGTTGCCAAATAGTTGACTCTTTTACAGGCAGAGGGAGCGCACACTGAAGGTTGCTGACAAGCTAGACGGCTAAACGAGACGGCTAAACGATTTGCTTAAGGTTGAGCGATTCAATTACATCACAGCTGCCGATCCGTTGCAGCGGCTAGGGCCGATTCGGACAGGCTGTCCACACAAGCGAAGCAGCAGTGGCCGGGGCACACACTCTGAGCATGTCTCTACTTCTGCCACCGTTCGGAGCAGCCTGCAGGCCAGCGGCAGCTCCGGCTTTGTGCGCGCGCAGCGAGTGGATACATTTGCCGAAAAGGACGAGCACGATGAAGTAGAGACAATAGATCATGCCACCGCCTCCATTTTCGCGTTTCGACTTGATGCCATCGTACATTACGGTGTTCCAGTCTTCCCCGGTCAGTATCTGCAATTAGGACCAAGCCTAGCTGCAGTGGGCCAAGGGTCATTGATGCTCGGCCACGCTCGAGATGGCAGCAGTGAGCAGGTCACCCAGCGGCGACGGGACTCCGCGAGACAGAAAGCCAGCTAAGAAAGCAGTGAGCAATTCAGCGAGAGCTCACTGCAGGTCGCCCACACGCATGCACTCACTTTCACAGGCTGTTCCTCTATCTATGACTTCCTGTGACTACGTTTTTCGAACCAATTCTGCTTCACTGGGACATCTTACAAGCATGTTGTCACAATACAATTATTGTCACAATTATTGAGCGGAAGCAAAACGACGGCAGCAAGCAGGGCGCAAGATGCAGGAATGCATCTGATCAGACCGCGATTGCAACGTAGGCGATGCCTGACAACGATACTACGGCAGCATACCTGAAATACGGTCAGTAGTGACTGCGTGAACCGATCAAAGTGCGCTGTGGGTCGGCCCTCGGGGAAGTTGAACCTAAAATTGCAGTGCACCCGGGGTGGGGCTGATAAAACTGCAAGCAAGCAAGGAGCTACAGTGGCGCCAGCCAATGTATATTAACGCAGTCTTCGTCAAGCTTTCTTCTAACTCTCTGCTGTTCCCTCCAAGGCAGCTACCTGTCAGTCTGTCCATTGGTGTTCCTCTCCTTTGTCTCTCTCCTTGTCTCTGTCTATCGGTCTGTTTTTTCTGTCTGTCAGCCTGTCTGTCTCCCTCTCTCTCTCTCTCTCTCTCTCTCTCTCTCTCTCTCTCTCTCTCTCTCTCTCTCTCTCTCTCTCTCTCTCTCTGGCAGACCAGCTGAACTCGTATATCGAAACCTCACACCTTGCTAGTAAGTTCCAGTCTGGCTTTAGAGCTAATCACTCCACAGAGTCAGCATTGCTTCGGGTATACAACGACCTACTTAGGAATGCAGACATGGGTAGAGTGTCTCTTCTTGTTTTGCTCGATCTTTCGGCAGCTTTTGATACCATCGATCACAAAGTTCTTCTAGAGCGCCTCTCATCTCGCCTGGGCATCACTGGCACTGCTCTTCAGTGGTTCAGGTCCTATCTCAGTGGGAGACTCCAGAGTATTGACGTGAATGGACAAAGATCATCTGAAGTACCTCTAAAATATGGAGTACCTCAGGGCTCTGTGCTAGGTCCGGTCCTTTTCACCGTTTATACTCTGCCTCTTGCTGATGTGATTGCCAAGCACAATCTAGGCTTTCACTTCTATGCGGATGACACTCAGTTGTACCTTTGCTTTGATCCCTCCCAGCCTTCGAGCACCTCAAATTCTCTCAACTCACTTGCTGCATGCATTGATGACATCCGATCATGGATGGCAGCAAATTTTCTAAAACTAAACGATGATAAAACTAACTTACTAGTTATGGGCAAACCTAGTGTTATTCAGAAATTGGAAAGGCTGACTTTCAAAATTGGCTTTGCCAGCATATCTTCAGTTGCATCAGCTCGAAATCTAGGTGTCATATTCCAAAGCGACCTCTCGTTAGACGACCATATCAGCTCCACAGTCAAATCAGCCTATTTTCAGCTTCATAACATTGCTAAAATTCGGGCTTGTTTAGATAAGGATACCACGTCCAAGTTGGTCCATGCATTCGTGACATCTCGTCTCGACTTCTGCAACTCACTGCTTACTGGCCTACCAGCATGTGCGATCAGGCGATTGCAGCTGGTGCAAAACTCTGCAGCTAGGCTTGTCTGTCGTGAGCGTCGCAGTTGCCACATTACTCCACTTCTCGCCGACCTGCACTGGTTACCAGTCAAGCAACGGATTGACTTCAAGGTTTTGTCGCTCACTTTTAGGTCTCTTCATTCTATGGCTCCAGCCTATCTTTCAGATATACTACCCCATCAGGCAAAGCATCGTACCACTCGCTTTTCGGAATCCAACAGTCTAGAAATACCTCGTACAAACCTTAAATCCTTTGGAGACCGTGCATTTAGCTCGTATGCTCCCACAGCCTGGAACTCCCTCCCGACCTGCATCAGAACATCCCCTGACCTGACCACATTTAAAAGAAACTTAAAAACATACCTATTTAGGACAGCGTTTAGTGGGTCCTTGTGATTCGTCCTCGATGTGCTTATGTGTGCTGACACTGTTCATGCTGCCACTAACCACATTTGCATGCTGACCCAGTGCATGTAACCCCTAACCATGTTATTCATTTTGTTTGTTTTTCAAGCATGATTTTACTTACTATTCTATTGCGTATCACTTTGCAGCAAATGTAAAGCGCCTAGAAAGAGATTAAGTTCTCTGAGGGCGCTTTATCAAGTGCAATATTATTATCTCTCTCTCTCTCTCTCTCTCTCTCTCTCTCTCTCTCTCTCTCTCTCTCTCTCTCTCTCTCTCTCTCTCTCTCTCTCTCTCTCTGTCTCCTCTCTCTCTCCTCTCTCTTTCTGTTTTGTGTGTATATGTGTCTCTCTCTCTCCCACTCTCTCTTTGCCATTGCAAGCGACAGGGAAAAATACAAAGCACGAGTACAAAATAGAACATGAACTTCTGACACCAAGGATATGAGCGAGCGACTCTCACTAGTTCTGATAGCAGCACAATGCATGCAACGAGCCAACACCTGAGGCTGGCGATGAGTGGACGATACCAACACAGCGCTCGATATCCTTTGCACGCAGCACAAGCACCAATGCTATATTGAAACAATTACAGCAAAAGCTTGTATATTACGGCTGATACGACAGGTGACTTTCAGCCGACTCACTAGTAGGCTCAGCGACTCATGCGACGGCCGCCCGTGCGACTCACCGACAGGCGACCGTGGCCCCAAGAGCCGACTGCGGTCAGGCGCATGCCTTGACTTCACGCTGCTCATGGCTGCCCTGGCTTACAGCTGCTATTTCATTAGCACTCGGTTCTAATTCAGAGGCTCACTGTACATAATCCAGGTTCAGTTATAATAAATAAATAAATCCTAGCTGATTAAACAGCCTCTTTTTGTATAGCGACAGAACAGAAGAGCCTTTGCGGCTAATCACCACCGCTTGCAGTGGCGATACAGAATCGCCCAGAGCAGGAATTGAACCCACGACCTCGGGACCAAGGTCGTGAAAGCAACCGCCTTACCCAGTGTGCCATCACGGCTCACCAAGTTGTCAAGCTCATCGCCCATAATTGTGGAGCTTTACTCACCCACGCATGCACGCACGTTTTCCATATATTCATCGACGTGGCATGTATAATATAATAACATTATAATTGATTATATTATATGCATATATATATATTATATAATATATAATATCTATATATATATATATAATGTAATTATAATATAATACACACACACACTCACAAGCACAAACACACGCACACTCTCTCTTTTTTTCTTTTTCTCTCTCTCCATCTCTCTCTCTCTCTCTCTCCCAAGTACTCACAAACTCAAACGTCCACCCTAGCGGTGCCGTTGTGAAGGCATGGCTGCCCACGCAAGCTCTAGGTCGCCAGGCGAGCACTCGGCAGCGCCGGGTGGTACTTACTCTCCGCCAAACAGCTGCATGCCGAGCAGAGCGAATATGAGTATGAACAGAAACAGCAGGAAGAGGAGACTAATTATGGAGCGCATGCTGCTCAGCAGCGACACGACGAGGTTTCGCAGCGACGACCAGTACCTGCAAAAGCAGAGTCGACATGCCCACGTGACACGGTCAGACTTTCGCGACATGGCGGCAGCGTTGTGCAGCCGGCAGCAGCGTTTTGAAGGCCAAATGCGAATCCACCGAGAAGCGCTACTGGCCGGATGTACAAGAGGAGCAGACGCTAGGTTACAGCAAGTGCCAAATGCTACCCGGGTTTCTGGCTCCCCGGGTAGCTACAAAGTAACCAGCCACGTGAGTGTAGTCTGCACAGGTCGTTCGTCGTCTCGTAAGTGTTTCTACGTGCATTCACGTGCATGCACGAGTGCTGTTCGTGCATGCATGCAAAAAGTTCGTTCGTGCGTGTCTACCTCCATTCTTCATCAATAGTACTTGTGTACATCTATGCCCTGACAAGCAGCCCCACGTGACCCCATTGCAGGGCAGCTTCATGGTTTAGGCTACATATTTCTCATCACCGTTGTTGTTTGATTCGTCGAGCTAGCTCACAGCTGCTGTGTCTAGTTGAAGGCTCGCACTGATGCTGTACGAGCTTTGCCACGGCGCAGCCGAGCCTGCATCCAATTTGCAGCAGCAGCAGCAGCAGCAACATCAAAGAAGGGCTGGAGCGCATAAATCAACGCAATTTTTGCACGTCCTGGGAGTTGGGTAGATGCTAATGCCACCTGCACACAATGCTGCTACTTTTAGCCTGCACACACGTATCCATCCACTGCAGCTGTCCCTTAATGGCACCGTCCCCTGCCTCTCAGCTTAAGGCAATGCATACCATGAAACTTGTAAGCATCCAAACTCTGTTTTGGGAGCACACACATTATTTGTGCACATTGTTAGCATAGCGAAATTGACAGAAGGCCCAAGTGCATGCAGAGAGTGAGTCTGAAGCAAGCCGTTGCACAGTGCGTTAAAAATGCAGCTAGCTAGTATACAGCTACGAGTCTTTGAGAATGTTTGGCACAGGCACAGGATGGAACTCACCGGGTGACCTTGAATATGCGCAGAAGTCTGAGCGCCCTGAGGACACTGAAGCCAAACGAGGCTCCGCTGTTGAAGTGAGCCCACACAACTTCAAAAATGCTTCCCGTGATCACCTGTGAATTTGGAATGCAATCATATACAGCAAGAAAACGCGTTGTCTTTTTTGTCACGCCAATTTGCAGATTCACGAACGGCATGTGTACGATTCCCGAACATTCTTTTCTCCTTCAAATTTGATGCTGGTGCTTACGGCTAGGGCATGACAGCCAAAAGAGAGAGAGAGAGAGAGCAGCTGGGGCTGCACAAGCAGACGTCGCGTAGAGGTATGAATAACAAACCTCAGCGATTAAGTTGTGTGTGGATGCCGGTGTGCATCTATGTCCGACTACTTACGACGCAATCGAATATATTGAACGAAGACTGCACGTAGGACGTCGGACCGAGCCCATACATCTTTAGCACCATCTCCGAGAGGAAGAGTCCGAGGAACACGAACTCCGAAAAGCCTAAAGTTAAGCGCCGGGCTCAGACGGTCAGCGGTGCTTGATCAAAGCATGCGATAACACTGCTCAAGTGTGTGCCCAGTGCAAAAGGTGATTACCCTAGCTCGCGTGTAGCAGGCACATTCAGCTTTGCTCATCCTCCACGACAAACCCACTGGAGACGACAGACTTAGCTATTAAGTCAATCATGAAATAAACAGCTCCATAGCTACTTTCGTCTGCAGCTCGCAAGGGCAGGGTCAAGGTTTTTACAAAAATGACTGTCCACGCAAGCTAAGTAGGTTCATGACCACTGACACGGCAAACGAAAGAGACTTTAGCTAACCCAGCCGTTAATGTGGGCCGTTGCTCACCGGAGCTGCCGTAGTCGGGGCCAGATCCCGCCCACTCCAGATTCTCCTAACCAGTACCAAGGCTGTGTGCAGTGCTGGCATCTCTACACTACGAGCCTGCTGTCGTGACCATCGGATAAAGTGGGTTGTGACTCTTCCACAGAAGCCATTACTGTAATCCACTTAATACTTTCTCCTCTGCTGATTGGGCTTCCCAGTCTGATTTGTCATCTGATCTGACGACTCAAATAAATAATCAGTGCCTTCTGTAACCAGCCTCAAGTCATTTGGAGAGCTAATACCCTCAGTTCTACTACTACAAAACCCTCGAACTCGCTACCAATTAACATCACGGTATCCCTTCACTTGACGAGATTTGAAAGCAGCTACAAACCCTTCTGTTACTCTCAGCATTTGGTCCGTCTGAGTGCACTGTAATTTGGGTGCTTGCGGATGCTGACACTGTATATGTTATCTATAAACAATTGAAATGCATCCTCCACTGCACATGTAAAGTGCCTAGAATGAGGTCTAATTCTTTGAGGATGATGCACAAATGTTTAATTACTATTATCATTAGTGAGACCGTGAAGCAAGAATGTCGTTGTAGCTGGACCGACTCCCAGGTTGACCCTGACTGCAGCCGACGTTGTCAGTGTGATAGAGTCCATCTCTCAGCCTGTGCTTCGGCATTCCTCCGAGGGCTTAATTGTGAGCCTTGCTTTTACTGACCTTTGCGATCCAATTGAGCTTGCCAAACACCCCGGAATAGGCAGGGCTTGTTTAGTGTCGCCAAGCCAGTTGGGCCACTTTACCGACGCACTTCTCTCCTGCGTCACTCTGCTTCCACTGCACTCTGCTGCTGCCTCAGTAAGCTTCAGCCTCACTTTGCTTCTGCCTCCCTCAGCTTCCATCTCACTCCCTTTCTGCCGAACTTTGCCACCACCACTCCGCTACGTAGCGATTGGAAGGAGCTGCTGCTACTCTATGGCGCCTCAATGTAGTGCAGCAGTGGTAGAGCAGCAGCAGAAGCAGCTGGGGCAAGAAGTGGTAGATCAGCAGAAGTAGTAAAGCAGCAGGCAGAAGCAGCAGCAGTTGCTGCTCCTGCTGCAGCAGAAGCAGCTGCAGAACATAGACGGGCCTCTATACGCATCAATGTCTGGCATCAAACCTGTTTAGCCGTAGCATTATCTTCCCACCCCCACTCTGAGAGGCTTGAACTTATGAGCACAAAGTGTGTGGGCTTGCCGAGCAGGAGGATGGCAGTAAAGGCTACAAGATGTCCACTGCCGAAATTACAGCCAATTGGGAATCTGAACTTGGATACATGACCGTCTGAGCTCGTGAGAAACGTGTGGTGGCTAAGCCTAAGTACAAGGCAATAGCATTACCCCGACCCCATTGACCCAGATAGCCCGAAACAGCGGACGATCACGTGCTGTGGCAGCACACGTCGGCCAGGCTCACTCAATGGACGAGCATGAACTAGTGGATGATGGCAGCAGCAGGCGATGGCAGCAGCAGGCGATGGCAGCAGCAGGCGATGGCAGCAGCAGGCGATGGCAGCAGCAGGCGATGGCAGCGGGTGATGGCGGCGGCGTGCTTACTGAGGAATCGCTGCAGCCACGACGGCTGACCGTAGTGCTCCACAGCGACGCACAGGGTGTTGAGAAACACGAGCAGTATGACCGTCCAGTAGAAGGCCTGGGTTTTGACAAGCCGCCTGACGCGAAAACTGAAACGTACGGCGCCAGACTAAGGCAGGCCGAGCATCACGTGCACGCGCCAGCCAGCACACCCCCAGACAGACGCCGGAGCAGCAGGAAGACGGACAAATGCAGCGGCAGCATCGAGAGGCTACCCACTCAGACTGGAGGCAAAGCCACAGTGAGCGGCCGCAGCATTTACGAGAGAGCTACTGCAACTGCCTGTGCAGGATTGCATGGTGCGCCTCGGAAGGCGCAGCCTGCAGAACACGCCGGGGTAGCACTGGCGGTGGTACAAACATGGTGAACATGGAAGTGCAGTGCAGAGCGACAACGAAGGCTCAGCCATCCTCTCATCCATCCTCTATGAGTGCTGGTCAGCAAAGAGCCTCGGGGCGGTGGCAGCGCAACTCACGACGGGCAGCCAAATGAAATGAAACTCCTGGGTGTTGCACCACCCTCGATAACACCTCGACTATTATCCGGCGAACTGAATTACGAGATCGGGTTTATTGTACGGAGCACTGGACTTGGACAGCCGCAGCAGTATCAGCTTTGGTTAGCTTAGTAGATCAGTGAAGTGATCGAATAGCACCGGAACACTGACAACTGGCCTCATAAAACCTGCAGTGCGGAGGCGGGACCAGTCTCCTTTGCCACGAAGGAGTTGAGGAGATCTCGCGAGACGAAGCACATTGGCGAAGCATACCAGCATGCACAAGCAGCTTCCACTTGACCAGCCAGTGCGCTTCGTACGACTGTGCCTGAGAATGAGTGCTTCGGGCTGCATCTTGAGGCTAGATTCAGTTGGCACATCTACATGCCGTCACGGACGTTTGCTTGAGTGACCAACACTACTCACAGCTACTGGCCCGAGAAGGACAGTTGAAAAGATCTTCATGCTCATGTAAACATCTATTCCTGGCAGCACCTCAATGTCTGCATTTAAGCAGGTCACTAGTCATCTAGTCCTAAAGTTCGTATCTCAATCAAAGAAGACAACAAGTCCTCTGGACCCTATTCCCACTGTCCTGCTCCTACGTTGCATTGATCTGCTGCTGCCATGCATAACTAACATAATTAATATGTCATTAGCCTCAGGTCATGTCCCAGCACCTTTCAAAAAAGCTGTAGTCAGGCCACTTCTCAAGAAAGCTACACTTGACCAAGAGAACTTGAGCAACTACCGCCCAGTTTCCCTTCTAAAGTTCCTATTAAAGACACTCGAACGGATCGTGGCGGACCAGCTGAACTCATATATCGAAACCTCACACCTTGCTAGTAAGTTCCAGTCTGGCTTTAGAGCTAATCACTCCACAGAGTCAGCATTGCTTCGGGTATACAACGACCTACTTAGGAATGCAGACATGGGTAGAGTGTCTCTGCTTGTTTTGCTTGATCTTTCGGCAGCTTTTGATACCATCGATCACAAAGTTCTTCAAGAGCGCCTCTCATCTCGCCTGGCCATCACTGGCACTGCTCTGCAGTGGTTCAGGTCCTATCTCAGTGGGAGACTCCAGAGTATTGACGTGAATGGACAAAGATCATCTGAAGTACCTCTGAAATATGGAGTACCTCAGGGCTCTGTGCTAGGTCCGGTTCTTTTCACGGTTTATACTCTGCCTCTTGCTGATGTGATTGCCAAGCACAATCTAGGCTTTCACTTCTATGCAGATGACACTCAGTTGTACCTTTGCTTTGATCCCTCACAGCCTTCGAGCACCTCAAATTCTCTAAACTCACTAGCTGCATGCATTGATGACATCCGCACATGGATTGCAGCAAATTTTCTAAAACTTAACGATGATAAAACTAACTGACTAGTTATGGACAAACCCAGTGTGATCCAGAGATTGGAAAGGCTGACTTAAAATTGGCTCTGCCAGCATATCTCTCCAGTTGAATCAGCTCGAAATCTAGGTGTCATATTCCAAAGCGACCTCTCGTTAGACGACCACATCAGCTCCACAGTCAAATCCGCCTATTTCCAGCTTCATAACATTGCTAAAATTCGGGCCTGTTTAGATAAAAATACCACGTCCAAGTTGGTCCATGCATTCATGACATCTCGTCTCGACTTCTGCAACTCACTGCTCACTGGCCTACCAGCATGTGCGATCAGGCGATTGCAGCTGGTGCAAAACTCTGCAGCTCGGCTTGTCTGTCGTGAGCGTCGCAGTTGCCACATTACTCCACTTCTCGCCGACCTGCACTGGCTACCAGTCAAGCAACGGATTGACTTCAAGGTTTTGTCGCTCACTTTTAGGTCCCTTCATTCTATGGCTCCAGCCTATCTGTCAGATATACTACTCCATCAGGCAGAGCATCGTACCACTCGCTTTTCGGAATCCAACAGTCTAGAAATACCTCATACAAACCTTAAATCCTTTGGAGATCGTGCATTTAGTTCATATGCTCCCAAAGCCTGGAACTCTCTCCCGACCTGCGTCAGAACATCCCCTGACCTGACCACATTTAAAAGGAACCTAAAAACACACCTATTTAGGACAACATTTAGTTGGTCTCTGTGATTCGTCCTTGATGTGCTTATGCGTGCTGACACTGTGCATGCTGCCACTAACCACATTTGCATGCTGACCCTGTGCATGTCACCCCTAACCATATTATTCATTTCGTTTGTTTTTTCAAGCATGATTTTACTTACCTTTCAGTTGCATTTCACTTTACAGCAAATGTAAAGCGCCTAGAGAGAGATTAAGTTCTCTGAGGGCGCTTTATTAAGTGAATTATTATTATTATTATTATTATTATTATTAGACGCTGATAAAATCGCGAGTAATAGTAATAGTAACGTTGCATTTGTATAGCACCCTCAGACAGCTGAATCTCTCTCTAGGAACTTTACACTCGATGCACATAAAGCAAATATTCCAAATATTTGGTGGCAACATCCGCCAGCAGCTGACACAGTACAAGCATGTACATGCACACAAAGGACGAATCACAAAGACCCACCAAATGATGCATACAATAAACAGGCACATTTTAATCTTCTTTTTAAATGTCACAGGAGTTAATAATAATAATAATAATATTGCACTTGATAAAGCACCCTCAGAGAACTTAATCTCTTTCTAGGCGCTTTACATTTGCTGACCCCCCATTGCTAGGGAAAGGGCACACTGGAGCTGATACATGGCATGCATCTGAACCAATCAAGTTGCTTAAGGAACTCTCCTACCAAGAAAGTACTGGCAGAAATCGAGCATACGAATCGGAAGGCGTGGCCAAGACAAGATGGCATCACCCTGACGAATAGTTCCCCTGGGGAGCCTAGCGAATTAGGCTGACGTTTAAGCACGAATGAACACTTCACCCCTGGGATAAAAGCCTAGCTTAGGAGTGCTACTCAAAGGCTCGTTATTATTGATGATGAGACTATGGCACTAGACAGTGGCAGAAGGGAAGACGGAGACAGATCTGCATGCATTTGTGGTTTAGCAAAAAACATCTGCGAAAGGATCGATTGCAACTCCTGTTGCTCAGGTCATTCAAACTCAAGATTAAATCGAAACCCGCTCCTCCCTACCCCCCCCCGTTGTTGATGACCGTTACAGAGGAAGATCGATCAGTAAATTCCGGATGGACTGTAATTGCTGACAGTGCACACGCTGGAGGATGCCGGACGTGCATCCGGAAGTTGCCGTCCGCCAGCATTGGGCTGCCAAGCACGTGTGCTGATAGTGTGCAGCCCGGTGAGCACTGACCGGAACCTCCTCTCAGCTTGTACTAGGCTTGAGCACTTTCTCTTCTTCCGGGCTTTTTGCAAAGAATTCCCTGCAGAATAAAAGGACTGCGAGAAACGCGAGGATGAGGATGCCTACCGAATACGGCCGCTCGGGCTGCGAGTGCGCTATACAAAGCTCTCCTGCGTAACACCCACGCGGTCTCTATGAGACTTTGTGGAGCTACAGACGGAGATGCGTTACGCTACATTGCATCTTGCCGAATCAGGCGTCCTCGAGCGCTCGCGCGAGCGCTCGAGGAGCTCGCGGAGGGAGCAGAAGCCGTCGCCATCTTTGCCCGGCCTGCTGCCGACCGAGCGCTCACCCAGGTTGAGACCGGCGAATACATCGATCAACTCCTCCTCTTCCATGTCGTCTTTGTCTTTAGCCAGCTTATTCCTGGCGTTCACTGCTTGCTGCCTGGCTACAAAGCAAAAGGAAGCTACAAAGCGAAGAGCGTGCTGAAGCGACGAGCAGTGTGAGAGCAACAGTCGGGCATAGCTCTGCAGGAACAGAGCCCTGATCAGACAGGATCTAGCCAGTGCAGCCGTTTCCGGTGTCTTGAGCTCTACGATGCGCCGCAAAAAACTCGTGGCAAAACTAGTTTACTTATTGCTCAGGTCGTTGAGAACACCCGGATCCACATTAGGGTAATTTAGCTTTGTGCACCTCTGTCGGTAGCTTTGCAAAGTCCAAAAAGGCTGAGGCTCGGTTTTATGTCGACGGAACGTTCGACAGCAGCTCAATCCCTGACGGAATCTCGTCGGATGGCGAGCTCGAAAAATGCGTGGCTTTTGGTAGCCACCAATCAAAAGCAAGAGCTACATCAGGAGGGCGGCCAAGTAGGCGGCAGCACACGAGTAGTAGCACGGAGGATAGGGGAAGATGAAAGTCAAAGGAAGAAAGAAAGACAGAAAGAAAGAAAGAAAGAAAGTCGGGAGCGCACCTGACGAAGTCATCGTCGAACAAGTTAACTAGTTGGAGTGACTCGCAGCGTGGGACCCAAGGTGCTCACGTTACCAACAGCTATGTGAAAGAATGCGACCGCTATTTTCAAATCTCGGTCAGGTCAGCGAGCGAGAAGATGGTGAAAATGGCGTACCAGTTCAGCCACACATGAAGCAGGTAAACCGCGGGCATGTCGCGAAAAACCAGGTAAGAATTTTGCTTTGTATAATTCTGATTAACCCAAAAGCCACTGCATTGCGACCCGGAATCCACCGCAGGTCCTTTGCACAAGATGCAAGACGCCAATCTTCTAGGATTTTCATTCAACCTAACCGTTGTACTTAGCTCCCGGGCCTCAGCCCAGGACCTAAGGTACATCCACGTCACGCACCGGGTCTCAGGTTCGACTCCTGCCGCAGGTAGTTATTTCTACGTTGCCCTCTGCAGGCAGGTTTGCTAGCTGCTGCGATGGCTATATAAATGAGGCTTGAGAAATCTAGCCTCGAGCCAATAGGGAGACTGCTAAGATCTTTAGCGAGCTACTGCATGGCCTCTTATTATGGACACCATACGGAGACGATAGGCAGCTTCGAAATCGCATCTTTTAAACGAAGCAATTGGACATCCTCCGGTCATCAAAAAAGACGCGGAAATTACGAAATTACTCAAGGTCAGTTTCATTACGTCCTCCTTCTCTGATTAGACCCCCAATTAAGAGCAATGCAACGCAGCTGATTCCAGCCGTGTATTTAGGATTTCCTACGAGGCTTGTCTGCTTTATCGTCATTTACTTTACGAAGTCGGCGGACAACCAAGAAATGACGTGTACAACACTGGAAACTGGTTTATCGATTGCAGTAGCTGCTGCCGAGTGCTTGAATGGCGATTGCAGCGGCGAATCCTAGTCCCATAGTGGCACAGGAAGCATCTATCCCACGAGAACGCAATTTCCGGGTAAGAGTCTTTCAGCCAAAACATATTTTAGTCCTGCTAATGAAACAGCCGGAGCACCGGGAAAACGTATCTGCTCACAATGCAAATCTAAGTTGACGCGATCGAGCACAAGGAAATGAATTTCATTTACTTCCCCTGTCGCTGGAATCACTCTCAGGATAACATTCGGCTGGATCATTCGGCAGGCTCACGAGGAGCACTTGCAGGTTCACTCGCAGGCTCACCTGGAGCACACTTGCAGGCTCACCTGAAACACTTGCGGGCTCACCTAGAGCACTTGGAGGCTCGCCCGCAGGCTCATCTGGAGCACTTGCAGGCTAACCCGGACCGCTGGCAGGCTCACGAGGAGCACTCGCAGGTTCTCTCGCGGGCTCACGAGGAGCACTTGCAGGTTCACTCGCAGGCTCACCTGGAGCACACGCTGGGCTCACCTTTGATGATCTTCGATCGCTCCTCGTCGGTCGTTTGGTCTTCCTTGAGAATGATCTCCTCTGCTCTGCAGATCCATTCGAGGTATCCGTGCAGCTCGCGGTCGACTTGCTGCTGTCGTCGCATCTTGAGGAATGCGCGCCGATTCTCCACGCGCTCCCTTTCCTTGGCGAATTGGCTACAGCAAAAGAGACTCCGTTGACTAGAAGCAATGCTCACGTGACACGATAGAGCGTTGTGATAAGACTGCGGCCCGCTCGCAATGGGTATCGAGCACGCAGCATACATATCAAATGTTTAGCGCTACGAACTTGGGTTGAACTCGCTGCTACGTGCAAGCTTCTCGACCATTTACTAAAATAATAATGCTAATGATAATAAGCAGCCGTCAATGTAGGTAACATGGCCTGCTGCTTCTTTGCTTGACTGTTAAACCTATCTAAAAGGGCACTAAGGATGGTTTGGATGAAGCAGACGGAAGCGACCTTCAGGTTCAACTGATAGGCCGAAGGACACTTTATAATTTATTTGCAACGCCATAAAAAAACAGATGCTTGTGGCAAATGCACACGCAGTGTGGCACCCTACAATTGCTGTCGCACCGAACTTTTAATGTCCTTATAATCCCATGAACAGTAATTATACGATGGTTTGCAGCGATCAGTGAGTTACGTTCAGGTAACTCAAAGTGCATCTTCTCTTGGCCAGTAAAATGCAATTCATGCACCGTGCATCGGATCTGCTCCGTCTGACCGTTAGCATTCGCCGTGTCAAAAAGTGAGCTCTCCGCCGGACAAGACGAAGTGCTCATAGCGAGTATCTTCACTATGCTTCTTTGTGGCATTAGAGGAACAGTCAGGTTTGCCAACGCCGAAGTGAGCATCTGGTCTGTCTTTTGCCAGGTGACGGGACCCACACAGCACCTGGTTGATGGCTGTCTAGCACCTGGTGTCGCAGCGACACCTTGAACCACTCGGCATTGGCATGGCACCTAATGACTGCCGGGTAATTATAACTCTTGCGCCAAGATCCCCTAATTTGACAGTACTCAAAAAGGAGCAATAATCTCATTTTTTACTCTCAGGACTAGCTAGGTCTGTTTGGAGTTTCCTTTGAGTGCTTATGCACGAAGATGCTGTGCAAGGTATCTTGTTTTAGCTTATTCATGCTGACACTATGTATGATGTCGCTAGCCAATTGAAATGTATACTTTACTGCCCATTTGAAGTGCCTATAAAGAGATTTAGTTTTCCAAGGGCACTAAAGAGATGCCTTATTATTATTATCATTATATTATTGTATTGCACAAAACGAACAGCCTGATTCATTCTAACTTTTAAAATAATTTCAAAATACAGAGCGACCGAATGCCGGCTACTTTGGGACTGAATGGAAAAAAGATTTTCGCTCCAACTGAAGAATGATCCGGCTTACCAGTCGAGTGCTCCGCAGATTGATTTATGCGGATGATTCCTCCAGCACTGTACAGCACAGAGCTATAAAGCCTTGGCTTTCATATTGCCGTCTACTCGAGCTCGAGCCTGGTCCCGGTGCATGCATGCACTTCGTGCATAAACACTGCACTTGTATTTTCAAATATATATGTACATATAACTATTATATATTTGCAAATTGTATCGCCAAGTGCAACAGTTACAACTGCTGCGGTCGACGACCGGAGAGCATAGTACGCACGCCTCACGACTTACATTCTCTGGGTCTCGTGGGTACGGAGCCTAAACTTCCACGAGCAGTCTGCTGGATTGTAAGTACGATATATAGAGTGACACATAAGATCACTCGCAGAGCCCATGCAAGCAGCTACTCACCAGTTAGCCATTCTTGCCATGGCCGTATGCACAGCAGTATAGCGCGGGCTAGGCTGGCGGATCTGAGGGCGACACTACTTGGCCAAGAAGCCCAACCGTATGCGAAATCGCGCCGCACGACTGGTGGCAGTCGGGTCAGCTAGCGATTCTGACGCGGTGGTGCCTCGGTAGTGGCATGCGTACTCACCCACTCAGGACACCAAGAATTAGGTTGAGCATGAAGAAGGAGCCCAGGATTATGAGTGGCACGAAGTAGAGCCAATTGTAAGCAGCTCCGACAGCGTCATTGGCCTGAAACGCACATGTAAATGCATAAAATAAACGAATAAATAGAGAAAACCCAGCCACTCCTTCGGTCAGAATCGTCAGTATTAATGATCACCGGCATCACCAAGATTAAGCCCAGGCGGGTCCTAACCTTGACCTTGCAAGGACAGCCATACACAGCAAGGCTAACTAGTCTCGTCTCTTATGGTCAGTCCAGGGGGAGGGGGCAGGGCTTGCTGGCCCTCCTTCCGCGAAGTGGCGGAGCCAAGGCTCTGTTGGCAGTCGCCCCCTGTCTCCCCTTCATCACTGTCGCCCCCTGTTCCCCCGCTGTTGTCCGTCGCCCCCTGACAGCAGAGCAGCGAGCTGTATCGGCTGTCGCCAGTACCTGCGATACCCTGCGACCGTCGTCAACGAAGAAATTATCCTTCAAATGCACACAATAGAACGACTGCTGAGTTTGTGTAGAATTAACAATATGATTTTTTGCTATAACTTATCATTCATTGCGGGTCTGGCCCCGTCTATGGAAATATTACCTCGCTGATTTTGCCCAGTGGTTAAGCTGCTCGCCCAATCCAGGCCTGGCTGACGTCGAGGGCTCGAGCCCCATGACGTATGTGAAGCACCTGAATAGAAATTCAGTTATCTTAGGGCACTATACAAATGAGCTATATCAAGTTATTTTAATTGTTTGCAGACCTTGCCCCAACGTAAAAACTTTGCAGGGCAAATTGCCCCCCAAATGAAAATCCTCGCTCCGACACAGCATTTGCGTGAAAATGACAAGTGGGATGTCGTTAATTAGTTTTGGTCTAAATATAAACTCAGCAGGGTTCATGATTATTGATCTGCAACTTCAGGTGGATTACAGAGATATCCGACTGCAAGCCATCACAGGGAAGCATGCGTGAGAGAGAGAGAGGAGAGGGAGAGTGAGTGAGTGAGAGGGGGAGAGAGAGAGAGAGTGAGAGAGAGAGAGAGAGAGAGAGAGAGAGAGAGAGAGAGAGAGAGTGAGTGAGAGAGAGACAGACAGACTGGCAGACAGACAGAGCGAGAGAAAGAGAGAGAGAGAGAGAGTAAGAGAGAGAGACAGAGAGAGAGAGAGAGAGAGAGAGAGAGAGAGAGAGAGAGAGAGAGAGAGAGAGAGAGAGAGAGAGAGAGAGAGAGAGAGAGAGAGAGAGAGAGAGAGAGACAGAGACAGAGACAGAGACAGAGAGAGTGAAAAAGAGAGAGAGAGTGAGAAAGAGAGAGACAGAGAAAGAGAAAGAGAGAGACAGAGCGAGACAGAAAGAGCGAGAGAGACACAGAGAGAGAGAGAGAGACAGAGAGAGAGACAGAGAGAGAGAGAGAGACACAGAGAGAGAGAGAGAGAGAGAGACACACACAGAGAGAGAGAGAGAGAGAGAGAGAGAGAGAGAGAGAGAGAGAGAGAGAGAGAGAGAGACACACACAGAGAGAGAGAGAGAGAGAGAGAGAGAGAGAGAGAGAGAGAGAGAGAGAGAGACAGAGAGAGAGAGAGAGAGAGAGAGAGAGAGAGAGAGAGAGAGAGAGAGAGAGAGAGAGAGAGAGAGAGAGAGAGAGAGAGACAGAGACAGAGAGACAACTATGAGAGACAACTATGTCGTGCTCCATAAAGAAAACCGAACCATTGTATATCCATTGTAGTTGTACCATTATACCATTCAGCAACATTGTAGTAAGGTAAATGCTAGACTTTTACAAATCGATTTTACAGATAAGAATTCTAGTCTGGTTCAACCAGTGGACATCTCCGAAAATGGGCTGCAACAGTTATGATATTTATGAAGCCATAAATGGACCAAAGCCTAACACAACCACTAAACAAATATCTTGGGTCTCAGCGAGCGTTTATTTGCCCGATGTTCCCGTTGTGTGCAGGTGGTCCTGCATTCTCAAGCTAGTCGTCTTTCGCGGTTGTGTCTTATTGCAAGTGGTGTCACCTTAACAATTGATAATGTACGCAAAATTTACTTTGAGAAAATCTTTGAGGAGCCGAGCTTGAAATCAACCAACGTACAGCTGATGGCCAAGGATTCATATCAGAAAGGCGAAGAAGTGCATTCTAGCGAGGACGCCACATGTAGGTCACGTGACGTGGAGGTCACAGAGGCCGGACACGGAGGTCATGGTCGCGGAGGGGCACACAAACAGCGGCAGGCAGGCTTACCCAATACATTATGTCGGTCCATCCCTCCATAGTGATGCACTGAAACACCGTGAGCATGGCGAAGCCGATGTTGTCAAAGCTCGTGATGCCGTCGTTCGGACCTACCCAGTGTTCCTTGCACACGCTCCCATTTAAGCACTCGAATCCTTTTCCGGTGGCATCGCAAAGGCTCGTGCTGCCGCTTCTCTGGTCGATCTCTGCAACGCAGCGTGCATGGGACGATCATCCGATGAAGCGTCGACCAAAAAAGCTACCTCTCGTAGCGCTCGAGCACCTGAATTTTCAGCGCTCTGGCATTCATAGCAATTTTCGATTCGCATGAGCAGCAGTCAATTCTACTCTTTCTTTAAAAATTGCCAGCACTGCAGAAACTTGTAGAGCAGCCAGCCAGTGATAGCTGAGATTGCATCTCCCGCCCACAAGCTAAAAGACAAGGCTTAAAGGAAGTCTCGATCTCATTATAAATAATGAACTAAGAGCAGCCGATTTAACGGCACCATTATTATAGTGACGTAAGAGCCTTGGCGACTTTCATCTGCTTGTAGAGGCCACAAATTATTGCCCCCTGAACGACTCAAGGTCACACTATGAGTCACATGGTGGCAGGGCCTTACCGGTGGGCTAAGACACGGGGATACAGCTCCCAAATCAAATGAGTTTATCAAATGTTTGTAACATTTTCAGCACGAGTGCCAAGCTAAACGAATTTAACAATTAGCCAGACCATTAGGCAGATCTAGACTGTTCGCCACTTACGTAGAAACGTTCCCTTGTGCCACATGAAGCCATGCAAGCTCACCTGTTCTCACCTGTGCTACCTGAAGCCGTAGCCTGCAGCTATTCTCACTCTGCTCGTCTGTTTGAGCCCCTAAATAACTTCAGATTATCGCTTCGAGACTGGGACTTCAGTAACATCACCCCCGTGGTTCCATGGGTTTTACTACCGACTAGTATCGCGCCATCGCGTGAGAAGTTAATGACAACAAAAAAGAAGCTACTGGCCTCTCTGTCCCTCCCAGCCTCGCTCACCTGCTCACCTTGCTCACCTTGATTACCTTGCTGGGTGCACTGTCCTTTGCTCTTGCTTGCTTGCTACGAAGCTGCGAACATCACCACTAAGGGCACGATCGATGTGCTTCTATGACCCCGTGCACCTGCGTGAACTCGTGGAATTCTTCTCACCGGAACTCCTTTCTTCTTCATCGAGTGAACTTGCTTCATCTACGGTGTCCTTCAAGTGCTTGCACGATTCCGTCCACTTTGCTGAATTGAGTCCTAGTAACCAGTACCTTCCGGTGCCATCCAGTGCCTTCTGGTGCCATCCAGTGCAGTGGCTGTCTTCTTTGCTGCTCTCGCAGGCTATTCTAAGCATGGCAGTTGGTTGCTTTTGCATCCTTGGCCTTGCCCATTGTGCCTTGCCCATAATTAGCTACTGCTTGTTGCTTCTCTTACAGCAAGTTTGAAGCTTAATAGAGATTCGGTTCTCTTGTGGCGAAAAAAGACTTACTAGCATTATGTCACAACTCCCTTATTAGCAATTAACAAGCTATTCGCACTTCGCAGGTTGTGTCATTTAGCAAGAAACTGCAACTATATTCCTTTGCTAATTATAATGATCTAGTTTGAATCAACGGTCCGAAGTTACTTACCACGCTGATTAGAGCCCCTGAATTGTTAGTCACTGTGAAGCTTTTTCGCCGCATTCGTGCAGGACATAATAAAACTTGAAGAAAGATCTTTCGTGAAGTTGTTTCGGCCTAGTGGTGCTTCCCCCAATTAAGGTCAAGGTTAATGCATTTTGTGACCGTGGACATAGGCTTGAGCACCGTGGCATGTGTGAAGCTCATGAATAGAGATTAGGATCTCATAATTATAAATGAATCTGAATGCTCTTATCATAGAACTTCGGCATACGTGGTGTTCTCTGGCTCGATGCGAATGAGAAAGCGACAGAGAGAGAGAGAGAGAGAGAGAGAGAGAGAGAGAGAGAGAGAGAGAGAGAGAGAGAGAGAGAGAGAGAGAGAGAGAGAGAGAGAGAGAGAGAGAGAGAGAGAGAGAGAGAGAGAGAGAGAGAGAGAGAGACAGAGAGAGAGAGAGAGAGAGAGAGAGAGACAGAGAGAGAGAGAGAGAGAGAGAGAGAGAGAGAGAGAGAGAGAGAGAGAGAGAGAGAGAGAGAGAGAGAGAGAGAGAGAGAGAGAGAGAGAGAGAGAGAGAGAGAGAGAGAGAGACAGAGAGAGAGACAGAGACAGAGACAGACACAGAGACAGAGACAGAGACACAGAGAGAGAGAGACAGAGAGAGAGAGAGAGAGAGAGAGAGAGAGAGAGAGAGTGAGAGCGAGAGAGCGAGAGAGAGAGAGAGAGAGAGAGAGAGAGAGAGAGAGAGAGAGAGAGAGAGAGAGAGAGAGAGAGAGAGAGGGGGGAGGGAGAAACAGAGACAGAGAGACCTATAGACAGAAAGGCACATAGACAGAGAGACACAGAGACACAAAGAGACAGAGAGAGAGAGAGAGACAGGAACAGAAGGAAAGAGAAGAGAGATGTATACAGAGAAAAGAGCAAGTAGCAGAGTGAGAGAAAAAAGGAGAGTGGCTTGCAGCTTGCTGATCTGGCAAATGACAGCAAAAAAAGAGAGTAATAGATGAAGAGAGAGAGAGAGAGGAAGAGAGTGAGAAAGAGAGAGTAAAATAGGAAGATAGAGAGACAGAGTTATACAGAGAGAGAGAGAGAGAGAGAGAGAGAGAGAGAGAGAGAGAGAGAGAGAGAGAGAGAGAGAGAGAGAGAGAGAGAGAGAGAGAGAAACAAGCTCCAGCAGCATGCCACTGCTCGTCTGAGCAAGTGGTTTAAGAAGCCACGCCCAGTTCACGGTCAGTGGTCAGCCACTGGCACTTACCGTCGGTGCCATTATAGAAGCAGGTCAAGTGGAAGCTGCCACTGTACAGCTCCAGGCCGATGATGGCAAATATGAGGATGGCAAAGAGCACGAGCAGTGAGATCTGCAGCAGCGGTGCCATCGCACAGATTATGGACTTGAGCACCACCTGCAGGCCTGCATCCGACAAACAGACAGATCGATGGTGAGGCAGAGTGCTCGGGGAGCCTCCAGGCTAGTGGCCACGAGGCAATCATAGAGGCGAGCGGAAGCGCTGGCACTTCTGCTGATCAATGGAGCGGACTGCTCACGCGACAATGGCGGCTATCAGGTGCCAGTGCTGCTTGGCGAGATGCTGCGGCTTCGAGAGCAGATGCAATTACAGCGGCAGCAATTGCAATAGTGAATCCAAGGAACCATAGGAAAAAGGTGCAGCGCTACTGCAGCTCATTGTATTGAAGCGATCAGAACTTTGCCTTGGAAGGACGGCTTTCAGGCAGCCGTTTCCTAAGCGCTGGCACGTCTAAGCACAGCTGCTGGCTGAAGCGGTCACACGATGTTCGTCGTGGGTCAAGGCTGCTCAGACTTCCCACTAAACACGACTACGGCGAGACCGCACAGTTTCACCTCGTGCAGGGCTGTGCTGAACCGGTCCGGGGTGCATCGCCATGTGTCCTAGCGTGAGACGGTTGAGATCTAGATATTTCCTTAAACCCATACTCCTATAAGCATTCAACTGCTCTCCTGATCCTGTTAGGCTTTCCACTCTCTGAATGTTGAGTGAGATGAAGTCTGCTGGCTACCGAATGCTTGCCGAAAGCCGCTTAGGCTGTGAGTTCGCTATTCAAAACTCCAGCGAAACACCAACGTAGTCTTTCGGGCTTTGTGGAGTTACCAGATGGCGATAAATTACATTACATTAGATTCGTCTTCAATGTAATGTGGGGGATGATTGCAATGGTGCAGACTGCTGCAAGCAATAAATGGCAGCAATCGAGAGCATTATCGCACAGAGTAAGTACTCAGAGAGGGAGAGAGAGAGAGAGAGAGAGAGAGAGAGAGAGAGAGAGAGAGAGAGAGAGAGAGAGAGAGAGAGAACTACTCTCCTGCTGCCGACTATGGCTCATCCTTTTCAGCGGTCCTGAGCTGCTACTTCTATGCCACTCACTACCTCAACTGCTCTCCCGACTCTGCTATGCTTCCCACTTTCTCTTTGTTGCGTGAGACGAAGTCTGTTGGCTACCAAATGCGTACTGAAAGCCGCTTAGGCTGTGAGTGTGCTCTGCAAAACTCTCCTGCATAATACCCATATGGTCTTTATGACTTTGTAGAGTTACAGACGGAGATACACAGAGAGAGAGAGAGAGAGAGAGAGAGAGAGAGAGAGAGAGAGAGAGAGAGAGAGAGAGAGAGAGAGAGAGAGAGAGACAGACAGACAGACAGACAGACAGACAGACAGACAGACAGACGGACAGACAGACGGACAGACAGACAGATGGACAGACAGATGGACGGACAACCAGACAGACAGATAGGCAAAGAGACAGAGAGACAGTAAGACCGAGAGGCAGAGAGACAGAGAGACAGGGACAGGGACAGAGACAGAGACAGAGAGAAAAAGAGAGAGAGAGAGAAAGAGTGAGACAAAGAGCAAGAGAGATAATGAGAGAGATTTGTTTTTTGGGAGTGCTATGCAAATATAGTGATAGCATAATTATTATTAGTAGTAGTATTATTATAATTACAGCTTAGTGGCACTTGCACTACTGGATCCTATTAATGTAGACCTCGATGATAATTTCAAACTCAGCCTTTTTCAAACTAACCGTCTTGGTGACGTGCCCTAAATAATTATACACAAGCATCGTGGGTATCTGCAGCAACAGCGAGTCGCAGCAATAGCGAGTCGCAGCAACAGGAAGCTGCATCAACAGGAAGCTGCATCAACAGGAAGCCGCATCAGCATCGAGCCGCGCAGGAAGCGCTGCCGAAGGCCACGGGACACCGACTTTGGATCGGGCGACGACTGTCCCCGTGGTGAGGGGATTAGGTCCCCGGGCGGGAGGTGAGCAGCAGGAGAGGGTAGCACTTACCCTCGGGACCACTTGCCCTCACAGCACGCTCTGGTGCTGCTTTGGGCCAACTGTTCAATTAGTGTGTCATGGCTACACTCCTTGGAGGGTGAGCCGGATGGAGGGACGACGCTGTGTAAAGAGCTGGTCTCACCTCCTCCGCCACTTTACGGTAAAGATCGGCCTAACCTAAGTGACATGGTTATGATTTGGTTACGAGAATGTGGAGCTCTGTAGCAATATCATGACCAGGTTACCAGGGTTCGGAGCTCTTAAGCAAAGTCAGACGATGAAGCTAGAATAGGAACTTCTAAAGTCTAGCCTGCATAGATGGTAGATGGTGCCCGACACCCAGTGAAAGCGATCACAGCAGTAGCAGCCCCCTCTCTTTCTTTTTCTCTAAGGCCTCTCTGTTTCTGTCCCACCATTCTCTCTGTCTCTCTTTCTCTGCACCTCCATATCTCTGTCTCGCTTTCTCTCTGTCTCGCTCTCCTCTCTCTGTCTCTTTGTCTCTCTCTCTCTCACTCTTCGTCTCTCTCTGTCTCTATCTCTGTCTGTCTGTCTGTCTGTCTGTCTGTCTGTCTGTCTGTCTGTCTGTCTCTCTCTCTCTCTCTCTCTCTCTCTCTCTCTCTCTCTCTCTCTCTGGGCCACTGTGTATCTCTCTGTCTGTCTCTGTCTGTCTCTGCCTCTGTCTCTGCCTCTGTCTCTGCCTCTGTCTCTGCCTCTGTCTCTGCCTCTGTCTCTGCCTCTGTCTCTGCCTCTGTCTCTGCCTTTGTCTCTGCCTCTGTCTCTGCCTCTGTCTCTGCCTCTGTCTCTGTCTCTGTCTCTGCCTCTGTCTCTGCCTTTGTCTCTGCCTCTGTCTCTGCCTCTGTCTCTGCCTCTGTCTCTGCCTCTGTCTCTGCCTCTGTCTCTGCCTCTGTCTCTCCCTCTGTCTCTGTCTCTGCCTCTGTCTCTGCCTCTGCCTCTGTCACTTTCTCTCTTTTTCTCTCTCTCTCTCTCTCTCTGTCTCTGCCTCTGTCTCTCTTTCTCTTTCTCTTTCTCTCTCTCTCTCTCTCTCTCTCTCTCTCTCTCTGTCTCTCTGTCTCTGTATCTCTCTCTGTCTCTCTGTCTCTCTTTGTCTCTGTCTCTGTCTCTCTCTATCTCTCTCTGTCTCTCTCGCTCTCTCTCTCTCTCTCTCTCTCTCTCTCTCTCTCTCTCTCTCTCTCTCTCTCTCTCTCTCTCTGGGCCTCTGTGTCTCTATCTCTCTTTCTCACTGTCGCTTGAAATGGGCACCGAAAGATGGCTGCCTGCAGCAGAAATAAAAGCCACCACGATCCGCATGACAAAGTACGATCACTTTACCCTTCGACTATCACCCAGGTGGGGGAAAGGTAGTGTGAATCAAAAGTCGCGGTGACGCCTCTGTGACGAAGCGGCTACAGCGAGGCGGTCAATCTCGTGCTTACTTGGTATGCCCGAGACGAGCTTCAGCGGCCGCAGCACACGAACGGCTCGCAGAGTTCGAAGATCGAATGGGCTGTCGTTGTCTAGCGTCATCGTTGCCAGTCTGAAATCAAGAGGCCAACCGCTGAGACGTTGATCGCGAGCTACACCTACTACAGTTGAGAGAGACTCTAATGCGGCAGGGTCATACTAACACACACGTGTGCTAGCGTTCGCACTGACACACACACGCACACACACACATGTACACGCACAAACACACACACACACACACACTCGCGCGGGCGCACGCGCGAGCGCACGTACACACACACACACACACACACACACACACACACACGCACACACATACATTGATGCACAGCTGCATATGCAAGCTGGTAGATAGTATGCTACGGCTGGCCGCTCTTGGCCATCTTGATTCCTCGGAGACTTCGCACTGCCGTATGTCCACTGCAGTTTGTAGACAATCGTCTGACTAACAAAGTCATCGCCAATGAAGGCACCGGATCAGGCCACCAACACAAGCTATGCAATTAAAAACTAACTAGGCAATTGCCTGAAGTCCGCTTAAGATAGGCAGGTCGTTACGAAGGGAAGCCTGCTGTGAGAAGCCTCTCAGTAAACTTCTTTGATAGTTTGTGCCTAAAACAGCAGCTGACTGGGCGTGGCGGCGGCACGCTTCGGCTCGGGGCTACGTAGGCTGGGCAGGAGCCACTAAACAAGTGACTAATGCAGCAACCAAAGGCGATAAAGACGTTGATCGCAGAGCCAGCAGTTGATCGCAGAGCCAGCGGTTGGTCGCAGAGCCTGCGGTTCGTCGAAGCACTCGTACCCAGTTGCAACGACGACAAAGTCCATGATGTTCCAGACACTTCGAAGGTACGAGCCTTTGCCGAAGACGAATCCAAGCGCCACAACTTTTAGCGTAGCTTCGACGCAAAAGATTCCGAGGAAATAGGGCTCGGTTCCCTCCTGCAACAGAGGGCTCTTTATTACAACCCTCTAATTAAAAAGCAAATTTTTTGTTGGCAGGCTTTTTCTCGACCTCGTGACCTCCAGCTCGAGCCTCGGTGTCAGTTGCCGATTCTGCCAAGTGACCCCAAGAAATAAACCGAGATCGCCGAACGGACGTCATTCGGAAGAACGCCGTGCGAATTCTCCCCGGCCAGTGGTATGCCAGGCGACGTCATAATGAATCAACAAATGTGCCAACTCTCCGGGAAACTGGGTACGTCTTTTGCTTTCTCTTTTTTACTGGCAGCCGACGCTCGGTAACCGTTCAAGTCTGAGAATGCTTCAATGCTGTAATTTAATGTAATGTATCTCCGTCTGTAACTCCACAAAGCCATAAAGACTATGTGGGTGTTACGCAGGAGAGTTTTGTATAGCCCACTCATAGCCTAAGCAGCTTTCGGTACGCATTCGGTAGATAACACACTTCGTCTCACGAAACAAAGAGAAAGTGGGAAGCAAAACTGAGTCAGGAGAGCAGTTGAGGTAGTGAGTAGCATGGAAGTAGCAGCTCAAGACCGCTGAAAAGGATGAGCCATAGTCGGCAGCAGGAGAGTAGTTGTTGTTGCCTAAGAATTGTGGAAGCGAGTTCCACAGTCTAGGACCGACAGATCAAAAGTTTCTGTCGCCAACGGTTTTACTTTAAACTTTAAGCGGGGGAATGGAATAGCTAATTTATGTCCACACAGGACCTGAAGGTACGAGAATTCTGAAACTGGTGCAGCAGTTCAGCTAGGTACGAAGGACCCAAGCCGTGGCGGGCCTTGTGGGTCAGCGTAAGAACTGTACTCTGTATCCGTTGCTCAACCGGCATTCATCCTAGCTTTTTAGCAAAGGAGACACGTGCTCAAACCTCTGGGACTTGAAGACTGGCCTTGCAGCCATATTCATAGTCAGCTGCAGTGGCCTAGTTGCTTTCTTTGGCAGCCCAGCTAAAAGGGAATTACAATAATCAAGCCGATACAAAACTAAGGAGTTAGTTAAATTTTTTACAAGCAACTGTGGGAGACAGCTCTTAATCTTGGATAGGGATCGGACGTGATGGCTAGCTGTAGAAGCAGTCTTTTGACCGAAGCTTTAAAAATTGAGGCAGCTGTCAAAAAATGACATCTACATTTCAGGCGCGTGGTGATGGTCGCACAACAGCGTCATGTATTAGAAGAGCAAAGCCTTTTAATCTAGCCACACGCTTATGGTGTCCTATGAGAAGCAGTTCGGCTTTATTGTCATTTAGTTTCAAGAAGTTTTCCGACATCCATGATTGAATGTCGGCAAGGCAAGCATTCAGGTTCTCTATTGCTGCAGCAGACTCCGACGGTCTGAATGACCAATGCAGCTGAGTATCGTCAGCATAAAAGTGATATCTTATTTCATGGGCCTTAATCACTTTTCTCAGAGGTTGAGTATAAATGGAGAACAGCAAGGGACCGAGTACGGACCCTTAAGAGACTTCACAGGCGACCCGTCTCATGTGTGAGATCTGACCCCCAATACGATTCGGATTGAACACGATCAGACAAGTACGATTTAAACCACGCCTGTGCTTGGTCTCCCAGATGGATCGCTGTTCTCAATCGTTCAATTATTACGTTGTGATCAATGGTGTCGAATGCCGTCAAGTAGAATAGCTCATCGGTTTGAAGATTGGTTCGAGAAAACAGCGGTCGAAGACAGAATACCGTCGGAGCAAAAACATTTCCCTCTCTTCTATCCCCTCAGGTCTTGATATCATGCGCATGCAAAATAAATGCCTCCGGAGGTATAACTCGGTAAGAAAACCCTTTAAAGTTAAAATAGCACTGATAGCAATGATTTACTTTTCTTTTACCCTAGACGAAAAGCGATGCTTAGTGTCAAATACATTACCGCAAATCTTTGAAAAATTGACCTCACGTCTTCCTGTAACTTTTATACAGACGATCGCGATAAATGATTGCCCTTGGAAATTTCAGCGCACGAACTCGCAGCGATCACTGCCGCACAGGGGCGGCGGAGTAAAATCCCAGCAAAGTACAGTCACACGTCAAAGTGTGGTATTTCTCTGCAACAGTTCTTACGTCCGCTGTGAGGCCACAAGAGGGCTTCTTTAGTCAGGCACACAACTCCATACTGTGGATGTCTTACTTGAAGCCGCACTCACTTAATCGCGATAGGATATCAAAAGCTCAGCTTTGCTAGGGATTGTCTTAGGAAACCACGTGACTCCGCTTTTATTTTCTGCCCGATCGTAAATCCTTCTCAATCTTAGTTGCTTGCACATACAGCATAACCTGAAAATGAAGGAACTATACCTTCACTTCCCTACTTGCCGGTTTCTCGCGAAAAATGTCTTACTCGCGTCTTACTTACGCCTTACGCACGAAAAACCAGACAGAAGGATTCGCTCTCACCGAGTCATCAATAATCTTCCATCGCTACAAACCATGTCCGATCCATAGCTATGCATGCTTAAAATTAGACGTCGTCGGACCTTAGCAGTTGCTGAACGATGCCTAGGCCAAGCATCGATATGTAGTTCACTGGTGAAAAACGCACCAACAATAGGTAACGGATCTGTGTGAGAAATAGAGGGACGGAGAATAACCATGAAAATACCGCAGCAGAATTTCACAGCAGCATTTCCAAATAGAGGCTGCGGCAAAAGTTGCAAAAAACAGCTGCTTTTCCGCGTTTTCCTCAATAGAAATTACCGGAATTGAAAAATAATTATCTTCCTCTAATATCACTCCACATTACAAACTATGTCTTTATATATATATAAATATATATATATATATTTTGCACACCTAATTTTTTGGCATTGTGTATCGTATCATAATTATAGATTGCTCTATAGCCCGTTCAGAATTTCTTGGGAGTGCAAACATAACATCAAAGACTTATATCCGTGCAAATAGCATGCTAGCACCGTGCTATCATCTCACTTTCAAGTGCCAGCTTGTGAGTCTCATAGGAAACAAGTCTGAAGTTGGAAGGATACACATCGTGGCGATAGTCACGAGGCGTCATCATCGGAGGCACTCGCGAGAGGCGAGCCATCAAAGCTACCCCGAAGATTGCTACCCCGAAGATTGCTACTCCGAAGATTGCTACCCCGAGGATTGCTACTTCTGCAAAAAAGATCTGCTGCACGTGAGCCGTCTTAGCAAGCGACTCAGAGAGCGAAAGATACATTGGAAGATGTTCTTCTGTAATTGTCATCGCCGAAGGTACCATCGCATCGTCCGCTCAGCTCACGCAGGTAAACGAACACGTAATTGCTTCAACTAGCTTTGCATGGGCTTGCGAAGACCTATTCGATTGCCAGTACGCAGTAGATGCCAATTTCGAAGCTGGCTGTCAGTTTGAACTGTCTTACAACAAATCAAGCCCCGACTGAAAGCAGGCAATTAGCAAGCAATCAGCAGGTGGAGAAAAACTCGCTGGTGTCTCCTCTCATAATTTTGAAAAGCTGTAATAAAAATTCTTACAAAAAATTATATAGCATTCTCTCTCTTGGCACATCGCGTACACTGGAAATAGAACTTATCAGCCGATTATCGATAATGGCCTGCATGATGATATAATAAATTAGCACGAAAGTGACAATTCATGCACAAACAGAAGGACGCATAAAATGACGCTTGTAACCGGTTGGTTTCTAGCTTCCTTGTAAATGTCGTCAATTTAGACGTTTTGAGATGTCGGCTCACTAGGTAAGGCGGTTGCTTTTCACGACCGCGGCCCCGAGGTCGTGGGTTCGAATCCTGTGGTGGGCGATCCTTTATCGCCGCTGTAATCGGTGGCGAGGGCCGTCAAGGCTCTTCTGTCGCTATACAAAACGAGGCTGTTAAATCAGCTTGTATTTTTTTTATCGATGTCAGTCAGCAGCGAACTGCCGGCTTCGAAAGCATATGAGTAACTTGGAGCTGCCAAGTCTCCAAAGAATTCGAGATTGGCTAGAGGATAAAGGATTTAAGCGATTAAAATCAGAGCGTAGGTGGGGCGGTATGACGGGACAAGGAGAGGACAAGCCAAGGGCAGACACATAGGCCAGAGCATGGACATGAACGGACAAAAAGTGGGTGACAGGATCTTACGCTGCTTGATCAGAGTGGTTTGATAGTTATGACGTTGAGACAGGCAAGCCATACTGCGGTCTCGCACCACCTGTTAGTGAATTATTGCACAGCCAGGAAAGCAGCAATGAGTGAGTTACGGAAATCTAGACAAGATGCCGCAAAGGCGCGGATCAAGTCAGCTGTGGTGTCCGTAACTAAAGCGGACCCGAACTCTTGCAAGTTAAGTGGTAGCCTCTCTCTGAATTCTTATGCTAGGTTCAAATACAAGGGCCGTGATAGCCCGTGCGGTAAAGTGTTGGCTCTTTGCGATCCCGATTGTGGGTTCGAATCTTGCAGTGGGTAATCCTTTATTGCCGACTGCGAATGGTGGTGAAAGCCGCTAAGGCTGTTCTGCAGCCATAAAAAATAAGTCTATTAGATCAGCTAGTATTATTCAACCATAGGTCAGCAACTGTACCTCTAATAAAGTTCTCTTTCTCTAGAGCCACTCTCTGAACTAGACGAGGCAGCGGCCCAGAAAAAAAGCTGGTAAGCGGTCTAACATTTAGTGACAAGTGTCAAGGTTGGCGGTATTTGTAAATTCGCCATTTTTTTCGCATACCGCACGGTCTTCAACCAGCTGCAGCCTCAGTGGCCATTGCCTCCCTTTCGGTGCCGAAACAGAATGCCTAATACATGACTCGAACCCACGACCTGGGTCGTGAGGTTGGCGCACTACGACCCTTGACTAAGACCCAGGACGACTGCGAGGAGCGGTCGGCTCGGAGATACCAGCGAGCCAAGCTGCGAACGCGACGCCGCCGCCGCCGCCGCCGACGAACCAGCTTCAGCGCCAGCGGGGTTTTGTCGTTGTTCGGCAGGTGCTCTTCGAGCGCCAACACGAAGCAGTTAGCAATGATGGTGGCGAGCACCATGTGCTCGAACGGCGTGACGACGGAACGCTAAGGAACGAGAACCTTGACGTGTCCACCGAACGCGCGCGCGGCAGGCTGGCGGGCGCGATGCAGCTAAGCCTTAGCCGCGAGCCGAGCCGCCGCCGAGAAGCTAAGCCGGCCGACGATGCGAGTGCAGCAGCAGCGGGAGAGGTGGCCGATGGAGAGACGCGCCGCGAAGGCGGGTGCTGGCTAGAGCGACGTAGCGGAAAAGGATATCCCCACTCGATGATGATCCTCGCGTACTTCCGCACGACGTTCTGTTCGTGGAAAATGAAGAGTGACCTCTGGGCGCACGGCAAGCCTACAAAGGAAAGCAACCGGAAAAGAGTTGGAGCCGGAGGCGCATGCACAATCGCTCTAAGATCGCTGCCAGAATAAGCCAACGCAAGTGACGAAGAGCTAGCACAAGTCGTTGCGCACAGCCCTAGCTACGGCAGTCTGCCGGCTCTGATTGCCAGTATTTTTCTGGTAATTCATTGCTATGAGCGAGTAGAAGGCTCGCGGGCAGCTCGAAGGTGAGCGTCGAAAATTCACTTTCGGAAAGTTGGGCGACTACAAAATCTGACACAGCTTCCGATAGACGAGTCGGAATTAGTGCTCGAGGTCTCTTTTAAAAAATGAGTTTCGCGACGATATGCTCAAAGACTTGGATGCTTGATGGCCGACTCGTGCACCACTCGTTTGCTGCACACGTAGCCTCAGGATCGTCTGTAGCACACGCAGCCTCACAATCGTCTGCTGAACTCGCAGCCTCACAATCGTCTGTAGCACACGCAGCCTCACAATCGTCTGCTGCACACGCAGCCTCACAATCGTCTGTAGCACACGTAGCCTTGCGACTGTCTGCTGCACGCGTAGCTTTACATTGCAGTCCGATTGTGTGTGGGTTCACCTCAGCCTTCCAACAGAGCTAGCGAGCGATACAGGCCTACAGCAGTTTCCATTAAATAAGACCTACTGTCAGGCAGTCATAGTAATAATAATAATAAATATAAATAATAATAATTATACTAATATAAATAATAATAATAATAATAACAATGCTACCCCAAAATAATTAATTCACTTTCTAGGCCCATTATATATTTGCTGCTAATGAGGCAGGCCAGTTGGCTAGTGAGAGCACGCACAAGGTGTCACCAAGAAAATAGCACACTAAGAACAATTCAAGCGGACTCGGCAATTGCAGCAAAGATTAAGTAGACGATTAGCTTCTTTTTAAATTTTGTCAAGTCAGGCATCGTGTGATGACGTCAGTCGCTTCGTGCTTTTTGGGAGCGTACAAACTGAATTTCTCCAAAGGAGATCTGAGGTTGAGTTGAGGCTTAACGCTTAATGATTCGCTTAACGCTTAACGATGAGTTTGAGCTGAGGTTGAGTTGAGGTTGATCTTGAGGTTGGTCGAGGCATAACGCTTAACGATTCGAATCGGAAGCGTATCGGTGAGTACCGTGCAAAACCCGATTAGGAAGAATTTCGGAAAATCATTCCCAGAGTAAGACAATGAAGGGACCTAAGAGTGAGTGGCGGAACCTTGAGGTCGATGCGCAGCTGGACAGGCAGCCACTGCAGGTCGGTGATGAGTAGCGTCATGCGGCAGCTGCGACGTTCAAGATGGACCAGCCTAGCTAGCTGCAGAGTTCTGCACCAGCTGCTGGCGGCCGATTTCGCTCGACCTGCGAGCTCAGCAGTCAAGACGGAACGTCACGAACGCAAGGACCGGCGTGGCTGAGGCGCCCTAATCTTTTCCGTGTTGTGTGCCTTGCTAGTTTGCCTCGGCGTGATTCGGAGCGTAATGCTACCAGCCTGCTGTCGCATTACCCGACGGCCACGAGTGTCTTCGTGTTTGTTTTCGCACGCCGGCTTAAGGACGATACTTGTTTGCTTTTGAATCCTCGATACGCTGCATGTCACTAACCGCACGGGTATCGATTCTCTTGAAGCACGCTGCAAAGTGTCTGGCTAGAGATTGATTTCTCGAGGGTGCTACACAAACGACCTATTATTGTTCCTGCTACTGTTATTATTCACTAAAGCAGATCCGAGTTTTTGAAATGGTACATCGGAGGGCCGAGTAAGGGAGAGTCGGAATGGCGGCCTGAGGGTAGTAGAAAGTAAGCTGAGGTCTTCACTGCGGAGCTGAGGCGGTCGTCTAATGAAGAGTCATTTTGGAACAGGACACCTAGATTGCATACACAGGCTGCAGGAGATATATTGACGGAGCCCGTTTTAGGCTTAGGCTTTCCAATTTCCGAGTAACACTAGGTTTTCCCCATAACTAGTAAGCTGGTTCGATTGTCATTCAATTTGAGAAACTTCTGCTACCAAACAATCGCAAATGTTAGCAATACATGCAGCAAATTATTGTGTAGTGTAGTTGAAAGAGTTGGATGGACAGAGCTGTCAGACAGAGAGAGAGATAAGGGCACAGAGGAATAGCTAGCCATTCGTGTGCTGCATGAAAATGAAAGCTTTATTGATTTTGCGAAACGAAGTAGGCCAAGATCAGATCCCTGAGGTACCACATACTTTAAAAGCTTCCTTGATGACCATTGCCAGTTGCTTTCAACACTGAGATCTTTCACTGACCTGAGCAGTTGCAGTGGCAGGTTTTCCGAGGCGGGATGAGAGGCGCTTAAGAAGGACTTGTCGATGAACAGTATAAAAGCAGAGAGATCGAGCAGAACGAGTAGAGAGACTCTACAAAAGTTGGCATTCCTGCACAGGTTGTAATATACACTTGCACCTTTGCGGACTCTGTGAATTGATCGCTTCTAAAGCCTGAATTGAACTTCATACAAGGTTTTGAAGTTGTTACGCAAGAGTTTAGTGGGTCTGCCACTACGGCGTCTTTGATGAAAACGGCAGCAAGGTTACCGGGAGTAGTTTGCTCCAAGTTCTCATTGTCCAGTGTTGCCATTTTAATGAGTGGCCAAATAAAACTTTTTTGAAAAGTGCAGGAACAAGACATAAGGCCGAGGACACGATTATTTACAAAGCTGGCTACGCATGGCAGTAATAATAATAATAATAATATTGCACTTGATAAAGCGCCCTCAGAGAACTTAATCTCTTTCTAGGCGCTTTACATTTGCTGCAAAGTGATACGCAATAGAATAGTAAGTAAAATAGCAGGTCTATGCATAGCTGAACGAGAACAGCAAATCTAGCACGGTCTGGTGAGGGATAGCTGTCTTCTAAGACTGGTAGGTGAACTTCAAGACGAGGCTTGGCATGAGAAAGTGGCAGGCTTGAAGGTGGGCATTGAGGTAAGGCAAGGAACTGAAGTCGAGTAGTCGAGTAGGCATGCTACTTGGGGACGTGATTCAAGTAGTAGGGGACATGATTCCAGTGGGAACGTTGTTGCCTTAGGGATGAACTCTCCGATCTTATGAATATTGCTGACAAAGAAGCTGCGTAAGCGATCTGCTCGATCGCTACCAAGGATCACTTGGAGAAGGTACCAACCTGGAAACGGTTAAGGACATCTTCGGTGGTCAGTGTAAGCATTTTTGGATTGAGCTTTAGTGTAATTTAGCGTACCTTTTTACAGCTAGACCTCAGCCTTAGCTAGGACGGATTCGTGATGAAGAAGCTGCACTAAGCCTGCAGAGCATGCACACACTAAGCCTGCAGAGCATGCACACACTAAGCCTGCAGAGCATGCACACACTAAGCCTGCAGAGCATGCACACACTAAGCCTGCAGAGCATGCACACACTAAGCCTGCAGAGCATGCACACACTAAGCCTGCAGAGCATGCACACACTAAGCCTGCAGAGCATGCATACACTAAGCCTGCAGAGCATGCACACACTAAGCCTGCAGAGTATGCACACACTAAGCCTGTGGAGCATGCACACACTAAGCCTGCAGAGCATGCACACACTAAGCCTGCAGAGCATGCACACACTAAGCCTGCAGAGCATGCACACGCTAAGCCTGCAGAGCATGCACACACTAAGCCTGCAGAGCATGCACACACTAAGCATGCAGAGCATGCACACACTAAGAGCCCGAGGAGAAGCAGCTCGTGCGTGCCCGAGGAGAAGCTTGTGCGTGCTGACACTGGGCATGCTGCCACTAACCACATTTGCATGCTGAATAAATAAATAAATACTAGTTGATTTGACAGCCTCTTTTGTGTAGCGACAAGAGAGCCTTTACGGATATCATCACCGCTTACAGCAGCGATATAGGATTGCTCACCGCACGATTAGATCCTACAATCTCAGGACCGAGGTCGTGAAAAGCAACCACGTTACCTAGTGTGCCATCGCGGCTCACCTACCCTGTGCCTGTCACCCCTAACCATGTTATTCTCGTTGTTTATTGAGCATTCTACCACTAACCATCCGATCGTGCTTTCTTTGCAGCAAACGTAAAGCGCCTAGAAACAGAATGAGTAATCTGAGGGTGCTTTATCAAATGTATTATTATATTTATTATTAACTGAGCGTGCCCGAAGAGTAACAATTTGTGCCCACACAATGCCTACCCTCAGCTTACGGTGCCGATTACTGTGTACCCATACTACTAAGCAGCAGGTTTAAACCTACACAAGCTAGCAGGGTCATAACTCTGCTGCTGCAGCGTCTGACTAGGGTAGGGTAAAGGTCAGAGGGGACAGGGCAAAAGGTCAGACGAGTACTTCTTGCTCCGACCAATCACTGCCCCTCCTGGAGAGAAGGCTTTGGGTCTGAGAGGATGGTGGCTTTGGATAGCGTGATAGAAGTCATTCCACCGAACAAAGCCCTGACCGAGTAGACTTTCTTGAATGCATCTAGCCTCAAACAATATCTAACCTCTAACCTGCTTCTGCTTTGAATTGGTCTCCTCAATACCGACTCGATAATACCAAAGAATTTAACTGTGCATGATCCAGCGGCATCGGATTGGAGAGCCGCGGTGAGTGGGGCAGGCTGTAATCGAGACGCTAGTCAGAATTAGCAAGCAAACCGACGAGGCTCTTATTCCAACCAAAGTTCAGGCGAAGTCTCTTTAATTAGCTGCCATTTGCAAGCCACCCCAACCTTACTGCTGCAGGTGCATAGCGCCTACGATGCCCACAGAAACTAGAAGCTAGGCGGACTGTGACAGATTTGTAGCATCCAATAATTGGCCGAGACCTTGAAACGGCACCGCCACAAGCTTTTCCATAACCTTCTGCTCCAGTCCTGGTTCGGGGGCCCGGTGCTCGACAGTTGCCGCCTCTCGCACCGATTGCCTAGTTTCAGAGGCCAGCCGTGATGGAGCTGCGTTGACCCTCCGAAGCGGCTCGCACAGGATCGCTTCCGGATCGCCGGCGTTCGATCGAAGGACGCCGGCGGCCAGCACTACCCGGCGGCCAGCACTACCCGGCGGCCGGCACTACCCGGCGGCTAGCACTTGCATCGATTCATTCGCTGGCTCTCAGGTCCGGAAATAGCTACCAGCAGAACGAGCTGAACGAGGCTACCCGTAGATCTAGGCAAGCCCATCGGGCCTGCCTAGATCTACTGGCGGGCAATCTGTTTGCTCAGGCTGCTGACTGCTGCTTTCATCTGGGCAGCACCCGTCCGACGTCGGCTGCGTCGGCCGCCGACGGCCGGCAGCCTCCAGTGTGCAGCAGCATGGCCGCTAATCTGTGCCCTGTTGATGCAGTCTGCTGCTGTCACGGTGAGACAGATTCGAGACGGACACCTCTCACTGCCCAAGCAGCGATTATCTGTCTGGCCAAGCCACTGTGGGAGCTGAGCACCGTATCCTTAGTTGCATAAAAGAAAGCTGTGCAGCAGACACTCTGGTGTCAACCGTCGGCTCAGCAATAGCCGCACCGTCATCGACTTTGTACGCCGCTGTAAATCCTTTTCAAGAGAGCTGCCTTGAAAAGCCGACCTCTTAAGTTGGTCCTCAATGTGGCTGCTTGCTTGACCTACATATCTAAGATGTTCCAGTCCGGGGCCTCTTTTTTCCTGCTAATGGAGCTGTAACGGCTTCTCGTCCAACAGCTGATACAAGCCGCCAGCGCTCGCACTCCGATCTACAACGTCGGTCGCGGTCACCTTGACCTACCACACCCACCGTATTTATGGAACGATTGCGAAGTGAAAGGCATCAGCTGACAAAAGTCTTCGGTCGAAAGAAAGTGTTCTAAGGGGGCCGTGAGGAGGCCAGTGAGGCTGCCGTGCCTCGTCAGCCACGTGACGGTGAAGGTGGAGCTAACTACAACCGGCTGGTTCTGGACGTCAGCGCGGGCGGCGATAGGACGGCGGACTTCGCTGGCTGCTACAAAATCCTGCGCAATGGTGGCATCTTTCCTTCTCCTGCAGATCCTGGCCCGCCGCCTCTCAATGCGCCCCAGCTCCGCGCTATTTCTCGACCCGCGATTGCAGCTGCGGCATAGAGGTCTGGCGAGCCGTGCCTCACTCTGACTGACTGCTGCTGGCATGCCGGCCGAGAAATCTGCCGAATCGGCTCCTGGTCGTGCCGGCCATGACACTGCCGACTGACCTTCGCGCACAAGCTCGCTCCTAGGGCAGCTGCCCGGCTGGCTTCGGCCAGTACCCAGCAGCCAACGTCGCCTCTCCGAGGCTCTGCCCATCATGAAGAGGTTTAGGATGGGTTTCCTCGACTCATTGCACAGCTTTACTTGAGGACCCTGTCGTTCTACTCCTGGCATTGAAGGGCTGAGCCTCGATGGCCCGCTGGGCTCCGAAAGGCCGGTTCGTCAATGCCCTAAAGGGGAGCTGGTTTAGACGCCCGGAGTCTCGCTGGCTACCTGCTTGTAATGTAATGTAAGGCATGCTCGCTCACAGCCCAAGCGGCTTTCGGTATGCATTGGTTGCCAGTGAAGACCACAGAGATGATGGTATAGGGTCTTCAGGAGATGAACTCCTTTTGCTAGACCTAATTAAGGTAGCCACATCGCATGCAGAAACCTCGGCAAACCTTTTAAGGAAGGTCGCAGGCTGCGATTCCACATTTCTTTTACTCTGAGGGGGCTTAATGGAAGCACGAATGTGCACAATTTTTTCAGTAAAGAATTCTGAAAACTCCTCAGCTGAGCCGCTAATATCTGGGGAGTCAGACCTATCAGCATTGGCCAGTAAATCGTTTACTGTCTTATAAATCTGTTTCGCGTCCGACTGGCAGGAATTCAGTTTTCGAGTAAAAAAAGAATCCTGGCTTTTTTAAGCTTCCGGATGTAAACTCGACGGAAGTTTTTGATATCAATTAGATCTGGATCAGACCCAGATTTATTAAAACGACGTTCAAGCCTGGGCTTAACACGGTGCATCTTTTCAATTTTTCTGTAAATTGAAAGGAATCTCCCCGACTCTGTTCAAAGATGGAATGAACGAGAGCATGCTTGTCAAGAGCACTCCTGAGTGTCGTGCTCACTGCATCAGTGAGGGTATCATGGCTGTAGGTCGAGTCTGCGTGCAGATCAAGAAGATCTGCATTACAGATTTAAAAAATGTGTCAATGTCAATCCTTTTAAGTTATGTCGCTGGACAAGTTCGATCTTACTGTATGCACAGGAGAGCAGGAACAGTAAACGAGACCAAACAATGATCCGAGAGGGTCAGCGGGCACACCACAAAGTCAGTAGGGAAGACATCCTTAGTGATCACGAGATCTAGAATGTGGCCACCGGCGTGGTTGGTGTGATTAGTGTGTTGGACCAAACCAAATTTCTCCAGACAGTCAAGACATGAGTGGACCTGGTTGTTGATAGGGTTTTCAGCGTGAATATCGACTTCTCCAGCAATCAGTAACGGCCTGTCACACACATATATTTTAGCGAGGAACTCCGAAAACTCCTCTATAAACAAGTTTAGACAGCCAGAAGGAGGTCGGTATAGCGCAACAGTAAGAGGCATTGTCTTTGATAAGGACCTGATTGCAACGGATTCCAGCGATGGCCCATGTGAAAAACTGTGCATCTTATAGCCAAACCATTCACGAACAACAATTGCAACCCGCCATCAACCTTATCAGAACGCATGGACTGCCAGAATGAGAACCTGGCGTAGTTCGAGTGTATGCCGGCTCCTCTGATGAGCCTGTGATTTGGCACGGACACAGGCCGGTAACCCCCTGGTGGCCAGATGGTGGATTCACCATCAGGGTCGGCCGGTGCACAGCTGCGGTCCACCTGCGATATGGCATGGACACAGGCCGGTAGCCCTCTGGTGGCCAGATGGTGGACTGGAGGAGGGTCGAGTGGGAGAAGGGGGCGAAGGGAGCCTGCCTACTTCGGCTCCGTGAGTCTTGTGCACTAAACCGTTGGTGTTGGTTCTGTGCCAGCGTTCTGTATGCCGAACCACACCTGGGTGAGGTGGTCTCACATAAACCGCTACTGGAACACGGCGTCATTCAAGTTTCGGTAAGCAGAAATGCGTCTAGCTTCTCCTGGGTCACCTGATCGTGGATAAGCAGCCCCTTGGTTTTAGCGAGCGGACATTTAGTAGGCGGAATTTAAGAGGTCCTCCAACAACTGCGAGACGCCGATGAAGTGGCATGTATTCCAGTCGGCATGTAGCCGGCCCGGCAGACGCGGACCCTTCGAATTTGAATTGGACCTTAGTCAAAGGCCGCCGGTCGACATTTCATAACAAGCTGAGGCACGGCAGATGAGCTACTACCGCAACGAGTACTATTCAGTACTATTCAGCGCTTTAAACTTATGGCTCGTGGGTTTGATAGCCGAGCTATTGATAGGGCGAACGTAGGATGCAGGAAGGTTCTCACTGACCCGCCCAAGAAGGCCCGCCGGTAGGTATCGACTCATGGCGACCTTATGCTAAGCAGGTTCTGTTTTGTGTAGCATATCCGAGGACAGCTTATTAGTAGTCACAGCGAAGATGCCATCGGAATACCCGAAGGTCAGGTAAAGGTCCCGACCTCCTCCCTAATTACGCGAGTCGTACTTTCGGCTTCTTTGTGATGGAAGTTAAAGCGGCAGTCTTGCTCTTGGTCTTGCTTCCAACTCGCTCTGCCCACCGAACGTTAATGGGATTCACAACGTTTACTAGGAGGTAGGAAATGGCCCTACGCGATACACATCCCAGTGAATTGGAGCTGGCTGCCGCTGTTTGTGTTTTACTTCAATCAGCGCAGAGGAAGCCGCCTTAAAATCCGATTTTTGAAATTCGAGCTTAGAGTGTCTCATAAAGGCGGGCTTTCGCGGAGCGAAAAACGATTTCACTGGTCAAGTCGTCCGCCATTCCTGCAGCAGGCGTGGCCTGAACTGTGTAAATGATTAGTCACTTACTAATTCTTGCCCTCGTCTTGGCCGAAGATGTAAAAATAATAATAAAACATTTGTATAGCGCCCTCAGAAAACTGTATCTTTTTTCTAAGCACTTCAGAGATGCTGCATATAAAGCATTACCAAATGACTGGTGGTAACATTCACAAGTAGCAAACATAGTGTAACCGGGACATGCACACGAAGGGCGAATGACAAAGATACACCAAATGGTATAATCAACAGGTGCGTTTTAGGCTTCTTCTTTAAATGTCGTCATGTCAGGAAACTTGTTTTGGCGTGCGTCGGTAGTTAAGAACCGGGTTGTCTGCTGAGTCTGAGTCGCCTTTCCGAAGTTTTGAACGCTCCCCCCCCGAACCGGAGTGGTGATGTATGCAACGAAGACTCGAGTAGGTAGGAAGCAGGTAGGAGAAAGACTCGCCTTCTAAACCAGGCTTAGCAGTTCCACTCATTCAGCTACGCCCACGAATCTGAACGTAAGGGTTAAATGCTTACACTTCGCGACCTAGGTCGCAAGTTTGCATTCTGGAGCAGGCAATTCTGTCATTCTCTCTCTCTCTCTCTCTCTCTCTCTCTCTCTCTCTCTCTCTCTCTCTCTCTCTCTCTCTCTCTCTCTCTCTCTCTCTCTCTCTCTCTCTCTTTCTCTCTCTTTCGCTCTCTCTCTCGCTCTCTCTTTCTCTTTCTCTCTCTCGCTCCCTCTCTCTCTCTCTCTCTCACTATCTCTCTCTCTCTCTCTCTCTCTCTCTCTCTCTCACTATCTCTCTCTCTCTCGCTCTCTCTCTCTCTCTCTCTCTCTCCCTACTCTCTCTCTCTCTCTCTCTCTCTCGCTCTCTCTTTCTCTCTCTCTCTCTCTCTCTCTCTCTCACTATCTCTCTCTCTTTCTCTCTCTCTCTAGTTCTATCTTTGTCACGATGGGCTACAGCTGGGGCCTTTCTATCATGAATCCACGTGCTGCAGCCTCTTTGACAACGAGCCCTGACGCAGACGCGTACGTCTCCGGTACGGAGGCCTCTAGTCGTGCCAACTCCACGCATCAGTGTATTACAGCCCGGGGAGATAAACACTGTGCCGCTGCAGTGGGTCAATCTCCGGATGCGGTTCATCGACCTAGAAGCTGAGCCTGCATGGGACCCACATCCTGCCTTCGTTGCCCTCCCTGCAGCCCGGGGCTGCGTGCAAGAGATGAGAGCCGCAGCCTCGCAGCACCGAGAACTTCCGCCGTAACCGGCTACTGAAACGGCTGGCAGCACGCAGCGATCCGAGAAATCGATCGGGCCTCGATGCTAATGGAGCGAAGTCAGATCGGCTCTCCTTGAGGAGGGCGGCGCTTTCCCTCGAGCAACTGTCGGGCAATGCCGAGGTCGCACGTCCGGCAGTCTATCTCGAGGGGCCCAGAGAAGACGAAGATGGCCGCTGGCGACTTCGGCGACAAATTTAAACTTGTCGGACGCTGGCACTCGAAGCGTCGAGTCTCCCGCCAGTCCAGCAGCGTCTCGCTTATTTCGTAACGGCACTGCACTAAAATCCGCTCTCGCCTTCGTGAGCTAAGGCATTCGGGAGTACCAGATATTTCCAGATTACGAGCTTCGGTTTCATCAGAGATTGACCGCCACTGCTGCCGAAGTGTGCCTCCGGTCGGCCATCCCTGGCGACCCTGCACTCGCTCTCGAGAGCCGTCACTCGTAGGCTTTTGACGAATGCGACGGCGAGACGCCGGAGAAGGTATCGCATCAGTGCACATGACGTTAGGGCTAGCTCAACGTGCTCGCCTGCTACGACCTAACGACTGTCGTTACGAATGCTGACGCTGATCGTGTTATCACTAACCACATTGACAGCTTCATCTTCTTATTATTATTCTCATCATTAGAGCAACATAAAGACGGTTGCTGCTGCGCGATCAGAAGAAGGGAATTTTTTTTCTATTCGTCAGACTAGAGTAGTGCAGCTAGTGCAGCTAGAGTAGTGCAGCTAGAGTAGTGCAGCTAGTGGCTTCGAATTATCGCGCAGAATGTCCAAGTGTGAGGGAGATATGCTACGTGGAGAGTGTGAAATACTGCTGCCATGTGCTCTGCTTCTCTCTACCCCTCCCTCCCTCAGTCTCTCTGCACCTTCCTCTCTCCCACTCTCTCACTCCCCTCCTGTGTCTCTCTCTCTTTCTCTTACACTCTCTCGCTCTCCGTCTCTCCCTCTCTCCGTCTGTCTGTCTGTCTATCTGTCTGTCTGTGTGTCTGTCCGTCTCTCTCCCACACTCTCGCTCCCCGTCTCTCCCTCTCTCTCCGTCTCTCCCTCTCTCTCCGTCTCTCCCTCTCTGTCTGTCTCTGTCTGTGTGTCTGTCTGTCTGTCTCTCTCTCTCTCTCTCTCTCTCTCTCTCTCTCTCTCTCTCTCTCTCTCTCTCTCTCTCTCTCTCTCTCTCTCTCTCTCTCTCTCTCTCTCTCTCTCTGTCTCTCTCTCTCCTTCTGTCTCTCTCTGCCTTTCTCTGTCTCTCTCTGTCTCTCTCTCTCTCTCTGCCTCTCTCTGTCTCTCTCTCCTTCTGTCTCTATCTCTCCTTCTCTCTCTCTCCTTCTGTCCCTCTCTCTGTGTCTCTCTGTCTGTCTGTCTCTCTGCCTCTCTCTGTCCCTCTCTCTCGCTCTCTGTCTGTCTCTCTCGCTCTCTCTCGCTCTCTCTCTCTCTCTCTCTCTCTCTGTAACTCACTCAGATCATCTCATC
This sequence comes from Cristatella mucedo, assembly GCA_009760855.2. Classification (NCBI taxonomy): domain Eukaryota; kingdom Metazoa; phylum Bryozoa; class Phylactolaemata; family Cristatellidae; genus Cristatella; species Cristatella mucedo. The sequence continues at coordinate 639,838 of WPIO01000016.1, forward strand.
TTTTTCTCTTTTCTTGCATTCTCTCGCTCCGTCCTACTCTCACTCTCCTCTCCATCGGTCTCTTGCGGCCTCTCCGTCCGCATCTACGCCTCCCTCCCGCTGTCTCTTTATCTCTCTTTCTCCGCCTATCCCTCTGTCACTCTCAATCAGGCCTTATTGTCGAGCAGTAAAAGCGAAAGTCAAAGGCAGCGCGACCGGGCAGGGTGCCGATCCCGCCATGCCGTCCATCGGCTGAGTCCGATCGTCCGATCTAATTAGTATCCGGGCACTTACCCTCGCAGCCTCTTGTGCTCGGCATTCATTTTGAAGTGGCGAACGTGTTTGCGCTCAGCTTGCTGCCGCCGCCGGCAGCGGAGCGGGCCTTAGTCCTCTACAGCGTCTTTGTGGGTTTCGAATGAATTATCTACGACTCGGGCCAATGACTGTCGTCACCCCGTCACTCAAGAGAAGCCGAAGCCTAAGTCACTAGAGTAGAAAGACCCCAAACCTCGCCGCCGCCGATGCTCGTGCACTTACTGCTGACGAATGACAAAGCCAAAGAATACACGTGTAATTTATTTGTGTAGCGCCCTAAGAGAACTTGGTCTGTATTCAGGCGCTTCTCGTATGCAGCTGGGCTTGAGCCTACGACCTCTGCCAGACCTTGGTCAGGGCGAGCACCTTGACCACTGGGCCAAACCAGCTCGCCAAATGTGCACGGCCATTGAGGTACTCGACGTTACGTCGTAGATGTACATACACTTACGTTAATGTAAAGTCATAAATGTAGCACCAACGCTTTTGACGAGCCTCCCTCGAGGGAGACTCGCTGTGCGTCTTCCTTTTTTCACTCACTGTAGTTTCGCGTAGTGTTCTGGTGTCGGTTAATAACCGCGCCGAGTAACTTTTATCAGCAAAGTTCACCGGAGAAACACCAGCTCTCGGTTGGCCTTATTTTCATCCATGCTCGTATGAGTGCGTTCGACATATTACTGCCGGCGTAGACCTCGGTCGGGGCGAGCACCTCAACTACTGAGACAAACCGAGTCTCGCTCGTGACCTACGCTTTCACAGTGGAGACAATTAGAGCGCTCGGACCAGTAGAGAAGCGAGTGGCGTCTACTTACTCGAGATGCAGACGAGCCAGCAGAGGGCGCCATCTCATGAGTCGGTCCGAGCGTAAGTACGTGCATGCGCGTGCATTGGTCCAGCGACAGGCTCGGGTGGTGGTTAGTCTCCCGGGTTCCTCGCAAGCAAGCCGTCTAGAACGGGGGGACTTGCTCGGCGCGTAAACCTGCAGCTGTGCCCTCCGCCCGCGCCGAGTTCGAGACGTCAAAACGTCAGCCGCTGCGGCCCAGCTGGCCACGCGGCCTTGACTCTGGTCCCTGCGCCATTACAGCGCCACGTAATTTCCGAGCACTTCGCGACGACCTGAATCCGCTTAGCCTGGGCGCTTTGTCCGAGCGCTCGCTTCGCGTTCGCATAAAGTGCTGGCCCGGCAATCGCCCGAGTGCGCATTCTCCCATCCGCAGACGGCCGGCTCGGGCGCCGCCGCTCTCGCATCTACCGGCGTCAATATCCGCAGACTCGACTCCTCAGGACGCAACGCGCGCGCGCGCGCGAAACACCGTCGGGACGCTCGCGGCGTCGCTCGGCCGAGCGACGCCGCGGAGAGGCCGGCTGGCGTGCCGGCGCCGCGCGCCGCCAGAGCAGCGGGCCGCGGCTGGTAGACTCCGATCCTTGCCGACAAGCTAGCTTGATTGAGTAGGGCCCAGCGTCCCGGACAGGCACGCGACGCGTCCCATAGGTCTCCAGGCCGCGAGCGGTTCCTATATCGAGCGGCGAGACGCGCAGCTGCGCTTGATCGTGACCGCCAGCCCCTCCGTTTGCCAGTCGACTTCCCAGACGGACGATCGCAATTAGCGACCTTCGCGAAGGCCGGATGTAGCTCCGTTAGCGGCCTCCATAGCGCCGCGTCGGCTGGCGACGGCACCAAAAGGAGAGCTGAGCTGTGTCAGCCGAGCCACGCCCCTTATTGGGGACGCAGAGTTTTAAGCGCACGAATATAGGGCACCATGCCGGGCCGACAATTTCGAGCTTCTTGGGTTAGAACTCCATTGCCACGCCACGCTGGATTGGCCCGGTGCTTAAGGTGCCTCAAACCAAGATCTAGGTGAATGAAACTATGAGGTCGTTGAGGTCGTGGGTTCGAACCCCGTGGCTCTGTTCCGTAGACGGTCTTGCGCCCTCCAGGATCTCGTGCGACCGCCAGGCCGACCTGCTTCGTAAGAGCCCCGCTTGTTAGCCGCGAAAAGGCAAAAAGTGGCGCTCGCCGCCGCTGCCGCAAACCGGCGGCAGCGGCGGCGAGCTCGGCCACTCTGGCTGGTTGGCCTCGCGGCGTCCGCTGGCGCGAAGCCGTGCGCGCTCGGCTCGCCGAAGGCGCGCCCACATGAGCGCTAGCGCCTCGAGACGTTCCCGGACGCGATCGGGGCAGCATCCGGGCGAGAAGGCGAGTCTTCTGCCCACCCTCGGCGCCCCGGGGCACGCCGCCTCCTTTGCGTCCGAGCCTGTCGGCCTCACCCGCCGGCCTCACCACTGGGCCCTCTTTGTGGCCGGAACGCCGCCCCGGTGGCCGGTTGTGACGGGGGCGCTCGGAGGCGTCAAAGACAAAACATTCGGCGGAACCCAGTCAGCATAGCGGGGGGGGGGGGGCGCCCGCTGAAGGACGGTGCGCCTGAGGCTGAGATGAATGGACAGGCTGAGCTGCTGCATCAGTTCAAGCCTGTTCGCGCCCTCAGGTCCTGTGTGGACAATAAATTAGCTGTCCCATTCCTCCGCTTAAAGACAGTTGGCGACAGAAGCTTTAGCTCTGCAGGTCCTAGACTGTCGAACTCGCTTCCACAATTCTTACGCAGCGACAACTACTCTCCAACTGCCGACTATGGCACATCTTTTTCAGCGGTCCTGAACTGCTACTTCTATGCTACTCACTACCTCAACTGCTCTCCTAACTCTGCTATGCTTCCCACTTTCTCTTTGTTGCGTGAGACGAAGTCTGTTGGCTACCGAATGCGTACCGAAAGCCGCTTAGGCTGTGAGTGCGCTATACAAAACTCTCCTGCGTAACACCCACATGGTCTTTATGACTTTGTGGAGTTACTGACGGAGATACACCACCAATGGTCGTCTTTAAGCGCGAGTAGCGGCTCCTAAACGGTCGCCGTTTACCGGGCGTCTCTGAGCCGCTCGCGCGGCGGCCAGCGCTGGCGGCGGTGTCCCTCTCAAGAGCGCGTCGCTCTCGCGAGGCGCAGGCGCGCGCCGCGGCGCTCGGTCTCGCTCTGTCGCCCGACGCGAGCGACGCTGGCGGCGGGCGACGGCCGCTGCGACGCGCCATTCGCCTACGTCAGGCGCGGCACCCGCCCGCCGTCGTACGGGTGACGAGAGTGCGGGCCTGCGGCGGCGGCAGCGGCCTGCGCCGTGGACTGCCGCCGAGAGGCAATTAATTAATAGTTGATACTCATCGAGTGGCATTTCTCTCGGTCCCTCAGCCTCGGTCTCCGAGGACGAGCATGAATCGCCGCCGCCGCCGCCGCAGCAGCAGCAGCCGGTGCCGTCGGCTCGTGCCGCCGAGCGTGGATTTTTTTTAACGAACCCATCGATTCCCCGCTCAGCCGCCGCCGCCGCCGCCGCACTCCGTCCCTCGCCTTCCACGGATGAGCGCCCCGAGCGCGGCCGCTGCCGCACCGCGGATCAATCGTGCGCGTGAGGCTCAGCACACGACCGGCCGCGAGCTCAAGCGAGCCTTCCCTCGTCTGCAGCGGCGAAGCGCCGGCCGTGCGATGGCGCCGCAGCGGACGCCGCCACTACATTGGGCGGGTGTTCGGCTTAGCTCCAGCCGGCTTTAACCAGGACGACGCCGCCGCCGCCGCTCCGTCTGCGGCCAGCCGCAGTAGCGGCGGCGGCGGCGGCGGCCTGCTGCGGCGGGCGCGTCCGATCGCCGACGGTTCGGAGCAGACGACTTTTGGCGCTCAGCCGGCCGCACGAGCGCCGACGTAGACCTGAACTAGAGCTGAACTATGACCTGAACTATGACCTGAACGCAGAGCGAGCGCCGCTGGCGCCGCTCGCTGGCCGCCGCGCCGCGAAGGTGCTCCGCCGTACCTGGGATGGTGACTTTGGAGATCAGCTTCGCGAGCCTCGCGCCCAAGCCGTGGTCGTGCGCGTCCTCCTGTACGCCGCCGGCTTTGTCGCGGGCGCCCGGCGCCTGCGCCTGACCGCCTCCCGTCCTCAGCAGGCGGGCCAGGCCGTCGGCGTTGTCGCGCAGCATCGCGAGGAGCTCGAGGACTCGCTGGCGGCGGCGGCGGCGGCAGCGGCCGCGGCAGCGCTAGCACTACGGCGGCCGAGCGCAGGCGCGAGGGAGCCGGCTGTGCGCGACCGCCGGCGAGGCCGCCGCTGCTTCAGAGGCGACGCCCGCGGCTCACGCGCACTGGGCGCCGACCGCGGCCGAGGCGTCCAACCAATGGGTGAGCGAGCCTCATTGATTGCCCTTTTAAGAGCTACGTCATGAATGCTCAAGTAGATGGAATAGCGTCATTGCGTCTCACCCCCCCACTGGACATCGATTCGCGCGTCTGCCTCTGCGGCTGCACTCCCCCCCCCTCTCTCTCTCTCTCTCTCTCTCTCTCTCTCTCTCTCTCTCCTGTCTCTCCCCTCTCCGTCACCCCTCTCTCTCTCTCTCTCTATTTCCTCTCTCTCCCCTCTTTAGTGTCTGCCTGCCCGTCTCTCTTTCTAGCTACGCCTGATTACGCTGACTCTTTCACGCTATGCTCACTGCCTGATATCCGGCGTAGAGCCTCCGGTAGTCCCACGCCGAAATGCGCGCTCAAAACAAGCACTTCGTGTGTTACAATAAATTAAAATGGAAATTTCTTAATTGCTGGAATATTGGAAAGATTCGAAAAACCAGGACGATTCGTAGCTCGCTCTCTCCCTCGCCCAACTCAGTCGGCCGGCACTGGTGTGTTCCGGCGCATTTGCTACCAAGGTCCTCTGCGACTTGGCTATGAAGGGTTACTCGATTGTAAAATGTGGTCTTTGAAGCATGCAAAATTCCTGCGCCCGCGAGAACACATACGACAATGCAAAAGGACTGAATAAGGTAGCGGGGAGCAGGTAGGTGCACAGCCTCTTTTTGACTGTCATCAAATAAGATGACTCGCTGTGTCATTTCTTTACTAGACGACATTTAAAACGAGATCTGCCAGCAGTGAGTTTCAGACTTTGAGAGCATAGGAACTGAACTACCCGTTTGCATCTGTTGGCGGAGACACGGCTGGGTAGCCGTTCAGGGTTTCAGCGTTAATGCAGATTGCGGTCCGAGGCCGGAAGTTCGGTCCAGTCCTTCGAGTCTCGACAGGCCGAAATAATTTTCTGCACTTATAATGCAGCGCTCGGCTTCAAGCGGACGGATGGCGAAAGCGGCGGCACGTCGACGACGTCGCGTTGCCGGAACGTCTGGCGCTCTCGTCTGACGCGCGCGCGTCTCACGCAGACGAGCGAGTTGCGAAACGTCTCGCGTACCGAAGTTCCCACTTGCAGGATTGCCTGAGGCGAACTATCGCTCGCGGCACGGGAGCTCGGCGCGAGAATTCGGCGGCCCGCTACAAGCGAAGGCTAGGCGCTTCCGGTCATTTAGGCTACGCAAACTGAACGGGGCGGAAGTAAAGACTTGAGAGAACTGACATCCACCAGCCCTTAGCTGACCGCCTAAGCGAGCAAGTCTTCCCAGCACGCCCAGACTGCCTAAGCCCGGGTATTCTTCCCAGCATGCACTGACTTCCGGAGCGCGCAGCCTCCCCCTGCAGCGCGCCCGAGGCTTGAGGAGCGCCGCCAGCTGCGGGTGCCGACTTAAGAGCACGTAATTATTTATGTAAACAGCGTGGCTTCTACTATCTATGTGAGTCAAGAGAAGCGTCCCGAGAGAAAATGGCTCTTTCGTGGCACTTTGCACAGGGGCTGACAGCGCAAGCATTAATTAGCTAGTCATAGCGAGCACAATGCTAGCGCGAACGAGAGCGCAAATGACAATTCCGAGCTGGTTTGGTCCAGCGGTTAGCTGGTGCTCCCTGTCCGGCCAAGATCTGGCTGAGGTCGCAGGCTCAAGCCCCGTCAAGGCATATGTGCAGCGCCTGAATAGAGATTAAAGTTCTCTTGGGGCGCTATGCAAATAAATTTTATTTATATTTGTTTAATTCGCGCGCGCGAAGCTGAGGCTATCGGGAAGTGGGAGGTTGTTCGCTCCTTTCCGATCGCCAGGTCAGGTGGAGATGACGCCATAGCATCCGGTGAAACGTTTCAGGCTTTCGGACTATGAGAAACTGAAGACGCGGCGTCCAGAGGATTTGAAATTATTAGGGGCGCGGGCTACGGACGAGAAGCAGAGGCGCAGCGAGGGGTGGGCATGGCGGGACTGACGTCCCCGGGCGCCAAGGCGAAGGGGGGATGCCAAAAGCAAATTGGACTGTGCCTAGTTGTAAAAACTTTTTTATGCGAGAATACCAATCTTGTAATGCATCTCCGTCTGTAACTCCACAAAGCCATAGGGAAAATGTGGGTGTTACGCAGGAGAGTTTTGTGTAGCCACTCACAGCCTAAGCCGCTTTCGGTACGCATTCTGTAGCCAACAGATTTCGTCCCACGCAGCAAACAAAAAGTGGTAAGCATAGTTGAGTTGAGGTAGCGAGTAGCCTGGAAGTAGCAGCTCAGGACCGCTGAAAAGGAATGAGCCATGGTCGGCAGCAGGAGAGCAGTTGTCGTTGCGTAAGAATTGTAGAAGCGAGTTCCACAGTCCCGGACCTGCAGAGCCAAAGCTTCCGGTCTTTATGACTTTGTGGAGTTACTGACGGAGATACATTGCATTACATTTCATTACATTTCATTACATTTCATTACATTTCAATACATTTCATTACATTTCATTACATTTCATTACATTGCATTGCATTACATTGCTTCTTCTTATTGACGCTCTGGCCGCACACACGCGACTACGCGGAAACACCGAGGGGGGGGGCTTCAACTGCCGTGCGTTCGGCTGGCGCTCGCAGCGAGACAAGCACGCGGCCGTTCGCCCCATCCGTCCGTCTGCACTCCAACCGCTTTTCTTATCCTCTCGTCCCATCCTGCCAAGGCCACAGGCGCGTCCTTGGCGTCGCGCCAAGGGCCTTGGCAGGGCCAAGTCAGGGGAAGAGCCGCCGTGCCGCGGCTGAACAGCGACACACTATCGGACCACACAAGAATGAGAGGGCAATGTTTGTAAGCTGTGATAACCGCAGCTTGAACCTGACGGGAGTTCATGTAGCAAGTCAAGACTACGCTGTCATTACCTTTTAGGAACAAGAGGGAGTACCTACTTGTTGCTTTAAAGATCAAGTCTGAGGCGGAAAGAGCTGAAGAAAGCCTGTGAAGCCATCACTCTCAAGCACTTGACTTTGCAACAATGGGGGAGTGCAAGAGTGGACGCTTTGAAAGCTATCAACGACGGCCTGAGCAGCAATGCAGGAGAAACAAGTGGAAAACTTGAAACTGGAAGTGAAGCTGGCACTCCCCTACATTTTATTTTGAACTTCAAGCTTTTAGCTCTATTGCCATTTGGGTACAGTATCTTAAGGAAGGTTGACAGCGTTCAGAAACTGCTGCAGGATCTAAAGATGAACTTCAAAGACGCCTCTTATGACCTCCACTCTCTTGAGATTGAGCAACAAGACTGCCAAGATGGTTTGGTCTAGCGGTTAAGGTGCTCGCTCCGACCAAGGTCGTGGGCTCGAGCCCCGAGGCATATGTGAAGCGCCTGGATAGAGATTAAGTTCTCTTGGGGCGCTATATAAATGAATTATATTTATTCGATAAGACCTAAGCCAACAATCACTGCTAGATTTCTAAAGGAGATTTGAATTGTGAAGAGTTACAGTGTAACGAAGAATCCGCCTAAGGACGCAGAATTCTGAAGAACTCTCTCCTCAAGATGTTAGTCTCACGGAGGAGACTTAAAGAATAATGAAGAATGGCAAAGACATCTCCGACAAGAAATTAAAGTTAGGTTTCTTGGAAGCTTCTATTGTTTAGACGTTGATGAAACAGAGCTGTGCAACGAAAAATGTTGCTGTAAAATGCTTTTTACCACACGTCACGACTCTACACTAAAGACACAAGTGGAACTCAGTTGTTTCATTGTCAGTTATGGAGAAGATGGCTTCCTAATTTGAGTTGCCTTGCAAGTTATTCTCACCATAGCCGTATCAGTTGCCAGTTGTTCCCGTTCCTGTAGCCAGCTGAAGATAATCCTCTCGTATCTAAGAGCATAAATGCAGCAAGGTCTACTCTCTGATTTGGCCTTGTTTATTATGGATAGAAAAACTGAAAAATATTGACTTCAAAGTGTAATATGGTTTGCCACTTTCAAGGTCAGACAAATTTACCTAAGTTTAAGCTGTGACAGCTACGTTGCACCTAAAACTAAAGTTAATAAAATTTTCTCGACTCTATATGCCTGCTAGCGTGCTTTCTTTTGTATTTCTTCTGTGGTGAAACTATTTTGCAGCAATTTCGACAAGGGTAGAGGGCGTCATTTGTAGCTGCGTCCCCGGTTTTCGCTGAAAGGTCTCACTACGCCCCTGACCAGAAAGAGCTCCTAGCTGCACGACCGGGTCGTGTCAGTATTTCATTGGCCGGAGCCAGACGCTGAAAGGGAACAAACTGCAAAGATTACAAAACTCGAAGCTGCAAGATTGATGCTTAAGGGAGAGCCAGTGCTCGAAGTAGCGTGATGTGGCAACTGCATTGCTCCCAAAAGGTGAGCCTAAAAGTTTTGAGCCAACTGTAAGCGTGATTGCACAGGCCGGTAGACCAGCAAGCAGTGAGTTGCAGAAGTCTAGACGAGATATAACAAATGCGTGGACCTATTCAGATGCAGTACCCCGTCTAAGCAAGCCCGAATGTTCCATTTCGATTATGGCTATTAGTCCCCTCGGACTAGGAGATGAGCTGTTTCGAGACACCAGGGCAGCGTGGGCAGGTCTGAAGGGGAAGGCTCAATGTCGTAGGACAAGGAGCCGAGTTTGACGACTGCAGGGGGCAGACTCTCTGATCTTGTCTACCTATTTAAAAAAGATGCTGGAAAAACAATCTGCTAAATCGTCAGGACGATCGCTAGATATAATAGAACTGACTTGGAAACACGCAGAATATCGGCAAGCGTCGCGTTGACATTTAACCAGTGAGGTCAGGTCGGGTCGGAGGTTCTTACAAAAAGCTTCCCAACAACGGCTCTTTAGGCTCCGCTATTCGTATATGTGCTTTAATACCTAAGTGCGTAGGCACTGCAGTGAGAAATATTTTCGCCGGTGGTCAGATTCGCAGAATTTAGTCATAGTAGAAGTTGACAGCATTCAGTTTCGGGCGAAATACTCGATCAAGAGGGCGACCCGTGATGTGGATGGGGTCAGGCACACAACCGTCGACAGAAAATGAATCAGCCGATGAGCGAAACTCGGCATGTAAAGGTCAGCTGGGAAATCAAAATGAATGTTAAAATCATAACAGTGCGAGAGCGGAACGAGATAGGAAAAATCAAATGCAATACCCAGAGGTTTTCCGCTTTGAGCTTGGCCGATGAGTTCGAACTGGAGACAGACAGCTTTTGAAAGAACCGACTCATTAGCTAACACTCGACTCATTAGCTAATTAGGGCAATTCTTCATGAAAGTCGATTTATGTAAGGCTTCCAACTTGGCACTCCCCTAAATACGCGTTGTCGGCAATTCAAAAACTCGCCAGTGAATCTGTAAACCTTTAGACCATGATTTTACTCACCATTCAATTGCATTTCCCTTGCAGCAAATGTAAAGCACCTAGAGAGATTAAGTTCTCTGAGGGGGCTTTATCAAGTGCATTATTATTATTATTATTTGTTTATCAAGCATGATTTTGCTCAACATTCAATTGCATTTCCCTTTGCAGCAAATGTAAAGCGCCTAGAGAGAGATTAAGTTCTCTGAGGGCGCGTTATCAAGTGCATTATTATTATTAGACAACCGAATGGTTGCATTCAGCAACAAAATCGTTTTAACTGTTCAGCACACCATCCAGCAAAGAGTCTATCAGGGAACAGCCTTATCGACAACAATTTGTTAGTCTCAATCTCACCAAAAAACCCTGGTGATCTAGAGAGTCAAATGCTGCTCACATGTTGAGCTCTTGCATACCAGCATTGCTACTTATGCGCACCGAAAGCGTACAATTTGAGTGTACTATAGAAAAGACCTGCTTAACGCCCACTTAGTCCCAGTGGCTTTGTCGAGTTACTGGAGGCACGTCAAATTACGTAACGTGAAATGTCGCTATTCATGCTGATAAGAGAATAATAAATTTCTGTTGATTTAACGCGTACTTTTTTACTTAGTGACAGAAAAGCCTCGGTGACCACAACTCCTTGCAGGGTACAGCAAAAGATTTCCTACGGCAGGCTTTTAACCTGCGACCTCGAGTGCTAGCACCCATCCCTAGCGCTAACATTCACAGCCACCACAGCATAACATAGGCACTATCTTTGATTGCAAAAGAATACTTGACATCGAAATCGTTTGGAGACAATGACATGCTACTCCTTTTATTCTGGCAAGAAAAAAAAAGAATGTTATTCGAAGCTGAAGAGAAATGGCTGACAGAGAGAATTGCTCACCGTCTACAACAACACCACTGCTACTGATATCGAGCGACGTCTAATAAGACAACGAATAGCCACCGTAGCATTATGTAGGATACAAGATCTACTGCCGGGGCGCTCTCATCATCATCATCTGGTGAAAACCTCAAGGGTTGCGATCTCGTCTGCTGGGCATCATGGAGGCCGAGAGTCAATCCTAAGGACACCCTAGAGTCACAGTGACGGTGACGGCAAGGGACTGCCGTGAGCGACAACTGTTCGAATGCCAAATCCATGAAGACATCCAAACAGTTCTGGTATCGAAACATCCGACAGTTGATGTGCTGACATGAAGCAGGAAAAGGACAGCCCACTCTCTGAGCGCCTCAACGAGTTCGTCTGCGTTCTGTCACTCTGAGCTCCACCACGAGCTGCGCTACACTGCCCACGTTTAGCATATGCTACGACAGACCGGAGGATTGCAGCTACACATAACCGCAGAGCTAAACGTGTTGGGGAAGATGCTCTCCAGCCAGGCTCAGTCACGTGTCACGTGCGACGCTCGGTTGTAGCAGTGCTGCTGCTGCATTTCCGTAAAGCAAGTCTGAGTCTGTCTTTCTAAAAGTGATGAACAGAACAAAGGTCATCCAATGTGAACTTGGTCAAGTCACAACTTACTTTACTACTCCCCAACTGCTTATCGAGTCACAGCTAAACACGCGGCATTCACGACTGATGGCTGAACGAACTCGGTTGACAGAGACAGGTACACAATGAGATATGTATGAGATGGGTATGCGAGCAAAGGGCTGGATTTAGCCGAGGACACAGCAGCAGAGGATGCCTAGGTGGCAGAATATTAAAACGTCCTGACCAAAATCTGGCCGATAAATGTTTGCACCGTGCCTACTCTTCGGTTGATTGCTGCCCAATCTGGCAGCAAAAGCACGACACACACGATGTAAGAGGAGGAGGAGGACCTCGGCACGACTGGCAGAGAGGCAGAGCTTGTTACTGGACGCTCAGCACACGTCGTCGCTGTGGCGCTGCTTCCAAATAGGTAAACAGAGTCGAGCAGGGTGAGGCGGCAGCATTACAGTCGCCAGTCGAACCGGCGTAGTCGCGGGTCGACGGAGCAATCGATCATCAGCTAGAGAAATATCACGAGTCCGCGAGCCCAGCCACGCCGGGCCAGGAACCGGCAAGGCACGAAGTCGCGTGAGTCGCTTAACCTGCAGCTGCAGGATTCCAGTGGCACACGCAAGCCACTCACAGGCAAGGTTACAACTAAGGTCAAGAAAAGAGACACAGGCAGGGGTGGTGGAGGAGGTAGTCAAGACATAAGCAAGGAGGTGGTGTCGGCGGCTAGAAGCACAGTGGCAGCGCTAGACGTAGGATTAGAAGCACAGACTGGGTGAGGTACTTGCCTTAAATCTTAGGCATACCACTTGCAGACTGCCACAGGCGCTTTCGGAGCATGCTGAAGGTAATGTTTTTGAATATACTTCCGGTCTCTCATACAACCGCTATTCGACAGGCGTCACTCTACTCTTTTGTGATGTCTATGGCCAACAAGAGCGCAGACGCAGACCCAGCAGAGTTGGAGTAATAATATTAATAATAATAGAAGTACTACTAACAGTAGTGATAAGGCATTTCTATGGCACCCTCAGGCTTAGGCAGTCTGTCAATGGTGCTGTGCCCAAGAATATGAGAGGGGCATCTTGCCGCCGGCATTGACTTATCTCTCATGGAGCAGGCGACAGCCTAAGGGGGTAGGCTGCATACTGCATCGACTAGCTTCCTGTGCAACAACAACAGCTGCACAAGCGACATAACCGGATGTGCTAGACGACGAACGAGTAACCGAACGTGCACAAATGCTGAAGCGTCGCAAGACGCAGTCACAAATATATAAATATATATATAATTCATTTATATAGCGCCCAAGAGAACTTAATCTCTATTCAGGCGCTTCACATATGCCTCGGGGCTCGAGCCCACGACCTCAGTCAGACCTTGGTCGGGGCGAGCACCTTAACCGCTAGACCAAACCAGATCGCACATAAAGGTGCAGCCGAGGGCGCGAGCAAAGCAGCAGCAGCAGCTGGGTAGGGCAGAGAAGGGAGCCGGGGCAACAGCACGCCGTCCCTAGAAGCTCATTACCGCTGCACGACCGCGACAGTGGTCGCTGCCGCCATCGTGGTCGCTGCCGCCATCGTGGTCGCTGCCGCCATCGTGGTCGCTGCCGCCATCGTGGTCGCTGCCGCCATCGTGGTCGCTGCCGCCATCGTGGTCGCTGCCGCCATCGTGGTCGCTGCCGCCATCGTGGTCGCTGCCGCCGCGATGCGGTCAACCTTCGACACGTGAATGAGGAAGGATGGTGTCACCCAACGACCGCACGTGCACGTGTCACCTGCAGAATAGTAAAAAGACAGGAGCAAGCAAGCGAGGACCGACTCGGTGGTCACAGCAGAGGAGGCTACTCTGTACGGTATAGTCAAGCCTGAGCAGTACCTCTACCCTGGGCGCAGGAAGCCGACGCTCGGCGCCTTGGCTCGGCAAGGAGGCCAAGGTGACCGTAAGGCAGACTGGAAAGGAAACGGAACGGACAGACTGGAAAGGAAACACGCTGATGGAGCATAGCCTGCCGCCGCACCGACGAACCGAGTTCTGCTGCCGCCGAACAGGACTGGGTCTGCCGCAAAGCGTTTGTGAGGATGAGACGGTCGTACTAATTATCACTGTCCTGCGTAGACCAGGGAAAAAAGGTGGCAAGCGAAGCGTTCTAGTTTGTCTCCCCAGTGGCTAGATGAGGAGGAGGAGGAGGAGGAGGAGGAGGAGGATAAAGCAACTTACGCACGGCAGCAAGAATTTTTAACGCCTCAACGATAAAACTGCGCTGTGCTTGCAGCTAGCGAACCGGCTGACCGAACTTGCAGGCTGCGCACCGGCTGACCGAACTCGTCGGACGAAAGCTCGCAGAACGAGAGCAGCAGGCGCTTGCACAGAAAGGGGAATGTGCGCGATTCTATATATATATTTTTAAATATTTTTATGGGCCTTCAGATATTTTAAAAATCTTATTTTAAAAACAGCGCCCTCAGAGAGAAATCAGTCTTTCTTGGCAATATTTTTTATATATTTTTAAAATAATATCTTTTAGAAATAGAGTCGAGCAGTTTTTTTTACGATGCCGGTGCTCATGCAGTGGCCCACAAAAGCCGTCTGATCAGAACCCATACAAAAAGTTTATGGAACGATATCGACAGACAGCTATAGCAGTTGATAGTAATAATATTAATAATAATAGTACATTTAACATAGCGCCCTCAGAAAACTCAATCTCTTTCTAGGCACTTTAAATGGGCTGCAAAGGAAGCACGATCGAATGGTTAGTAGTAGCATGCTCAACGAACAAAAATAACATGGTTAGGGGTGACATGCACAGAGTCAGCACAAAAGTACGGTGAGTGGCAGCATGCACAGTATCAGCACGAATAAGAACATAAAGGACGAATAGCGTGGACCCAACAAATGCTGTGATTGATAAATAGGTGCGTTTTTAGTTTATTTTTAAATGTGGTCAAGTCAGAGGACGTCGCGACGCAAGTCGGAAGCGAGTTACAGTCGACCCTCACGGTTAATCTGTTTCAGACTCTACCACGATAGGTGCATTTCGGCAAAGTAGGATTCTCTATTTAGAAATGAAATATTTTCGTTGTTAGAGCATAGAAGACCTGTTTATGACCTTCTCAATACGGTTTTTAACATTATTAGAGCCCTCTGGACATGAAATAACATCCCTTTAGTCACCATTACATTCGTATTACCAAATATATTAGATAAAATAAGAGATTAGACGTTACAAACATTGTATTGTCATTATTGTACATTTAATTGCACACACACACACACATCTTACGCACAAACGCCAAGCTACCAAAATAGCGCGTTTGGTGATAAAGATGAAGAAATGTACAGCGCAGCAAAGAAGAGCAAAGTTACTGCTCCTCGGAAGGCCCGACTTCAGTAAGGGAGTCTTCAGGTGGTGCAGGATCTTCAACAGGTGTGCCGTCGTCTTCTTCCAAGAGTTCCATACGTAATTATGATTTTAATTGTAATACAGGGGTGTAAAATTGACTCAGACAAACGAGTGCAGACTGTCTCATTTTCACTATTTCGATCAGCTTTTAATTAATTTACACATATTTAAAAAACCAGGATAGAGTGAAGCCGCGAAAGTCGAAAAGCTAAGTAGCGAGGGACGACTGAGCATAGGCTTTGGGAGAATACTACGGACTAAAGGCGTGGTCTCAAAAGGATTTGAGGTTGGTACCAGGTAGAGGTAAACAATTAGATTCTGAACACCGGGTGGTACGATGCTTAGCCTGGTATCGGAGTAGACCTGATTGGTTGGCTGGAGCCAAAGACTGATCGGACCTACGGCAGTGAACGACAAAACCTTTCGAGTCGATGCATTGCTGGCTTGACTGGGAGCCAGTGCAGGTCGGCAAGAAAGCGAGAAGTGCAGTTGCTTGGCCTACATCCACAGCTGACCTTTTCATTTAAACTCAGGCTCAGTACAATGTGCTATAGCAAAAGAGAAAATTGAGACACTTGAGGCCTGACCAGATAAATAAATAAATACAAGTTGATTTAACAGCCTCTTTTTGTATAGCGACAGTAGAGCCTTTACGGCTATCACCAACGCTTGCAGCGGCGATAAAGGATCGCCCACCACAGGATTCGAACCCACGACCTCGGGGGCCGAGGTCGTGAAAAGCAACCACCTTACCTAGTGAGCCATTACGGCTCACCGATAAGGGAGGTCATGCAGAATCGCGGTAAGGTGACATCAAACCAAGCAAATATATACCAATAGTATGTGTTTTTTTGGGATGTCAATACATATTTTCATATCCATGCCACTTTAGTATGCATCGAGTACTGCACAAACCGAGGAGAGTGGGGCAGCCACAGCGGTGGCCATATCGCAAGGATTTTTTGCGACTGACCTCAGGTGCTCTTGAAATGCACACCTTTTTGTAGCATGCTAAATGCAGTCCCACAATTTGTTGTTTCCTGAAGGCAGACATCTTCTGAGCTTTGTAAATCTCTTAGCGCTTGTGAGCTACCCTACCACCTCCAAATTTGGCACTTGAACTAGGCCTCTGGAAAACATTCACTGAGCAATCGTGATGCAACTCTAAAACTGAGAAAAGCACGACTTCTATTATGACGATTTTATTCAAGGGATGCAAATGTGACACATTTTATTTTTGGTTAATAAGCAAGTCACCATGGATCGTGCAAACTATGTAAACTACAACTGCCGGATGACCTTGTAAGTATTCCTGATTTTATTCTTTTACTCAACGGCCTTTTCTGGCTGACGGTGGTCATGACAGAGCTAGATGCAAAGATCCTAATAGTTTACATACCTGCCCAGCTCCACGATCCAATCTTGATGCTGCACTTCGGGCACATGATCTAAAATCGGAGAGTAGACGTGGTATACGAATAAATTATTATTAATACAATTATTAATGACACTTTAACAAGACGACAGCACGGGGTACTAGCAAAAATCTGCTGAGTATGCAAAAGCCGATTCATTTCTCGATATATTCCCCAAAGTCATCTTCAAAGTGAGAGGCTGAGCCTTTCCCTAGGTCTAAGCCCAAAAAAATTAAAAGTATAGCTGTTTAACTAGCCTCATTTGCATAGCGACAGAAGAGCCTTAACGGCAATCCTAACCATTTGCAGTTGGTAATAAAGAATCGCCCACTGCAGAATTTAAACACATGACATCGGTCGTCAAGAGCGAGCACCTTAGCCCAAGGGTAACGTGCAAGCTTTACACGATCCACGTTGTTGACTCAAATCCTGCATCAAGAAAATCTTTTCTCACCCACTGCAAGCAAGATGTATTGGTGCCTTTCGCTCCTATATAATCGAGGCTGTTAAATCAGCCGAGCTTTAGTTTTTTTTTATAGAAAGTAAATGACAAAACAATGTTTTGGCCCAAATTTGGCCAAAACTGGTTGCCAGTTACCACGACTGTCAAGTCTGCATGGATGGTTTCATCACGGCACATGAAAAACTTGCTTTCAAGGTTGCATTTTTTGATGCTCTAAAACACTTTGACTGTTTAATCAGCAACACAACCGGCTCAACAGCAACAGGTTATAACAGCCCTCAATAAAAAAAAAACTGTTTGGACAGCATGGGCTGGTTGGGAAGGCAATTGCAATTTATATGGTGACTTCGGGGTAGGTTCCATCTAGGGGACTCGCATGTGGACCGAAAAGATGGCAGGCAAGCACAGTCTAAAAAGACAGTGATCAGTGACAACTAAAACCATAAAAAGATGTCTAATCACAGTCATAAGAATATACGCGATAAAACTAACACAAACAACAGAAGCAGGTCTCCAGCCAATGCAACTGCAGTATCAATCCAAATAGGTTTTTTTAAGCACTGCTCATTTGTTTGGATTACAGAGCAAATAAGATACACTCACTTCTACGAGTGGCATATACATCCGATAAGTTCTTGCTCACTACGATGAAGTGATGGTTAACAATCATGATTTATGACGAACGCACCAGTCTACATTTACCGAAAGCAGAAGATTTGTGCAAGTGCCAATGCCATTAACAACTTGATGCTTCATCGTTCACTTCCTCCTTCTCACTGACTATACCACGATTAGTAGCGAGCCCAGTGAGCCCACTTTGCTCCACGAATAGATGCATTACTCAAATAAGTGTAAAAGCTACTATATTTTAAAAATATATATTAAAAAAATATATATATTTAAAAAAGCTACTATATTTGGTGCCCACAGGCCGAGCCGGGCCACTGGAACGTTCTATTGCTCACAGATCAAGAGGCATCATGAAATAGGGGTCTCAGATTTACAGAGATCTGACACAAACATGCACGCACGCACACACACAGAGGCATATACCTTGCCCTGTAACTCTGCAATGTGGGGCTCCATCCAGCCGACCGGCTCGATGAAGACTGAGTGCGCATCGCGACACAGCGATTCCTCCAAAGCCGCAGCCCGGCCCAGGGCAGCGGCTGGCTTCGCACTTCTCACCGTCGGCTGCGCCCTGCTGCTACCGACAAACGCAGCCGGTCCCTCGCCCTTGGCGTGTTGCAGCACTGACGTGTCCTTGAAGAGGATCGCGCTGCGTGCATGCGCGAGCGATCAGACGACGATCTGTAGCACTCGCTCTCACCTGCCTCCAAAGGCACGCATGTCGTCGAGAGCTCACGCTACGATCGGTACGATCTGCTGCCCCGCAATCGACAGCATATGCGATGCCGAGGCGACACGAGGACACGGCAACGGCGGCAGCAGGCGACAAGACCAGCGGCTAGGTGCAGTGCGCAAAAATGTCGAGGAATGTCGCAACAAAAAAGAAATGCAGCCGCGCACTGCACGGGTCGGTCGATCGGCTCTGAATGAGACGTCCCGAACGCAGCTGCATTGGGGCGCCAAAGCTCACCATCGGAGTGCCGACAAAGGCATTTCACGAGGGAGCAAGGAGAAGCACACAACAGTTTGTGTGTGCAACCAGTGAGACAAGAGAGATGATCAAGCCAAATGGGAGAGCTGGGGTGCTGATGGCAGTGACTGCCGGTCAATAGCAGCAGCACTAACTCTTGCCGGGCAGATATTCACACTACTCGCTATACAAATAAATTGTATTTCTTTATTTAATTAACTCTTGCCGAGCAGCCTACCGGATCGAGCATCGAGTGCAGCTGGCCTTTACCGCGGCTGCGCGCGCGTGTGTGTATGTATGTATGTATACTACAGCTCACTGCCCACGGACTCGCTTAGCTGAGTGCACAGTAAAGTACAAAAACCTATGTGTCTTTACACGCTTCACTCCTGGAAGTACTGGTCGCCATCTTGCCATTTGATGGAAGAACTTTTTCGTTTTCATTAATAAGAATATATAAATATATATATATTTATATTATACACACACACATATATATATATATAAATATATAATTCCTTTATATAGCATCCCAAGAGAAACGAATTTCTATTCAGGCGCTTCACATATGCCACCGGGCTTGGGCCTACGACTTGGGTCATCCAATACATTCCCTTTCACCCTGGTACGAGCCAAGCACCTAAACATTGAGTATTCTATGAGCAGAGCCTGACTTTCTTACAGCCAGCTGCAGCTCAAAAGAACATTGGGATTAACAAAGAAAATACATTTGCATAGTGCCATCAGAGAACTTGAATCTATTTCTAGGCACTTCACTCCCTACATTTGCTGACAGCTGATGCAGAACACCGAGAAAGGTGCACGGCAGGCTCAAGCCCGCAAAGCACACAATGACACGCAATCCTGAATAATCCTAGCTAGCACACTGGAGCGATCTGGAGCCAGGGGTGGCGCCGAACGAGACAGCACAGCAGCAAGAGAGAGAGAGAGAGAGAGAGAGACAGAGAGAGAGACAGAGAGAGAGAGAGAGAGAGAGAGAGAGAGACAGAGAGACAGAGAGACAGAGAGACAGAATGAGAGACAGACAGAGAGACAGACAGAGACAGACAGAGACAGAGAGCGTGCACGGTTGCGGCGCTAAGAAAGATGTATGTGGCCTGATGAAGGTAGCAGTCGTCGAAGCACGATGGCACACCTCAATCGCCTGCGCTGGTGCAGGCGACTGCAATGGCTATGGCGGCTAAAATGTTAGGGTGGCACCTGCCTCGAGATGGCATGTGCTATGCTGTACACACCGGCATTTCTTGCATTTATAGACGTTTGCGGCTTTGCCGGAAAGCCCATCGCTTCTTGAAAGCAGGAAGTTCTTCAAAGAGGTGGTGGAATCTGAAGGAAGCAGGCACAAATCCTGCTGAATGACGGCACTGCAGCAGCGGCGCACTCTTGAGAGTCGGCAGATGTGGCAGCGTGGCAGAATGCTCACGCAACTTGGAGGCAGGACCGTGCGGCCACGGCAGCAACGACGCTTGCATGACAGAACCACGCCTGCCTGGCCACGGTCTCGCCCAAGGCAGGCAGCAGGAAGAGGCCGGCCGGAACGTGACAAGCAGGCAGTGCACAAGAACCTGCCTGCATGATGGGTAATCATTCGGGCCACGCTCTGCAGGCGAAACAACTTGTACGCTGGGTGCTCCTTGTCCACGCAAAAGTCCATCTGCTCGAGCATTGCCAGCTGAGCCAGGAAGCCGTCGTTGGGCCTAAGACGGCGTCACGTGCACATGAGCAAGAGGCAGCAAGTGGCAAGGGGCTGGCGGAGCCAGGCGAGGGAAGCGAGAGGCCTGTGCACGTCTGCTAAAAAGCTGGAGCGGCAACTCTGCTTACACCGACGAGAGAGACAGGCAGGGGGAGAGGGAGAGTGAGAACAAAAAAGAGAAAGAGAGAGAGAGAGAGGGAGAGATATATATGTCCTCCCATGCCCCCCCCCCCCCCCGTTGCAGCACATCGGGAGCTTGCTTACGCCCTATTCCATTCTGGGTCTGAGCCCACGGCTAAGGTGCCCTGAACCTAACCACCTAGGTCACTGGTCTGAGTCCCAAAAGCAAGCGATTCTTTCTTGCCTACTTCAATCTGGAGAGATAGCCGCCAAGGATCGCCAGCCACTGAAAAAACCAGGCTTCTGAATGAGCTGCGTGACCTTGACATCTATAATGCAAAGACTCGACGTGCACTAAGACTCCAGTGGTGTGGCAGCCGGAGGCCAGGTGCATTGGCAGAGGCCTGCAGACCTGGTAGCTTGGCAGACCTTCGCTCTGCATGCTTTCCTTGTTGAGTGCACATTAGTGAATGACACAATGCTGCAAGACAGCAGTGCAACATGGGCCACGATCCTCGCCAGCGTGCTGTCCACTGGAAAGGGGGCAGCTCGAGCTAAACGCAGCAGCAGCGAGTGCCTCCTCAGAGTGGCGCCCCTCCTCTTCTAGCGAAAAAAACAGAGTGGGAGGCAAGCAAAATTGGAGGGGTCGGTATCTCACAATCTCTGTCTTTCTAACTATTTGCAGTGGGTTTCTAGTTTCCAGCGCTACTACTTAGCTAGTTATATTAGCAGCTGGCGCTCTCCAGCTTCTGTTTTCTTATGCTTTCTGTCTTCTGCTTTTTGTCTGTTTTTGTCATTGAAATCAGCCATCAACTCACGCCCGTCGAGCGTCTGGTGCATCATGCGATCATCAGGCGAGCTAAATTTTTCTGCTCTATCAAGGCGTTTCTAGGTGGTGGTACAACGACACGCCTCTTCAAGGCCAGCGTGCAGCCTGGTGAGGTGCACCAGTCCGAAGTCCTCATTCCCCCCACCGGAGTTTCGATCTGAGTTCCCCCTTCCAGGAGTCATGCAATCCCCTTGCCGAGCCAGCCTCTCCGGGGCTCGATTGGCACTCTGCTGCTGCTGCAAGCTCGAATTCACTGATCCCACGAAGCTGGCAGCTGCTGGCATAGGAGAAGCCTCGCTGCTCCCCGGGGGGGGGGGGGGGGGGTTGGCGGGGCCCGGGATAAGAATCGCAAAGCGTCCAGAAAACCGTCTCTCTCCACAGTAGCAGGAGAGACGCTCGGATGCACCGCAGCATTCACGCGGAGCGTCATATCGGTTGGCGGTTGGCTGCCCGGTTTTGAATTTCTCTCGACGACTCACTGACTGGGCACGTACGTACGTACCTGGCGTCTGGCTTGAACCTTCGGATGTAGTAAAGCGTGTCGTCGGCAGACATTTTCAGCTTTACCATTATGTACGCAGCGGCGACCGCGGGACCTCGCGAAATGCCAGCGTGACTGCAAACGCGAACGAATAGATATGCAAGCTAACCGGGCTAACCGCCGATGCCGGGGGCGGGGCTGGCTAGCTAGCTAGCTCGCAAGCAGGCAAGCAAGGGCCGGCATGCAGTCCAGGAAAACGTCTCACCAGTGAACAATAACGCCGCCGCCAGGCGCGCTTCTTCCGGCCTCGATGAAACTGAAGCAGTCGTCGAATTTCGACAGCAAGTCTTCGGCGTCCTCGTCGAGCATTGGAACGTGCAGGCACGCCAGTCCGAGGCGGTAAGCCGAGTCCAGCGGCCTCTGGTCCACGGTCAAAATGTGAGTAACGCCAAGAGACGAGAGCTTCCGACGACACTGCACGTCGTCCAAGGAGCCGACGTACAGCTGATCTAGCAGACGCGACATGCTTCTCGCGTCTCTCCCTGGCCACGAGCGACTGCGGGCAACCGCCCGAACGATCGAAGACGGAGCGAGCACGCGCGACTTGGAAGAATGGATAATAACGGGCTCGGCGGATGGAGTTCCGCTTTGCCGGGCAACGCGCGACGCCGCTTCCCGCCCGGCACAGGGCCGTGCTGCTGGTGCTCTGCCGACGAATTGGCAGTGTTAAAGGTGACGCTGCTGCGTGTGACTGCTGTGTGGCTGATGCACGTACCATTCCGCTTGAATACAATTCGCATTTAATTTCGCAGTTTCGCCAACGCGTGCAGGCCCGCGGGCTTCCTTAGCGCCGTCGTCTGCTAGAAGTGCTGCGTCGTCTGTAGAGTGGACGACCAGTGCAGCACACCGCGCTATCAAAGTGCACTACTGCGCTTCGCGAGAATAGTTCGTGAAGCTTTGTCTGGTCAGACATTTGTAGCCCTCGTTAAGGGGAAACAAATGGAGGGGACGGTAAAGAGAAGCTCACGCATCGTAGGAGGAAACGGGGCGGCGGAGGGGGAACTCCCTTGGCTGACTGCTTGATCGAGCAGCGCAGCTGCGCGCGCAGAAGGAAACGATAGCGCCGGGGCGCGTAGGGCGACAGGGGTAGAAATTTGGTCGGGCATCATTGTGCGGTTGGGTTTCCACAGATATATTGCTAGGACTGCGTGCGCTAGCTATCGGCCAGGTGCACAGCATTTTCGAAAATATTGGTAAGCGCTGCACATGCTGGGGCCTTCCCTTGACTCACTCGACTCACCAAGAAGAGCGGCTCGTCTCAACCGCGGCAGCGCCGGTCACGTGACAATTGACCCTGGTTTGCCCTTTACTTCCTGCCTGTAAGTCGGACAGTACTGAAACTACTCTCTCTCTCTCTCTCTCTCTCTCTCTCTCTCTCTCTCTCTCTCTCTCTCTCTCTCTCTCTCTCTCTCTCCCCCTGTGTCTGTCTGTCTGTCTGCCTGCCTGCCTGCCTGCCTGTCTGTCTGTCTGTCTGTCTCTCTCTCTCTCTTTGTCTTCCTGTCTCTCACTGTCTCTCCATGTCTCTCTCCTCTGTCTCTGTTTCTTTCTCTCGCTTGCTCTCTTACCTCCACCTTGTAGCTTAGGTCATTCCGCAAAAAATTTGTTCCTATGAGTGGCTATCTCGTGGTTCATAGCAGGCCTCCATGAAAATATATTGATGGGAAAATATGTTGTATTGTATTATAAAAACTATACTGTATTTTTTACTATAGCAATATCAGTATATTGTTTTGTCCAAATGAACACTATCTATACTATTGCAAAGCTTATGGGGGCAGTTAATTACTAAGCTTTAAGTTTTAACTGCACTTCCCGAGTCCTAAGTCTGACCAAATTTTGTGGATCGCGAACTGCGTAAGTCAGTGCAGCGAATTTGCTAGAAGCAATTTTATAAATTTGCTTCGATGACAATGACAATGTATTGTAGTGCTTTTTTGACAATGACAATATATTTTATTATTGTTAGCTTTGAAAACTGACAATACAATAGCAATGCTATCGTTCCAATGCCCTGTTCATCCCTATTTTCGCAAAGCCGCACAAACTACCGGTCTACTAGAGGTATAGAAAGCTCTCTGGTGCATAACTGGATTGAGACCTCAATCTAATTTTAATCCCTTGTCGTCTGCTGGCTGAGCCGCAGAATCCGAAGATGCTAATCTTCGACCTATCGAGGCTGCTGGAACGACTGCCGGCCGACAGAAGCTCGGAGAACTAGGCGCACACACCTAGCGCACTAGCGTTCGACAACTTTGTACGCTATAGCACCAGGCGTCGCATGGACAACCCTCAAAGACTGAAGTTGTCCTCGACGGGACTATCAGACGGTCGGATGGTCGGATGGTTGACTTTGACCGTAGTGCTTGAATGATAAGCCGCAAGAGGGGGAAGGTCAAGCACGGACCCGCGTGCACTTCCGCGCATAGACTTCCGCTTATAGGCCCGGTCGTTGACGCTATTCTGCGTGGAGTAGAGTGCAGCTGTAGCCGTCTAGCGCCATTATTGGATCTACGCCAATATTCGGCCGGCGCGAGAAGCCTGCTGGGAAGGGATTATCCTGGCGGAACGCGCTGGCTTGCGTCCAATGCAATGCTATCGAGCTCTTCCGCTTGCCACAGCCTAGCCGTAATGCGAAGTAGAGTGTCTCGGTCTGTAACTGTCCACGATGCCACAAAGACTGTGTGCGGATGTTACCAAGGAGAGTTTTGTATGGCTCAAATACTCGAAGCCTAAGCGGCTTTCGGTACTGGCCGTATTGCAGTACGTACGCCGCTACCGGTAACGGCTAAAAATAATAATAACAATAAAAATGCACTTGATAAAGCGCCCTCGGAGAACTTAATCTCTCTCTCTCTCTCTAGGCGCTTTACATTTCCTGCAAAGGAGTAGCCGATGGAAACTTGGAGCCGCTTTCGCTTGGTGACCTTTGTTAAACCGAGCGGCGAATGTGATATGATTGTCCTGTTTGAGGTCGAAGTGTCAGGTCAGTGAATTGCTCATTGTTAGTGCGTACAGACATTTACTTTCGCGTATTGCCATGCTCGCTCACGAGCAGATAGACCTTTCGACGAGCCGTATGCCCATGACGCTCAAACTTGGCTCTGCCAGCATATCTCCTGTTGAATCAACTCGAGATCTAGGTGTCATGTTCCAAAGTGACCTCTCGTTAGACGACCGCATCATCTCCACAGCCAAGTCTGCCTTCTTTCAGCTCCATAACATTGCTAAAATTCGGGCTTGTTTAGATAAGGTTACCACGTCTAAGTTGGTCCATGCATTTGTGACATCCCGTCTTGACTTATGTACCTCACTGCTTGCTGGCCTACCTGCACGTGCAATCAAGCGATTACAGCTGGTGCAAAACTCTGTAGCTAGGCATGTCAGTCGTGATTGTCGCAGTTGCCACAGCACACCACTTCTCGCCGACCTGCACTGGTTACCAGTCATGCAACGGATCGACTTCAAGGTTTTGTCGCTCACTTTTAGGTCACTTCATTCTTCGGCTCCAGCCTATCTCTCAAACCTACTCCCCCACCAGGCCAAGCATCGTACCACCCGCTTTTTGGAATCCAACAGTCTACCAATACCTCGTGCAAACCTCAAATCCTTTGGAGACCGTGCATTTAGTTCGTATGCTCTCAAAGCCTGGAACTCCCTCCCGACTTGTGTCAGAACATCCCCTGACTTGACCATATTTACAAAGAACTTAAAAGCACACCTATTTAGGACAGCATTTAGTAGGTTCCTGTGATTCGTCCTTGATTTGCCTATGCGTGCGGACATTGTGCATGCTGCCACTAACCACACTTGCATGCTGACCCTGTGCATGTCACCCCTAACTATTTTATTCATGTTTATCAAGCATGATATTACTCATTATTCAATCGTGCTTCCCTTTGCAGCAAATGTAAAGCGCCTAGAAAGAGATTGAGTTCTCAGAGGGCGCTTTATCAAATGCATTATTATTATTGTTATGCTTTGGCTTGAGCAATTCCCACAGTATATTCAAATCGATTTAGTCGGCATCACTTTAACGTATATCACTTACAAGTGCACTTAATTGGTACCCTTCCAGCTAATTTTGGAACCCCCGGCTTCTGTTCAGTTCTGTGCTGTACACTGCTGCACCAGTTTGAGCCTCCTCGTGCCCCTAGGTCATCTATAGACAGTACATTAGCTGTTTCATTCTTCCTCTTCAAGACCGCTGGCGACAGAAGCTTTTGCTGTGCAGGTTCTAGGCTGTGGAACTCACTTCCGCGATTCATACTCGACGACACATACTCTCCTGTTGTGGCGAACCCTTTGTTCAGCTGTCCTTCATTGCTAATAACTACCTTAACTGCCCGCCTGACTATTTTTTTGGAATAAGCTACCTTTTGCTATTTCTCCGTTCTCTGTTGTATTTGTCGTCTGGCTGTTCTCTTGGCAGTTTCCACCACCTGCACTGATTAGAGATTGAGTTCTCTGAGGGCGCTTTATCAAGTGCATTATTGTTATAATTACTATTAGCTAAGAAATGATTAGTGCCGCTTCTACGGTCGCCGATCATCGAATCGGAGCATTGCATTAGCCCGCCCAAGTGACTACTTTTTGCATTTTCGGGGGCGTCCTTCAGCTTGGCCCAAAATGGGAGAGTAGAAAAAAAGGAGAGAATCCTCCAAAGAATGAGAGCTCCGAAAAAAAATGATGAGAGCCCAAAATGAGAGCTCAGCACTCGCGCGTGCACGAGGAGCGAGGCACGAGGCGGAGCGTCGAAGCGCGAGCGCAGCAAAGCAACGGTGCCACGAAGATTGTGGCAGTACTTGAGATCACTAGCGGTCACTGAACTATAAAGCGTCGGAGCCGGATATGTCATGATATAAATTTGGGCGGTATAACAAGTCCAATTCAAGACTCGGTTTGTCAGGTGAACAGTCAGGTGTTTGGCTGTGAGTCGGAAAGTTTTACTCTAGACCTTGAGCATGGCAGTTTCGCTTTGGGCTTCGGAGTCATTTTATGCGATGGTCGATGCTGTACTCTTGTCTCTCTCTGTGGCTATGGCATAGTCTGGTCTACATTAACTACATGGACTGGCTGATCTCAGTAGACTTATTTAGAGCAAGCGCAACGTGCACTCCCGCTTTGCAGGTGTCCGAATTCCTATTGAAAAAGGTTGCTCCTTAAATCCCTGTCAGGCGAGACGCCGCTGGAGTCATGCTGCCTTTTTGTCCAGCAGCCTTTGTGTGACACAAGAAGCTGCTTCCTAGCGCACGGAAAATTAATGGCCCAATAATGGCTCATTAAGTCGCAGGAAACTCACCCAGGCAAAGGACGGAAAAAGGAAGCTGCACCTGGAGGGTTTGGGGACCGGTCTAGGTTTCGCTCAGCTGTCTTTTTGTCGTAGACTTTAGGATTTTGGGTTACTCTTGGTGTGCCGTGATGGCACACTGGGTAAAGCGGTTGCTTTTCACGATCTCGGTTCCGAGGTCGTGGGTTCGAATGCTGCGGTGGGCAATCCTTTATTGCCGCTGCAAGCGGTGGGGATAGCCGTAAAGGCTCTTCTGTCGCTATACAAAAGAGGCCGCTAAATTAGCTAGTATTATTGTTGTATGTTTTCGGGGTTTACGGTCTGTGGTTTAATGGTTAGATTTTGTATTTTTTGGGCTTGATTTCCGAGGTTTAGAGTTTAGTTCTGAGGATTTAGGGCTCAGTAGTTAGGTCTATATATTTGTCTATATATTTGATATATTTTCGGTGCACTTTGAACCGAGTCTAGTCTTACATGCAATGTAAATTTCAGCTTTTCGTTGACGATTTGAGGATGATTTGCAGTGGATTAAAGTGGATTGTGGCATCTGCCCAGGATGTTTTATGCTATTGCCGGGCATTGCCAAAGTGCGTCGATCAAGAATTTTTTGAATTTACATGGATGTGCACATAACACGGCGTGCTTTAATATGCAATACAGCCTAAGCTCGGCTCGAGTCTATTTCTAGTCGTTCAGGGGCGGATACGGCTGATCGCAGTGGATTGTGGTAGTTTCCCTGGCCGTCGCAGTCGCATTAAAGCTTATTGCATGAAAACACTCACGCCAATACAAGTGAAATTTTCCGAGTACAATAGCCACGCAGTGTACTGTCATATGCAACGAAACAAGCAACTTTGTTTCGTTTAGTAGTGGAATGCAGTGGATTTCGTCGGATCGTGGTATTGGCCGGGGCCTCTGTAATCTATTTCAATGGACTTCGTGAGAACCAGTGTACAAAGTTGCACGAAATACCGGGGGTACACTTTAAATATATCGCAGTTTTTATATTCTAAACTTTATGGAGCTTTGCAAAGTTGATTTTTGGTGAATTTTCGGGGCCTAAAGTACATGGCGGGATTGCTGGATAGGCCTCCGTCTTTGCAGCCCATTTGCACGAGTGAGCGAGGCATACTGGCCTTGAATATCATGGGTGCACAAAATCGATGGTGTACTACAATATACACATAACTTTAAGCTAGGCAACGCTGATGTACTGAAGTTTCGTGCAATTAGAATGGGTTGTGAAAGATATCGGCGGATTTCGGCATTACAGTGAACCCCTGTAAGTAACTGGGCCGTCATAGCCCAGGAGGTAATGTGCTCGCTCTTCACGACCGAGGTTATGGGTTCGAACTCTGCATTTGGGCGATTCTTTATTGCCAACTGCAAGCGGCGGTGATAGCCGATGACGGTCTTCTGCGGCTATACAAATGAGGCTGTTAAATCAGCTAAGAATTTTTTAACGCCTGCCTGTAAATAGGAGAATTGCGAAAGCATGTAGATATGAGTCACACAGATAGGGTCCCCTATGCGGGTGCTTTGCTAATCACTAAAACAGTGGTTCTCAACCTTCCTAATGCTGCGACCCTTTAATACAGTTCCTCGTGTTACGGCGACCCCCAATCATACAATTATTTTCGTTGCTACTTCATAACAGTAATTTTGCTACTATGAATCGTAATGTGAACATTTGATATGCAGGATATATATTTTCCTTGTTTCAAATTGAACTTAATTAAAACATCGTGATTAATCACAAAGCCATACGCAATTATAGATTTTGAAGTATTCATTTCTAATTACAAATAACCTGGCCAATAATTCCGCCGGCGTTTCAATGCAATCACGCCGCGTACTCGTGGACGTATGTGCATGTGGGCAGACCCGTTTAGAGATGCCAGATGGCACGGAGCAGGAGTCTCGGTTCCAAAGACCGTCGGTAATTCGTGTTTTCCGACGGTCTTTGCCGACCCGTGTGAAAGAATCGTTCAACCACAAACGCGTGGCGACACACTTTTGGTTGGGAACCGCTGCACTAAAACATGAGTGGCTGGGTGCGACGCTCGGCAGCCTGCAACAGTCGGGCGCAGAGCGTCCGGGCGCTGCGTTCAGCTCGACTCACAGGCTAATCGCTACTTGCACACACGCTCACGCGAGAGCCCCCAGAGGGCGGGCCTCGGAGTAGGTCCGGCAAGGCTTTTACTGTGAGGCGATCGCTCCCCCTGCATCGCAATCTCGGCCACGTTGGTCTGGGCTCCGTACGTAGCCTCAATATAGTGACAGGGACGCAGCCCGGCCTCCAGCCCAAGTACAGCCCAAGCTAGGCGTCCAAACAGCGGCAGCAACGGGCACAGCTTCGCTCAATGGCTGCCGGCAGACAGTGAACAGCCGGGACATGCGAGCTTTGATGCAGTCCGGCGTTATGAGAGCAAGTCCAAGCTTGCCCGAGCTGCTACACGTCCAAGCGGCAGCGGCACTGCGTAGTTTTGCTCAATGGCTGCCGGCAGAACGCAAACAGCTGCGACGTGTTAGCCTTTAGGCACACGTCGAGTATCGATCGGCCAATCGCCCACCCCTACGAAGTAAAACGTCCAGGCAGGCTTCGAGGATCGGGAGACAACTCTAATAGAGTCCTGTATAAAGGGAGGGAGAGTGGGCAACTGTAGATACCCTAAAAAGCCCATAAGCTATTTCACGAGCATACCTGCAGGTCTATCCTACGACCAGGGTCAGGGTCAACGAAGCGCCAACCTCTTGCCCAAGTTTGGGATCCGATGAGCAGCCGCTCGCCGATTGGTTGTCGGTAAGGTGTTTCTTCAGGGAGAGGTCACTGACTGGCTTAAAGCGACGTCGCGGCCCCCTCCCGCCCCCCCCCCCGAGCACGGTCACCATAGCTGCAGCCGGGACAGAACCGCAACCTTGCCAACGAATCTAGCAGGTTAGTTGGCACTGCTTATTTGCTGGTTTCTACCCGGGGATTACCACAGGCACACGGTGTAGGATGATGTGCTTAGTGGCTGCGGCTGCCGAAAGCTAACGAATCGGCAATTTTTTGACCTGACGCATGTCGCATATCAGCATGTAGGCTACTAGACTCGAGATGGGTCCAAACTGCGCATCCAGGGTCCAGCTCCGAGCTTAGTGGTGTGGGAGATTCGGAACGCGTCGCCGTCATCGTGGGAAGTGGCGATAGAATCGGTGCCAGTCAGCCATGGATCAGCCCAGAGTGCCGAATGTCGCAGAAGACTAACGTTTCCAGTGCGACTCCGGCGGTGCTTTATAGAGTGGCCGAGCCTTTATAGTCATCGCCTGGCTAATCGACTAGCCGGCAATTGCCTCGTCATTTTGAAAGAGCTACCCATTAGCCTGCATCAGTTACTGTGCCGCAAGTCGTTAACCTGTCACGAGACTAGGTCGTGAATCACTAAGGTTGTAGAAATTTAGCTGCATACGTGTTGTATGCT
Source organism: Cristatella mucedo (assembly GCA_009760855.2). Taxonomy (NCBI): domain Eukaryota; kingdom Metazoa; phylum Bryozoa; class Phylactolaemata; family Cristatellidae; genus Cristatella; species Cristatella mucedo. Next base: position 669,997 of record WPIO01000016.1, read on the forward strand.
GGAAAAAGTCGTTTCGTTTATCCAAGATCTCCAAGATGGCAGCAGCTCTAATGCTCAGGAGTGCCAAGTGTCCACTGTGACCAATGGATACCGCTGAAAATGGCCGCTGGGGCAAATGTCCGTGTTCTCCGAATCCGATAGCCACCGCGAGGCAGATACCGGACCGACTAGAGAGCTGTTTCTGGGCAAGAGCAGGGCAGCAGCCCACGAAATTCGCCACTCGCATTCGGCCACTGCTCTCGCTGGAGCCGAAAGGGCTAGCAAGACGGGGGTGCTGTCTCACTGTTTGTCTGACTAGCGTTGCATGGTTGAAGGCATTGCCAGCATACTGTTTAGAGCTCCGGCTTTGTCTGCGAGGACAATCGGGCTCATGCCTAGTCCGGTGTGAGCCGCCCCCCACTTCAAGGCAGGCGTTTGCTTGAACTACAGTTTTCTAGAGGCTCGTCACCACCGATCAGTAGGCATTCGTGCATAGCAGGTGCCATGTGCAAAGCAGGTGCAATGCATTGCAGGCATCGTGCACAGCAGCCGCCATGACTGGTAGTGTGTAGCTGCCAGCTGACCACTACGATTGCCTGCATCGAGTTGTGCTGCACGGAGCTCACCTCCTGCAGCCTTAATTACGTCACGTGTACCCAGCCTCATTTAAAGTTAGGGCCTGTTGCATAAAAGTAGAAGTAGTAGTCACACATCTTCATGGAGGCTGTACTAAAATGATACGGCTTTGGAGCCATTCACGGCATGCACTGTACGCAGGATAGTGTAGGTGGGCTACGATGCTTTAATAAATAGTACCAAGTTATAACAGTGTATTACGCAAAGCAACAACTAGATTTTCATCGTTTTGATAGTGTAGGTGGGCTAGGATACTGGGCAGCCTGGCCAAAAGCTTACCTACGGCGATTCGGCCACAGAGTAAGAAGGTTCCGCTGAAGGTCGCTGGCGTCTCGGACGAGACATCGGTGCAGCTGTAGCAGTGGAGCCGGATACCTGCACTCACGACCTTTCTACCACGACCTTTCCAGCAGGTTAGAGGTCATAGGTGAAGCTCCCCATACAGCTTCAAATCTTCCATCTATTAAAAGGAAATAGCACAGCATCGAGAATAAATCTCTTTCTTGACTCATGGCAGGCATTGTAGAATGCCAACTGATCAGTAGTAATGGAGTGTAAAATGTGTGCAGGGCGTCATATAAAGGACCTCTGGACGGAAGAAATACTGAAAGAACTGATAGATAGTGATGCCAAAGTGGGATCGTGCAAATGAAGCTTGATATATAATTTTCATCGAATTCATTCTGATTATGTACTAGGTGTAGCGTCCTGTTGTTGTGTTAGCATGCGGTTTTTTAACGTACCTGTAGGGGCACTGGTGCTTTTTTACATGTGTGCAGGGTTCACGACACTTTGCAGAGTGCTAAAATATAGCTGACCAAGTGTACATTGCTGCACCGAGCCACTAGGACACTGCAGCTGGCGATGAAGAAGGCTGCAAGGCTAGTTCACAAGTCACAGAGGTTTAACCGCGTGTCTCCTTTGCTGAGAAAAGCTTGGGTGGCAGCCGGTTGATCAACGGATGCAGAGAACAGTTTTTACGCTCACCAACAAGGCCAAGGCCGCGGCCTGGCTCGCTTGTATCGAACTGAACTGCTGTACCAGCGTCAGCCTCCTCGTGCCCTCAGGTCCTCTGCGGACAATACATTAGCTGTTTCATCCCTCTGCTTACAGATGACCAAAGATTTTGTTCTGCAGGCCCTAGGCTGTGGAACTCACTTCCATAATTCTTGAGCAACGACAACTTCTCTCCTGCTGCCAACCATGGCACATCCTTTTCAGCCGTCCTGAACTGCTACTTCCTTGCTACTCACCCCTCAACTGCTCTCCTGACTCAGCTATGCTTGTCACGTTTTCTTCGTTGCGCGAGATGAAGTCTGTGGGCTACCGACGGCATACCGAAAACCGCACAGGCTTTGAGTGTGCTATACAAAGCTCTACTGTGTAACAAATACACAATCTATGTGGCTTTGTGGAGTTACAGAGGTAGATACATACTAAAAATTGCCACAAAAATGATGCAAGAAAGAGCAGACCTACAAAAAGTTGACGTATCCTGCTGTAGCTCATAATAGCTAGGTAAGCGGCGAGTCACGTGATGTGAGTTTCTCGATTTTGCTCAATACTTTATCGTCAGTCATCAGAGATAAAGTGTTTTGGCAACCGATTTTACACTAAAGCCTGATGCGGATTTGAGTAAGCAGGAACCTCATCAAGTGATGGCTGGCTTAGTCCAGGCGGGGTTGCAGGTTGCAATTCGCGCACATTTCATGTATATCTGTATAACATGTCTATATCTATATCGGTATCTTTAACAGCGTTAATGACCTGCAGGAAAAGAGCAACAGTATAAAGGCCTTTCATAAAAGTCATAAGTGTCGATCGGAGTGTAAGCATTAGAAAGAGAAGTCAATCTATTGTCACGATGAGTATAAGATGGATGTTGAGGAAGTTTGTAAAGGTGGAAGAATGTGAAAATTAAATTAAAAACGAAAATTACGAAGGGACGACAATACGAAGGAAGAAGGATAAATAATATTGATAAAATGATAAAATAATTTATTATAATAATTATAGTAATATAAATAACACAGCAGCCGTCCCACGCCTCTTTTCACCTCAACTTTGGCGGCTTCACTCAAGCGGGTTCTTTCAAATACATTATTTAAAACGTTGATCGAGATAGTGAAAATGATAAAGCGCGCTCGGTTTTCTGAGGCATTTATACACCCCTGTATTAAAATTAAAATTACTGTAGTTGCGGACTGTAGGCTTACGTGTTTGAGCACCCAGCAAATCTTTCGACGCCCGATGCAGCCTAGCGACCACTCCTTGGGCGTGGCCAAGAATGTTTTTCCAAAAAATCAGGTGTTCTGAAACCAAGCCAATCGGAGCGTTATGTTCATTGATTGGCTATAATATCCTCTAAATATATAATTTAATGTAGGATAATATGATCTTTTTAGCGTCTATATGTCTAATTTTCTCTTACTTTGTCTAATAAACGGGGTAATATGAATGTAATAGTGACTAAAAAGGTGTTAGTTCATATCCAGAAAGCTCTAATAGTGTTAAAAACCGTACTTAGAAGGTCGCGAACAGGTTTTCTATGCTCTAACTAAGAAAATGTGTGATATTTAAATAAAGAATCGCACTTAGCGAAAATTCACTTATTGTGGTAGAGTGTGTAACTGAATAACCGCCATAAACAAGTGACGACTTCACATATATAATTAATTTGAATAACACTTTAGGATAACGAAATCTCTATTCACGCGCTTCAAGCATGCCGCGGGGCTTGAGCCCACGACCTCGGTCATCGAATGCAACAACGTTGACCTTAGCTGTCAAACGCTTGCACCTTTACAGCCAAGCATGCATCTATATGAAGTATAACGTATTTTCTGAGGAATTGAGGAAAGATGCTGCTGATTTCACAGCTTGAAATATGTAGTCGAACAATAAGGATCAGCATACAATGTTCCACCAGACTTTATGCTGTTTATCGATGCAATTAATTGAATATAAAATTGTAGCCACTAAAGGGACTCCTAAAGAGACTGCAACAGCCTGAGCCGTGCAATGTTGCAACCGGCGATCTGGCTACTGTCTTTCGAGTGGAAAAACAGTATGCATAGTTAAAAATACATTTGGCACGTTTCTGCTAATGGTGCGACGCTAAATTTTATCCTCAGGGTCAACACCAACCAACTTAATACAATATATTAAATAATATGTAGGCTAATTTAACAGCCTCTTTTATATAGCGGCAGAAGAGTCTTGACGGCTATCACAACGGCTTGCAGGGGCAACAGAGGCTCGCACGTCAAAGGATTCGAACTCACGACCTCGGGACCCAAGTCTTTAAAATAAACCACCCTACTTAATGTGCCATCACGGCTCACCGACTTATATAATAATGTAATAATATATTATATGATATTATTAACATAATATATATATATATTATAATTACATATAATGTAATATATATGTATATATACATTTAACATGTATATATACATATAAAATATATATGTCTATATACATATTATAAATATATGTATGCATATCATATTATAACTATAATATGCTAAAATTATAATATATATATAATATAATATAATATAAATATATAATTATATAATTATATATATATATATATATATACAATTTATATATAATATATTATACATGAATATATATATATATATTATATATATACATATTCTTTTTATAACATATATATATATAATTATGTATTAATTACATAATATAATTACATAATGTTACTACATGTCATTGCCATGAACCTCGAATCTTGGGCTGCAGCGTAGCTGGATTCCTTTTGGTGAACCTTGAACCTTGGCCTGCAATACGGCTAGCTTTCTTTTGGTGGGCTACCTGCTTACCGCGGCAACATAAGTATTTTCTATGCCGCAGAACTGCATTCCTCTCTTAACTTTTGAGTAAAATCTGAGGTCGGTGCATCCTACTTTCTGTTCTTTTGAATGCAATCAAGAATTGCAACCGGTTTGTTCTCCATCTTACGCAGTCTTTGCCAAGGTTTCTCTATTCGATGGCACACTGACTGCACCATAGTGTGCCAACTCGGTGACAAGAAGATTGGGCTCAATAGCTAAAGAATTATTGCCCTCTAATATTGTGGTGTGACTCAGTTTCAGGTACCAGATTCGATGGAGGCTTCACTTGAACTCGGTAGCTTGATGTCAAATGAGCGTTTACTCGTCTGCTGCAAGTGCGACCACGTGCTCAGCGACCCTGTACAGCTCAGCTGCTTGCACAACTGCTGCAAGTCTTGCATCAATCAAGAAGCAGCCACTGAAGGACACGTCGTGTCGTGCTCGCTATGTGAAGAACAAAGCGTGCACCTCGGAAGCAAAAACTCGTTTATGGCCAGCCACATTCACTTCGTGAGCATCTTAAAAGGCCCAGCCAGGTGCGACATGTGTGTCACCAAGGGCTATGATGAGCAGGGTGACGCAGAATATCTGTGCCGTAATTGTCAAACACTGATATGTTTCGAGTGCTTATCCAGTCACGATCGGCACAATGACGATCACGTCATGGTTCCTTTCGAAGACATTCGTAGTTCGAGGGATATTGCTGCAATTAGCTTGCTTCCTTGTCTGTAACGCGGCAAGAACTTTGACCACGTTTGCCTGAGCTGTGAAGCAGCCATGTGTGACACGTGTGCCAGCCTGACTCAGAGGCATGACGTTCAGGAGCTTTGCTGCGCTAGAACAGACGATTACGCGGCTACGATCAGACGCGAGATTGAGGAATTACAGATCCATTTGGGAAGTGTATCCTCCGTACTGAAGCAGCACGAGGATGTCGCGTATGAGCTGAAGGAAGCTAGAAAGACGGGCTTGGAGACCCTGAGAAAGAACAAGATATCCATCTCGGAAGCAGTGGAACGAGCTTATCAGGCAGCTGAGAACAGTTTGCAGGACGCCTGCGACCTGCTCGACGTGAGGGCGTTCGACCTGGTGAGTAGCAGCCTGCTGCTTCAAAAGAGGATCAGCAGCTCAAGTGTCTACTTGAGCCACCTCGTGGACTGGAAAGACATCGCCAACCTCGTGCAGTAGCGAAAGACCGTTTGCTCGCGACTGAAGCAACTGTCTGAAGAGCTGCTCAACCTGCAGCCCAAAGTCGGCGAAGTGAGCTACATTCACTTGGAGGGCGGAGCACTTCCGGAGGATTTGGATCAAGTACTCTCACAATGGATAGGAGCTCCAAAACTGATTCAAGGTAATCGTTTACCTGTCCTTGCTCACCTGTGTGCTCGTCTGCCTACCTGTACCGTCGTAAGAGTGCTTGCGGGTTCGTCACACTGCATCAGCCCTATCGACGTATTGAATTGCATTAAGGACTAATCACTTGTTAGCTCGACAGTCCTCGTAGGTACGGCAGTGTATCTGTCAAAGTCACGTGATAACGGAGATTTGCAATAATTGTTTCCCTGACTACGAATTTGATGATCCATATATATATCAAGCACTGCCACCCGGAATTGATGCACAAGTAATTGGAACTACTGAGACGAGAGTGGGAGATAGAGGGAGATAGATAGATAGATTTAAATCTCAATGTGATCGAGCCTTCACCTTGTATGCACCGAAAGTCTACTCACTTCTGGCAACAGAGTGACTACCTGCAATGATCTAGCATGCTGTGAGTCTCACCTAAAAAAATATATATATATATATATATATCTGTTGCGATAATCTGTTCATGGCTTACCCTTCGTCTGAGTCGACTGGTCTTTTTTACCGTTTTTTTCTTGCACGTTAATCCGTTCATTATTCAGTGTAAGTTAGTAGCCAGGGATCCTACTCCGGCCATAGTTTTTATATAAGGATGGCAAGACCGGCGAGTGATGAAAATTTATAATGCCTAATTATTGCATTTATTCAATGGGCGCTCAGCGGTTGCTCTAAATTGGAAGCAGCACACGATTTCGTCATAAGTACCAGTCGGGAGCATAGGTGTAGGGGGCGGCCCAGATCTGTGCCGGCCACTAGGTGGAATTTCCCCCCTTACTCGACCCCTAGTTAAGCCACCGGTACTACTAACTCATGGCCATGAGTGTGTTCAAGTTCGCCACTGTAAGCTGGCCTAAGCGTCATACTTGTTGGCTTTTACACGCTCGATTCCGTACATTTCACCTGCCCCTACCTACGGATTCTCTTACAGCTAATTCAAAAGCGTGCGGGCAGTGATTACGTTCTCCAAGGGTGCTGTGCAAACGACACGTATCGTTGTTATTGATTTTATTTGCATTATTTTACGGTTGTATCCCTTGGGGCATGTATGCTGCGTTCCTTGGTAGTGCTGGCAGGCTTTCGCAGACTGCATGAACAAAATAATAATCCAAGGCCGAAGACCAGGGTTAAGGGTTAAGGGTTAGACAACTGTAAATAATGATACCGGCAAGCTGGCTCGGTGGGCACACCTGTAGTGGGCACACCTGTAGTTGTACTTTGTCGTGATTAGAGCAGACACTGTAAATGAGTATACATTTCTTCCTACATAGACATCCTTTTCATTCCTGTTTCAGCCAGCTCACTTTTAAGAACGCGGGGCGCTTGTAACATGGAGTCTGATTAGATTGCGTTACCTCGGCCCCGAGAGGAGGAATGATAGCACATAGATATACTTAACGATGACGAGTGACTTCCGCGTTAAGTGGGCTCGCAGGCTCACAATTCGAACCATTCAGCGCCTGCTTTATGCCCGCACAACCAGCGCTAGTTCCGGTAGCGGCGCAGCGTGTGCAATATGCAAAAACCTGTATAAAACTTCAAAAGTGCTAAAAACTAAACTAAAAAAACTAAACTAAAAAAGTTCGAGGATCCATAGATATACCGCGGTTATGATGCATCCACTGCTACGCGGCAAACGCTCCAAGAACGTGCGTCTTGTTTGCCTGGCACTTTAGATAGTAGTGAGTATTCGGTAGACTCGCTGTCTCTATTTTCGCACTCATGTACTCATTATGCCTTATTTGCACAGGCAGTAACGAGGTGCGGCGTCGAGAAGATTATGAAAAGGCGCAGGCCGACGAGGAGGAACGACAGATGGAGCAGCAGACGGAGTTTGCACTTGAGGAAGACTCCGGATTGTTGTGTTCGGCTTTGGACTCGACCCGTGAGTCCGCCTCACCATCGGTATCTTGTTCACCCTCCGTTTCACCGTTCGACTCATTTCGAAGATATCGCCCCGATCGTTGTCTGCCGAGAGTGAGAAAGGACTTTCAACTCAATTGCGCTGGTTGCGGTCATTTGGTGACTACCAGCGACAAATTGCGGATCTTTCGTTCTATTGATAGAGGACAGTATACACGTCACCATGTAATATCAGATACCTCTTTCGTGGGCAGAATCAGAATTCATCAGCATTTGGAGCCTGGGCACATCGGAGAGACGTTAAGTCTGAACCTTGAAATTGTCCTAGATAAGAAAGTTTCGTGCAAGGAATGCGGCGATGATTGGGGCTCATGTGCTCGCATAGCTAGGAAGTACTTCTTCTTGTTGAAAAGTGAAAACCTTGTAGTAGAATCTGACGGACAGTCGGATAAGATTAACAATTAGTGGAACCTACCTTACACGTTGGGATTCATAAAAGACTACGACTTACTCAAGTTCGGCATTGACCAAATTCCAGTGGATGAGCCCAGACCAACCAAGTGGATCCTAGAAGTACCTACGTCGCCCACAGAGAACTAAAATTCTGGCAATTCAGTATGGGCGTGCATGCAACACAAGTATGTACATAGTATACACCGGGTGCATACGATGTAAGTGCATGCACAGCGTACAGGGGGGGCATACAGAGGTGCATAGAACGCATACCTAAGGGGCATGCTATATAATATATGTAAAATCAGGCCAAATCCAGGCTTCACTTGGACGACCTGTCGGTCTTTTTAATTCTTGACACTCGCTTGCATTCAACTTACCGAGGAGCTCGAGAGTGCAAGAGCAGAGCTCCTGGGAAGGGCAACGTGCTGGTAAAAAATAGCAAAGGAGCTGAGCAAGAATATTGCTTATAAATAATCATTATAGACAAACAGGCAAAGTATTTGCGTACAATTTTTGCCAATTTTTCGATTGTATTTTTGGCTGCCATCTGGGCTGGGCAATAGAAGGCCAAATCTTGAAAACGTAAAATTGCTGTCGAACCAAATCCTGTGGGTGCAGATGTGGATAGCTGTTGTCTATAATTTGGCGTCAAGCCAAAGTTTTTTAGGTAAACATAAGATTTATTGAAGTTATAATGTTTGTGGTTTACATACGGACATAGCCATTAATGGCCATAGGATGAGAACGGGAATGAGCCCAATCCCATGAAGTTTGCTTGAGATAAACGTGATAAATACTATTTAAAAGATTTGAAATTGATAGCTGTGTTGTGCGAAGTTTCTTTTCAGAAATGACAGCTTTATCGTCTTTGGAATATGCTAGTAGGTGAGATGACCCGGGCCACTTGAGACCATAGCACGAAAAAGCGCATGGGCAATACCACACAATTTGCTGAGTTAACACGTTATACAGTTCTGTATAATTTGGATTCAAACTGCAGTGTTAGGATGTTTATTGTGCAAATGGCAATTGTATTGCAGTATTTCAGAGTTATTATTATAATCCGAATGTGTGTGCTCACGTCATCAACCTACTTTGGAAAAGTCTTAGTGGAAGGTAATTTTAAGGAATAGCACACAATCTGAGCATATATTTACAAAGGAGGCAGCTAACATTATTCGGCTACATTAAATCTTTTATATGGTTTCCAAACATATTTAAATCTGGCTTAAATATATAGTGACGTGAGTTGTGTTATGTATTTATTTCTCAAATAAAATACTGTAATTATGAATATCTCTTTCAACAGCATTTATTTAAATTCTTTTTTGTGCGCTTGTGTCGGCGCGAGCGATTGTCATGCTTGTTTGTGGCATTGAGCTCTTTCGTCGTCGCGCTTTTGTCATTGAGTGGTTTGGTCCTGCACAATTTTATCAGTTTATCTACGTAGAGCTCCTAGAAAGAGACTAAGTAACGTCGCCTATATATTAGAACCAATCGCTGTGTGCAGCCAGGTCTCTGCTCGGGTTGGTATCATTACACTACGCTTTGCGTTTGGCCTACTTCTGTCCGGACGGAACGTACTCCTCTAAAAACGATCAATTGAACTTCATTGACGATAGCCAGGATTGACGCTACCGTCCTATACCAATCGAGGATCCCGTTTCTAGATATGCTACTTATATATGATAATAAAAATGCACTTGATAAAGCGCCCTCAGAGAACTTAATCTCTCTCTAGGCGCTTTACATTTGCTGCATATATCATTTGCAAACTCCAATATTCAGTGGGAAAACTAAGTAATAGTTTTTCAGCCAGATTTACAATGGAATTCAGTTTAAATTTATCTGAATATTTGATTTTAAAGTTGCTCAGGCTTTTGACAAACGACTGTTGGATGATGAGCACTCAGAAACGCAATATTAGAATCACCGTTGGGATGGACTTTGAATAGCCATAGTTATGGCTGCCTAAGTCAACCAAATTTAAGTAATGACTGTGCCGTTTAGCTATTTCACTCCAATCGAGAGCGATATCACCTCAATCCTCTGGTTGAATGCAACTTTGAGACTTTAATAAACCGAAGCTTTTCCCAGACATTACGGACGAGGTTTTTAAAGACTCATTGTGATCGAACTGCGTTATCTAGAGAGCATCTTTAGCGAAGCAGATACAAATGTGCAGCTTAGAATAATTGTATTTGAGAATGATTCCATCCTCGCTCTTACTAACCGACTAAGTCAGAACGTAAGAGGTCAAAGGTCCTTTGACTTGTTCTCGTTTGACGTTGAGAAAGCACCAAAGGCGTTGAAATCTCTAGCATGTAAAATCGAAAGGTGATGCAATCGCTCACTGCACATAGCTTGCTATCGAAGTTAATCGAGCAGCACTGAGCATCAGGCAAGAAGCAGTGAAACGGTGGCAGAGGTTGCTCTATGAATTACTACTTATATCACAGGCAATCAAGCAGCGATCAGTCTATAAATAGCACAATCCACATCTCTACCTTTAGCAATCACTATGATCGCGTTTAGAGCCTTTAAGCTGCCGGCTTAACGCTCTTAATTTACTTTATGATCCCTGCCTTTCTCCCTGCCATAAAAAGCTCAACTTACAACCATTAAGGGGTACGACAAAATATGCATTACAATGCAGATAATTTCACGAGTCTGAGCCAGAGCTGCACTAGAGCTCTGCTTCAATACATTGCTGTCTACAAAGAAATAATATAGCGACCTATTTAAGAATCTTTCTACCTGAAACTCTGAGAGTCTACAGGTCTCAATATCTTTTTTCAACTCAAACTCAAATTGGTACAATAATAACACCTTCACTGCACCTAGAATGTCATGTCGAGTGATACTGCTTGCCTTGTTTGGGCATTAGCAGCCGTTGCAAATCGGCGTTTCTTCGCAGTGATAACTTTACAGGTGCTTTAGTTTGCATCACGCCGTTTTTTACGGAGGTGCTACGTCTTCATATTTAAATCTTTACACCACAGCTTTCGGTTGTGTATCCCCGAACTGCGTCGCGTCGCCTGAAATTGATTGCTGAATGGTGGCTAAATTGGCGTCCCATTTTCAAAATAATACTTCAGAATTCTCATGAGGTTTTAGAACAACTGCATATCTTTCTAAGCACTGTGCTGAAAACAAGCCGTATGCACCGGTTAGTAGAACGTGGGCATATCAAGCAAGCATGCATGTAAATACTAAAGACGGTCAACGGCTTCTGACTCGTCGATGAGCTATTCAGACTCTATTGACATAAGACCTTTAGCCAGTTTCTTAAACAGTCATACGAAACGTATCAGTGGAGGTCAGGCAATACTTATTCGAAATTGACAACTTGCTTACTGTCTTAAAGGACCACGTAAGTGGTCTTGCACATGCTTAGATACTTCAAGAATTGGGCGATCTAAATCGGTCGGATTACGACTCCACTTGGAATTATTTGTGGTTCTTTAATGCTCACGTAACAGTCTACGATTTATACACTGTAAAAGGCGATCCTGAGACACGGTTAACCAGTTGAACGTAGGTTTTTGCATCACTCCCGGTGCTCCGCAGATTGCAGAATAGGTAAAGGAGGTACCGCTGCACGATGACGTCACAACATTGTTTGACCAGGTAAGGGTGTTGCTGACGCTGTATTCTTCAGTTATCGTCGCCCTATCGGCGTCGATTGAAGTGCTTTCGGACAACTACTAGTTAGCTGCGCTTCGATGCAGAAGCTCGGCTAGTTTTCGTGACGCAGCTGCGAGGGTCAGCACCCGTTACATTCGCCGACAGCACGACGCGAGGCTGGAACCGCCGCTCCAGTCCAGAAGCGGCTGGAGTTTGTTCGTAACCGCACATACTAAAAAGACTGCGTCTTCTGCCCTTAACGTGAAATTCTAGAATTTCTTGCAGCATCTGCAGTTCAGATACAATATGCCCGGCATTCCTCAGAACCGGCGCTATATCTGAATATGTGGTGAATCGGCGAGACATGCACGTAGATTCCTGGAGGAACTCGGAAAGACTTCAACGCAGAACTTACCCGAGCACGCGCGGCAGCTCTTCCTGCAATATGTCAGCATATAGTTGGAGAATTTTCCGTGCACTCCGCTTCCCGAGCCATCGGCGGGCATCGTATCGTGTCGTCCTTAGCAGCCGGCTACATTGAGAGGCGGACATTTGCGGCCGGCGCCAGCGGTTTAGCCGGCCAGAGCGCATTCCGCTACCGAAGTGTCAAGCCGACAGCAGAAAAGTGTTTGCGACTTCAAAATGTGAGATTAGTTTAAATTAAAATAAATTAAACAGTAAATTAGTTGATGCTACTAAGGGCTGCTCCCACGTGAGCGTTCTCCCAGTTGAGCCGAGCCTCATCAAAGCAAAAAGCAGTGCTCAGCGCCTTCGAACTTCGGACTGACGGCGCTCGCTGTTCATGTTTAGCACTTCCGGCGCCGCTTCCTTTCCTGTCGGGAGAGGACAGTTTCACATTAACAGGGCGACGTTGAATTTCTTCTGGTCAGCACAGCTGATCGTGGCAGCTCCAGTTGGCGGCACTGGTTTATACTTGAAGATTGACTTACTTCTTATGTCGTCGTCTACTGTCTCGTTAGCTCCGGCATATCTATTATTAATATTATTGTTATTATTATTATATTATTATTTTATTATTACATCTTTGTGTAAACCCTATCAGGCCAAGCATCGTACCACCCGCTTTTCGGAATCCAACAGTCTAGAAATACCTCATACAAACCTTAAATCCTTTGGAGACCGTGCATTTAGTTCATATGCTCCCAAAGCCTGGAACTCCCTCCCGACTTGCGTCACATCATCCCCTGACTTGACAACATTTAAAAAGAACCTAGAAACACACCTATTTAGGACAACATTTAGTGGGTCCCTGTGATTCGTCCTTGATGTGCTTATGCGTGCTGACACTGTGCATGCTGCCACTAACCACATTTGCATGCTGACCCTGTGTCACCCCTAACCATATTATTAATTTCGTTTGCTTTTTGAAGCATGATTTTACTTACCATTCAGTTGCATTTCACTTTGCAGCAAATGTAAAGCGCCTAGCGAGAGATTAAGTTCTCTGAGGGCGCTTTATCAAGTGAATTATTATTATTATTAATTATTATTATTAATATCATAAAAGACGATTTCTGAGAACCATGTATTCTATGTGTACAATGTGCCTCGTCAAGATAAAGATTGCGTAACATTAAAGATAAAATTTAGTTGTATTTGCATACAGGATATCTGACCTGCATGGTTTTTATTAACTTCCTTAGATACCAGAGTAAAAGGTCCTTCAATGACTCGTAAGCGCCTGACGTCATGCCTCTGGTAACTGTTCTGGAGTCGCTACTTAACAGCTTTACAGGTGTCCTAGCCAGAACAAAATAACGTTATGCCAGCACTTCCACCTAACCCAGTGCGGTCTGATTTCCGATGCGGCCAGTTAACAACTTACTGAGCAAATCTTGTAGCATGCCGGACAAGAGCGAAGCAAACTTGCTGTCGCAAAAGCTTGCACATACAGAACATTAGTTGAACCAGAAAAGAGCTGAACTATCGTGACATAATCTGCCACAAAATTCAACTGTGGGCTGTAACCAGCGTAACAGGTTCATCAATATTCTTTAGCAAGTTGCCAAACAGTCTCTGTGCGCTGCTCGCGAAAGCGTTAAGCTTGACAAGACGGTTGAACGTAAATTGAGTCGTCTGTAGTCGTGGTCTCATACAGGTTAAGGACGACGTCTTGAGTGACATAACTGCATAACCGAAGGCTTTCGCTCTGCGATCACTCGAAATTTATAGGCGGCCTTCACAGTCTCTGGCACACCGTCTCTCAAGTCATGACAATGTCCGCTCAGCGACGACACGCATTCATGAGCTGAAGAACCACTGCCTTCAGGCCAGAGCTTTCACACCTTGTCGTCTTGCACGGGGGGGGGCTGGAGTTGTCAGGCCTTGCCATCTTGTGCTGCGATGGAGCCCGAGTAGTCGGTCGGTAGCCAAGCTTTGACAGCTAAAATGTTTCTGTAGGCTTATCAGCTTATCAGCTTATGCAGCTCGTTGGCTGATTTTCAGGAAGGCGTCCGCACGTGGATGGAAGTAAAAGCCATCTAACTGAATGCCGATAAAAAACAAACAACTTACAAATTATGGGCTTTCCGAGTGTAACCTAGTGAGATTGGAAAGGTTGACGCTCACAGTGACGCTTGCATATCTGCTTGCATATCGCCTGCAGCATCTTCACGAAATCCAGGCGTCCTAATGTTCCAGTGCGAAGTACTAATGGACGACCGCAGTAGCTCCACAGTCAAGTCTGCCAACTTTTAGTCACGTAACATTGCAAATATGCGGGCCTGCTTAGATTTTTGAATCTAAATTGGTCCATACATTTGTGACATCTCGTCTCGACTTCTGCAACTGACTGCGTGCAGGTCTACCGGCTTGGGCAATCAGGAATTTTCAGGAACTTACGGTTGGCGCAAAACTCTGCAGCAGCCAGGCTTGTCTGTCGTGGGCGTTGCAGCGAAGTTCACATCGGACCGCTTCTTGCCGACCAGCACTGGCTCCCAATCAAGCAGCACATCGACTTTACGGTTTTGTTACTCGCATTTTGGTTCCTTCATTCTCTGGCTCTGGCTAAGCTGTCCGAACTGCTTTCCAACCAGGCCAACTAGGCAGTACCACTCACTTTTCTGACTCATATCGAATAGCTTTGTTGCTTTTGGCTCGAACCAATCTGAAATCCTTTGAAGACCTAGCTGTTAGTGCGCTTGCTCTCAAAGCCTGGAACTCACTCCCGACTGATGTCACTACACCCCCCTTGACATTTAAAAGAAGCTGAAATGCACCTGGTTGTCACCGCATTTTGCGTGCTTATGCATGTTGCTACGGCTAACCATATTTGCATGTAGACATTTTGCATGTTACCACTAACGATATTATGCGAGTTGACATTGTGCATGTTAGCACCAACCGTATGATCATGTATGTGTGTGTGTATGCATGTATCTCCGTCTGTAACTCCGCAAAGCAATACAGACTATGTGGGTGTTATGCAGGAGTTTTGTATAGCGCACTCACAGCCTAAGCGGCTATCGGTACGCATGCGCTAGCCAACAGACTTCGCCTCACGCAACAAAGAGAAAGTTGGAAGCATAGCAGAGTCAGGAGAGTAGTTGAGGTAGGGAGTAGCCTGGAAGTAGCAGCTCAGAACCGCTGAAAAGGATGAGCCATAGTCGGCAGCAGGAAAGTAGTTGTCGTTGCGTAAGAATTGTAGAAGCGAGCTCCACAGTCTAGAGCCGGCAGAGCTAAAGCTTCTGTCGCCAAAGTGCAGAGGAATGGAACAGCTAATTTATTGTCCACACAGGACCTGAGGGCGCCAAGAGGCTGCTTCCATTACAGCATTTGCAAAGTGCCTAGAAAGAGACTAAGTACTGTGAGAGTGCTATACAAATGCATTATTGTTATTATCAAAGCGTCCTCACTGATTAATCACGAGAACATCAGAGGAGCTTTGAGAAGCTTCTAGAAGCTAGAGTGGCTAGCAGCTGACGAAGGAAACAACTACAAGGTGCAACTGCAAGGTACAAGGTCAGCAGACATACAGCAGCCTCCTTTATGCAGAGGCTGAAGAGACATAGCGGCTGACACTTGCAGCACGCGAACCCACGACGTTTACATGAAGTGCGGGCGCCTCTGACGCGTGCGATCCGTGTGACCAGACCCAAGTTTAATGGACAGCACTGAGGCTGCAGGGGAAACAAGTGGGCGTGTTATGCCCGGCTGCCCCGGCCGCGAGTTCTAGGGATGTGGAACTTCCGCTACAAAGACATCCGTGGCCATCGGTTTGCAAAGCCGTAGCAAAAGGACGTTGCAATGTGCATTGCATAAATATATTCGAGCAGCTACAGGGCCTGACGGGCCGGATAGCGACGGGTCTGCAAGGTCTACCAATGAAATTCGACGAATAGGAACGTATAAAATAACTAGTTTTTCTCCGAAGAGGCTCTTCCGATAGCGGCACTGTGCCATGATAAGTAGAGAAACTCGGAAAGGTATGCAAAGGATGGGGCTGAACTGGCGCAGAGTGGAGAAACGCTCGCGGGACGCCCCCGTAAATTGGAATGACTCCCTAAGACGTCTGGACAAGACTTCTCTCCATTAAAATAGAGGTGGCCCGATTCGAAGTGTATATTTATTCGAAGTGTGTACGGTCAGAGATGACCCTTTGTAGTTTTCGCGCTGATTTCAAAGGGCAACTAGAAATTGCCTGTTACAGGAATAAATGAATATTGGCAATAAATTAGATTAAATTAGAAATAAATCAAATTAAATTATTATTAAATTAGAAATTGCCTGTTTCAGGACTCCAACCCGCAATCGGGTTAAACGAACTACCACAGTCCACCTCTATCCTATCTAATTGAGCGAATATCTGCCTGAAATCGGCCAAGCGAAGCTCAAATTTTGAGTAAATATTCCAAAACGTTATTTTAAACCCGCCCAATTGCATGCCTTTGCGCTCGCGTGCGCTCGTAGAAATGGGCTCCAAACACCAAGCCCAAGACCGCTGTCCGGTGAAAGCCGGTGCTAATCTTCAGAACATTGGCGGCCAGAAGTTCCAATATGGATTGAATATTAAACTGTCTTGTTTTTCAAGTGTGTTAAAAAAACAATTTTTGGCCGTTGTGGGCGCAAGTAAACTTATGCCGTCCTCCGCAATCGACTGCAGCACCCCTGGCAGTTGATTGCAGTATCAGCCTGGGCCGCTGCAGTCGATTTCGTGGGAACGCACACGCAGTGGCGCAAAATTTGATTGAACATTTAAAACATAGCACTGGGGAAAAATTTGCTATCTAAATTGGAACTTTAAGCAGCCGATTTCTGGTATAAGAAATAAATGGATTATGGAAATGACCAACATCTTTAAGGGGACACTGCGTGAGATTTCGGTGTCGAAATGGCGTGAAAATTAGTGGCTACATCATATAGAGCACTAATTTATAATAATATTCACTGCACATATGGCTTCGCATCGTCGCTTTATTGTATATTTCTGCTTAATCAGAGTGGGTTGCAATGGATTGCAGTAATTCTGTAAATGTCCCACCATCTATGTCGGGAATTGCAATTTTGACTGAGCACTAGTACACTACAGCACGGCCAACTTTATTGCGGGCTAAATTTCGAAGGAGTAAACTCGAGTTTTCCCTCAGCCTCGAAAAGCTGAATACTGATCCTGGCTGTAGCTAGCCAAAACGGTAATAGCCGTACGCAGTACAGGAATACTTATTGCTGGTCTGATTTTACTCACCATTCAATTGCATTTCCCTTTGCAGCAAATGTAAAGCGCCCAGAGAGAGATTGAGTTCTCTGAGGGCGCTTTATCAAGTGCATTATTATTATTATTATTGTTATTATTATTCCTGTCTTAGTTAACGATCAGCTTTCGCTTCGGGTATTCGCAAGCTTTTGCCACCAGATTTCCGCCTGATAATCGACACCGACAAAATGCGAATAGCGTGAATTTGCGCGTCGTCCTCAGCCCCACTCTGACTTGCATCCATGGTAACGATAAACTTTAACAAGACTTCAGCAAGACTTGAACGCTCCGAGACACCTGCTTGTTAGCATAAGCTCGTTTGCAATCGCTAATTTTGCACGCATGTTCTGAGCGCGACTTCATTTTCCCAGTTTAACTGCAATAGCATCCGCTCTACCCTTGTACGGGTGAGTTCGAAGTTGGAAAAATACGCGCCGGCTGTCGGCTCCCGATTCGCGGATGCAGCGGTGAGGATGCAGCACCATCTTCAGACTTCGTAGCAGTGCGCTCGACCATCAAAGCATCAATGCCAGCGGTTAAAGTTAAGGACTTAACAGCCGGCGCGTGTAATGCTGTGAACAACTACTCAGATACTAGCCCAGACTGCCCAGACTGCCCAGAGCTCCGGTAGCTGATAGATAGATAGATGGTAGAGGATAGAAATGGCTGCGAACGGCATCGGATGAATAGAAAGCGCGTCCGCAGTCTGCAGTCTCGGATCTTCGGGATCTCGCGAACTCTTTCCTCTCGAACCAGAGTATCGTTACACTGAAAGCTAGCTCTTGGAGGAACGGCGGATCTAGCGCCGTAGCTTGCTGGGTCAAGGTGAGGCTCCCGGGCTTGTACGTAACGCGAAGCGATCGACGTTCAAGCCTGAGCTTAACATGGCGCGCATCCTTTGAAGTTTTTTTGTAAATTGAAAGGAATCTCCACGATGCTGTACACGGATAGAGTGAACGGGAGCATATTTGTCAAGAGTGCTCCTGAGTGTCATGTTCACTGCATCAGTGAGGGTATCGAGGCTGTCGGTCGAGTCTGAATGCAAATCAAGAAGACCTGCATTACAGATTTCAAAAATGTGTCTATGTCAAAGCTTTTTAAGTTACTTCGCTCGACAAGTTCGATCTTACTGTACGTAGGCGGAGCAGGAACAGTAAACGAGCCCTAACAATGATCCGAGAGGGTCAGAGGGCACACCACAAGATCCGACGTGGACGGTAAAATTAACGTGTTGGACTAAACCAAAATTCTCCAGTCAGTCAAGAGATGAGCGGACCTAGCTGTTGATAGGGTTGGCAACGTTGATATCGACGTCTCCAGCAATCAATAACGGCCTGTCACACACAAATATTTTAGCGAGGAACTCCGAAAACTCCTCTATAAACAAGTTTAGACAGCCAGAAGGAGGTCGGTATATCGCAACCATAAGAGGCATTGTCTTTGATGAGGATATGACTGCAGCTGATTCAAACGATGGCCCGAATGCGAGAACTTCACATCTTATAGTGGGTCTTTGTGAGCCACAGAACTCTACGGTGCCGGAGATTCAAGTTCTAATCTCCAGCATCTGCCAAATCGTGTTATGTGGCCAATTACTTTATCAATTCCAAGATGAGAAAAGCTTCACCGGCTTCTGCATATTCCAGCACACTGCATTAAAAGTGCAATCGCATCCTTAAAAAATCGCGAACGTACAATCGAGAACAATGTAGGGCTATCGACGGCAATGGCCCGTCTTTTACCTAAATTCGTTACAAATCGACTAGAGAGATCGGCTGTTGTAGTCGTAATCATTGTACCACACATCATTCACTGTTGATGCACACACTGTCAACACATTTTTCCCGTTCAATCTTAGGCAACGCATGCCGGTCGGCGGCAACCGACTTCTGGATCTTGGATGTGACCAGAGACAACATGGCAATCTATGAGTCTGTTACAATGGCAAGCGAAAGTGATGGAAGAAGATCTAAGATCCAGAAGCTTCGATTGTTATCCACGTGACCCTTCGCGGTAAATCGATAAATCAAGCTCAAGTAGGGGTGGCCAGCTAGCGAATTCGCTGCTAGCTCTCTTAATTGTAATAATAGTAATAATGCACTTGATAAAGCGCCCTCAGAGAATTCAATCTCTTTCTGGGCAATTTACATTTGCTGCAAAGGGAAACACGATTGAATCATGAGTAAAATCATGCTTGATTAACAAAAAAAATGAATAACATGGTTAGGGGTGACATGCACAGGGTCAGCATGCAAATGTGGTTAATGGCAGCATACACAGTGTCAGCACACATAAGCACATCAAGGATGGATCATAGCAACCCACTAAAAGCTGTCCTAAATAAGTGTGTTTTAAAGTTCTTTTAAAATGTGGTCAAGTCAGGGGATGTTGACGCAAGTCGGGAGGGAGTTTCAGGCTTTGGGAGCATACGAACTAAATGCACGGTCTCCTAAGGATTTGAGGTTTGTACGAGGTATTGGTAGACTGTTGGATTCCAAAAAGCGGGTGGTACGATGCTTGGCCTGATGGGGGAGTAGATCTGAGAGATAGGCTGGAGCCGAAGAATGAAGTGACCTAAAAGTGAGCGACAAAACCTTGAAGTCGATCCGTTGCTTGACTGGTAGCCAGTGCTGGTCGGCGAGAAGTGGCGTGATGTGACAACTGCGACGCTCACGACAGACAAGCCTAGCTGCAGAGTTTTGCACCAGCTGTAATCGCCTCATTGCAACGATACCGGTATGTCAGCAAGCAGTGAGTTAATAGTGGATAGTCCCGTTAGTCCAATGCTTCTCTTCTCTGTCCCACGCGACCTGCTGTGGCTGCTGTGCTGCTTGCCGATCGTTCTCTTGTCACCTCGATCGCTTGAGCTTAGCTCAGCTGGCTTGCATTTTGTCCGGCCTGCTACAGCTATTTGGCCTTCTTTAGCTTTGACCCAAAAAGTACTTCAATTAACTCCCTGTAGCAAGTTAATTGAAGAATTGACATTAGCACACATCGACTGTGCCCAACCCAGCTTTAGCTTTGCTCTACCTGAAAAGAGTGCTAGCTCGTTTGAGCTAAGCAATGTCAGAAAATGTGTTGCCTTCCACGCTCTCGCTGTCTTATCTTAGCTTGGCTTTGTTTTCTTTCTTAGCCAGACCCAATTTAGCTTTGCTCGACCCTAAAAAGTGCGGTCTGGTACTATCACGTGCAGCTTGCTTTACCTTCGCTCTGCTCTGAAAAGCGTCGCCTCACTGCTTGACTTTCTCGCGTGGTCAGCTAGCTGATTGGCTGCTAGCTCTCGGGCATTGAGTTACCATCGGCTGCTCGGACGTAACATCTACGACAGCTGGCAGCTCGGTGCCACTGCAGCTGCTCTCTGCCTGGCTGAAGCTCTCGCTATCGTACGAGGAGGCAAATTGTCTGAGTGGAACTCGCGGAATCACACAATAATAATAATGATAATAATAATAATGCACTTGATAAAGTGCCCTCAGAGAACTCAATCTCTTCCTAGGCGCTTTACATTTGCTGCACATGGAGATTCTTGAATAGTGGATCATCTATTTGTGGATTATTGATGCATCGCTTCGTTACAAAGTAAGTAAATGCGTTGGTATCAGTCAGACGAAGTGACATGCAGTGCTGGCCCAGAGCTGCATGTCGCAGACCTCCAGCTCTTAGCTTTTAGCTGCTGCAGGGTACACGGTCACAGTCTGCCCTTCACAGCCCAGCACGGCTAGCACGGTCCTCTGTCCTCCGCCCGGTGACAGCCACCGAGGCTGCTGCAGTCGGTGGCTGCTGTAGGAGAGCACCTGCTGCAGCACCCGACCAGTCACAGCACAGAGCGCCCTCACACAGCCCCTGCTCCTGTCTCCCCACTGCAGCCCTCGCACAGCCACGTACACGAGGCCGCCTGCAGCACAGACGCCCAGCGCTTCCTCCTCGCTGTTCAGCTCGTGTCTCCATTGTCTGTCACCTCGGTGGCTGCAGCTGTCCACTACGCACCGCTCTCTGCCATCGTCCAGCTTTACCTTGCTGCAGCTCGTAGTGACCAGAGCAGCAGCAGCAGTGAGAGCCACACTGTGTATGCCATACTCGTACTCGCTGCTGTGCAGCAGCTGCCCGAGCTCCCCTGGGTCACAGCGAGCAGGTCGCCGAGTAAGGACAGCTTGTAGGGAGACCACGGCAGCACAGCGACACGTCGGTCCTCGATCCAAATTCCCTGCGTGTCCCCTGCAGCAGCTGAGCTTCTGCGTCCGAGCAGCAGGACGAGCCGTGAGTGTGCCAAGGCTACAGCATCCGTCCTGCAGGGACCGCACTGCACTGACCCAGTCGTTCGTTCCGTAGTCGTAGTTCCGTCTCTCCAGTCGTTCGTTCCGTTGCTCCGCCTCGCAGGCTCCCAGATGCTCAGCTCTCTGCCACTCTCGCTGTATTCCTTCAGGCCGTCCGGCCCTGCAGCCAGCAGCAGATGCCCCTCTGACGTTACAGACAGGTCCCAGCAATCGACAGGCGTCTGGAAGCTGCTGGAGGCAGGGTCGAAGTTCAGCGCTGGATGCTCCTCTGCTACAACGAATGCTGCATTGTGTGAATACAGGCAGCAGCAGAGCGCTGCATGAGACGAGAGAGAGAGAGAGAGAGAGAGAGAGAGAGAGAGAGAGAGAGAGAGAGAGAGAGAGAGAGAGACAGACTCTTGCACTGTGTTCTTCTGCAAGTTGACAGGTCCTTTTACAAGGTTAGCTTAACGCTTGCTTATACAATAACATGTTGTACGACTTTTTACTACGTTGACCTTACGTTGCTTGACTGCACCACTGCAAGATGCTTGGTCTTATTTTAATAAGAATAATAATAACATACTTGATATAACACCCTCAGAGAAATAATTCTCTTTCAAGGCACATTACATACAACTCCTATTAGGCTGGCAAAGGAGAGTGACCTTATTTCTACATTTAAACTACAAGTTTTTATTGTTAAGACCATTTTTGCCACTGTCATTGCTTGTCCTGCATTTGCAAATCACTTCTATTTTCTTTACCTGCCAATGCAGAGGTAAGCCTTTCTATCCATGTGACCGATAAAATAGAATCACGATACTTAATCATTGCAGTTAGACTGTTATTCCAGTCATAATTATAATGTAACGTCTGTATAGTGCCCGAAGTTAATAAATTATCTTACCATGTGCTCTACAAGTCACTGCAAGGTATCTTGATCAGACAAGGATGCATCAACTAACAAGCATAATGCCAAGTACGAAGGTGCCAAGAAGAGGTGTGCTGCAGCAACTGGGACGCTCACGACAGACGATCCTAACTGCAGAGTTTTGCATTAACTGTAAGAATATCTCGTGATTATTCCGAGAGGGCTTCCTATATACTTTACATAAATGTAAAGATGGCCAGCACGCCCGTACCTTCCTGATGCCAATGCTACGACCGCAACACTGGTTAGGCTAGCGGGACAATGTGCAGAGACCTGAATCTAGCAATCCTCGAAATAGGCAAGCAACAATGATGCAGCGCTCGATATTCTGCACGAAGCGCTAACAACAGCACCGTATTGGAAAAAGCACAAGCAAAAGCCTGCACTTTACGCTTTCATGCGACAGTTGACTTCCGACAGACCCGTTTACATTCTTACAGAGCAGCTCACGCAGCAGCAGCGGCGAACGAAGCAGCAGCAGCAGCTCACGAAGCAGCAGCAGCAGCAGCGCACGAAGCAGCAGCAGCTCACCGATCGGCGCCAGCAGCTCGCCGATCGGCGTCAGGGCACCCGTCATCATTCCAAGAAAAAAGCGATTGCCGTCTGGACCGCGCCTTATAAAATTACCAGGTCGTGAGGCATACGATATTCTAGTTAACAAATAGTCATAATTCGCGCTGCTCATAAGCAACGGCCTATGGCGGCTACCTCGTAAGCGGCTGTCAGTTAGAGTTCAACGGCCAAGCTCATAGTTCACAATCGCGGGCGATTTCAAACTTCCTCACGGGTAAGTCAATGCTGATTCACTACCAGGCGGTAAAGAATAGACTTAAAAAAATTAGATTTATGTTCGTTTTATGCGAAAACTATTTAAATCAAGTTTTTGAATGCGTTTTCATTTGTACTCTTGTACAAATTTCTTTGCTCCATTAACTAAAACTCCATCCAAGTTGACATCAAGATCCTCTGGCTTTCAGGTCACCGCACTTGCTTGCACCGAGCCCGAGCTATCCTGGACTTCTTTACTCTACCACGTGACGAGCTCTCACAGCACGTCACGTGTTCCAGAGCTTGTCGGCTTTCACTCGTTTCCCCGTTCCTCGCGCTAAATTGAAAGCTTACGTTAATCGAGCCATCGTTTCACACACAGATAGCGAATGCCCGGAGATTCGCTTCAATTGGCTTCCGCCGCCGCCGCCTTCAGGACTTTGCACGATTTAAATCGCAGCTCAAGACGAATGTTTTTCTGCACAGCATTCTTCCGGCGTGCTTTGAGCGCTTGCCTTATGCAGGATTCAGTGGATTCAGTTACACGCGGCACTCCTGCCAGCCGCTGGCTATCAGTGTCTTCTATGCACCCATGCGACCTCTGCGACACCTATGACCTTTAGGCACCTCTCTCTTCTAGTGACTTCCTGCGAGCTTCTGAATGCTCGTCGAAGCGCGTGACCTTGCAAGTCCATGGCCATTGCTTATCTTGCTGCGAGATGTAAAAGCGTTCGGACAGAGATTTCATTCTGCTGAGGCGCTATACTACTCTCCTGCTGTACCGACTATGGCTCATCCTTTTCAGAGGTCCTGAGCTGCTACTTCCAAGCCACTCACTACATCAACTGCTCTCCTGATTCTGCATGCTTCCCACCTTCTATTTGTTGCGTGAGACGAAGTCTGCGGGCTACCGAATGCGTACCGAAAGTCGCTTAGGCTGTGAGTGCGCTTTACAAAACTCTCATGCATGCCACCCACTTAGTATTTATGGCTTTGTGGAGTTACAGACGGAGATACATTACATTACATACGTTAGCGAGCTGCTAACATTATCTAAATGCATATTGCAAAAGTATAGGTTCCTATGGATTAATTGAAATTGTCCATAGTAGCAGCAGCATGAGTAAGACGCTGCTGACTCTCTTTAGTTGGATAAAAAAGCAGCGCGAAATTCGTATCATGACGTCGATGCTGTAAGCCCCGAAATGGCATCCTCCCTTTGCCTTTTTTTGGCGCTCCGACCTACTCTTGATCTCTTGCTGATTTATTACAGCATTTGGCGGGTCTTCAGGATTCGTCCTTCGCGTGCATGCACCTGTTTACCTGCTTGATGTGCCTGCTGCTTGATGTGCCTGCCTCTTCCGGATGTTACCACTAAATATTCGGTAATGTTTTATATGCAGGTTTTGTGAAGTGCGTATAGAGAGATTCAGTCATGTGTGGGCGCAATACGAATGTATTATCATTATTAAGCGATACAAAACGACGCTAGTCAGTGCTTTGGGCGAAGTTGAAATGTGCATCTTTAGCCAGATGCACTGCAGTTTAAAAAACGGCATCAGGCTTGCTAGACTTGTTAGCAAACCTTTGAAAAAAGCGTGGGAAAACCGAGTCTCATAGTCTAACGTTGGAACTACTGCGAGGACTACTGTTTATCAAATCAGTTCGCCCAATGTAAGGTCAAGCATAGCTACAACGAGGTCAAGGGTGCTTGCACTTCCAGGTCGTGAGCTAGAGCCCTACTGCAGCAGGCAATTCTATATCTTCCTGCTGCTAACCAAATTTCGGAAAATCGCCGTCCAACCGCAGCTATACATATCCACTTTTTTCCTCAGATCTGTCTCAGGTTCTTTCCATTTTTTACGCACTTTTCATGGATGCAGTTGTCAGGCTACTGATTAAAGTAAACATGGAGGCCTAAAGCATCTGCGCGCTAATTCTTCCTTCACTTGAATGCGTCATGAGGGCGATTGAATTCTTACATTAAGAAATCAAGCCTTTCAGGAGTGAGAGCTTATTATAACGCACAGCAAGAAAGGCTTTCTTTTTCTGTGCGAATCGCTGTGTATCTTTGACAGCTCGCATGCATTTGTGGGGGTGGGTGTGTGTCTACGTGAGTGTGTTGTAACGAAGTTCTCAGGAACGTTGACTTTGGTAGAGTGTATCAGCTAGCTCAGTTGGAACTTCATGCGTTGTCAAAGTCGTTCTAGAGTGCTTATCGACTAGCCTGAGAATCACCGGAATAGCATAGAAGAACTTTGAGTCATATCTTGTTGGGATATTTCAGAGCGTTCGTTGATATCTTGGGTCCTAGCCTAGGAGTGTAGGTGTTCGCTCGCTCTTCACGAGCCAGGTCGCGGATTTGAGACATGCAGTTGGAGATTCCTTACTGCCGATCGCCAGCGGAAGCTTTTCAGGCTCTTCTGTCGCTATAAAAGTGAGGCTGTTGAAACAGCCTCACTTTTAACTTTGATTTGTAATTGATCACCTGATCACTAGTGGTCCTATGAGGTACAGAGCACACCAGGGAAGTGTTTTAAGTACACTAATTAAAAAATATCTCCTCTCCTTCCGTAAAGGAATTTCGATTCCATCGTAGATGTAAAAAATTTGAGTGCTCTGTGGTCTCTCTATAAGTGTTTTATTATCTTGCTGATATCATTGCAAAGTAGAATCTTAATATTGAATTTTTATTCCGCTGGCACTCACATGTGATAAGCAGCCTTCCAGTATTTAAGATTCACTCTTCATTCTTAATTTTAAACATTACCTATATATAATTATATATGCATATAGATAATATGTGTTATTAAAATATGTATATATATACTGTATTTATTTATTTATATTACAAATTAAATTAAATTAGTCAATACATTAAATTGTATAAGGTATATATAATTATATAAATATTATAATATTAATGATAATGTTTTTGCTTTGAGTCTAATCTGAATTGCTTAAATTGACCAAGAGACCAGCTAGTAAATAGTAATGATCAAGCCCAGTGTCACTTCGAAAGTGATGTGGCCTCACCACATCAAAGCGACTGAGCCGCCGGAAGCAGGGAATGCTGCTGCCTGATATCTAGCCGTCTGTTGCCGTCTGCTGCCTCAGCCTCAGCCTCAGCCTGGCATCAATTTCGATCCAAGCAAATTCACGATCTTCTCATCTTTCATTTTAGGTCGCTTCATTCTCTCGTTCGAGGTTACTCATGTTTTCTGCTTACTCCGTTAGTGAACGCCAAAACACTCAACAAGCTGGCTCCGATCGTTAAGCTGTGACTCGAATGAACCTTTAGCTCGCTAGAGGTCATTTGAGAGTTTCTATGCACCTAAAGATTGGAATTCTGCCAACTGACATCAGATCTTGACTTGATGACTTGACCATAGAGAGATCGGAAATAACTTTTCATGATAGGAATCATTCATCCTCATGATTCGCCTACTGATATTCATAACATAAATGTCCACCTTTCTATCACTATTCTATTCATGTTTTTTCCAGTGAGCCTATGCCAAGAATTTCAAGGTTTTAAATTTTTCTTAGGAAGCCATAAGAAATCTTGTTCTGATTACTGTAATGTATTTCGGTCTGTAACTTCACAAAGCTACAAAGACTATGTGGGTGTGACACAGGAGAGTTTTGTATAGCGCACTCACAGCATAAACGACTTTTAGTATGCTTTTGGTAGCCAACAGACTTCAGCTCACGCAGCAAACAGAATGGGGGGAAGCACAGCAGAGTCAGAACAGTTGAGGTTGTGCGTAGCATAGAAGTAGCAGCTCACGACAGCTGGAAAGGATGAGCCTTAATCGGCAGCAGGAGAGTAGTTGTCGTTGCGTAAGAATCGTGGAAGCGAGTTCCACAGTCTAGGACCTCCAGAGCTAAAGCTTCGGTCACCAACGGTCTTTAAGGAGAAGAATAGAACAGCTACTCTTTGCAGGGTTCGGAAAGTGATTTATTCTTAAAATGCGCCACTAAATCAATGGCTACATGTTAGCCCACTTTCCAAAACATTCAAACCGTGAATCGCTGGCAGTGTTTGCAGAACGACGAGCTATCTAATGGAGGTGCGAATCTAATCAAGTTTCAAGTTGGTAATTAAGGACGCAGCTAAGGCAGGGGCGGCTTCGGCGATGGTCAGGTGCACAGACCATAGGGATTAGTATAGAAGTCCATCAACGATTAGTAAAAACACTATGACAACAATAGTAAATAATTGCTCACAGTTTGTATAGCGCCATACAAGAGCTCAGTTTCTTAAGAGGCACTTTGCTAGCGTGTTAATTGATTAGCAAAAAAATACGCAACATGCTGAGTCCATAAGCATAGAGGTCAATGACGACCTTCAATGCAGCACAGATGGATAAAACTAAGAAGGCTTCACAGATCTAATGCTATATGCAAAGAGACGGGGAAAATGTTGCGAAGGAACATGAGTTACAACTTTCTTTAAAAATGCTGTCAAGTTAAAGAGAAAGTAGTGATTTGAGCCGGTAATGAGTTCGGTGCTTTTGAAGCAAGAAACTGATGGCTGAGAGAATCTGGTCTTCACATAAACTGGTCTTCAAGAAACTGGTCTCCACAGAATTTGAGTTTGGATGTTTCAGCACGAAGAGCACGTCCTGCGTCAGAGGAGCCGCCGATGACAGAGCAGAAAGTATTTCGGTCAAGGTCGTCGCAACAGACGTAAAACGGGACGTTAAAGTGAGCAACAGTGAAGCGAAGTCACCACTTTGCTTCGTTGCAAGAGGCTTCCACATTTCTGGATCTTTGCGATGTTACTAGCAGAATAATAATAAAAATAATATTGCACTTGATAAAGCGCCCTCAGAGAACTTAATCTCTGTCTAGGCGCTTTACATTTGCTGCAAAGTGATATGCAATTGAATGGTGAGTAAAATCATGCTTGATAAACAAACAAAATGAATAACATGGTTAAGGGTGACATGCACAGGGTCAGCATGCAAATGTGGTTAGTGGCAGCATGCACAGTGTCAGCACGCATAAGGACGAATCACATCACATCAAGGACGAATCACAAGGACCGACTAAATGCTGTCCTAATTAGGTTTTTTAAATGATTTTTAAATGTGGTCAGGTCAGGGGATGTTCTGACGCAGGTTGGGAGAGAGTTCCAGGCTTTGGGAGCATACGAACTAAATGCAAGGTCTCCAAAGGATTTGAGGTTTGTACGGGGTATTTGTAGACTGTTGGATTCCGAAAAGCGGGTGGTACGATGCTTGGCCTGATGGGGAGTATATCTGAGAGATAGGCTGGAGCCAAAGGATATTTTACTAGGATATTTGCAGAGAATATTTGCCGACGGCAACAAAAATATTGAACAGCGAGATGTAGCACAGTTCTTCAACCAAAACGCTATCGAAAGCAGACTTTAGGCAGAGACGCAGCGAATCCGCCGGTGCGATTTTTTCATCGCACACATCAACCGATCTCAGCAAATTTTCTTCAAACAGGCAAGGAAAGCAGAGACAAAATTGATGACATTAAAAATAAGGCGCTGGTTCCAAAAAGGAAGCCTCATGCTCCGACAGCTGATGTCACAACCGGATGCTCCATTTATTAACGCAAATGAAGAAGTACAGCAGAATTGTGCTTACAGCACGGCTTCAAAGAACCCGACTTCCTTGAGTTCGGCTGCGAGCGAGGCTTGCTGCTCAGGAGTGACATCCGTGAGTGGCAAACGAACGGGGCCCACGTCTACTCCAAGCTGGCGCAGGATGGCTTTGCAGACCGCCACGTCGGCACCTTAAACCGTAGGCAGCAGCATTAAGGACTGCTAATACCGACAGCTACAACTGTTGAATACGAGAAAAGCTGAATAGCTGGTGCATTTGTCAGCAGTCGACTCAAAACATTAATGGCCGATACATTGATGATGGGATCGCAGATTGCCTAAATAATGGGCAATCTTCGTGAAGCAAGCTCGGTCTCGGCAATAGCACGAGCCCAGGCAGGCAATGAGAAGCAGGCAATGAGCAGCAGTACACGCCTTGCAACGGTTCAACTATTGGTTAGGAACATGCGGAGGCTCACGAGTTGCAATCACCAATCAGGTGTTGCTTTTTTACTAGGGCTAAGCAAAGGCACTACTATTGTACCAGTTGTTAGGTATACCGGCGAAGAATCGCACGGAAATTCAACGTGAAAATTAAAGACCATACACACAAGCGTATAGCTGGGCAAAGGCTAAGCCACAATGGCTCACCGACAGACAGACAGCCGTTAAGATGGACTATCCCGGTCAGGCTCTTTATTTTTATCTGTTTCACTGAGAGGCCGTTTACGCAGCGTTAAAAATATGTAATAAGATAAGCTCTTACCAAATACCTCATCACTATTTTATGATTCACTGTTTAATTTTACCTATGGGATTGCATCTTGTAGCTACGTACATAGATTTGTTCATTATCTTCCCCTGTTAATTGACTTGACCCTCATCACAACTGCACCATCGAAGTAGTACCATGAGGCTACAATTTAGGCACGGTATATATATATATATATATATATATATATATATATATATATATATATATATATATATATATATATATATATATATATATATATATATATATATATATATATATATATATATATATAGAGAGAGAGAGAGAGAGAGAGAGAGAGAGAGATTATGTTATCTTAGGGCACTATATCCATGAATTACACACACATATATATATATATATATATAAATAAATATATATATATATATATATATACATATATATATGTGTATAATTCATTTGTATAGCACCTTAAGACCCTAAGATAACAGAATCACTACTCATGCACTTCACATAAGCCACAGTGATCGAGACCATGACCTCGGCCAGACTTTGGTCGGGGCGAGCACCTTAACCACTAGGTCAAACCAGCTCGGTGCCGGCGCCTTGTATTTTTTTAGAAATGGACTCACTCACCGAGTTCAAAATTATAAAAGTCAGTTTCTTTACAGTCGGTACGATATGAATTTGCATACTCGCCGGGATACTAGCTATTGAGCTTTGGGAATTGTTTCTATTGAAAATATTGGGTACTCTAATCACCAAGCTTTGAAGCTCTCCTCACCCACTTCCCCCTCACCTTCACTTTCACTCCCTTCGCGACTTTCCTCAGTCGCTCAGTCAATAATTTCTCGACCAGCCCAGTCGGTACGGACCACAATGAGGCCAGTACAAGCTCTTCGTCTGAACGCCTGTGCCATCACGTTGTTAAGTTCCGGCAGAGTAATTAGCATGCCCTTTCCAGCAGACCATTGCCTGGCGCTCCGGCCAATGGTTCTGACACTAGAGTTCTTGATTGTGTTGTAAATGTTTAGAGTGGCAAGCGATCGCCTATTCCAACGGCACGAGATTGCTCTTTCAATTGTCCCGATTCACTAACATAAGGAAGTTCCTGAATGTAGGTCATAGTTACTGTGGCTCAAAGGCCCAAGTGAGTGTCATTTGAGCCATGCAAAATTTATTGTCGGCTTTTATCGGATATTGTTTCAAATTTTCAGTCACAGTTGCCAGCACAAGCATTTTTGAAAAGCACCTTGAGACGGATTGCTGACATGCAATTTGAAGCTGACATTGTCTGCATGACGAATGCCACTATTAAGGTAAGCTGGCCTTATGAATTTTCACTGCCTCAAAAAATCAAAGGAACTGGCGAAGGTAGCAAGTTAATTTTAGCACAAAAGCTTGCATAACCATTCTGCGTAACGCAGTCACATCTGTCTTTGGCTCAAGCTTGCCAGACAAACCACACAACATGAATCTTGCCCCTAGCCTCTCCAATATGGAGATCGTCACCTAGACGTTCCCGTCTGTTCTTAGGGGACCTAGCCCCAAAAAAAATTCTGTTTGCAATCAGTAACTGATTGGCTGAAACTTTTCTTTTACCTTCACATTTGACTTCTTTCAGTGCCAATGAATCGAAAAAAATTCTGTTTCACGGCTGAAAACGCTTACCATCCACACCACTCATCCAACCAGTAAAACGCTCTCGAGCGGAATGCGGTGCTTTGCGTTAGCTAACTGACTAAGCAGAGCTAAAGGTATGTGCTTTATGATTGTCACCGGCGCTTGACATGTAATCGTGCCTCGTGCTGCCTATCGCCGTGTTTGCGTCAACATTTACGACACAAACACATGAGTAGCAAGGCCCAAATAAAAAACCGAGAAACGAGTCATCTCAGCAGTCTACCCTACGGGATGATCCTAGAAAATTGCTTTCACGGCAAAACAGCATATGCTAACCTGAATGGATTGGTGGCAGCATGAGAGGCAGGCAGACAGAGGTGTAGATTGGCAGACAGATAGAGACAGACAGACATCTCCTTACCTTACCGCGTTTAAAAAGAGACTAAAAATGCATCTATTTGTCACAGCATTTATTGAGGCCCTGTGATTTGCCTATTGTGTGCTAATGCGTGCTGACACTGTGCACGCTACAACCATACTCCATGCTGACTCTGTGCATGTCACTCCTAAACATGTTTTTTTGTTGTTTATTGATCATGCTACCGCTAACCATTCGATCGTGCTACCTTTG
Organism: Cristatella mucedo; assembly: GCA_009760855.2. Taxonomy (NCBI): domain Eukaryota; kingdom Metazoa; phylum Bryozoa; class Phylactolaemata; family Cristatellidae; genus Cristatella; species Cristatella mucedo. The sequence continues at coordinate 702,025 of WPIO01000016.1, forward strand.
CACCAATTGTAAAGTACCTATAGAGAGATTGAGTTCTCTACAGGTGCTATGTCAAATGTATTATTATTATTACTACAGACGAAGTGCATCACAGACAGATAGATCGGAATATTGCGAGGCTGAGAACTAGATACACAGGCATAGCAAAGAGATGGGTAAAGGAGAGAGAGAGAGAGAGAGAGAGAGAGAGAGAGAGAGAGAGAGGGAGTAAGCCAGAGAGAGAGAGAGAGAGAGAGAGAGAGAGAGAGAGAGAGAGAGAGAGAGAGGGAGAGAGGGGGCAGAAAGAGAGAGGGAGAGAGTAAGTGAGAGAGAGACAGAAAAGACAGAGAGACAGAAAGAGAGAAAGTAAGAGAGAGTAAGAGTAAGAGAGAGATAGAGAGAGAGAGAGAGAGAGAGAGAGAGAGAGAGAGAGAGAGAGAGAGAGAGAGAGAGAGAGAGGACAGGCAGACAAGGGAAGAGAGAAAGAAAGACAGGAAGATGAGATAGCAAGATTGATAGATGTAGGCACAAGCCATAAAAGGCTGAAAGATGAAATAGACACACAGTAAGAGCACGAAGGCAAATGCGAGAAAACTTTCAATAACAAGCAATCAGTAATAAACCTTACCATACTTGCGTTTCACATAGCCAATGTGCTGGGCCAGTCTCTGCAAGAGAAATACAGAGCCCTTGATGACCTAGATAGAGCGGCCGAGCTGTTTGCTGACTCTGCCATTCGATATAACGATGGCTCGCATTCCGGTTATTATTAATTTTACTATCGATTCATAGGTAGGCTGGAGCCAGATAAAAAAGAAACCTAAATGTAAGCGACAAAATTTAACATTCGATTCGATGCCTCATGGAGAGGGAGTAGAGGTCATGGAGTGGGAGGTCATGGGGAGGGAGTAGAGGTCATGCGGAGGGAGTAGAGGTCATGGAGTGATGCAACGTAAGAACTGTGACATTCGAGCATGACGAAAGACAAGCTTCAGTTATGCACTAATTGTAAGTGCCGTGTTGTATAGGCCGGGATACATGCAAAAACTTACTTATAGAAGTCGAGACGGGATGTTATAAATGCATGGAGTTCACAATTTAACGGTATCCGGTCAGACTTACACTTACACTGATTTTTTGCCTCAAAGCGGCACAAGGCCTTTATGCAAAAAAAAGTCCATCCGGATGAGTAGCGTACTGACCTGCTGCTTAGAAGCTGCATCCATTTTCCCAGCATCAAAAGCTCGACGGGTGCCAGCATGTATGTTGCCCATAAATGAGGTGCATATCGTCACCGTAGCACCCAGAGCAAGCCACGGTAAGAACTCCTGCAATAAAAATGATAATTTCTGCTTCGTACGATCATCGTGTGCAACTGCTCGGCAAACTGAAGCAGAAATAAGTGCACAACACAGGTCTGGTTCATGCCGATTAAAAAGGAAATTCCGTTGGCTTATGCTTCAGCCAACTCGCCGTCTCAGTGGTGATGCTACAAGGCACTGTCTAGCTAGCCCAGCAGCTGTATTTCAGATTCACTAAAGTAAGATTGGCATTGCCCGACAAACAAAAATGTAGCGTGCGCCTGATAGGGGTGAGAAATCAATCGACATCGTACGCTGTGGGCGTGAATGCACTCTGCACTGGCAGCACGCAGGACACACATACACTTCCTCTGCACTTCGCCGTGCATCTACGTCTTACCTCATCCACGGCTCCAATGGCAATCTGGTACTTGCCATTTTCGCACTGGCTGGAACCGATCTCGTAGTTGGCCATTTCACGGCATGAATATTTGACGCCGCGGAAAGTCGGAATTTTCTGCTTGCACTGATTGATGACTTTTCCAAGATCAACTGCAACGCCAGGCGAATGGAATCAACCAATCAACGCCGTTCACCTTGCCCATACACGGCCTTCAATTTGCCTGTACACGGTCTTTTGCACACAGGCACATATCTAAGGCTAAAGCACTCTCCTCTGAAAGGATCTCATGTGAGAGCTCTCTACAACTTTGAGGTAGCTTTCGGCAGGCATGCGAGCTCACAAGAGCTAGCACATATCTCTCGTCTGTGCCAATCAGCTCCTTCTACTTGCACATCAGTTGTTCGACGACCAATTAAGAGCCGTCTTTCAGTGCAGCATAGATTGATACAGAGCTGAGACACTGAACTTCAATGTCATGCCGAAGAGTATGACGACAAACTGCGCGATGCCAACGCCTGACGTGTTTTGAATCGATGAGATATGCCAAGAATTTCACAATGCCCAGCTAAACTTTAACTTTACTACCAGCTATATATTACTCAAGACACTTCAAAACGAAGGTGCCATTGTGTTGATTCACATGAAATGCAACGTAGCAGCAGACGTGGCTAGTAGAAGGGAATTATTCTCTTTCTGTCAAGCAGATTTAAGAATTCCAATTTAGTGCTTGGAACGTGAAATGTAATACTTACAAATAGCGTACCCCATAGAGAAAAATTCCGGAAACAACATAGTCAAAAACCATGCGTATAAATACACATGCAGCTGTGCAAAGGCTTGGCAAAAATTACTCACGATCGGCAGACCATCGGCTAAAACTGACCGTCTGTCAGAACCTTCATAGAGAAAATCTCCACAACTTTCAACTATGTAATTAAATAACTCGATGATCAAAAGCCCACTCATCGCTATTTCAAAATTCAATGCAAAATTAAATGTTTATTCTCAACTATGAGAGAGATTGTTGCAGCTACATATGCATTTTAGTAAATTATCTGCACTGTCACTTTTTACATGACACTAGTCATAGCTGTGCTACCGTAATAGCACTGCAAATAGCACAATGGGCACAGCGTCGGGCATGATGTAAGCGATAGTGTTTATGGACTCAAGGAAGGAAGGACACACTCACGTAAAAATTGGATAGGGTGATGAGAAATTAAAGTGGTATCATGCTACAACTGCCTGATTGAATCTTGCAGCATTCGAAAGTTGACCAAGAATCTTTTTTCAGTGCATAACCAAGGATTTTAATATCACATGATAATACCTGACACACTAACTCATTCAAAGAAATTACAAACAGTGTCTACTCACAAAACAAGCCAGTCAAAATGTTGATGTCATAATAGAAGAATGGTGTATTTGGCGCAGCCGCTGCAACCTGCCTCATGTATTCAACCAGTGCCTCTGAAATAAAAAAGGAAGCCTTAACGAAAGGAGAATGCACAGACACTAGTCTTTTCACTAACGAGATCATTTGTAGGCCCCAAATATAACTTGTAGGCATTCTAATAGGCTGAATGCAAGAAACTAAGCGTAAATCCATTTTTACAAGATAAGCTGCTGCACTGAAGGATAAGTTCAAGCTTTGGTGGTGAAAGAGAGAGCCATGAGTGCCCCAGTGTGTGTTAGGTCATGCAGTGCTCTGAACGATGCTCTAGCGATGGTAAAGTCTCTGCAAAGACTCAGAGTAGAGAACTCAGCTCAGAGACTTGGCTGGTTGCCACACACAAAAACAAGATCGCATCTGTCAGCTACATGCCACCACGAGGCGTATCTACTTAAAGGCCAGCTCATCAGCAGTCTAAGTCACGATGCAATACAGCGATCGCTTCCATGTTCTCCACATATTCAATCTGTTCTGAATCAGTGGCAATTGCATTCAAAGCAGCAGGCGATGGAATTGAGGAACTAAAGACAAATGATTAGCAATTACAAGAATTAACAATTACAAGCCCACACAGACAGCCAAGCAATTACAGCAATTAAGGCAGCATTATAAAATAATAGTGAAATAACAATGAATTTGTATAGCTCCCTCGGTTAACTTTATGTCTTTCTAGGCACTTTAGATATGTTGCAAAGGAGTGTGGCCAAATAGGTGGTGATAGCATGCTAAATGTAAACAAGCATAACAAGGTTAGAGGTTACATGCGCAGGATGAGCATCCATTAAATGCTTAGTGTAAGCTTGCAGGGTCAGCATCCACAAGCACACAAAAACGAATCACAGAGATCCTCTATATGCCGTAATAAACAGGTGCGCTTTTAGCTTATTTTTAAATGTGATCAAGTCAGGCGGTGTCGTGACGTCACTCGGGAGTGAGTTCCAGGCTTTGGGAGCATACGAACTGAAGGCATGGCCTCCACAGGATATGAGATTCATATGAGGTTTAGGTAAATTATTTGATTCAGAAAAGCAGGCGATACAATGCCTAGCCTGGGAGGTTGGTCTGATAGGTAGGCTGAAGCCAGATAACCAAGGGACATAGAAGTGAGGGACAAAACCTTGAAGTCAATGCACTGTTTGAATGGAAGCCACTGAAGGTAAGCTAAAAGTGGTGTGATGTGGCAGCTGCGAAGCTCACGACGTACAAGTCTAGCTCCAGAGTTTTGCACCAACTATAAACACCTAGTTGCACAGGCCGGCAGACCAGCAAGTAATGAGTTACAGAAGTCGAGACGGGATGTAATAAATGCATGACCAATTTACATGTAGTTTCTGTCTAAGCAAGCCCGAATTTTAAATAAATACAAGCCGATTTAACAGCCTCTTTTGTATATGTAGTTCGATTGCATGTGGGCTGGTACAGCTCCTTTCCTCAACAGCTGGTGGGAGCATCCTCGAGAGGGGCCTGTGCACAGCTGTGGTCACCTTCTAATGAGGCGTTGACACAGGCCGATAACCCCCTGGTGAACAGATGGTGAATTCACCATCGGGGTCGGCCAACTGACAGCCAGGGCCGAGGGGAGTCGAGTAGGAGTAGGGGCCGAGGGGAGCCGTTCGCTCTTCGGCTCCGTGAGTGGTAATAAACTGTCGGTGTTGGGCATCGGCTGGCTCTCTGATGGGCGAACCAAACTACAGTATAGCGACAGAAGAGCTTTTACGGCTATCACCACCACTTGCAGTGGGAATAAAGAATCGCCCATCGCAGAATTCGAACCCACGACTTCGGGACCGAGGTCGTGAAAAGCAACCGCCGTACCTAGTAAGCCATCACGGCTCAGCAACGTTACATAGCTGAAAGTAGGCAGGCTTGACTATGTAGTCGTCCAATGAGAGATCACCTTGGAACAGGACACTCAAGTTTCGTGCAGATGCAATAGGAGTTATGCTGGCAGAGCCAATTTTTAGCGTTAAGTGTTCCCATTTCTGAATCACATATGGTTTGCATATAACTAGTAAGTTGGTTTTATTGTCATCCATGTGCGGATGTCATCGATACACGAAGCAAGGGAATTGAGAGAATTCCACATGCCGAGGGCTGGAAGGGATCAAAGCAAAAGTACAGCTTAGCGTCGTCAGCATAGAAGTGAAAGCCTATATTGTGACTGGCAATCATATCGGCAAGAAGGAGAGTGTAAACCATGAAAACAACTAGACCAAGCACAAAGCCCTGAGGTACACCGTACTTCAGGGATAATCTTGGTCCATTCACATCAATGCTTTGGAGTCTCCCATTGAGATAGGACCTGAACCATTGTAGTGCTGTGCCAGTGACTCCCAGGCGAGATGAGGGCACTCGAGAAAGACTTGGGGATAGATGGTATCAAAAGCTGGCAAAAGATCAAGCAAAAAAAGCAGAGAGACCTTACCTAAGCATGCATTCCTAAGAACGTCGTTATACACCCAAAGCTCTGCCAACTCTGTGGAGAGATTAGCTCTAGCACCAGACTGGACAGACTGGAACTTACTAGCTAGGTTTGAAGTTTCAATATATGATTTCAGCTGGTCTGCCACAATTGGTTCCAGTGTCTTTCATAAAAAAGGTAGAAGGGAGACTGAACAAAAGTTGCTCAAGTTCTCTTGGTTTAGTGTTACTTTCTTGAGTAGTAGCCTGACTACAGCCTTTTTGAAAAGTGTTAGCTAATGATATGAGGATAATGACATATGTATAATGTTTCGTAGCAGATCTATGCACCGCAGAAGCAGGACAGTAGGAGAAGAGTCTAGAGAGCTAGTTTTCTTCTTTGAACGGGAGATGAAATTCAGGATGAGGTCACTCTTGGCTTCCTTGAATGTGGACATTGAGAACATTAACTGCATGGAATTGAGGATCAGGAGTCCAGAGGGGATGCTGACACCCACCCGGAGGGATGGACTCTTGAAACTTGAAGCTAGAAAAGCGATGTACTAGACCACCACAGGGATCACAAGTTAAAACACAGGAACACACATGGACGTGCGGGCATGCTCACCCATATGCACTTATGCACTTTCATGCATTCAAGCACATGCACATACATACAAATGCATAAATATGTGAACATGTGCATATGCATACACACACACACACATACATTTTTGTAAGAATGTGTGCAAGCATGCACACACATGCACACACACACACACACACACACACACACACACACACACACACACACACACACACACACACACACATGCACACACACACACTCACACACACAGACATGCAAATACAAACACACACGTGGACACATACACACACACGCACACAGGTATGCACATGCAAATACACACGTGTGCACACCAATGCACACACAAAAACATAAATCTGCATCAATGCACAGCTGCATGTGCTAGCAGGTCGACTCACCGACGGTATCAGGCTTGAAAAACGCTGGTGACAGAGCAGCAATGGCTGGTGCATGTATGCTCTCAGCATGGGCAGCCTACATGTAATAAAGAGCACATCAGTCGCAAACAGTATGAATAGCATTCAGCATGTGACACAAGCTCGCACCAAGATCTGTCCTGGTGGCAGGCTTCGTGTAGCCGGGCACTGCCGGATGCCATCGTGGATAACCACCGTGTACTAGGGTTGCCATCACAATCACATAATGCATAATGTACAGGGTATCTGAATCTGTAATTCCATGAAGCCACAAAGACTAAATGGACGTTATTAGAAAGTTTTCTGCAGCATATGCAAGCCAAGCAGCTTTCGGTTTGAGCACACGGCTGCCAACAAACTTTGGCTCGTGTAACAATGCAAAAGTGAGAAGGTGAGTTAGTAGGGCAGTGGAGGAAGTACTTAGCACAGAGGTGGTAGGGCAGGACTACCGAAAAAGATCTTTGCACGTTGCAAATAAACAGATGCTGATTGTGCAGCACACACAACATGTACTCAAGAAACTACCTAATGGACACGTGCGGACACACGACGTATGCTTGCTGGCAAACACGCAAGCAAGCACACACACACACACACACACACACACACACACACACACACACACACACACACACATATATATATATTTATATATATACACTACGTGTACAAAATAACTACATAATATATATATATATATATATATTTAGCTATGTAGTATGCATAGTATAAATAGTTGTGACAGCCCTCAGCACGACCTCTAGACGAGCTGGGTAGTGAGACCGAGCAACAAGTCTGCTGCCTCCAACACCAAGCACTTTATTCAGAACCACACCGGCAATGCCCAGTCTACACCCTCTAGACAGCTGCTGCATGTAAATTATGCATGGCAGCAGGATATCTGTGCATTGCAGAAGCAGGACAGTGGGAATAGGATCCAGAGGACTAGTCGTCTTCTTTGATTGGGATATGAGCTTCAGAATGAGGTCATTAGTAGCCTCTTTGAATGTAGACATTAAGATGCAGCATGGAATCGAGTGAGTACCCTGAGAGAACCTCGTCTCTTTCCAGGTGCTTCACATATGCAGAAAGGCTCGAACCCACGACCGCTAAGGCGATCGCCTTATCCCCTGGGCCAAACTGCCCTGCCCAACTGGCGTCAGTGACATGACAGATACCAAGCCAAGAGCTATCACACGCTCACGACTGGTCACTCGCGGCTGATCGGCAGAAGCTGCTGCTGGAAAAAAGTTGAAAGACTCCTCCACCTTGGAAGGAAGAAGAAACCGAAGAACCGACATGACATACCACGAGTGACATACCACGAGTCAGGTCGCTTACCAGCTCAGTGGCGTCTTTCAAGCATCCTGCTCCAACGTGAACAATCACTGTGTCGAATCTGTCAACGACGAACCGATACGAGGGATGGAGGTCTTAACAAGCAGCAGTAATAAGTTAGCTGCCAATAGTGCCTGCCGGGGGGGGGGGGGGGGAGGAGGCTACGTTGGCAAACGGTCGTGCAGTGGTCAATACAAACTACGCAGAGCATGAGAAAATCTGGCTGACACTTTGCATGCGAGCCCACTGGCATGCAGCCGAAGTCGGCAAGCAGCGTTCTTTGGCTGGGCTCGCACAATGCGTGGTCGACAATACCAAGGTGGTGGCTCGAAGAGACACTGCGCCAGCCATTGAATTAGGCCCTTGACATTGCACGTGCATACACTGCACATAGTTAGCAGAGTGGGAAATTTGATAAATGATCGCGACCACTCTCTTCACAGAACCAAAGGCTGTGCACCTGCAGCAACTAGAGTCCGCCGCTATACACTATTGCCAGAAATGGTATGACATCCAGCTGCTGAGAATGTTAAGAAGATATCTTACGACCAAAAGAACTGTAGGCTGATTTTATTAATGCTATACGAGTTAATGACCTCATAAGATTTCTTTGAGCTCATGAAGTGCTTTATAATGTGGTGGATTTCTCACAACCTCCTGGCGTGATTGTTCCCTAGTGCTAGATGTTGCTCTGGTCATGCACGTTGGCAAAATATTGATATGTGATTATGGGTGGAAGAAATCACAGGAAATTCCAGTGTTACATTGTAACTCGGTCCCGAGTGTCCTTCCGTGAGCCGCCTACTGTCGGGCAGGGATCGGAACCCACGAACTGGGTCGTGAAGGGCATGCACAACGTAGGTTTCGTCACTTCCTGATGCTGAATTTCGTCGTAAGTGACGAAGCATTCACTTGTCTTGACAGCCCTGCACCCCAAGGCTTCTCCTTCCTGTTAAAGAGATCGTTGTATGCAACGTTTCTGCTAAGATTCTGCCGTGGAATCCAGAGGAGCTTCTTTCGAGGTTTGTTTTGATCGTTGCTGTCTTCGATAGCTACTCGTGTATTCTGCTTGCTTTTTGCTGATCTATTTGTTTATGCAGGTCTATATAGACTAGCCTGTCTGCAAAAGTAGGTGGAAACTACAGGAGGAACCTGAGGAAATCGGTGGGAAAATCTTCAGATGCATTTAAAGTTATCGTATTTTGAGTAGTAGTTTAAGTTTGATGTAGTTTTATGAGCTATTATTGCCTGAAATTACATTACTATGATAAGTATAGCGATTAGATTATTGTTCAGGGATCTTCGAAGGACAGCAAATGTTAGATAGAGATGCAAATCTCTCTTTGAACCCCCTTTGTAACTAGCATTTCTATTTACAGGACTTGCATACATACACACAAAAATACAGATTGACAATTCTTGAATTTTACTTCCTGAATGGCTGCTTCCTTGCAGCAAATGTGAAGTGCATAGAAAGAGATTTTCGTTCTCTGGGAGGTCTATAACGAATTTATTATTATTATTATTATTATTCTAGTCATCAGGCCGGCTTTCAATAGTCAGGTTATCATCGCTGCTGCCGATTATCGTCACTTTTCTTAAGCATGTTCTATAACTCCAACACACCAGCACTGAATAGACTAGCACCTGTTGAAGCTGCTGTAGTCGAGGCTACACAGCTAGCAATGGCAGCAGCTACGTAGCAACAACAGCAGCTGCATAGCAACTGCAGCTGCTGCATGCTCCGTGTTAAGCCCAGGCTTGAACCGGGTTTTAGGAAATCGGGGTCTGATGCAGATCTGGTCAATTTCAAAGAATTCCTTCGAGTTTACACCCGGAAGCTTAAAAAATCTAGGGCTTCTTTTTTCACTCGAAAACTGAACTCCTGCCAGTCGGACCCAAAACAGATTTATAAGACAGTATACAATTTAATGGCCGATGCCGAGAGGTCTGACTCCCCAGATATTAATGGCTCAGCCAAAAACGTTTTAGCATTCTTTACTGAAACAATTGCCCACATTCGTCCTCCATAAGGACCCCTCCAAGTAAAGCAATTGTGGAATCACAACCTGCGACCTGCCTTGAAAGGTTTTCCGAGGTTTCTGCATGCGATGTGGCTACCTTAATAAGATCTAGTAAAAAAGAGCTCGTTTCCTGAAGACCCTATACCATCAGCAAATGTAAAGTGCCTAGAAAGAGATCGAGTTCTCTGAGGGCACTTTATCCAGTCCATTATTATTACTATTATTATTATTATCATATCTGTGGTCTTCACTGGTGGACCGACTTAGCCCTGCCACAATCGAGATTGTTAATGCTTCTTTGGAAAAGGGGTTGTACCCAAGTCCTTCAAATCGGCAATCGTTAGACCCATACTTAGACAGCCTAGATTGGATACAGAGGTCTTGCAAACTATTGCCCAGTTTCGATTCTTCCTTTTTTGTCAAATATTCTTGAAAAAATTGTCGCTAAGCAGCTGGTTGCACAAACTGAAACGAATGAAATGTCAGAAACATTTCAATCAAGGTTCAAGAGGCAGCACTCCACTGAAACTGCTCTCCTTCGTGTTAACAATGACATTCTATGTGGCAACGATGACTGGAATGTCACTGCCCTAGCTCTGCTAGATCTATCAGCTGCCTTTGACACCACTGATCACGATGGTCTGCTTGAACGATTGAGAACAACGATCGGTCTGACTGACGAGGCACTGGCAGGGTTTTAATCGTACTTGTCTGATCGTGTTCAATCTGTGTCGTGTGGGGGTCAGGTCTCACACACGAGACAGGTCAACTGTGGAGTCCCTCGAGGGTCCATCCTCGGTCCCTTGCTGTTCTCCATTTATACTCAACCTCTTGGAAAAGTGATTAAGGACCGTGGAGTAGAATATCACTTTTATGCTAACGATACTCAGCAGTATTTGTCATTCAAACCGTCGGAAACAGCGGCAGCAACTAATAAACACTGAATGCTTACCTGGCCGACATTCAATCCTGGATGACGGAAACGCCAGTCCTGCTTCTGAACTTCTCCAGCCCATGTTTGTCATAATTTAATCTTCCTTCTTGCAGGCAGATTACACGGCCGGTTTTTCTTCAAGTATTACTTAATACTTGTTCCATCCCTGATTGGTCATGGGAAAATTGCCTTTGTTAGGGACGTATGAAATAGCCCTTCGCAAAGTACCTCCGATGAATTTAAATCTTGCACGACTATCTTTTACACCTGCTGCTTCATGATTTGATTCCTATTTGAAGAGCCGGTTCTTAAAACTAAATTACCATAAACCGAACTGCTGCTCATTGGAAACGCTAAGCCTGTGGCTGGATTAAAAGGCTTTGCTCTTCTAATAGGTGATGCTGTTGTGCGATCATCAATCACCCCATGCTCAAAATTACGTGTCGTTCTCGACAGCTGCCTAAATTTACAACTACAGCTGCATGTTAACTGCACAAAATTGAGCAAGACAGTGTACGCAAATTCGATAGAGCCCAAGCTGAAAACCAGAGACAACGTCGGACCATCTAAACCCAAGGCCTAGCTACAAGGCCTAGCTACAACAGTGTCATCGGCATTAAGCTCTACAAACCACTTCATACAGTCGACCTCACTGTAACGGTGCTCGCACTCTAAGACCCAGATCGTGGCTTCGAATCCTGCAGCAGGTATTCCTTGATTGCCCATAGCAAGAGGGCTGGCAGTCGATAATGCTCTTGTGCTGCTATATAAAAGAGACTGTTTGATCAGCTAAACTTTGCCGTTACTTCTTCACCTGCTACGATAGCAGCCTATTCTTAGGCTCAGATTGAGCACAAGAGAAGCTCTTGCGCATGAGCACCTCTCGCCCAAGAGAGAGATTGCAGCTGGTGTGCATGCATGCACGCGTGTGCGTGTCGTATCTCCACTTGTAACTCAACAAAGGGCCACAAAGGCAATGTGGGTGTTACACAGGAGAGTTTTACATAGCGCACTCAAGGCCTAAGTGGCTTTCGGCACATATTCAGTAGCCAACAGACTTCATCTCACGCAAAAAATTGAGAAAGTGTGAAACATTGCTGAGTCAGGAGAGCAGTGGAGTTCGTGAGTAGCATGAAAGTAGCAGCTCAGGATGGCTGGAAAGCATGAGCCATAGTCAGCAGCAGGAGAGTAGATGTTTCCTAAGAATTGTGGGAGTGAGTTCGGCAGTTTCGGACGTACAGAGTAAAAGCTTCTGTCGCCAGCAGGCTGCTAATGCCAGCTTAAGCCAGCCACTGGCTACAGTTGAGCTAGTCTGGGTTTGGCCTGCTCGTGCAAAACCAGTATGGATGTAGGCAGACTCCCAGGGGCTCATAGCGATGGTAACTACCTTGACCTTTAGAGCTCGGCTTGTCTCCTACAAGTGGTGGCCACCTACAGCATGCACATAAGACGAGTTACGGCACATCTGCTATATTCCAGAATGAGCCTTCAGAAGCTCGACCTTGCATGCTCGAGCTGTAGTCACAAACCTTCAAATCAGACCCGTCAAACTAAACCCTTCAACCTGAACCCTTCAACCAGAGCCTAGGCTGTGTGCCTAGCGATACCTGAGCTACATCCGAGATTGCTGACTGGAAGCTGACTGGTGCTGCCTGCCAGGCTGGCTGTAGACAGCGAACTTATCAGTCTATTTGCCTGGATGCAGGGTTCAACATCGATAAGCAATGGGGGGGGGGCAGCGCGGGTAAATCTATATCGGACAGGCAGCAACAGCAATAGGTATTCTGCCCGTGAGGCATTCGTTGGCCTGAATCCAGCTGCCTTGTCGCTTCATTTCTGCTTTCTGCCTCTAAGATCTGGCAGCTCTGAACATTCCGGGCACAGCTGAACAGCTCTCACAACAGCTGAAATAAAAAATACTAGCTAATTTAACAGCTTCTATTTACATGCATATATAGCAACAGAAGAGCCTCAAAGGCTATCACCACTGCTTATTGGTAGGAATATCGGCCACCTACTGGCCGAGAGCTGGCGGAAGAAGCTGCCACACTGATTTGGCCCAGCGGCTACGGTGCTCGACCCGACCCAGGGTCTGGTGGAGGTCGTGGGCTCGAGCCCCGTGGTAGATGCAAAGCGCCTGAATAGAGACTAAAGCTCTCTCGGGGCGCTATACAAATGAATCATATTTTTTAATTCATTCAGCTCACAGAGTCACTCGGACCAATGCCATTCCTCATTAATTCATTCGCTCCCGACCCGAAGGCTAGCTACTGCCACCGAGGCGGCCGCCGCCCTTGAAAGATGACACCCAAGTCACAGCACGAGACCCAGAAGCACTGGGCTGCCTGGGAGCTGCAGCTTATTTGGGCAATTGCAGCAGCAGCTTCGCCACCACCACCTGCTGCCTTGGTGCCTAATAATAACAGTAATAATAATAATAGCAATAATAATAATAATACGTTTGATACAGCACCATTGGAGAACTCAATCTCTTTCTAGGCACTTTACATCTGCTACAGAAATAGCACTACTCACGCACCTGCCGCAATCTAAGGAAGGTGGCCTCGGCCCCAGAATGACCACGATGGCACTATGGGCCATGGCAGGCTGATTTGAACCACGAAAAAGTCGCACGGCACGAAGGAACGTGGCGCTACAATGCAGCAGATGGCACATGAGATCAAGGCACCTTCCGGTCACAGCCGACATCAAGGCCTGCTGTGGAGCCGTGGCGGGGGGGGGGGGGGGGGGGGGGGGACAGGCAGGCAGCAACGACGACCTGCTGCTCACTGACCTGCCACGTGCCACCTGCAGCCAGCGCTCAGCTGCCGCCTTCCTCTCGCTGACCGTCATGCTCAGGCCCTCGCCGAGCGTGCCGTTAACTGCAATAGAGCGACAGCCGTGCCGCAGCGATGCCTTGCTGCTGCTGCTGCTGCAGGCTGAGAGGCCAGCGGGGCAAGTCTAGAGCATAGGTGAGAGCAATGGCACCTCGTGGCATTCAGTCGAGTAGACCGGCCTCTCGAGCCGAGGCAAAGACACCTGGCGTATTTGCAAGCACTCAGCAGTTGCTTTGCAGCCGTCAGCAGATCAGACAGCAGGGCGCTGTGCTCGACCTTCGCAGAGCAGACAGTAGAATGTGCTGCAGAGCGATAATCTTTCAAAAGCACACGACACACATTTCACTGCCGTACTGTCAATTGTGGATGAATAATAATATAATAATAATATTGCACTTGATAAAGCGCCCTCAGAGAACTTAATCTCTTTCTAGGCGCTTTACATTTGCTGCAAAGTGATACGCAATAGAATAGTAAGTAAAATCATGCTTGAAAAACAAACAAAATGAATAACATGGTTAGGGGTTACATGCACTGGGTCAGCATGCAAATGTGGTTAGTGGCAGCATGAACAGTGTCAGCACGCATAAGCACATCGAGGACGAATCACAAGGACCCACTAAATGCTGTCCTAAATAGGTATGTTTTTAAGTTTCTTTTAAATGTGGTCAGGTCAGGGGATGTTCTGATGCAGGTCGGGAGGGAGTTCCAGGCTGTGGGAGCATACGAGCTAAATGCACGGTCTCCAAAGGATTTAAGGTTTGTATGAGGTATTTCTAGACTGTTGGATTCCGAAAAGCGAGTGGTACGATGCTTTGCCTGATGGGGTAGTATATCTGAAAGATAGGCTGGAGCCATAGAATGAAGAGACCTAAAAGTGAGCGACAAAACCTTGAAGTCAATCCGTTGCTTGACTGGTAACCAGTGCAGGTCGGCGAGAAGTGGAGTAATGTGGCAACTGCGACGCTCACGACAGACAAGCCTAGCTGCAGAGTTTTGCACCAGCTGCAATCGCCTGATCGCACATGCTGGTAGGCCAGTAAGCAGTGAGTTGCAGAAGTCGAGACGGGATGTCACGAATGCATGGACCAACTTGGACGTGGTATCCTTATCTAAACAAGCCCTAATTTTAGCAATGTTATGAAGCTGAAAATAGGCTGATTTGACTGTGGAGCTGATATGGTCGTCTAACGAGAGGTCGCTTTGGAATATGACACCTAGATTTCGAGCTGATGCAACTGAAGATATGCTGGCAGAGCCAATTTTGAAAGTCGACCATGATGAACACATAAATGCAGGCATTAACTGGCAGGTGGCGCAGTAGGAGATGCATACACCCATAAGTACACGGGAAGACGGGAGGAGATAATAGTGCATTTGATATAGCACGCTCAGAGAACTCGATCTCTCTCTCTAGGCACTTTACATTTGCTGCAAAGGAAGCACGATCAAATGGTTGGTGGTAGCATACTCAATAAACAACAAAAATAACATGGCTGGGGGTGGGTGACATGCACAGTTCCAGGAAGCAAGTGTGGTTAGCGAGATGTAAGCACGACAGCATCTAAAGCAAGATGGCTGCAATAACCATCATTTCTCATTTCTCAGCGCACATTTTGCAGATTGGCGGGCACCTAGAGGCAAGATGACGTCTAGCTGCAACCTGCAACCAAAACTGGCAGCAGCAAGTAACCCCAGTTGCAGCAGCCAGTGCTCGCAATGGATGAGAGAGCGTGTGCACGTGTTTCGAGTCCTCGGCTCATGTAAAGGTGAATACTGCCACAGCTGTACGACAACATGTCAACAGGGTACGGAAAGCTGACATTGTGCAGCCCCCCAGTCCATGCCAGCACCAAATCAGAAGGTAGCATACCAAACAAGCCATTAATCCCTGTCAGAACCATGTGATCAGCGTAGGCCTCAAAGGCATCAAGCTTGAGTTCCCTGCAAAGAGCGTGAGCTATCAGACATTCGTATAAATGCATGCATGCCGTGCACGTGGCTTACAAATCCATTGCTCATCAGCCAAGACATGCAGCCACGGCTCTTAACAAAATCTTATCTGGTCTAAAAGCCTCATTTGCATAGCAGCCGAAGAGCCTTATTACCTATCACCACCACTTGCAGTTGGCAATACAGGATCGCCCAACTGCAGGATTCGAACCCACGACCTCGGTGGCAAAGAGGGAGCAACTTACCTCATGGGCTATCACAGCTTAGTAAATGCACTCCACATGCGGCAGCTGATCGCCTTAACTTTTACGGGTGACCTAAGCGGATGAGCGACATCCGGGGAGAAAGTGAGTCAGCTTTTAGCGTGCAGTCATTGGCCGTCACTCACTTGGTTCTTCATTTCTCTATTTGGAGTCATACCGATTCCGATGTAACTAAGCCAAACCAATGCTCTGAATTGCTGATCGATTTTTCAGGCACAGAGTAACTTCGGTTACAAGCTAATGAGACCATTCGCTTATCAAAGGGGTGCCAGTCAGCATGCAATCTGATCCGGACTCGATACTCAGCTGCGTTTGGACAGGTTCCAACAGTGATAACTGCGATGCAGGCTTTCCGGCCTGCGGTACTCCAGAATGAGCTGCCAACAGCCAAATGCTCTAGTCAGCCAGAAATGCCTACACTTACCCATCCGCAGTAAATGGAGTAGCCGGAGCAGCTATGATGCCCTTTAGCGTTACTTCTGCAACAGCAGTCGCCATGAGTAAAACCTGTAATCCGGAAAAACGGCAGATCAATTCCAGCAACTACGGAGCACGCTCTCATCCCAAACGCTGCTTCCAATGGCGAGAAAAGAGCTAGAATATCTAGAGCTCCGAGGCGCCGTCGATTGAACTATAGAACGAGGACGGGACCAGACGTAGCTCTCGGGACAGTCCCCGGACACGCCCCCATCTGCAACAGCAGCTACTGCCATCGACTAGCTTAGGCCGTGAGCTGCTACGCGTCGCGTCTGGTCGGAATATTCGAAAATTCCCGCCCGATCTGCAGCAGATGCTTACCTTGGACACGTACCTGCGGGGCGCCCGATGAGAGTCAGCTAATTCTGAGCCGGAGGAGGGGCTCAAGGCCGAGCGGCAGGCCAAGGCCACGCGTGTGACTCTCCTGCTGTTAGATTGCTAGTTCCACCACATTGGCTTTAACATAAAAAGCATAAATTAAAATGTATTTTTCTTATGTATTTTAAGTTTCCTTCAGCTGAAGCTTTTGCATTGAATTTATCTTGAGAGTACAATTACAGTGTTCATGGGTGCCGACCACGGCACGGCGTTAGAATTATGTCCCAGCTCTCCAGCCGTAGTTACTTCCGTGTCAATGACAAGGTGGAGCCGCTGTAAGACCGATGCGTAGCTTTAATTATAATAATAACGTATGTCCCCGTCTGTAACTCCGCAAAGCCACAAAGATTATGTAGGTGTTTCGCAGGAGAGTTTGTATAGCTCACTCACATGCTAAGAGCTTTCGGCAAGCATTCGGAAGCCAAGAGACTTCAATTCACTCAACAAAGAGAAAGTGAGAAGCATATCATAATAGCACAGGGAATATCATATCAGAAAATCATATAAGCATGAGAAAGTGAGAACCATATAACAGTTGAGGTTGTGAGTAGCATGAAAGTAGCAGCACAGGACTGCTGGAAAGGATTACCATAGTCGGCAGCTAAAGAGTAGTCGTCGTTGCAAAAGAATTATGGAAGTGAGTTCAACAGTCTAGGACCTTTAGAAATAAAGCTTATGTCGCCAACGGTCTTTAAGGGCCGGAATTTAACAGCTAATTTATTGTCCATACCGAGCCTGAGGGCACGAGGAGGCTGAAACTGGTGCAGCAGTTGAGCCAGGTATGGAGGAGCCAAGCCGTGGCAGGCCTTGTAGGTCAGCTAAGAACTTTGCTCTGTATCCGTTGATCAACCGGATGCCATCCTAGCTCTTTTAGCAAAAGAGACACGTGGTCAAGCCTTTGGGATTTGCAAACTAGCCTTGCAGACACATTCATAGCCATCGGCAGTGGCCTAGTTACTTCTTTCGGTAGCCCAGCCAAAAGGGAATTACAATAATCAAGCCGAGACAAAAATAATGAGCTAGTTAAATGTTTTGCAAGCCACTGTGGAAGACAATTCCTAATCATAGATAGGGATCGGACATGATGGCTAGCTGTAGAAGCGGTCTTCTGAATGAAGCTTTTAAATTTAAGCAGTTGTCGAAACTGGTACCTAAGTTTCGAGCACGTGATGATGATCGCATAGCAGTGGCTGGCCTTGGCTTAATTTTAGCGCGAACAAGAACTGCTCGGTCTGAAAAAACTCCTTTGTCCTGGAGCAGTGAGCCAGAGAGGAGCGCCAGTGTAGTGAGAGAGCGTGAGCTTAAGCGAGAGCCAGGAAGCTCTGGGACCAACGGTGGCGATTCGGCCTTTAGAATTGTTCTGCTACCCGCAGGAGTGGCTGATTGATGTTGGCTGGCCTGTCAATCTCAGCCATAACTCTGTCCAAAAAGAATCGTCTGGAACCTTTTCGGCCTTTCAGCCATTAAGGACTGGGTTGTCCATCCGTTGGCCTCAAGACGGTAATAATTCCTTACCGTAATGTCCCAATGCGCAGGGCCCAACACTACTAATCTCTTACCCCATCGTCTCAGCTAGATATTTAAGAGTTGAGCAACGTTCGCTCCGCATCACGTGTTCGGCTTGTGCTCTCTCTCTCTCTCTTCGGCTTTGTTTCAACGCCGTCGCCGGTAGCTGCCAGACTCGTTTCTCTGAATTATATTATATAATTCATTTGTATAGCACTCCAAGAGAACCTAATCTCTCTTCAGGCGCTTCACATCTGCTACGGGGCTCGAGCCCATGACCTCGAACGGACCTTGATCAGGGCGAGTACCTTAACCGCTGGGCCAAACCAGCTTGGCAATTGAAAGTGAGATAGGAGGGCGAGCGGTTCGCCGGCGATTGACGGAACAGGATGAGACAGCACTAGGAGGATTCGGTGGACGCCACCAAATACAGTGGTATCGTGCCCGAGCTCGCATTGCGTGTTTCTTTTGTGTTTTATGTGTGTGCGTGCACACGCGGTCTCGGCATAACGATTTGCCGACGCGAACTATAAGTAGTTGGTGTGTTGTGTGTGAGATAATCTGGATGTTCGGGCATTTCCGTCTTGTTTGGTAATCATTTCCTACAGTAGACGTAGGCAGCCTAAGTGTAGGAACATCTTTCCCCGAAAGAGTGCTCAGTGTAGTGTATGAGGTATTCCTGCCGTTAAGGTGGAAGCGGAGTCCTAGTTCTCTAGTCAGGGCCAAGACTCCGGTTCGGGCTCCTCCGTCTTATTTGGGTCGTTCCCCACAATAGACGTAGGTAGCCTAAGTTCGGGGGCGTATTTTTCCCGAAACAGTGCTTGTGCTGTTGAGAGCTTATGAAGAGTTCGAAGATAAAACTGAGCTAGACACCCCAGCAACATTGTGCGCTTGCGAATAAAGCTCAGTAAACTCCCTATTCGTGTTCACGTTTTCCAATTCACGCCACGAACGCATTAACCCCCTAGTAACAATAAGTAGGTCGAGCCAGAAATGCTCATTTAGTGGTGGCTTGCTTACTTCGAGTAGGCGAGCACCGAACCGCATTCGGCCGTAGGCTACGCCGCTCGGTAAGCGGCAGGTTGCGCCTACGCAACAGCATGACGTATTAGAAGAGCAAAGGCTTCTAATTCAGCCACGCGCTTAGAGTGTTCTATGAGCAGCAGTTCAGTTTTATCGTCATTAGTTTTAAGAAGTTTTCTGACATCCAAGATCGAATGTCGGCAGGTAAGCATTCAGTTTCTCAGTTGATGCAGCAGATTCCGACGGTTTGAACGACAAATACAGCTGAGTATTGTCAGCATAAAAGTGGTATCCTATTCAATGGGCCTTAATCACTTTTCCCATAGGTTGAGTATAAATGGAGAACAGCAAGGGACCGAGTATGAACCCTTGAGGGACTCCACCGATGACCGGTCTCGTGGACGAGACCATACCCTCATACGACACGGATTGAACACGTTCGGACAAGTACTATTCGAACCGCGCCAGTGCCTCCTCTGCCACACTGTTCGTTGTTCTCAATCGTTCAAGTAAGACATCATGATCAATGGTGTCGAAGGCAGTTGATAGATCTGGCCGAGCTAGGGCAGTGACATTCCAGTCATCGTTGCTGCATGGGATGTCATTGGTAACACGGAGGAGAGCAGTTTCAGCCGAGTGCTGCCTCTTGAAACCCGATTGACATTTTTCTGACATTTCATTTTTTTGAGTATATGCTACCGGCTGCTTAGCAACCATTTTTTCAAGAATATTTGACTAAAAAAGGAAAAAGGGATACTGGGTGATAGTTTCCAAGTATATTCTGCATCTAATCCAGGCTTTCTTAAGTATGTGTCTAGCGATGGCCGATTTTAAGGATTTGGATACGACCCCCCTTTTCCTTTCCTTTCCTTTCCTTTCCTAACTTCGGTTATGGCAGAGCCAAGTTGGTTATACAGAGCTCATAACGTTTTAAATCCTTGACCACGGATGAATTCAACAAATGAAAATATAATTAGTTTGCATTGCGTCCAGAGGGAACTCAATCTCCCTTCAGACGCTCACGTATGAGGTAGGGCTCGAGCTCACAACCTCGGCCGTCAAATAAAACCACCCTGACCTCGGTCGGGGCGTGCACTTTAACCACACGGCCAAACCAGCACGGCGAATAGCGGCGACACCCTGAGCCTCGGAGCACTGCTAAGTATCTGCAGGCGGAGCATTAATGCAAGCAGGCGTGCCGATAGTAGTGGAACACGGCAGCCACGTGTAGCTTACAGCCCCCAGTAACTTACTTATTACATATCCCTAGCGTGGAGAAGTCTATTCTTCAACGTCGGATATTTACCCACGTCCAGCACCTGCCCTACAAGGGTGTAAGCACTCGAATCAGGCGCTGAGAGCATAACTGAACTTCCGGCCAGCACAGGGCCCCGGGCAAATCATCCGCCTGGCCTCAATGCTAGAGCACAACCTCCACCTGGCCCCGAAGCTCAGGCACAACCGACTGCTTATCGCATGAATGCGGCTTTTATGTCGCTTGATAAAATATTATGACTCCAAGTAATTTACCATTCTGGAACCCGCGAATGATATCTCAGCAGTCAGCAATCAGGCTGATTTAGAACACGGACACGGGCTTCCACCGCTTTTCTGTAGCCTCATCTCTTCGTTCCGCATCGCTCACTAGGCCTCAATTTTTTTTTGCCTTCTTACGCCGTAGGCTTATAGAGTAAAAATATAATAATATATTTGTATAGCACCTCCAGAGAACCTAATCTCTTTCACGACACTTTATATACGATGTAATTACAAGCCTATTATGAAGATGTCACAGTGGTTTAAGACTGTCTCCTGAGTTACTTACGAGTAGTTTATAAAAACCAGTCCGTATATGGCCATTCAAACGCGTCAAATTCTCGCCCAATCGCTACCAAAAAAAGGAATCTTTCACACTGTTCGCATCTACGCAAAGCGAACGCTTTTCTCGGACACAATTAATTATTACAATTAAGTGATCAAAGATTTTAAGTAAATTATAGTAAGCGGCTGATGGGTTCTGAACCATCAATCGCACGCTCAATGCAATTTCACAAAAGAAATTTATTGAGGCACATCTGGCTACAATTAGTACTCACTAAAAATCAGTTTCATTTCCTCTTATGGATCAACGTTGACATGAGCACCGATTACGGAGCAAATGGCCGGCTCCCATTCCTGGAATTCCTGGCGCTCCACGTTTTCTAGCTCCACTTGTACTCGCGCCTTACCAACACAACGCACCGGTCCTATAGCGAGCAAGCCCACTACCACCCACAAATGCAAACACTCAACAGTCCTTATCCCTGAAAGCTGCTGAAGCAGCACCCTCGCGAACAGTTTGGTTGCTGATGCATGCTTCGAGGCGTCTCCACTACCTGGGCCGCCGTCCCTTAAACTATCAAGCACAGCTCGTTCGCGAGAAAGAAACCTCACTCATGAAGTGAGCCCCTCGTCGGAAGCTAAACTGAAAGAACTTTTGCAGTACCAGTGTCTCTGGACAGCTCATTGAAGACGACGGCAGCCCACAAGAGCAATTGCTCCAAGAAGCCAGCGTGTCGCTATTGGTGACGTCGCCGACGACGACGACGACTGTCGGCTCCCTCCTTCAGAAGCCAGCTGAAGCTCTGACGGCTGCAGAATGAGAGGTCCTTTATAAACCGAGTAAGTTATGTAATTTCCAGTTTGCCTTTTTCGACGGGAGTAGCACGTCCTGTCGCAGTCGGTGGTGACCTCCGTTCCCGCACAGACGCGAGCCTCACAGTGAATGTACACACTGGCCGCTGAGGGGAAGGTGAAAACTTGGAAACGGAATGCCACCATTGTCTGGTTGATGGAGAATATCTGCACCGTCGGATCGATGCCGCACCTGTAGTGACAGCAATCCTATGACAACAGTCACCTGATATCAATATGTGCGGCATTGATTATTATTAATGATAAAACATCCGTTAAGGCGCCCTCGGATAACTCAAATCTCTTTCTAGGCACTTTGCGTTTGCTGTAATGGATACGCGATCGAATGGTTAGCGGTAGTGGTAGCTCAATGAACAACATGCACAGCATGGTCAGAGGTGACATGCACAGGGTCAGCATTCAAATATGGTCATTCTCGCAGCAGTTACACTCAGACAGCTCGATTCAAGAGGCTTTTCTGGCAGCTTTCAAAGAGTTGAAGCCCTGTTCCTATCGCTACAGCACAATATGCAGGCGCTTCACAACTCACTGCAAGAGAATCAATAACCAAGTGAGTTGACATGCATGCAGTATCAACCATGAAAAAGCAAACAAGTAAAATGGTTTGACCTAGTCTTACATTTGCTAACAAAGAACCACGTGTCATTTAACTGAAAAAGTTTTAGCGGTCACCTATCAAAATGGGGGTTCTTATAAAGTGACAGTTCCCTACCACTTGATCTGGGAGTTCCCAAATAAGACCAGTTAGGACGCTTGAGCTAATATCAAGAAACTCTAACAGCCAAAAGAGTTCAATAAAGCGAACACAATTAAATTCAAGAAGATTGAAAACCAGCAAAGAAATTTTCGCGACCTCACTCGGACTCTCCGTTTCGGAAATAATGTTGGATGTCGGTTCATATCGGCCCCTCTGCATCTCATTACCACTTGATCCAGTGGATGCTTTTCCATCATTAGGCTATGATTAACTTTTAATTTAATAATAATAATACACTTACACTTGATAAAGCGCCCTCAGAGACCTCAATGTCTTTCCAGGCACATTATATTTGCTGCAAAGGAAACACGATAGAATGGTGAGTGGTATCATGCTAGATAAACAACATGATTAACAAAGTTAGGGGTGACATGCACAGGGTCAGCATACAAGCGTGGTTAGAGGCAGAAAGGACCACGCTTAGCCTGATAGTAAATTAGTACATGAGTCCACTAACCACATTTGCATGCTGACCCTGTGCATGTCCCCTTAACCATTTTATTCATGTTGTTTATCAAGCATGATATTACACAGCATTCAATTGCATTTCTTCATTATTATTACAGGCAAATGGCAGTAAAAGAATGAAAAGACAGAAAAGTAGTGACAGTCGTGAATTCGATGAGATGCTTAATGAGGAAATGTGAGAGTTCGGCTGGAAGTAGCTATCGTGGCAAAAGCTCAATTAAATCACAGGCAAGACTTGCAGCAGGCCTTTGTACTTACTGTAATTCCTTCACTGCATAGGCCGAAAGACCTGAAAGGAGTGCATTAAAGAAGTCGAGATGGGATACTACAAGTTCACTAACTAGCTGGATGTGGTATCCTCTTTGAGGTAGGCACGAAGTTTTGTAATGCAGCAGCAAGTAGGCAAACTTGACTGTGAAGGAGTAGTGATCATCTCTTATCTAGTCACTTTGGAACAGGACACCAAGATTTTGTGCAGATGCTAAAAGGTATAAGAAGATAGAGCCCGTTTTGAGATTTAGATGTAATGTAATGTAACGTATCTCCTTCAGTAACTCCACAAAGTCATAAAGACCATGTGGGTGTTATGCAGGAGAGTTTTGTATAGCGCACTCACAGCCTAAGCGGCTTTCGGTACGCATTCGGTAGCCAATGGACTTCGTCTCACGCAACAAAGAGAAAGTGGGAAGCATAGCAGAGTTAGGAGAGCAGTTGAGGTAGTGAGTAGCATAGAAGTAGCAGTTCAGGACCGCTGAAAAAGATGTGCCATAGTCGGCAGTTGGAGAGTAGATGTCGTTTCGTAAGATGCTCCAATGTCTGTGTGATGCAGGTTTACTCGTGTACCCAGGCTAGGTTCTGTTGGCTGACACAGGACGGCTGTAATGTGGTACGGGTCACCGGCTAGGCCGGGGGTCTGACCTAAGGCATGTGCGGTGACGAGGCGTCACCGAGGCTCTTGGGTAGGAGAAGTTGGCCGAGTAAATCGTGCTGTTGGAGGCTCCCGGTCTCGCCGAGTTGAGCACCTGGATGGTTGCAGGCGTGCTACGGCGATGCGGCCACGCACGCTAGGCACCGAGGGTCCAAGGCCCGAGTGGAGCTGGATAGCACGCTCGTTGATGTGATTTGTATATTCCGCGAGCCCCGTGTATCCTATTCGTGGCCCCCCCCCCCCGTGAGTTGGCGTCTTTCGGCAGAAGCTCTCGACTGTGGTAGACATCGACTCCCACTTGCCAAGCAGCTACTCAGCAGCTCACCGGATCTTTTACGGCGTATGCTCATACGATTGAAACGGAGTCGGTACAACTGCGGGACTTCGGAAGCCGACTGACCAACAAACACGTTTGTTCTGGCTTGCTTCGTCGTCTTGCGTTCCTGTAGTTGGCCTTGTACAGGACCTGTAGACTTGTTCAGTTCCCCTGTTGCTGTTGGCGCATGCGATATTATAAAGAGGTCTAACCTGACTGCCGCTCGTCACACTAAGTAAGGCGGTTGCTTTCACGACCTCAGTCCCGATGTCGTGGGTTCGATTCCTGCGGTGGGCGATTCTTTATCGCCACTGCGAGCGGTGGTGATAGCTGTAAAGGCTCTTCTGTCGCTATACAAAAAGGGGCTGTTTAATCAGCTAGGATTTTTTTTTACCCTAGCTCGGCGGGAGTGGCAGCATGGCCGGAGTATGGCGGGCTTGGCAGGAAATAGCCTCTGACCCTTGGAACTCAGCTACACTCATAACTAGCAAGTTAGTTTTATCGTCAATAACTTTAAGAAACAGTGTTTTCATTTAAGTGTGAACGTCAGCAAACATGCTGCAAGTTGAGGGAGTTCGACGTGCTGTAGGGTGAAAATGGATTAAAGTAAAGGCACAGTTGCATATCTTTTGCACAATAAAATAAAAACAATTGTGCTTTGCAGTTAAATTAGCAGAAGGAGAAGCATAGATCACAAAAATAAGTAGACTGAGCCCGGATCTTAGAGATAACACAGACTTAAGAAGCTCCTCGAAAAAATTTTGGTAGCTGACATTATTGCTCTGCAAAATACTACTGAGATCTGATCTAAACCATGACATCACAGTACCAGTTATGCCTAGGCTGGATGAAGGTGCTCAGGCAGGATGTCAATCAATAGTACCAAACGAAGCCGAAAGATACAGTAGAGTTGACAGACACGCTCAAGGAAAGTCAGAAATACTAGGAAGGTCGTTATAAGCTAGCTGACTTACTTTTGATTTAGTAGGACGTACTTGACCCCTGAGTTCAGTGCTGAAGTTGCATAGCAGTAAGGTAGCACTAATTGGAGCCCATTGCCGTCTGCAGCCAGGTTGACTCCAACGGTGAGGTAGTCCCCGAGCGTAATATTCACCGGATAGCTTGTGATTGGCACTTGCATAGACGCGTCCTGTCGAGATAAAAAAAAAACAAGAGAAACGCAAACGATTTAGCCTTAGGAATTTGCCTGTTCGTGTGCGGAAGTATCTGGAGAATTTCGAGCAGCAACTAACACCACGTCGGTGCTCATCCAGCAACTGCAACCGGTAAGCTCATCAGCAGCCAAAGCGGCTAGCACATGCTAAGTGGTAAAATAATTAAATATAATTAATTTATATAGCGCCCCAAGAGAACTTAATCTCTATTCAGGCGCTTCACATATGCCTCGGGGCTCGAGCACACGACCTCAGTCAGACCTTGGTCGGGGCGAGTAGGATCCACATCATTGCTGTAGTTCTACTTAGAAAACTAGAAGACACACACGAGCTGCAGTAAACTCTCGGGGCAAAGCTCGTAGAAAGTACGTCGTGACCTTTGCTCCTATTAGCCTTAGTTTGATTTGAAGTGGTCGGCATAGCTCTACAGAAGCGCTTGGAGGACCTGGAGGATTTGTAACTTTCGCTTTTGCTTCTTTCGTCTTGCATCGTTCGCTTTGCTCCAAGCTGGCACCCAGCATTCACTTACAGCTTCTGCCGGTCTCGGGTATTCAGCCGGAGCAGACTCCGATGATTTATGCACCACATCAAGGATCCGGTGCAGAGAGTGCACCGGAAGTAACTGCTCTGGAATCGGCTTCGTCGGTGCACCCAGTAAGTAATCTCGAGCGCACAGAGCATGGCAGTCCAGACCGATGGTGTGTGCAGCACCGATAGCTGCTGCACTGTGGCCTCACCGTGTAAAGAACCATTGACACCGAGTAGGTACCCAGATTCGAGACAGGTGGAGCAGTTTGCACTTGAGGGATGATGCCGCCCTGTACGTCTGTCTGTCGGACCAGCAGGCAAACCACCGGTATTACAAACTGCGAGTTCCGCGTGATAACATTGTTGCTGAGGCCTCGCTGATTATATACGATGCTGGCAGAATAGATTATGTGCGAGTTGTTACTCTACAAAGAGTCACACGAAAAACTGTCACAAGAATCGGGACATCAGAATGCACCGAATGCCAGCAATTAGTTGAAAAACTAAAAACTTATAATGCATGTGATGAAACTATGGGGTCTTTTGAGAGATCATCCATGCAACGAATGAAAGTTGGAATACTAAAATAGCACCAGACCCACTCCGAAGTGTCATCGAACTTGTAGCTCACCAAAACTTAAACTAACTTAATTAAATTAAATAATTCTTGTGTATAGCGCCCCAAGAGAACTTAATCTCTATTAAGGCGCTTCAAATATGCCTCAGGGCTCAAGCCCACGACCTCAGCCAGACCTTGGTCAGGTCGAACGCCTTAACCACTGAACCAAACCAGTTTTTTCCATAAGTAACATGAGACCACTAGCAGGTGGTAAAAACCAAAACAATGGGCACCGGGAAGAAATTGTATATCAAGCATCAGGGTATATATATATATATGTGTGTGTGCGTGCGTGTGTGTGTATATTACGGCTCTCTGCCTCCCATAGAGGCTGGCAAGGTATCATCCGTACATGCAGGAAGGTACATTACATTACATTGTCACCTCTCCCAAAAGTAGCAGAGCATCAGCATACAGGACCTTGTAGTTAGTCTCAGGGATGAAATGATTTACTTGAGCCAACCGAATAGATTGATGGCTGCGGAGAAAGTAAACCGAGTGTAACCGATGTAAATGACGGTCAAGCCTCTTTATCACTTTTTTTTTGCGAGATGCTTATTGCAAAAACTGTGGGCAGCATTTACAGCGACTGCTGGCAAGCCTTGCTGAGCAAGCCGAGGCCAATGCTGCCAGGCAGGCAGGCAGCCGTAGATCGTACCGATGATGCTGACATGCAGCCAGGATAGGCGAACTGCAGAACGATGGCGCTCTGGTTTACTGTCACTGTCGGGCTGCATGGAGAGGAGTACTGCTGCAGGTACACGTCACCTGCTGACAACTGCGATGCGTCACCCACGATGTTGAACGTCACAACTGCTCCCACCGCCGAGCAGGCGACGTTCGCAACAGGAACTAAACGAGAAGCACAGCAGCCGAGCAGAAGTCAAAGCTGTACCGGATGTCGGCGAGCTGCTCGAATCTAAAGCTTCCCGGATGATGCAAGCAGTGAGGCACTGCAGGCAGAAGGCACAGCGTGGAGCATCTTGAAACTGCACACCAAAACTGCCCATATAAGCTGACAGATTCTCGTCGATGGCAAAGCTCCACAAAACAAGCTGTTGATGGGAAACTCTCTGAGAGGCAGCAACATCTCGTTTCTCGTTCCAGAATGGCACGTGAAAGCAGAAATCTTAAATATCCTAAACAAAAACCCTCTTAGGGGATACACTAAGTTGGCCAAGAATGACTGCATCTCTTCGAGTCTGAGCCGAAGCAGTTGCTTAGAACCATGCAGCTCAGGCTCGGCTCGGCCTACCAAAGCTTGATCGTCACTCGCCTCAAAGCTATGCAGACATGCAGGTGACTGGATCACGATGCAGCAAGGGAACAGCAGCCGCAGCAATTTAGATAGAGCTTTGCTGCCACCTCTGCTGCATAGCTCCCGGTAGGCTGACTTGAAACTGCTTGAAAATGCTTGCAGCGTAGGCCAGGTCTGAACTTGAAGAAACCTACACTTAAACACGTATGCCCCACGAGCGAACATGCACGCGCACATGCACACACATACATACACTCCCACTCAGTACCACAAGGAAACAGTGGCGTGGAACTGGCAGCACTCTCGTTTCGGCAGTCACTGGCAATGGTGGCACGAGCTCAGTATCAGCTAAATATCGATATATTTGTATTCGCAAAGCCAAGTCGCATTACATTGCATGACCCTGCCGATGGTGATTGAATGCTGTGACAGCAGCTGTAAATGTAAAGTGTAAATGTATCTGTATCTGCAACTCCCCAAAGTCATAAAAGCCATGTGGGTGTTACGCATGAGAGTTTTGCATAGCACACTCACAGCCTAAGCGGCTTTCGGTACGAATTCGGTGGCCAACAGACTTCGTCTCACGCAACAAAGAGAAAGTGCGAAGCATAGCAGAGTCAGGAGAGCAGTTGAGGTAGTGAGTAGCATGGAAGTAGCAGCTCAGGACTGCTGAAAAAAATGAGCCATAGTCGGCAGTATGAGAGTAGTTGTCGTTGCACAGGAATTGTGGAAGCGAGTTCCACAGTCTAGGACCTGCAGAGCAAAAGCTTCTGTCGCCAACGGTCTTATAGCGGAGGAATGGAACAGCTGATTTATTGTCCACACAGTACCTGAGGGCACGAACAGGCTGAAACTGATGCAGCAGTTCAGCTAGGTACGAAGGAGCCAAGCCGTGGCGGGCCTAGTGGGTCAGCTATGGACTTTGGTCTGCATCCGTTGCTCAACCGGCGTCCATCCTAGCTCTTTTAGCAAAGGAGACACGTGCTCAAACCGCTGGGACTTGAAGACTAGCCTTGCAGCCATATTCATAGTCTGCTGCAGTGGCCTAACAGCTTTCTTTGGTAGCCCAGCCAAAAGGGAGTTACAATAATCAAGCCGGGACAGAACTAAGGAGCTAGTTAAATTTTTTACAAAACAACTGTGGGAGACAGCTCGTGATCTTGGATAGCGATCGGACGTGACGGCTGGCTGTAGAGGCAGTATTCTGAATGAAGCTTTTAAAATTGAGGCAGCTGTCGAAAACGACACCTAATTTCGAGCACGTGGTGATGGTCGCACAATAGCATCACCTATTAGAAGAGAAAAGCCTTTTAATCCAGCCACATGCTTAGGGTGTTCTATGAGAAGCAGTTCGATTTTGTCATCATTTAATTTCAGGATGTTTTCCGACATCCAGGATCGAATATTGGCAAGGCAAGCATTTAGGTTCTCAGTTGCTGCAGCAGATTTCGATGGTTTGAATGGCAAATACAACTGAGTATCGTCAGCATAAAAGTGATATCCTATTCCATGGGCCTTAATTATTTTTCCCAGAGGTTGTCTATAAACGGAGAACAGCAAGGGACTGCACTTCTTACTCTCTCTCTCTCTCTCTCTCTCTCTCTCTCTCTCTCTCTCTCTCTCTCTCTCTCTCTCTCTCTCTCTCTCTCTCTCTCTCTCTCTCTCTCTCTCTCTCTCTCTCTCTCTCTCTCTTTCTCTCTCTTTCTCTCTCTCTCTTTCTCTCTCTCTCTCTCTCTCTCTATCTATCTTCCCAGCTGAGCAAGCCGAGGCAGGGATATTGATTAATGAAACTATTAAATAAATCAAATTAATAATTGATTTATTTAGCTCCAGTGGTCATATAGACAATGTTTTAATTTGTGGTAAGGAACAAGAATGGTCAAGAAAGACCTAGAAACCTTCCAGGCGGTGCTTTGTATCTCTGCCCGTGGCAGAGTGACATGCTCTGGCAGGGTAGATGCTCAGATCGACCAGCAGCCGGCAGGGCTACCTGCATTGATCTGACCCTGTTGCTCAGGGCTCAGCTCTGTAGCTGCATCTCGGCTGCTAAGGGCTGAGCTCTGCCATTACATCCGGTTTGACCCTGCAGTTCGGCACGGAGCTTTAACGATGCCGGTTCAGCTAGGTGCGTGCCTTGCATGCACCTGGCCTTACAGCAAGACTTGTGCTGGCCTAAAATGGCCTCTCAGCTATCGATGGCAGCTGGCGATCAACGATTGGCAGACTGGAGCCAGCAAAGGCAAAGCACCATTTTCAGGCAGGCCGCTGATGGACAAGCCTGGATGTACCCGAAGGAGGTCCGAGGATGTAGTTGACGCAGCTCACCATCGCGTCGGAGCGATGAGTACAATTGGTCACGATAGCTGTGTCGTAGGCGCAGCTCGTGAGTGAAGCCTCCGTGCCAGTGCATGCCACGTTGTCCATTACAATGGGTACTGAGCTGCTGGCAAACACGGTGGTGTTCGTGGGCAAGATCGCTCGGGCATATGCTGGGCTGCAATCGAAATAGAATTGAAGTCTCTAATGCAATAAAAAAAAAGAAGCAGTCACTGCTCTCCTCCACTGCCCTGCCTTCTCCCTCCTTGACTATATCAATCCCTCACTCTCCCTTCTGTACCTTCATTTCTGCATACCTAACTGCATATCTGCATCTGTCTACCTAATCCTGCATGTATATTGTACCAATAGTCTGGCTATCTGTCTGTCTGTCTGTCTGTCTGTCTGTCTGTCTGTCTGTCTGTCTGTCTCTCTCTCTCTCTCTCTCTCTCTCTCTCTCTCACTCACTCACTCACTCACTCTCTCTCTCTCTCTCTCTCTCTCTCTCTCTCTCTCTCTCTCTCTCTCTCTCTCTCTATGTATATATGTATCTATCTATCTATCTATCTTTCTCTCTCCGTGGGATTAGGGAGAGGGGAACTCAAACAGATAAAGTCCCATTAATAACCTCTGTAGAAGAGGGGTTGGCCAGTCTATGAGCTTTCAAGGCCTGCCTACGTATCACGAACCGTCTATACAGAAAGTCGCTTAGGCTTTGGGTGCATTCGAGGAAACTCTCGTTCGTAAAACTCACTTAGTTTGTGCGACTTTTTGGAGTTACATACGGAAATAAAGTACATTCAATTGCATTAAACCTCCTTCAGCCCATCCTTGGAATCTCATATCAAACTCTAATATCTACCGGTATTTTGGAAAATGAACAACCCTTTGACAATGATGACAGTTGGCATTTCGTGTGGCTCTACTTCAGCTATCAGCTTCTAGGTAGATCTCTTCGAGTATGGTCAAAGTCTTCTAGAATCTCTAGGTTAAGGAGAAGCTGAAAGTCTGATTTCTAAATCAACTCTGCAGACTTATCAATGGGTTGTCAATGCCTCCACTTAAAGACCGTTGGCGAGAGAAGCTTTTGCTCTGCAGGTCCTAGACTGTGGAATTCGCTACCACAATTCCTACGAAACGACAACTACTCTCCTGCTGCCGACTATGGCTCATCCTTTTCAGCGGTCCTGAGCTGCTACTTCCATGCTACTTACTACCTCAACTGCTCTCCTGACTCTGCTACGCTTCCCACTTTCTCTTTGTTGCGGGAGATGAAGTCTGTTGGCTACCGAATGCCTATCAAAAGCCACTTAGCCTGTGAGTGCTCTATGCAAAATTCTCTTGTGTAACACCCACATATTCTTTGTGGAGTTACAGACGGAGATACATTACATTGTTTGTATAGCA
This sequence comes from Cristatella mucedo, assembly GCA_009760855.2. Lineage (NCBI taxonomy): Eukaryota > Metazoa > Bryozoa > Phylactolaemata > Cristatellidae > Cristatella > Cristatella mucedo. Next base: position 733,786 of record WPIO01000016.1, read on the forward strand.
ACCGCTGAGAGCTAAATGTAGTCAAGCACTTCATAGCACACATCGAGAGAAGTAATAACTAAGGGTCAATGATATGAATGGTAACATGCGATGAATTATGCTTAGGTCGGGCTAAAAAATATGCTTAAGTCACAGATGCATGTGCAATCAGGCGTCTATAGTTGGTGCAAAACTCTGCAGCTAGGCTCATCTGTCGTGAGCGTCACAGTTGCCACATCACGCCACTTCTCGCCGACTTGAACTGGCTTCCAATAAAACTGCGCATCAACTTCAAGGTTCTGCCACTCACTTTTAGGTCCCATCATTCTCTGGCTCCAGCCTACCTATCAGACCTACTCTCTCACCAGGTTCAGCATCCTACCACTGGCTTTTCGGAATCGAATTGTTTACCTATACCGTACAAACCTCAAAACCGCTGGAGACCGTGCCTGTAGTTCTTATGCTCCCAAATCTTGGAGCTCACTACCGATGCACGTTACAACGTCCCCTGACGTGACATTTAAAAATAAGCTTAAAATGCACCTGTTTATTGCAGCATTTGGTGGGTCTTTGTGATTCGTTCTTTGTGTGCACGTGCCTGCTTACACTATGCCTGCTGCTTGCGAATGTTACCACCAATCATTTGGTAGTGCTTTCTATACAGCATTTTTAAAGAGCCTAGAAAGAGATTCAGGTCTCTGAGGGTGCTATGCAAATGTATTATTATTATTATTACTATTATTATTAATATGTAACAAAGGATAAAAGTTCACAGGGGCTCACAGAAAGCTGAGCATAATATATAGTCGTTTGGTTGGAACTTGATCATGTCAATTCATAGTCGGAGGTGGCAAAAGCCGGTGGCAAGCGAGTTCGAGGCTGTCGGTGCATGCAAGCTGAATTCAAGATCAGTGAAACATTCTACTTTGGTCCGAGGAGCGTGTAGATAAGTAGAAACAAGGAAGCAAGTAGCAAGGAAAGAACAAGGGGGGTCGGATAGGTCAAGGCTGGTGCAAGTGAGTGAAGCGATCCGTGAGGCAGACAGAGGCTGATTGAACATGATTCGATGCTGCTTGCTGCTCTACAGAGCCGGTGAAGCTAAGACAGCAGTCGGCGATGTGGTAGTTTTGCCCTTGATGGCAACGCAAACGAGCAGCTGAGTTTGGCACCAGTTGCAGACGATTAAGGGCACAGGTCAGGAGTCCTGAATAGATGGAATTGCAGTAATCTAGCATGCTGTAACAAACGGATGCACCAGTTTGGACGCCATATTAACTTAACCACTTAACTATCCCTCATTTGACAATGATGTTCGACTGAAATTTGGCCGCTTGATGGCAGAGGCAGTGGGCTCGTCCACGGACAAGTCATTTCAGAATAGCACCTTCGGAGTACGAGCAGACGTAACAGGTGCGATGCTAGACGAACCAATCTTGAGGGTAAGGTCTTTCAACTTGACGGTGACACTAGGTTCGCCAATGACTATATTGTCTGTTCTTAATGTCATTAAGCTTCAGAAATTGAGTGGCCATCCAAGCAAATATATTATCGCCACAGGCAGTACGAGGGTACAAGAGTCGGAAGCCGAGCGAGTCCGAGCGATGGGTCGAAGTATAAGTGCAGAGCGGAGCAGCATCAAGATAGAAGGAAAAGTGCGTTCGGCGATGACATCGGCTTGTGGGATAGTACAGATATGTAAAAAAGAAAGGATCCAAGAGCGAATCGCGAGGTGCCCTTCGCTGTCCATCGGCGTCACCTGGTCAGCGTTGACTGTCATGCATGCTCTGACTGCACTCAGACTTCTCCCGCTGAAGTAGGACCTAGCACAGCTTAGCTCTAGTTTAGCAACGCCAATGAGGAGCGACGATAGGCAATAGATGCACAGCCATTTTAAAAGAAATGCTGACAAGACTGATTTGGCGCCCCTTAAGGGACGCCGAATAAAAGTCTGCTGAGTCAGCCGGGCTTTCAGTATAATTCGGGTTCAACTAAAGGTGGAATATTTTTTTACGAGGGAAGGGCTAACGTGACCTTTTTCAGGGCGTGCACTTTTGACAAGCGGCTTCGTAGCTTGTTTTCATATCAGGGCACACCTTGGATCGCCAAGCATAGACACTACGACTACACAGTATTCGTGCCATTAACCCTGCTTAATTGGTTATCTTGCAGGGAGTGGCAAAGTGCCTGGATAGAGATTTACTTCTCACAAGGCATAATACATACAGCCTAATAGTAAATTAGTATTCTTATTGAGTAAGGTAGGTTAATTGGCAGGGCATGGCATGGCAGCACAGCACGTGGTGTTACACAGCAAGGCAGCTTACTTATAGCAGAGCTGCCGGCAGATCACGGTCGCCTCGTTCGTGTCGAATCCTCGATTGGCACAGACTGTTCCCCAGATGTTGTTCAGTCGAACCTGCACTCGGCCTATGGCGGCATTGGCGCCGTCTCGGAGTGCTACGTCGGCCGATGGTGTACCTTTGAAGAACCCGAGGAAAGTCGTCGAAAATATTTCTTAATAACGATAGCGAGCTGCACGTGTGCAAAAACTTGCAAATAAAGATGCCCACGCCCCGCTTCAATGGAATCAGTGATTGCTTGACCTCTGGGAAAAGTGATCAAGGCCCACGGAATAGGATATCACTTTTATGCTGACGTTACTAAGTTGTATTTGTCATTCAAACCGTCGGAATCTGCTGCAGCAACTGAGAAACTGAATGCTTGCCTTGCCGATATTCAATCCTGGATGTCGGAAAATTTTCCGAAATTAAATGATGAAAAAACCGAACTGCAGCTTATAGGACCCCCTAAGCGTGTGGCTGGATTAAAAGGCTTTGCTGTTCTAATAGGTGATGCTATTGTGCGACCATCACCACGTGCTCAAAATTTAGGTGTCGTTTTTGAACGCTACCTCAATTTTGAAAGCTTCATTCAGAATACTGCCTCTACAGCTAGCCATCACGTTAGATCCCTATCACAGATTAGGAGCTGTCTTCCAAAGTGGCTTGTAAAAAACTTAACTAGCTCCTTAGTTCTGTCTCGGCTTCCCTTTTGGCTGGGCTACCAAAGAAAGCAACTAGGCCACTACAGCTGACTATGAATATGGCTGCAAGGCTAGTCTTCAAGAGAGTTTGAGCACGTGTCTCCTTTGCTAAAAGAGCTAGGATGGACGCCGGTTGAGCAACGGATACAGAGCTCTTACGTGCGAGCTCTTAAGTTCTTACACTGACTCACAAGGCCTGCCACGGCTGTCTCCTTCGTACCTAGCTGAACTGCTGCATCGGTTTCAGCCTGTTCGTGCCCTCAGGTCCTGTGTGGACAATAAATTAGCTGTTCCATTCCTTCGCTTAAAGACAGTTGGCGACAGAAGCTCTAGCTCTGCAGGTCCTAGACTGTGGAACTCGCTTTCACAATTCCTGTGCAACGACAACTACTCTCATACTGCCGACTATGGCTCATTCTTTTCAGCGGTCCTGAGCTGCTACTTCCATGCTACTTACTACCTCAACTGCTCTCCTGACTCTGCTACGCTTCGCACTTTCTCTTTGTTGCGTGAGAGGAAGTCTGTTGGCCACCGAATTCGTACCGAAAGCCGCTTAGGCTATGAGTTAGACATACGAAACTCTCTTGCGTAACACCCACATAGTCTTAATGACTTTGTGGAGTTACTGAAGGTGATGCATACATACATACATCAGTAATTCGTCAATATTGCAATTACTATATCCAAAATCAACGACCCCTGAGCCATCTACACTCTAGTCATGTAAGGACAAAAAGGTTACGCTAAAGGGTACGTCGGCTGTGGCACTGCAATCAGCTGCAATCAGCCCACAGTGCATCTGCTGTGGCACTGCAATCAGCCCACAGTGCATCTGCACCCCTCGGCCACCCACCTGGATCCCATGAGTATACTTGTTGAATAATAATAATAACGATTATAATAATGTTTTCTTCATAGCATATTTGGAGCCCCTGGAAAGTGACTAGTTTTTCTCTAGATCCTATGCAAATGTCTTGATTATTATCATTGCTACTATTAAGACAATTTATATAGCCCTAATAGAACTAAATCTCATCTTATGCACTTTGGCATACGCTGAAAAGGAAGCAAATTAATCGGCTAGAAAAAACATGCACTGTTTCAGCAAGAATCAGCATAATTATTAGTTCACGCAGTGAGTGAATGTGGTGAGGAATTTTTTGGGATTTTATATTCTACTAAAGTGTCAAGTCAGGCGATATTGTGACCAGTGGCAGACTCAGGGGGTGGTCAGGGATTAATTCCCCACTAGCCAAAAGGAACTCCTGGTCGTGACGTTGGGAGTGAGTTTGAGGGTTGTGGCATAACAATAAAGACATGGTCTCCAAAGGATCTGAGGTTGGTTAGGGTATGGATAAGCTATTTTATTGTAGAAATGCTAACGGTTTCATTCGAAATCTGGTTAGGCAGTATTTCGGGTCGCTAGATCGGAACTAGAAAAGTGAGTAATAAAACTTGAATTCGATAGGCTGCAGAGCGGAGCCGCAAAGTTTCTGATGCCATCTAGTAATGCAGTTGAGCAGATTTTAAAGGAATACATGCCAATTCCGTATCTCCTGTCCTCGGAGTTAGGCTAACGAACTGTTATTGCTTGTGTCTGTATTGTACAACTATATTATACGGCTATATTATGTCGATGAGTTTCTCGTGGCTGATCGATTCCTTCGTCGACCAAGACGAGTAGTTAACCTGCTCCACCGTCATCCTGAACTAAATATGTACTTTTTCAAAGTATGCCAACCTAAACTAGGCTTTGGACATGCACCAAAGCAACAGAGAGAGAAAATAGCCAAGTAATGTAAGAGCTAACAACGGCACAATAGAGAGAACCAGACGAAAACGCTGCTAGTTTTTAGCGTTATTACTGCGTAATTACTCCTACGCCTCTGAGCAGGAAACTCTTCAGAAAAAATTATACATCTTTAGTCTTTATCCTACGGTCATTTCATTTGCTTTCTTGAATAGAAAGGAAAAGAATATTTATGTAAGGAGAAAATCTTCTCAAGTGCTAAAGAAGCAAACTGTGACGTGCATATTGATCCACGAAGCTGGCTTTGGGTACATATTCGCTGGTTTGGGGATACACTAATGTTCTACACCCTTTATCAAAATTGTTTGCACTAAATTATTCATATGTATATATATATATATATATATATATATAGGAATATGATATGATATACATATATATATATATATATATATAATTTGATATATATATATATGATATACATATGCATATGATATATATATATATAATAAAATTGTTTGCACTAAATTATTCATATATATATACATATATATATATATGAATAATTTAGTGCAAACAATTTTATATATATATATATATATATCATATGCATGCATACGTATACTCATGTTTACAGGGTAAATATAGGTATATATGTATACATATATTTATAAGCCTCTGTGCATTAATTTAAACACTGTTGATTGTGCTTATAAAAGATGCACTTTGCAAGTAAATAAATAATTCAATACTAGCTGATTTAACAGCCTCTTTTGTATAGAGACAGAAGAGTCTTTACGGTTATCACCACCGCTTGCAGTGGCGATAAAGGATCGCCCATCGTGGTGTTCGAAATTCAAACCCACGACATCGGTACCGAGGTCGTGAAAAGCAACCGAGTTACCTAGTGTGCCATCACTGCAAGTAGCTGTTGCCGCTGACTCATAAGAGCTACGTGAGCATCGTTCAACGTTTGGATCCATGACTTCATCACCTGTGAGTCCCTCAGTAACACAAGTCACCGAGTCTCCTTTCACTTCGCCCAAGCTGGATCAGTGCGATTCAGGATTCGTCGCTACGAACCACTCCAAGTTTCGCTTGACAGATAGCCGAAAGCATCGAGTCACAGCGTCGTTGGCTGTGACTACTACCTCAGGTGAGCCGAGACATGAGATAATGTCAGGTGAACGGAACAAAGCTTAAAGTTAAATGGGTCACTGCCGTTTACTTTCTAGATGGAGAGTGTGCATTATGTCTGAGCTATTGGCAAGGCATGATAATAATAACAATAATGCATTTGTACAGCACCCCAAAAACAGAATCTTTCTCTAGGCAATTTAAAGATGCTGTAAAAAAGGAAACTGCAGCTTTTTCCTAGTCATTCGTGAATGCTTTGCCTGGTTTTAGAGACATTCTAAACTTGAATAATCTTTTAAGAAGCCTAAGATTAGTAACTTGAATCCCCGGTCCTTACTTTGTAAGACTTCGTGGCATGCTTATCGACCGCACTGCTGCCGACAGCGAAATGCTTCCTAGATTCAAGGATCTGTCTAATGAAATGAAATTGAATTTGACTAAAAATTTATTATTTTCATTTCGGGTTTTGCCAACATCTATTAATTAAATATTATATAATTAATATTTTATAATATTCGTATTATTCGGTGCTAATAATTTAAAATAACTGAAAGTTTTAATATTTCGTCAATAATTTCAATGATAAATAATAAAATATTTCAAAAATTAAATTTGATTAAATGTCGCCGCGATGAGGAATCCGCTTGGACTTTCGATCAAGGGCTATTCGTTCAAGCATGGCACGTCACTGAACGGATGCAGTAGCTTAGAATCACGCCTCCACACGCAGTAGGCATTTGAAACGTTGAATGAATTCAGCTTCACGAAATCCATTCAGCTTCAGCTCCACGAAAGGTCCAAATCTCTCTCAGTCAACCAAATGCAGAGAGCGTTCGCAGGAATGCAGGCGCTACCTCGGTTTAAATGTGGACAACGACCGCTGCCCGATATTCGCTAAGGAAACTAACAGACACATCGGAGGCAATACAACTCGGGATAGTAATAGCAATGTCGACGTAACAGAACAGTTCGAGAGGCTGAAGAGTGCTAAATAGGTGGAGCTACGTAGCACACGCGACTCGTCCAATAAAATGCCACCAACTGGCTGGCTGCACAGCTATAGCTGAACCGCTGGCCGAGCTGGAAGCGGCTCGCTGTAGCGACTCACAGCCGGCGACTGCGGGAATGACGGTGGCACCGCTCGGTGGGGCGGCCGCCGTGGACGCCGCCGCCGTCGCCGTGCTGCCAGTATTCCTCGTGCCCGTCGGCGTCGTCGTCGCGGCCGCGGTCGTCGAGGCCGCCGCGGCCGTCGTCGGAGTCGACGACAGCTGAGCGCACTGCACGCCGACGTCGAGGCTGTGGCCGCACGTGCTCGAGCTGAGCGGGCTGCGCGCGCACTGGCTGAGCGAGCTCTCCGTGCCGAAGCAGGTGATGCCTTGCACCCAGGCCGTGCTGTTGCTGACTCCGTACGCGCTGCTCCCGACGCTCGTCGAAGAGGCGAAGCTGCCAAACGGACGAACGGGCGACGGCGAAGGCTGAGAGAGAGAAAGACGCCGGAGAGAAGCCGGAGAGACGCCGGAGAGACGCCGGAGAGACGCAGGAGAGGCGAGGGCAGCCTCAGCGACCTAAACTCTGTCGCCCCCCCTGCCTCGGCGGTCGAAGTTGGCTACGTGTAATGCGACCGAGGCGGCGTTGGAGCGACAGTGTTCGCAAGATGGCGCTAGCGGGTGCGTAGCGGTCGAAAGCAGCCGCACTAACGCTGGGCTCAGTCTGGAGATGAACTAGCATTTAAGGTTTTAATTTTAAAGTGTAAGTCTCGCCTGCCATTACTGCTCTAGCGTCTTTGATAGGGGACTGCAGCAGTAGGGAGAACTGGTCGGACGTAGGAACTGCAGCAGTAGGGAGAACTGGTCGGACGTAGGAACTGTAGCAGTAGGGAGAACTGGTCGGACGTAAGAACTGCAGCAGTGGGGAGAACTGGTCGGCTCGATGCTCGACTTGTGTTGTTCTGGTGCTGACTTCTCACTGTGTGTGGCAGAGCGTGAAGGATGTAGGGTACGTGGCCTAACGCTGAGAAGATATTTATCACGTCCACCTTGCTCGGCTGTAGGAAATCCGTCGGACCTCTCAGACGGAAATCTGCTGCCCAATCGGAGTCAAATCGAGGACTTCGCAGTCATTGTAGACCTGGAGATCAACTCCGAGTCGAACCACTATGCACTGGCAAGCTTGAAGGTGGACAATGAGGTCAAGCAAGGAATGGAGGAGTGAGTGATGACCTCCCTCCGTGGGAAGGACAAGTTTGACGCTGGGGTACTAAGCACTCTGATCCTATTTGCCTTGCCGACAGAAAGGCTGGTGAAACGAGGCAGCTGACCATCGCAAGCATCACTAGTTATGGTGCTGACCTGAGCGGGTTAATGAGATAGGCGACTGTCAACATCGGCATTCTACTGCCTTTTAAAAGAAATCAGACTTGTCCAGACCGCGGATGGATTAAATAAATGAATGGCATTCATTTACAAAGCTCCCTGAGAGAAACTAATCTCTTTGCGTGCCCTTTAGGTATACAGCGGGGATTGAGCCCTTGACCTTGATCATTGAACGCGAGCAACTTACCCCTGGGCCAAACCAGCCTACGATCTACGATAGCCTCGAGTAGGCCATTCGACGGAAGTTGGTCACGTGATCTCTCGCCAGGACTTACTATTCCTAGCAAGTTCTTGGTGTCTGTTTTCGCCGCAAAGACAGCTAGACCGCAGAGGGCGGCTAGTACCGAGTAGGCCACCGCCGTCGGAGGAAGGGGGCAGTCAGACAGGAGGCGCTGCACTGCGCTCTCCCAGGTTGGGAAGGGAGTCGAACAGGCGGCGCGGGTTACGTTACTGTGTCTCCGGCTGCAGCAGCGCTGGTGGAGTCTCGCGGAGACACGAAGACACGAGCGGGCGAACGTGAGCGGTGAACGGGACTCAAATCTTTATTCCCCAGCGGGTACATATACGAGCTAGGGTCTGACTCACCACAGATAAGGGAGTGAGTGCATCTGCGGTGGGCCACTGCGGTGGGCCACACGCTTACGCATCACAGGCTGCACCGAGTCAATTGCTCAACCACCTGCTGCAGGTGGGGCGTACATTAGTGGCCGAAAAGCAACAGGCGCCCACAACGCGCGGCACGACGCACAGCCTGCCCGCTAGAGGCTCGGGTCGAGCGCGGCGGCCGCCGCCGCCACGTGGCCGCCGCCGCCACGTGGCCGCCGCCGCCACGTGGCCGCCGTCGCAGGAGCTCAGCAGCAGCCGGCGGCGCGGCAGTCCGCTGGAGCAGCGCGGTGCGGCGACTAGCAGGAGCCGCCGCGAATTAGCCAGACGAGGCGAGACGACCACTCCCCACTGCCACCCCCAGAGCGCTTCAGCACTCACTGTACCATTGTGGCAAAGCACTCTTTCGGCGGCAGCGGCAGCGGCTCACCTGAAGCCGAGGCTCCTGCAGACGACGCTCGCGGCCGCCAGATTGAAGCTCGTACCGCACACGGGGAGCCACTGTCCGGAGGGCAGCAGCAGCTCCACGCGACCTTCCAGCGGCGTGCGGCCGCCGACGAGACGCACGTCCGGCGTCTGCGTCTGAGCTGCAAGCGCCAGGGCAACCGCCGCCGAGCTCGTGCGCGCGGCACCGGGAACGCGCGCGCGCGCGGCAGCGGCGGCAGCGCATGCGCGGACAACGGCGCGCCGTTGGCCTAAAAACTACGGTCGCTTCATCGGAAGTACGAGCGCCCTAGTACGACCAAAAGCACAAAGCAGTTTGATCGGCGGCTCGGTATCGCCAGGCAGCGGGCGCTATGCGTCACAGGCCGCCGGCGATCGGACTCCCACTGCATTCTGTCGGTATTGCGCCCTGCCACGTCCTTCGCTCTCGGAGAGCGAGGCGAGTTGAAGCACTCGCGTGCTGAGGAATGGTCACGTGCTGAGGAATGGCGCCGCCGGAGCGGCGGCGGCTCCGGCGAGACCGAGTGGCGGCTCGGCGGCCCACAGCAACAGCCGCTTGCGGCCCGGTATCCGACGCGGCTCGAAGGCAGCTGCTCATTTGCCTCCGGATCCTGAACTGCGGCCGCCGCGGTCGCCGTGGCGGCCGCGGTCGCACCACTTGCACCTACCCAGAAGGCCCTCAGCAGCAGCATTGCGGCCATTCGCCTATTCGGGTCCGGTTCTAAATCCTTTAAAAGAAGCTAAAGTCGCATCTATTTGACATAGCATTTAGTGGGTCCGTGTGTATTCGTCTTTTGCGTGCTTACGCGTGGGCTGACCATGCGGATGCTGCCATGACATCACTGCCACATTAACCTCATTAATAACCGCATTTGCGTGCCGACCCGAATGCATGTCACCTCGAACCACGGTAAACTACTCGTCGACGTTGAGTATGCTACCATTAACCGTTCGAGCATGCTTCCTTTGCGGCAAATACAAAGTGCCTGGAATGATCTTAACTTAAGTTCTCTGAGGGCGCTGAAAAGTGTATTATTATTATTATTATTATTATTATCCTAGGTCCGCAATCGGGCTATCCGCACCCGCGCTGGATGGGTTTCGCCGTCGGATTTCAGCACTCTTTTCCCGCCCAAAGTTTCGCCAGCGCCAGCGCTCGGTGAAGAGGCGCCCCTTCGTATGATGTTCTTTCACCAAACGGAGAAGTGATATCATCAAATCTACGTTTAGGCGTCCAGTTATCTATAAATAAGCTTAAAGTAGGTTTAAAATGGGTCTTCAAGGCGAGAAAAAGTGGTAATTAGACTTGCTTTCAATTGCTTCAGCGAAATAAGTTTTGGGTTTCGCACTACCCGAATATGACGTCCTGGACCCCGGATGCAACTTGCTGCATGCGCGGTAACTCGAAGGGCTCCGAAGCCTAAAATTGCACACACTTTAAATCGTTACAAGGTTGATTTACTCCCGCTCGCGAGCCTTTGCTTACTAGGCAGGCGCAAACATCCGCCGAGCATAAACAGCTCGACGTAAAAACGAGTTGCAAAAAAGCGTACAACCGAGTAAAAACTTACGTAAAAACGTAGAATTACGTAAAAATTACGTAAAATTAAGTAAAAACGAGTTGCAAAAATGCCTTAAGTCGAGAAAGAGCAGTTCTGTGCACACCCCCACCACGTCCTTCTACATTTACTCACTAACGCAAAGCACGAGCCAAACATTTATGCTGATGCAATTTATCTACGCACGCAACTCCACAAAGTGACACAGAATATGTGGTTTTGTTTAGCTGGAGAGTTTTCTTTAGCGAGTTCAAAAGTCTGTGCGACTTGCGGTACGCATTCTGTAGCCACCAGACTTCATCTCACGCGACAAAGAGAAAGTGAGCGGCTTAGCTGACTCAGGAGGATTGTTGCGAGTAGCATTAGAGTGGCTTTGAACTACCAGCTCAGGACGGCTGGAAAGGATGTGCCCTAGTCGGCAGAAGGAGGGCACATACTGTTGCGTACCGTGGAAGTAAGTTCGAAGTCTAGTACCTTCAGAGCAAAAGCTTCTGTCACCAGCGGTCTTTTAGCGGAAGAGGAACAGCTAATTTACTGTCCGAAGCCGACCTGAAGGCATGAGGAGGCTGAAAGTTGTGCAGCAGTTCAGCTAGATACGAATTAAAGGCATTAAAGTGGTCACCTATTCCGTGGATCCGAATCACATTTCCCAGACGTTTAATATAAGCGGAGAACAGCAAAGGACCGAGGACTCTTGTGGGACTCCCCAGGTGAACTGTCTGGCAGATGAGACCTGACTCCCAAACAACACGGATTGAGTACGTACCGGGCAAGTATGATTAATTTGAACCACGCCAGTGCCTCGTCTGCAATACCAATCGTTGTTCTCAATCGTTCAAGTGGTATACCGTGATCAATAATAATAATAATAATACATTTTTATAGCGCTCTCATACAACCGAATCTCTTTCTGGGCATTTTACAGATGCTGCATAGAAAGCATTACCGAATGATTGGCGGTAACATCCGCAGGTAGCGGGCACAGTGCAAGCAGGCCCACTAAATGCTGTACTAAACAGGTGTGTTTTAACCTTTTTTTTAAATGTTATGTGAGGGGACGTCGTCAAAGGCAACCGATAGACCCAGCAGGGCAGAGTGACATTCCTTTCGCCGTTGCAGCTTATAATGTCCTCGGTTACACGGATGAGAGCAGTTTCAGTGAAGTGTGCCGCTTAAATCCCGACTGGAGCTTTTCTGACATGTTATTCTTTTCAAAATGTACTACTACAAGTTGCTTAGCGGCAATCTCGTCAGGAATTTTTGGCAAGAGATGAAGAAGGGAAATTCACCAATAGTTTTAGTTTTACAGGACCTCTGAATCTAATTCAGGCTCGTTAATTGTCGGCCTAACGGTGGCTGATTTGATGGACTTGGGGTAAAACGCCCTTTTTTCAGAGAAGCTTTAAGAAATCTTAGTTATGACTGGGCTAAGTTTGTCTGCCAGTGAAGAGCACAGGATCAAGGCGTAGGATCAAAGCGTAGGATCAAGGATCTTATCAAGTTAGCCACATTCAGGGCATGCGAGAACCTCTGAAAAATCTCTTAAAGAAGGTCGCGTGTTGCAATTCATCGGTGGCTTTAGTCGGAGGGGTAGTTGTGGTGGAATGAACGTGCACAATTCTTTCAGTGAAGAAGGCTAAAAACTTGTCAGCCGAGCCATTAGCATTTCGTGAGCACCTTAAAACTCCGGAACTCAAAGTCAGGATAACAAGGCTGTCGGTCGAATGTGGGTGCCGATCAAGAAGACCTGCCTCACAGACAATTTTCAAAAAATTATCCGGGTGAACGATTTTCAAGTTGCTTCGCTTGAAAAACCTGCCGCTACCCTGCACGTACAGCTTAATGGGAACCGTAAACAAAACTGAGCAATAATCCGAGATGGACGGGGGGGGGGCACACAAAAAGTGCAGCGGACCACATTTTTAACGATCCAGGATATGGCCACATAAATGAAAGGTGTGACCAATGTTTTGGACCAAACTAAAGTTCTCCGGTCAAGAAATGAGCGGACATGGCTGTTGCTAGGGCTGTCAACGTGAGTATTGAAGTCTCCTGCAATCAATAACGGCCGGTCAGACGCAAATACTTTAGTGGAGAACTGCGCAAGCTCCTCCGTGAACAAAGTTAGGTAGCCAGAAGGAGGTCGAACAATCACGACTGTGTGAGGCCTGGTGTTTGGTGGGGACCTGATATAAACCAATTTGCAAAATGACCCATGCGAAAAACTGCAGGTCTTGCAGCCAAACAATTCACGGAGAACGATAGCGATCCACAACCCACCTTTTCAGACGGCGTAGACTGAGAAAATGAGAACTCGGTTGGTGTGGCCTCAGATACACAGCTACAGAGCAGGGCGTCATCTACGAATTCGAATGGAACCTTAGTGACGGCCGACGGTCAACTTTCCACAGCATGCTGAAGCACAGCGAGCGAGCTACTATCACAACGAGTGAGTGCTATGGACCGTTTTACGAGTTTGATAGCCAAGCGGTTGATAGGGTGAGCGCAGGATGCAGGGAGGTTCTTGATGACCTGCCAAAGAGGGCCTGCCGGTAGGTATTGACTAATTGCGACATCGCGCCTTATGCTAACTAAGCAGGTCCTACTTTGAGTGGCTTCTCCGGTTTAAGCTGGATACATGAAGTTACTACGAAGAAGTTAGTTAAAGGTCCACAGTCGCCCGAGGTCGCTCTCTAGCGCACGGAGGAAGTGCCAAGACACATTCGGGGCTTGCATGCACTCGGAACTCCATGCCCATGCGTATAATACCAGTCGCTCACTAAGTGCATGCAGAAACGTCATAGCCGGGTCAAAGATCAACGTTCGAACGCCGGCGAAAGAAATCCTCCGCGAGCCTCGCTCAGGAAGCCGATTCGTAGCGTCAACGAGATGTCCCAAGCCGGCGAACGCGCGAGCTCGGGCTCCGCGCACGCGCGCGCTCGCAGGCGCACGACGCAGGCCCCGCGGCAGCGGCCCTCTCGCAGGCGGCTCTCGTGCAAGCCGCCAAAACAAGAGCAGAGCAGCGGAGCGAGCGCCGGCGCTCGCTCCGCTGGCGCTCGCTCACGTGGCCGATTGCAGCTCGCTGCTTACGGAGACGAAAACGATTGTCGAGCACAGAGGAGAGGCCTGCGAGCTGGAATGTGCGGCCCAATTGAGTCAACGGCCGCGTCAACTGCGCAGCCGCGCCTCGCCGGCCTCGCCTCGTCGGCCTCGCTGCGCCGCTCGGTGCGATTCGACCGATGACTCGAGGCGCCCAGCGCCGACGCTGGGCGCCTCGACGCTGGGAGCGCTGCGCAGCTTTTCGAGCTCAGCGCTCCAGAGGATTAGAATCCGAGCTCGTACCCTCCCTCCCCCCCCCCCCCCGCGCGCGCGTATCGCGAACTAGTAGCTAGCCTGCGAACCAGTAGCTAGCTTTCGCGCTGCCGGCGCGACTGTCCGCGCGGAGCAGCCGCGGCGACGTGGGGCGTCCGGCGGACAGTGGAATGGAGCGCGCGTGCCCACAAACTGCGCGCGCGCGCGCGGTTAGAGAGCTGGCACAGCCGCAGGCTAAGATGACGGGGGGGCTGCTCGCAACGGCGATTCCAACCGCAAGCTTCCGGCTGCGCCCGGCTACAAGTTAGCTGAGTAAGTGTCGAGCATGTACGCAGCTCGCTGTAGCGCCGACTGAGCTGCGACGCTGAATTATAGTAATATTGAGAGTCAGAATAGTAAGACATTTACATAGCGCCCTCAGAGAATTTAATCTATGTATAGGCTCTTTGCAGACGCTGCAACGAAGGAAGCGCGATCGTGGCCGCCAAATCGCACCGGCACGCGCCCTTTGAACTATCACCGCTACGAATCTCGCCGGCACGAAACTTGAGACTCGATCGAGGAAGTGGCGCGCGGTTCTTCGGCGCCAGCGATAGCATTGCGACGAAGCGCCAAATGGCCGTCAAGCCTTGCGTCCTTATCGTTCCGACGCGGACGCCGAAGCGACTGGAATGTGGGGGGGGCGGGCTACGTTTACTTCAAACGAGCGTGCCGACCGTGCCAAGCAGCCTGCATCTAAACGTGCGCATTTTCCCGGCCTCGCTCAGGCGAGTGCCGAGCGTCGATGCTCGGCGATGCAGCGCGCCCAGGCGGGACGGCGGCGACGGGGGAGACGACGCGCTGCGCAGCACGCTCCCTAAGCGATACCGGAAGCGGAGGCCAGCAGCGAGTGTCGCTCGGCTCGGCGGCGAGTCATTACCGAACCGCGGCCCGAGTATCTCTCACGCGAGCCGGCGAGCCGGTCAAAGGTAGTCCCAGCGTTAGAAATCGCAACAAAAAACAGGCTGGCGGGCGCGGTTGCGGAAAGCGACCGCTCGCTCGCTCAACCGTTTCCATGACGTCGAACAGGACGAAGCGACTGTGCTAATCGCTACCAGTAAGCACGACTTTGAATCAACCCATTAACTTGCGATCTAGATTAACTTGAGCGGGTCTCCTTTCTGCTCTCTGTCTCTGTCTCTGTCTGTCTCTCTCTTGCTCTCTCTCTCTCTCTCTCTCTCTCTCTCTCTCTCTCTCTCTCTCTCTCTCTCTCTCTCTCTCTCTCTCTCTCTCTCTCTCTCTCTCTCTCTCTATCCCAGGAACGCGTGCTGCGCAAGTCACTTTAAAAGGAGCTAGCTCCGACTCGCGAGCGCATCGCGCCCGCCCGCTAGCCTACGCGCTACTACGCCGGATGGACGCTTACCTAGCGCCGGATGAACGAGCGCGAGTAGCTGCAGGCAGAAAAAGGCCGCCGGCGTCGAGATTGCGTCGCCTAGAGCCTTCATAATTCCCGATCTTCCGCGGAACGACAGCCGTAAACCGAGGGCAGCGATCGCGCCCGCGGGAGCGGCCGGCGTCCGTCGATGGGCGAACACGCCACGGTTACCTAGCGCGATGAGGTCAAGGCCATATTGGCGGTCGCAGCCTCGATTGCGCCTCCGCCGTTCCTCGGGCCCGGGCGTAAACCGTTACATTTCCTCCCAACGTTCGTCACTAGAAAATGTGTGTGCGTTGTGATGAGTGTACGATTCGTAAGGGCAAAGCAAGCGCTAAATGCAAGAGTATTTTTACTGTCGCGCCACCAAGTTGGCTCGATCTTGCATGGCTCCACTGATTAGGAAGCTCAATTTTGGTCAGGCAGCGGTTTGGCTAGGAAGCTACGATACTGGGATGCTATTCGCCAGAGTTCAGAAAGTAATTCGGAAGAGCAGGTCACCACTTCCTCGTTCAAGCACTCAATCATTCTTCATTCAGCACGTAAGTCGATCGCGCGGATGCAGAAATCCGTCCGTCAGCTTAGATGTTCGTGAATATAGTTACCAGCAGGGAGGCTAGCAGTAGACGACTGCAATAGCTCATCGCCAACTATCTGGAATCTCCGACACCAAACCTTACAAACTATTTTCAGTTGTTTCCACGTCCGGTCACAACTAAGCCGCCAACGCAGCGCTTGTAACGGTGCTGACGTGGGGACGTGCATAAGCTGTTTCGCCATTTCATAACACCCGGCCAAAGGCTGCGCCACAATGGCACCGGAATACCCCAAAATGCCTCGACCGACCAGATGACTTGGAGCATCGAATACCTAGAGGTCCGAAACTGATTGCGATGTGTGACTCCTCATAATCAAACAAGCGACCGCCGCCTCGAAGTGGACTCATCAAACGCTGCCCTATTTAATAATAATAATAATAATAATAATAATGTACTTGATAAAGCGCCCTCAGAGAACTTAATCTCTTTCTAGGCGCTTTACATTTGCTGCAAAGGGAAATGCAATTGAATGGTAAGTAAAATCATGCTTGAAAAACAAACAAAATGAATAACATGGTTAGGTGACATGCACAGGTCAGCATGCAAATATGGTTAGTGGCAGGTAGCCAGCGAAGTGTCAGCACGCGTAGGCACGCCAAGGGCGAATACATGGACCCACCAAATGCTGCGACAAATAGATGCGCTTTTAATTTCTTTTTAAATGTAGTCAAGTTAGGAGATATCGTGACGCAAGTCGGGAGTGAGTTCCGGGCTTTGGGAGCAAACGAACTGCAGACATGATCTTCAAAGGATTTGAGGTTCGTATAAGGTACAGCTACGATTTGAGTCAGAACAGCAGGCGCTACGGTGCTTACCCTCTCCTTTCTTGCGCATGCCCGCACACCACATCGATCGGGGGGGGCGGCACAAGGCTCTCTCATGCCACACCAAACAAGGAGCGGCACAGGCAGTGCGACCCCAAGACCACGTGTCCCAGCCGATCTCTAGATCAGACTAAGACATACTCGAAAGCTCAAGTTAAGGCATGCTGGCTTAATCGTAATGGTTGCTTGTTTCACATGCTTATTATTGTGCATGTCACTGAGCCTTGGTTTCATATTCTTATGCAGCCAGTCGTATAGTGTGTTGATAACGATTTTGTCTTCCTTAAGTGCTATCAAAACGACCTATTATTACTGTTCATTAATATCGAGAGCAAAATGGTTTTGTAACAGGATGGCCATATTCCTTGCTGATTTCAACGTATAAACTGGCCGGAACTGATTGAGTTTGTAAGGCTTCCCAGCTGTTGAAACTACGTTCACCGCATCAATAGTAATACCTGTAACTTTTCTCATACGTTTCCCTTACCAAATAGGTTGGTCTTATCGTCATTCAGTTTAAAAACTGAGCTGCCAATAGCTGAGCCAACGAAGTTTTAAGTTCTTCTATTCACTGTTTGGTGCTTTGGGGAATTAATATTAAGCTTGTGAGGTTGCACAGATTCCGCAGGCTATGCCATTAAGAGTGAATTAGTGAATTCCGGATTAATTAAATTAAGAATTAATTAATTAATTTCAAATGAACTCTGAGCAACTCAAGCGTTGCGTGTAATGAATTCTGGGCCACTAGAGCGTGCAATGTCGATTTCGTGTCCTTTAATCCTTGAACAGGCGAGACTTGACAGCTAGAGTAACGGATGCTGAGGTCGAGATTAAGAAAGAAACCTTGCGACAGAAACTGAGCGAAGTAGCAAATAGAACAGAGAAGACAAGGCAGAGGAAGCGGAAAGGGAAACTTAGTGAGTCAAAAAGAGACGCACAACATTGATTAGACGGACTCGGCAAATGAAGCCACCATGGAATGATACGATGGAATGATAGTGCTTTATTCGATTGGCTTTGCTGTTACCTACAATATTTTTTAAACGATTCCTCGAAATGGGTTGTCAGTCTTCAATGTACTCTTCCTTCTTGCAATCATTATCTGCCATCACGGAAGCAAATCTTACTTAGCTTGAACATTTTGAGCCTATTCTATAGTGTCGGCCTTAAGGCTATCGGCCTGTTAACCTTAAGGCCTGGTCGCTCTATTTACATCGCGGAATAACGGCGTCTTGAGGGCCAGTTGGCCCAAGGTTTTCACTTCATAATATTATTTAACTGGTTCGTTATTCATTCGGGTGAATGGCCATTGGAGAGGATGCAGTGAGACCACTCCAGCGAAGTTGTTTTTTACGGGTCTTCGGCACGTACTTGCAAAATGTAAACTATAAAAGCTAGCGCTGCTCTCACGATGAATAGATCAGTTCGCGTTACAAACAGCTCGTTGATTGACCGCAGTCGTCTTTCCGACATATCAATCCTCAGGGGGCGACTGTCAGGTCATGACCCAGCGGGCTTCACCTGCTTAGTTTAGTCGTCCAAGCTGCTATCCAATCGCGACGGGCTTACGAACCGCGGTGCGAGTCCGGCTGGCTCTCTTTCGACACCACGCCGCACCGCACAGCTTGCAAGCAATTAAATAACACTCGAGTCCTCGATAGAACCCAAAGCAAGGGTCGAAGGTGTCACAGAATGCCAGCTGGGGCTGGCGTTCTACAAAATCAAAGAATGACAAGCTGGTTTGGTCCAGCGGTTAAGGTCCTTGCCTCGACCAATGTCTGGCTGAGGTCGTGGGCTCGAGCCCCGAGGCATACGTGAAGCGCCTGAATAGAGATTAAGTTCTCTTGGGGCGGCGCTATACAAATAAACTATATTGATGACTCCAGAGGCTCGCACGCGCTACCATTGTTATTGAACGAAGGTCAGCTGAGAATCGCTTGAACATAGGCTCGCTCGCTGTAGGGGCGCCCGTGGCTGCAGCCTCTGACCTCTGGCAGCGGAGATAGAGGAGTGACGCGACGAGAGGCGACTCCTGCGGTTTGAAGTCGTGTGAGAAAGACGTCTGCTGCCGATCAGCGAGCGAAGCCCGCGGTTTCTAGCACAGGCCGAACTGCATGTAAATGGAGCGTCGGCCTGCTTCCGGCAAGCGGCCTGCTCGGCGCTCGTGGGTTACCTACAAGCTCTGGGAGATGGGGCGGGAAAGAGCGGACGCATGAGCTTTTCCAGAAGATTCACGCCCTCTAAAAGAATAGCAAGTGGAGCGCCTGCTTGTGCTGCTGAGAGGAGGCCGAACAAACATTTCTCCAGCAGAAATCCGCATAAATCTGCAGAAATATGCCTTATGTTCCTAGAAAGAGATTCAGTTAAAATATACCTACGATGCATTTGTATAGCGCCCAAAGAGAGCTTAATCTCTATTAAGGCGCCTCACATGTGCCGCGGGGCTCGAGTCCACGGCTTCGGCCAGACCTTTGTCGGGGCGAGCACCTTAACCGCTGGGCTAAACCATCGTGGCAGTTCCTTGAGAGTACACAATTATACAAATAATACTAATGTATATAATATATAATATAATATAATACTAATGCATTATCATTATTATTATGAGCTTTTTCTTTGTTCCGATCGTGCGATGTAAGTTCATCGCCTGGGTCCATTGGATAATAGGCCATACAAATCCGAGCAACTAAGTAAACTGCCAATTCAGTGTTATCGCTGAAGGTGATCTTTTGGTTTTCTTTAAATGGTTTTCTCGTACTGGCTCGCTTCGTTTGCAGTAAATGTATATTCCCTAAAAATAGATTGAGTTCTCTGAGGGTGCCACAAGTGTATTATTATAATTAGTTTTTTATGCTAACACGCCTCCTAGTGTCACGTATCTCCGTCTGTAACTCCAAAAAGTCATAAAGACCATGTGGGTGTTACGAAAGAGAGTTTTATATAGTGCACTCACAGCCTACGCGGCTTTCGGTATGCACTCGGTAGCCAACAGACTTCGTCTCACGCAACAAAGAAAAATTGGTAAGCATAGCAGAGTCAGGAGGGCGGTGGGGGTAGTGAGTAGCATGGAATGGAAGTAGCATGGAAGTAGCAGCTCAGGACCGCTGACAAGGATGAGCCGTAGTCGGCAGCAGAAGAGCAGTCGTCGTTGATTAAGAATTGTGAAAGCGAGTTCCACAGTCTAGGACCTACAGTGGTGATGGTCGCAGAATAGCGTCACCCATTAGAACAACAAAGCCTTTTAATCCAGCTACACGCTTAGGGTGTCCTGTGAGCAGCAGCTCAGTTTTATCATCATTTAATTTCAGGAAGTTTTCCGATATCCTGGATCGAAAATCGCGAAGGCAAGCATTCGGTTTCTCAGTTGCTGCAGCAGATTCCGACGGTTTGAAGGACAAATACAACTGAGTATCGTCAGCATAGAAGTGATATCCTATTCCATGGGCCTTAATCACTTTTCTCAGAGGTTGCGTATAAATGGAGAACAGCAAGGGACCGAGTACAGACCCTTGAGGGACTCCACAGGTGACCTTTCTCATGTCTGAGACCTGACCCCCACACGACACAGATTGAACACGATCAGACAAGTATGATTTAAACCACGCCAGTGCTTCGTCTGCCAGACCGATCGTTGTTCTCAATCGTTCAAGCAGAACTTCGTGATCAATGGTGTCGAAGGCAGCAGACAGATCTAGCAGAGCTAAGGCAGTGACATTCCCGTCGTCGTAGCCACGTAGAATGTCATTGTTAACACGGAGGAGAGCAGTTTCAGTGGAGTGCTTCCTCTTGAACCCTGATTGAAATGTTTGGCATTTCATTATTTTCAATAAGTGAAATCAGCTGCTTAGCAACAACTTGTTCAAGCATCTTTGACAAAAAGGGAAGAAGGGAAAGTGGGCGATAGTTTACAAGGACCTCTGTGTCTAATCCAGGCTTTTTATGAACGAGAGCATGCTTGTCAAGAGCACTCCTGAGTGTCATGTTCATGGCATCAGTGAGGGTATCGAGGTTGCCGGTCGAGTCTGAATGCAGATCAAGAAGACCTGCATCACAAACGGATTTGAAAAACTTGTCTATGTCAATTACATAACATTACATATATTACATTAGTTTTGTATGCTAACACGCTTCCTTAGCAAGGGTTGCTCATTCTTAATGATGCACTGTTTTGTAAGTAGCCTTCATAGAGACGTGCTGGTTTTTCTTCTTGAAAATGTGATAGTTCACGGCTGTTACCACATTGGGAGGTGTTGACAGTTTTTGAAGCTCTTCGTTACTTTATGGCCTTATATGTGCTTGGGTTGATACGAGTAACTCTGCAGATAACCGTTGTTCTGCAGGTAAACGTTGTTCACGCAGCAGTCGCTTCACTTGACCGATTAGGAGTCCAATCTTCTCAAACAAGTCTTGGGGCGTGGACATTGTATTGATGCTGCAAAGAATCAATGAAGATATTTCTCTATACTGTTATATCGCGACAGCGATAAAAAGAACGCCTGCAGGAACAACTATGAAATTTATTTATTGCAGCACGAATTCCTGCTTCAATGATCCACAAAAATCTCTTTACTGTATGAAGATAAAATTTTCAACCAGCCCGACGTCTGCACCCGTCATCTTTGGACGTAAGCACCTAGTTAAAAAATAAGGATCATTAAGTGTGATAATAAATAACTAATAACAGTAAACTAGTTAGCATAGATAGTCACCTTTCATAGCTAAATCTCTTTTTTGGTACTTGATATAGGCTGGAATAACCACGAAAGCTGATTGTCAGTGACAATATCATATACGAGTACATCATGCTTAGTATGCATCAATCCGTATGGGTCAATTCACCTAGATGAACCAAATGCTGAGAGAAACGGGTAGGTGCTAAGATTCGGTTAAACAGTGGTCTAGTTAGAGAAAGTGTCGCAGTCGCATGATAGTGAGCATGAGCTTTAAGTGCGACAGGGACTTAAGGTATGGCTCGTTGTGAGGTTACTTAGAGGCGAAGCTGAATAGCTTTAGTTAGAGTTTTATAACGATAGAAAGCCTGACGTTTTATCTTATTCAGCATGCTACCACTAACCATTGGATCGTGCTTACTTTTCAGCAACTGTAAAGTGCCTAGAAAGAGATCGAGTTATCTGGGGGCGCTATAACAAATGTATTTTTATTATCATTAGGATGCCATTAAAAATGAGAATAATAATGCACTTGATAAAGCGCCCTCAGATAACTCAATCTCTTTCTAGGCGCTTTACATTTTCTGCAAAGGGAAACGCGATTGAATCGTGAGTAATATCATGCTTGATAACCAACATTAATAACATGTTTAGGGGTGATATGCACAGGGTCAGCATGCAAATGTGGTTAGTGGCAGCATGCACAGTGTCAGCACGCATAAGCACGTGAAGGACGAATCACAGGGACCCACTAAATGCTGTCCTAAATAGACGTGTTTTCAAGTTCTTTTTAAATGTGGTCAAGTCAGGGGATGCTGTGATGCAAGTCGGGAGTTAGTTCCAGGCTTTGAGAGCATACGAACTAAATATACGGTCTCCAAAGGATTTGAGGTTTGCACGAGGTATTGGCAAACTGTTGGATTCCGAAAAGCGGGTGGTACGATGCTTGGCCTGATGGGGGAGTAGATCTGAGAGATAGGCTGGAGCCAAAGAATGACCTAAAAGTGAGCGACAAATAAATAAATACTAGCTGATATAACTATAATAAGCCTCTTTTGTATAGCGACAGAGGAGCCTTTACGGCTATCACCATCGCTTGCAGCTGCGATGAAGAATCGCCCACCACAGGATTCCAACCCACGACCTCGGGCCGAGGTCGTGAAAAGCAACCGCCTTACCTAGTGAGCCATCACGACAAGACCTTGAAGTCGATACGTTGCTTGACTGGTAGCCAGTACAGGTTGGTGAGAAGTGGTGTGATGTGGCAACTGCGAGGCTCACGACAGACCAGCCTAGCTGCTGAGTTTTGCACCAGCTATAGTCAGCTATAGTCGCACATGCCGGTAGGCCAGCAAGCAGTGAGTTACAGAAGTCAAGACGGGATGTCACAAATGTATGGACGGACTTAGACGTGGTATCCTTATCTAAACAAGCCCGAATTTTAGCAATGTTATGAAACTGAAAGTAGGCAGACTTGACTGTGGAGCTGATGTGGTCGTCTAACGTGAGGTCACTTTGGAACCTGACACCAAGATTTCGTGCAGATTCAACCTGAGATATGCTGGCAGAGCCAATTTTGAGCGTCAGCCTTTGATTCGTCCTTTACGTGCGTATTCGTGCTGAAACTGTTGCATGCTCCCACTAACCACACTTGCATGCTGACCCTGTGCACGTCACTCCTAACCCTGTTATTCATGTTGTGCATCATGCATGATACCACTCACCATTCGATCCTATTTCCTTTGCAGCAAATGTAAAGCGCCTGGAAAAAGATTGAGTTCTCTGAGGGTGCTTTATTAAGTGCATTAATATTTTTATTATTATTTTTATAGGTCAAGCAGAAACGGCTCTCAATGTAGCTGCGCTCTTTGCCATTGCACGTATCTTGGAAACTCGAGATCAGTAACAGACTTGCTACTAGGACTAGAAGACCAAAGCTGAGACAACACACGAGCTTAAAAGATGGTTATGCCCGATCTATGCTTAGCTGACAAACCCTCGACAACAATAGTCTGTATAAAAGCGTTGCCAACACAATGGTCGCAGCTGCAGTTTGGATGCTGCAGAAGTCGTCGGTCTGCCAGAAGCCACTTAACATCACACCATGAGAGGACAACTTCAGCAGGGCATGGGAGGACAACTTCAGCAGGATATGGATGGCCCTTTCTTGGCTCAAGAGTCTTTCAGGTCAATGCACACACAGAGCCTTGAACACTTCATGTACACGACACATAAGTGTGCAACCAATCACCACAAGCAATTTCAGATTGTGGAGGGTAGGCCGAATACTCGGCCTACGCTCCGAAATCCGAGTACTCGGCCTACCCTCCAAAATCCAATGCTGGATGTGCAATCAGTACTTAAAAATTCATATTGACATTCAAAACTGTGATACAAGTTCACTTAGCACTGAATTTATGTTAAAGATTACTTAACAAATAATAATAATACATTTGAATAGCACTCTCATAGAACTCAATCTCTTTCTAGGCACTTAATGATGCTGTATTGAAAGCACTACCAAATGAGTGGTGGTAACATCAGCAAGCAGCAGGTACAGTGTAAGCACGCACACCCACACAGGAAAGATAAAAAATGACCCACTAAATGCTGTTAAATAAAAAATATTAAATAAAATAAATATTAAAAAATAAAAATATTAAATAAAATAAAAAATGTTTTAACCTAATTTTTAAACCTAGTCATGCCAGGTGACGTTGTGACGTGCGTCGGTAGTTAGCTCCAGGCTTTCGGAACTTAAGAACTAGTATTATGAACTTAATTGTATGCTGACACTTTGTATGTTACCACTAATCATATTATGTTTGTTGACACAGCATGTTATCAGTAACCATATGATCATGCTTCCTTCACAGCATATGTAAAATGCTTAGAAAGAGATTAAGTTCATCAAGAGTGCTATATAAATGTACTGTTATTAATATTAATGACGATATATACGGTAAACTAAACCACACACCTTGAGGTAGATGTACCTGCAGATGATACTGGGGTACTGACAGAAGAGACTCGTCACATACAACTTGACTTTTTGGAGAGGGCCTGCTCGGCCGAGTTATCGTGCTAATCAACACTTTGGCCATTAACTCTGGAGTCCTACTGCTATGCCACTGCCCGTGTGAGGAGCCGTGGATAGTGCCCGAAGGATGACCAGAACATAAGCACGATGTAGCACGAGTTTCTACTATCACGCATAGGCTAAGGCAAGAGATTTGGTGTTGGGCTGTGGTCCCTCTTGCTGGGCAGACTCGCTGGGTGTGTATCACTGGCTTGGCATTGTTTGCCCTCTCACCTTTCTTACGATTAACTTCCTCTTGTATGGGATTGTATGGCCCTCTCCTCCTTGGCTTAAACAAGCCCACTAGCCAGCTCTAAAGTACCAGCTCGTAACACAGCTTCTCTAGATACGAGCTGCTTAAATATAGAGCCATTTGCAAGAATAGGAATCAAACGATGAAGCCACAGCTTGAACAACACCAGATGAAGCAACAACCAGACAGGAAAGCACTGCACATGCCAACAAATTGACTGCAAGAGAGCAAATCTTTTTTATCTTGATCGGTTTGCTAAGAATGTTGACCAAATTTTATGCATAATCACAGTGTCACAAGATGATATACCATGGATACATATATCGCATGACAATAGGATACATATATCGCATGACATGGATACATATATCGCATGGAATGTTGAAATGTTGACAAAATGTTGACAAGATGTTGACAATAGGAATGTTGAATGTTGACAAGATGAGCAGCAAGAGTCGGCAGAGAAATTACCAGTGTCACCATAACCAGGGAGTGATACGTCAGAATAGCGTTTCTGACGAGTCCAATGAGTCCCACGACTAACGGCAAATAGCCTACTAAAACCAGACAGCATCTGCGGCAAAACAATGATTCATAAGCTTCTCTCTGATTCATTATAAAGCACATACTCGGTCGTCCAGACACTCGGATGCAGCCAGTAATCCTTAAGGCAATGGCTGATAAAAAACCATCGGCTGTATACGTAAGAGCCGATAAGATCAAAACTGTATCCAAAGGGACTAGCATACGCTTGAATACTGATCTTCGGGCGATCGGGGTTCTCAGGATGATACATCGCAAGCAGAACCTGCTGGTCTGTGTTCGTCAGGTTCTGCTGCAGAAATTTGAGAAGGAACTTCTTGTAGTCAACAATGAATGCTTGAACCATGTCGATGCGACCAATGAAAAAGCCACCTGCCAACCAGAAGCTACTCTCGTGAACAGATCTATATGAAGCCACATGGGGTGTCAATGGCTGTACAAGCTGGAATATGACGGCATGATCGTGATGGTCCGGAGGGATGCCCAAGTAGAATAGTGGCATATCTTCAGCCGTAAAATCCCGAAAAATTCCCACATCTAACCAGCCGATGTATTTCGTTTGGAAGAAGTTGCTTCGCGTGGCATTTTCCAATACGTCGTATTTAGCATGCATGGCGCAGTCGTAGGCAGCGTTCACAGTGTTCGGCTCACTGCGTACATACTCCGGTCTTGAGATTACCGACTGCACCCAGTCTTTCAGCGAAAATGCCCACAATTCCTTCTGCCTTACCATGATAACTTTACTTGGCAATCCGGCACGGACGACAGAGAAATGCTCAGCTAGCTCCAGGTCGTCAAAATAAGCGACCACGGGGTTCTCAATGAACCTGAACGAACTGAGCCATTTTTTGTAGGTATCAGAGCCTCTGTGACCCTCGATGCCCTTGACGAATTTGCCAACACTGAAGTAGGCCGTAACCAGAGTGAGCTTGCATGACAGAATCCGGCCGAGGTAGTCACATTTTGAGGAGTGCTGGTGCTTCCGCCACTCTAGCCACTGAAGCTCACTTTCCAGTGAAGTGCTCTCACGCCAACTGTCCACGAAGTACCGCAGCAGCGGGATAGCAACAAGACAGGCGATCAACACTTGAAACTTTACGGCACAAAATCGCCTCATAATTAATTGTACACCAAACAATGGGGATTATCACCCCAATGCTCGGTCACGAGCCTTGTGCGTCTGGACTGGCTAGCTGCCTTGCCGTATGCCTTGGAAGAGTCCCACCTGCTCGAGGCTCGAGCCACAGTGCAGACGGTCGGATTCAGAGACTCCGGCAAATGCACGAGCAGCAGATGAGATAAATCCGACAAAACGAGCATCAGCAGAGCTAACGATCCCGTGACGGCTACGGTGCACCATGCTGGAACAAAGAAAAAGCATTGCTTCGACTTGCTGCTGCTCCAAGTTACATCAATCATCAGCGACAATTGACCTGATAGCACAAATGATAATGCACAAAGGTGGCATCCGTGCAAGCAACACAGTGGTGCCAGAAGCACTTGCGTTCTGGTGGTGGATAGGCACACAATGTGTCAGTTGGATCTTAATAATAATGATAATAATAATAATATATTTGCATCGCACCCACAGATAATTTGATCTCTTTCTAGTTACTACATGCGATGTAGCCGAAAATCGGACTGAGGTCGTGGGTTTGAATCCTTCAGTGGGCGATCTTTAATTGTCAACTGCAAGTGGTAGGTGCGAGTTAAGGCCCTTCTGCCACTATTAAAATAAGGTTGCTAATTCAGCTAACATGAACATAATATGTAGGTGCTTGCAATTTACAGCCCTGGTAGCTGGTTCCGAGTTCTGGAGCAGGCATATCACCGTAATGCTTACTATAGGGAGGAAGGCTCTTGTATTGCTATACTAATTAGGCTGTGGAATCAGCTGATCTTTGTTAAGCTAATTAATACATGAGAAACAAAATAAATATGGCTGAACACGGTCGGGATTGCACAACTACAGAACTCACAACAAATCAGTTGTTATTCCTTCTGTTAGATGGCAAAAGAAGCATCTGACCAGTGAGAGAATTTACTTAGGGGAAAACATTCGAGGCACGAGACGCCAGAATGCTTAAACAGCTTCAACAAA
This sequence comes from Cristatella mucedo, assembly GCA_009760855.2. NCBI lineage: Eukaryota > Metazoa > Bryozoa > Phylactolaemata > Cristatellidae > Cristatella > Cristatella mucedo. The sequence continues at coordinate 761,468 of WPIO01000016.1, forward strand.
AAAAGGAAAGATCGCAGTGAGCACCACTACGATCGCGTTGTGAAGTGGATACATCGGCAATTCCAGAAATGCAACGTAGGCGACATGGCAGGGAATGCCAATCTGTCGCTTACTTTTAGGTCCTTTCTTTCTCTAGCTCCAGCCTACCTATCAGAACTACTCCCCACTAGGCGAAGAATTATACAACCCGCTGTTCTGACTTGAATCATTTAGCCACATCTTGTACGAACCTCAAAACCATTGCAGACCGTGCCTTTAGTTGCTATGATCCCAAAGCCTAGAACTCACTAGTGCCGCACGTCACAACGTCCTCTGACATGACGACATTTAAAAAGAAGCTTAAAACGCATAAGTTTATTACAGCATTTGGTGGGTCTTTGTGATTCATCCTTCGTGTGCACATACTGCTTATACTATGCTGTCGCTTTCGGGTGGTACCACCAAACATTTGGTAATGCTTTTTTATATGCAGCATCTGTCGAGTGCCTAAAGAGATTCAGTTCTCTGAGGGTGCTACACAAATGCATTATTATTATTATTAATACACTAACACATCTACACTCGCACAGAGTTCAAGCTATTCCTCCCACAACTTGGCCTGGACCTGGTTGCTTGCATGCCTATCTACCCATGCCACCCAGGCAGATGGGATACTAGAGCATGCCACAGGAATAAGTTGAAGTATGTTATAAAGGGGCTACAGTAGAGTGAAGTCTCCACAGGTTTGTATGCAGGAAGCAAGCTGATGCTACATGCACACAGCAGCGGTTCAGAACCATGCTGCTGCTGCTGGCTTCTGCCTCAGCTGCTATAGCTGCAGTTGGCCCCCCACCACACCAGGGAAAGGGCTTGGCAGGTGACCACTCACCAATGACCTATGACCTAGTATGCAGCCCATTTACAGCCACCAGCCCTTACTCCAAGGGCCTGGTGGCAAGCCAGCAGCCGATCCCAGAAGATCTAGGTCGATTCGGTACTTACTCGGTCATGCTACATCTACGTCCCAAGCAGCAAGTGCATGTGGCTTTTATGAAGTAATGTAATGTAATGTATCTCCGTCTGTAACTCCACAAAGCTATAAAGACTATGTGGGTGTTACGAAGGAGAGTTTTTGTATAGCCCACTCACAGCCTAAGCCACTTTCGGTACGCATTCGGTAGCCAGCAGACTTTGTCTCACAAAGAGAAAGTGGGAAGCATAGCAGAGTCAGGAGAGCAGTTAAGGTAGTGGGTAGCATAGAATTGCAGCTCAGGACCGCTGAAAAAGATGAGCCATAGTCCGCAGCAGGAGAGTAGTTGTCGTTGCGTAAGAATTGTTGAAGCGAGTTTCATAGTCTAGGACCTGCAGAGCTAAAGCCTCTGTCGCCAACGACCTTTAAGCGGAGTAAGCAGGTACAGCTCTCAAAAATGTCAACAATTTCATTTTCTGTAGCATTCGAAGAGCCAGCGTCCGCCAGACCGGACGCAAACGGTAGAGAATACAAGCCACTTCATCGCCGTCGCCCAGTTGTTGGACAGCCTCTTAAATTCCGCCTACTAAATGTCCGCTCGCTAAAAACCAAGGGGTTACTTATCCGCGATCAGGTGGTCCAGGAGAAGCTAGATGCATTTCTGCTTACCGAAACCTGGATGACGCCTTGTTCCAGTAGCTGTATTTCCGAGACCACCCCACCCGGGTTCTCATTCTATCAGTCCATGCGTTCTGACAAGGTTGGTGGCAGGGTTGCAATTGTTGTTCGCGAATCGTTTGGCTATAAAATGTGCAGTTTCTCGCATGGGTCATCGTTTGAATCGGTTGCTTTCAGGTCTTCATCAAAGACAATGCCTCTCACCGTTGTGATATACCGGCCTCCTTCTGGCTGTCTAAACTTGTTTATAGAGGAGTTTTCAGAGTTCCTCGTCAAAAAACTTGTGTGACAGGCCGTTACTGATTGTAGGAGACTTCAATATTCACGTTGACAATCCTAGAAACAGCCAGGTCCGCTCATTTCTTGACTGTCTGGAGAATCTTGGTTTGGCCCAACACGTTAATCATAGCACCCACGTCGGTGGCCACATTCCAGATCTCGTGATCACTAAGGATGTCCTCCCCACTAACTTTGTGGTGTGCCCGCTGACCCTCTCAGATCATTGTTCGGTCTCGTTTACTGTTCCTGCTCCCTCGTACGTGCAGGGCAATGTCGAATTTGCCAAACGACGTAACTTACAAAGCATTGACTTGGACAAGTTTTGAAATCTGTTTGTGATGCAGGCCTTCTTGATCTGCATTCAGACTCGACCGGCAGCCTCGATACCCTCACTGATGCGATGAACATGACACTCAGGAGTGCTCTTGACAAGCATGCTCCCGTTCGCTCTATCCGTGTTCAAAGTCGTCGAGATTGCTTTCAATTTACAAAAAAACTCCTTAAGATGTGCCGCGTTAAGCGAAGGCTGGAACGTCGTTTCAAGAAATCGGGGTCTGAGGCAGACCTAGTCAATTTTAAAGACTTCCTTCGAGTTTACACCCGAAAGCTTAAAAAAGCCAGGGCTTCTTTTTTCATTAGAAAGCTGAATTCCTGCCAGTCGGACACTAAACAGATTTATAAGACAGTAAACCATTTACTGGCCAATGCTGCCAGGTCTGACTCCCCAGATATTAAGGGCTTAGCCGAAAAGTTTTCAGCCTTCTTTACTGATAAAATTGTGCACGTTCGTGCCTCCATTAAGACCCCTCCGACCAAAGCAATCGCCATTCCTCAACCTGTGACCTTTCTTAAAAGGTTCTCCGATGTTTCTGCCTGTGATGTGGCTGCCTTAATAAGGTCTAGCAAAAAGAGCTCATCTCCTGAAGACCCTATACCTTCATCTGTGTGGTCTTCACTTGCAGACCAACTTAGCCCTGCTATAACCAAGATTTTTAATGCTTCTTTGGGAAAAGAGGTCGTCCCCAAGTCCTTCAAATCAGCAATCCTTAGACCTATTCTTAAAAAGCCAGGATTAAACACAGAGGTCCTAGCAAACTATCGTCCAGTTTCCCTTCTTCCGTTCTTATCAAAGATTATTGAAAAAATTGTTGCTAAGCAGCTAGTTGAACATACTGAAAATAATGGAATGTCAGAAACATTTCAATCAGGTTTCAAGAGGCAGCACTCTACTGAAACTGCTCTCCTCCGTGTTAACAATGACATTCTACGTGGCAACGACGACGGGAATGTCACTGCCTTAGCTCTGCTAGATCTGTCTGCTGCCTTCGACACCATTGATCACGAAGTTCTGCTTGAACGATTGAGAACAACGATCGGTCTGGCAGACGAAGCACTGGCGTGGTTTAAATCCTACTTGTCTGATCGTGTTCAATCCGTGTCGTGTGGGGGTCAGGTCTCACACACGAGAAGGGTCACCTGTGGAGTCCCTCAAGGGTCTGTACTTGGTCCCTTGCTGTTCTCCATTTATACGCAACCTCTGAGAAAAGTGATTAAGGCCCATGGAATAGGATATCACTTCTATGCTGACGATACTCAGTTGTATTTGTCCTTCAAACCGTCGGAATCTGCTGCAGCAACTGAGAAACTGAATGCTTGCCTTGGCGATATTCGATCCCGGATGTCGGAAAACTTCCTGAAATTAAATGACGATAAAACCGAACTGAACTGTTTCTCATAGGACACCCTAAGCGTGTGGCTGGATTAAAAGGCTTTGCTGTTCTAATAGGTGATGCTATTGTGCGACCTTCACCATGTGCTCGTAATCTAGGTGTCGTGTTCGACAGCTGCCTCAATTTCAAAAGCTTCATTCAGAAGACTGCCTCTACAGCTAGCCATCACATCCGATCCCTATCCAAGACTAGGAGCTGTCTCCCACAGTGTCCTGTAAAAAATTTAACTAGCTCTTTAGTTCTGTCTCGGCTTGATTATTGTAATTCCCTTTTGGCTGGGCTACCAAAGAAAGCTATTATGCCACTACAGCGGACTATGAATATGGCTGCAAGGCTGGTCTTCAAGTCCCAGCGGTTTGAGCACGTGTCTCCTTTGCTGAAAGAGCTAGAATGGTTGCCGGTTGAGCAAAGGATACAGAGCTAAGTTCTTATGCTGACCCACAAGGCCCGCCACGGCTTGGCTCCTTCATACCTAGCTGAACTGCTGCATCAGTTTCAGCCTGTTCGCACCCTCAGGTCCTGTGTGGAAAATAAATTAGCTGTCCCATTCCTCTGCTTAAAGACAGTTGGCGACAGAAGCTTTAGCTCTGCAGGTCCTAGACTGTAGAACTCGCTTCCACAATTCTTACGCAACGACATCTACTCTCCAACTGCCGACTATGGCACATCTTTTTCAGCGGTCCTGAACTGCTACTTCTATGCTACTCACTACCTCAACTGCTCTCCTAACTCTGCTATGCTTCCCACTTTCTCTTTGTTGCGTGAGACGAAGTCTGTTGGCTACCGAATGCGTACCGAAAGCCGCTTAGGCTGTGAGTGCGCTATACAAAACTCTCCTGCGTAACACCCACATGGTCTTTATGACTTTGTGGAGTTACTGACGGAGATACATTACATCCTAAAAGAATCTGATCTCTAACCAGGTGCTTTACACATTCCCAGGGCTTGAGCCCACGACCTTGATCGTCACGTGTGAGCATCTTACCCCTGGGACAGCACTAGGCTAGAAGTTTACTTCGGCGATGGCAATTTCAGAAACCGCTGTTGTTACGCTTCTGCTACTCTGCAGAGCCTGGAAACGAAGGCGATCCGTCTAACGGCAGTTTCTTCCTCCAACGACCTGGTGTTTGCCAGTCGATTGACACACCCACTATGCAAACACCATGCTGGCCCAGGGGGATACATTACGTAATGCAATGTATCTAATGTAATGTAATGTATCTCCATTAGAAAATCCACAAAGCCACTTAGTGGGTGTTAGGACGGATACTGTTCTAAGGTGTGCTTAAAGCCTACGCAGATTTCGGTGAGCATGTGCTAGCCAACAGACGTCGTCTCACATGACACCTCACATGGCAGAGCACAGCACAGAGCACAGCAGCATGCACCGCCTGTCCCAGCGTCGGCTCCCGCCAGCGAGAGACAATGCTGTAGCAAAGGTAGGCAAACGTGGGCAAGGCACAGGGCCGAGCCGAACACTGCAAGTCGTTCAGCAATCAAAGCAGTCAACTGAATAACTGAACGAAACGAAAACGCAGGGACAGAGACACAGCTGATATCCATAGCTCGACAAATGCAATGTGACACAAAAGCCAACACCGATAAAAGCTATCTTCGACAGGCAAAAACAAACATACCATCAGCTAACATTGGATGACTGGAGCACAGTGCCATAGAAGCAAAGCTACGCCGCTACAACAGCCTCATTTGTAAGGCAGCAGATGAGCATGTTGTCATCACTATGGCTCGGCAGAAGAATGAATGCTCAGCTGTAGGCCTCCCACCTACCCTTGACCGGGCTGGCAAAGTGGAAGCACCTTACCCCTAGTCTAAGATCCCCCTACGAAATGACTAACAAGGTCTTTGCACTGACTAGCTGGTCCTGCCAACATATGCAGAGCTCCAATTGACAGATCAGAAGCAAAGGCCTGGTCTCCTCCATGGCTTAATCCAAGCTATACACAAGCACAAAATTGTCGGTGGTGCTGCAATGTGGTATCCAACGATACCAGAAGTGCAAGGCCTAACACGATTCACTACACTTGCAAATAGGCAATCTGCCTAGTTATTACATCCAAAGGTTATGCACACCGTTCAGCCGCAGCTGCCACTGGCTGGAGTGGGCTCAACTCCCTTGCTGGATGTATTGATGACAACTGCACATGGATGCTCTGAGGGCGCTTTATCAAGTGCATTATTATTATTATTATGCGGCAAACTTCCTTAAATTGAGTGATAATAAAAAAAACTTACTAGTTATGGGCAAACCAAGTGTGATCCAGAAATTGGGAAGGCTAAAGCTCAAAATCGGCTCTGCCAGCATATCTCCTGCTGAATTTGCACGAAATCTAGGTGCCATGTTCCAAAGTGACCTTTCATTAGACGACCACATCAGCTCCACAGTCAAGCCGGCCTACTTTCAGCTACATTACATTCCTAAACTTCGGGCTTATTTAGACAGGGACACCACATTTAAATCCGTCCATGCACTTGTGATATCCGGTCTTCACTTCTGTAACTCACTGCTTGCTGGTCTACCGGCATGTGCACTCAGTCACTTACAGATGGTGCAAAACTCTGCAGCTAGGCTTGCCTGTCGTGAGCGGCGCACTGCCATATCACACCACTTCTCGCCGACCTGCACTGGCTACCAGTCAAGCAACGCATCGACTTCAAGGTTTTGTCCCTCACTTTTCGGTCCCTTCATTCTTTGGCTCCAGCCTCCCCATCAGATCTACTGCCCCACCAGGCTAAGCATAGTACCACTTGCTTTTCGAATCTAACTGTTTACCCATACCTCACTCAAGTCTCAAATCCTTTGAAGACCATACCTTTAGCTCCTATGCTCCCAAAGCATAAAAAGCACTTCCGACTTGCGTCACGACATCTCCTGACTTGCCCACATTTAAAAAGAAACTAAAAGCAGATCTATTTATGACAGCATTTAGTGGATCTCTGTGATTCGTCATTTACATGCTTATGCCTGCTGACACCACACATGCTGCCACTAACCATATCTGCATGCTGACCCAGTGCATGTCACCCCTAACCCTGTTATTCTTGTCGTTTATTGAGGATACTACCACTAACCATTCGATCGTGCTTCGTTTGCAGCAAATGTAAAGTACCTAGAATGAGATTTGAGTTCCCTAAGGGTGCTATATCAAATGTGTTATTATGATTGTTATTATTATTATTGGCAGCCAGGGAGCACGGTGGGCCAAACTAGAGGCACTGGACCGAAAGCTCTAACACATCAGAACGACGTGCGGGAGGAACATCGGCTAACACTCGAGGGTCCATCGCGAGGTGCAGCCAACCGGGCGCTGGTGCTAGGCTAAGCTGGCCTAAGCTAAGCTAAGCCAAGCTAAGCTGGCACGTGGCGCCGAGTGATATGGTATTTATCATATTTATGCCACCGCTAACTATGCAACAGGTCGATGCAGCAGCGCAGCGCGTGGCCGGCCAAAATTACGATGCAGCTGGCCGCCAGCTTCCGACGCCGGCCGTGTCGCTGGGAGCCGTGGCGGCCATTCGCTGACTGTCAGCGACCCTCGCTCCAGCGACACATGGCTGCCAGATGGGGCGACAGACCCGCCGACCGAGGCGACAGACGGCCGCGTCGAAGAGACGCCTGCCGCTCGTGGTGTTTGCGGCTCGCCGAGACCGCCCGGTCCCAACAGGTTCGCCGTGAATTTTCTTACCTCCCTCATACTTCACTTTAAACAAACATCACTGGGACGGCACTAGACACAAAGGAAGCCTGTAGAAAGGTTTTTGGCAGGAGATAACGATGCGATAGCCGCGACCGGCTGCACAAGTCGGCCATGACAACGTCTCACTCTGGTTGCACTCCTAGTCCACAACCCCGATGCATTGCCTTAGCAAGCGGCGAGCTCCGGCGTTTGGGTAGTGCAGAAACCGTGATCCTGCGGTTTGTATGTACCCAGCACAGATGGATTTAAGTGAATTAGCCCATACAAAAGTGAGGGCTGAACCTTGACCTTTTCAGAATAGGCCAGTCTAGCTTGGGGGCCCCCCCCCCCCATAAGCCGCTGGCTCCACTGAGACTTGCTCTTAAAGGGTTCTGGGTACTCAGCAAGCAATAGGACATTGCGCAGTAGCCTGGGATTTACCAATAAAACTTCAAAGTTTTATTTTTTGGTACTCTCGGTTTCGCAACTTGAACCCATTCTGGCATGAAGATGTTCTCCTTTCAGGTACTCATGTAACCGGGTTCCAGGGGTCAGAGGCTAATTCCCGCCAAACCCCGTCATCCTCCGGCCAAGCTGCCGCTCGCCATGCCGCCGAGCAAGGGTAAGACGAGCGGCCGTCAGGTTAAACATCTTTATAATAACGCATGCGCCAACAAAAACAGGGGAACTAAACAAGTCTACAGGGAGGATCCTATACATTATACACTATGGGAGCGCAAGATGACGCAGCAAGCGCGAACAAACGTGTTAGTTGGGGTCAGTCGGCTTCCTTTGCAGTCCTGTCGTTGTACCGACTCCGAGTCCAACAGTACGAGCGTACGCCGTCCAAAACCCGGCTGGCTGAGTAACTGCTGGCTAGTCCGAGTCGACAACTACCACAGTCGTAAGCTTCCACCGAAAGACGCCAACACACGGGGGGTTACGAACACGCTACACGGGGAACGCGGTATAAACAAGTCAACAACGAGCGAGCTATCCAGCTCCACTCGGGCCTTGGGTACTCGTTCCCTTGCGTGCGTGGCAGCATCGCCGGAGCACGCCTGCACGAATCCAGGTGCATAACTAGGCGAGACCGGGAGCCTCCAACACCAAGACTTACTTGGCCAACTTCGCATACCCAAGAGCCCCGGTGACCTCACGTCACCGCATACATCCGGCCGTGCCGTAGGTCCGACCCCGGCCTAGCCGGTGACCCTAACCCTCACTATAGCCGTCCGGTCCCAGCCAACCGAACCCAGCCTGGGTACACTCACGCCAGCCCAATAAGATACTTAGATACTGTGCAAAACTGGTTAGCTAAGTATTCCTGCGGCATAAACATCAAAAGCTGCCAGAGCTGTATATTTCTGCTGTTTTAACGTCCAAGCTTCCCCTGTAGTATGTACTACTTGTGGTTGTAACGATGCTTGGTCGACTGAACTCCGACCGCCACTCGTCCAGGTTCTCTGCACAGTAACGCCCGACCATGTGCGTGTCACCCAAGCAGCCTTTCAAAACGTCCGCTCAATCCGTTGCGAGGGCGAGTTGCAATAAAATCGCTCGCTGGGTCCTCCAACTCTCTAGGTGGGGACCTGCTTGCTGCAGTTTATTCGGTGAGCCTGTTAGTAGCTCATTAGACCTGATCCTGCGAGTTTGCTCTTCGTCTCTCTCTCTCTCTCTCTCTCTCTCTCTCTCTCTCTCTCTCTCTCTCTCTCTCTCTCTCTCTCTTTCTCCCCAATGTCTCAGAATTAATTACGCATTTAGTTGCTAGACTGCTTGATCTACATCCTATCATGCGTCGCGGATCGGCTGAACTCTTGGAATTAATTCGCGGACACTGCTACCTGCGGATGATGCCACCAATCATTGGTAATGCATTCTATAAAGCATCTGTAGCGTGCCTAGAAAGAGATTCAGTTCTCTGAGGGTGCCCTACTAACTTATTATTATTATGTAAAGTGCATAGACAGAGATTGAGTTCTCTGAGGGTGCTGTATCAAATGAATTATTATTATTGTATTGTTATTATAATTATTATTATTATCATTATTGGCCAGCTGCAGTGACTACGTTTAGGTTGGACCACAGTCTTCCCAACGACTCGGGCGCCTGGCGGCCAGCGAGGGTTGGTGGATCGGCAGCTAGCCTGCAATTATCTCTGGATCTCGAAACAAATATTTTATTACTACTATTATTACGCTTCCTCCTACATCTCTTTAAGACCGGAAACTCCTTTAACTCAAGTCAGTTTTCAGAGGATCGGACGCGACGAGCCGAAGGGAATAGATCTCATGGGTACTATGGAGCCAGAGAATGAAGGGACCTAAAAGTGGATGACCTGGTGATCTTGAAATGAATGCGTAGCAAGATTATGAGCCAGGGCAGGTCGGCGAGAAGTGGCGTAGTATGACTTTGAGACGTACTCGCGGCCGACAAGTCTAGCTGCAGAGACCGGCACCACCTGCGAGTTTTTTCTACCACGGGCCGGAGAACCTTCATGCTGCAAGCTATGCAAATGTAGGGTGGCGCCAGCCTGGCTACTTTTTTGGGCACACGAGAACTGCTCGGCGGAAAAGCACTTGTCCTCGAGTAGTGAGCCAGAGGGTGTAGCAGCAGTTGTGGCAGGATCCTGATAAGCGCTTAGCGCGAGCGCTCGAGAAGGAAGTTCAAGAGCCATTACTACCTAAGGTTTAATCATAACACGATTAATACTATTATATAGATATGACTGAAAAATATATATTATATCAATTGTACACACTTTATAATACTATGATCTAACGTTAATATCAGATATATATATATATATATAATATAATGTAATTTAATATAATGTATCTCCGTCTGTAACTCCACGAAGTCAGAAAGACGTTACGCAGGAGAGTTTTGTATATAGCCCTGTGATTCGTCCTTGATGTGCTTATGCGTGCTGACACTGTGCGTGCTGGCACTAACCACATCTGCATGCTGACCCTGTGCATGTCACCCTAACCATATTATTCGTTTTGTCTGTTTTTCAGGCATGATTTTACATACCATTCAATCGTGTTTCCATTTGCAGCAAATGGAAAGCGCCTTGAAAGAGATTGAGTTCTCTGAGGGCGCTTTATCAAGTGCATTGTTATTATTATTATTATTATTATAGCGAACTCACAGCCTAAGCAGCTTTCGGTATGCACTTGGTAACCAACTGACGTCTCACGCAACAAACAGAAAGTGGGAAGCATAGCAGAGTCAGGCGAGCAGTTGAGGTAGTGAGAAGCATGGAAGTAGCATACTTTCATAGTCGAAGTAATGGTGCCCTTTAATGGCAGCGAGGACTCCCTGGTGGTAGCGGGCCGGAAAAGGTCAATAAGTATGAGGCCATAGCCCGGTCTTTTCTGATTGCTGGCTACCTTTCACCTAGTCCTTCTTGAGCGCCTTTCCTCTCCTCTCGTCAGGGCACTACTGGCACTGCATTGCAATGGTTCAGGTCCTATCTCAGTGGGATATTTCAGAGTATTGACGTGAATGGGCAAAGATCATCCGAAGAACCTCTGAAATACGGAATACCACAGGGATCCGTGGTCGGTCCCGTTCTTTTCACGGTTCAAACTTTTCCTCTTGCCGGTGCCATTACCAATTGCACAATCTAGACCCTCAATTCTATGCGGATAACACTCCACCTTTGCTTTGATCCCTCCCAGCAGTCCAGCACGTCAAGTTCTCTCAACTCTTTTGCGGCATGCATTGATGACATTCGCTCATTGATGGCAGCAAAAAAGATGATGAAATGATGAAAGATGAAATGATGAAAGATGCTAAGATCGCGTCGATTTACCAAAGCATTTTTTGTTTGTTTATCAAGCATGATTTTACTCACCACTCAATCGCATTTCCCTTTGCAGCAAATGTTAAAGCGCCTAGAGAGATTAAGTTCTCTGAGGGCGCTTTATCAAGTGCATTGTTATTATTACTATTATTATTAAAGCATTGAGTGGGTCCATTCGATTCGTCCTTTGCATGCTTATGCGTGCTGACGCATTTGAACGTCATGCTGGAGCGGCGGCATTTAGCATAGCACGAAATAACGCAGAAATGCACCGTAGATAAGCGTCCCTTACCTCGGCCCTCTAGCTTCGAGCTGACTTCCGGGGGAGGTAACTACCAACGTTCGATCCCTGGCGAGGGCAGCGCGGTGAAACGGGAGTGAGATTGCGCGCGACAGTTGGCTCCGCATAGGGGGCTCGCTACGAGCAGGCAACGCTTCGCAAAGGCAGACGGCTCGGGCGGGCAACGCGCGGCGCAGGAAGCAACGGAGCGAGCCGAGGCACGCAGGCGCACAGCAAATGCATTTACAGGCATTGACGTCCACGCAAATGCGCGCTTGCGCACGCACGTGCGCTCGCACGCACTCACGCGCACGCGCACACACGTAACATCTCGTGGGCTCCGGACAAAACGAACAGCCGAGCTCTTAGGTGGATCTAAGCTGTCTCATATTCCGAATTTTCCCGACCGGACTTGCGGCGATTCTCGGCGAATTCCTCGCGGGTCCGAGGAAGCAATGACGCGCTCACACTCCGAGACGCGCTCGGCGAACAGAACGCTCGCGGATATTCAGATATCTTCCAGCGACGAGTCGCGCGTCGTCGACAAAGCAGCTGCAGCTCGTGGACACGAGCTGCTGCCGAGCAGGCGAGGCTGGCTAGCCGCGACGATGCCAATGCGAGGTTGGCTCGTGCCGGCTCTCGCCGCGACGCTCGCAAGCCGGCCGCTACGCCACCTGGCGAGCGCCAGACCCGCCGCCGCCGCTTGGCGCGGCGGCGGGATGGCGGGTCGGCGTCGCCTGCGGAGGCGTCGCTAGCGGCGACGGCGGCGGCGGCGGCGGCGGCGGCGGCGGCGGCGGCGGCGGCGGCGGCGGCGGCGGCGGCGGCGAGCTTTTCGCTCGAGGTGGCGTCCTCGGGTCAGCGGTACATCACGAAGTCGGCTACGGTGTAGGAATGACTCAGCCACTGGTCTCGCAGCATGTGGCCGAGGAAGAACCAGACGCTGTAGCCGGAAGTGGCCACGAACGCCTGGATGCCGACCGCCGGGCGGCGCTCGCTCAGCGGGTGGTACATCGCGTACAGGGTGGACTGGTCGTCGTTGGTCAAGTTCCGCTCCAGCAGGTCGCCCACGGCGCGCCGGTAGTCGCCCGCGAAGCGCCGCACGACGTCGACGCGGCCGGCGAAGAAGCCGCCGGCGACGAAGAAGCGGGAACCGCGGACGGCCTCAGCGATGGGCAGCCGCGGCTCGAGGGGTTCCACCTGGCTGAATATCACCGCCGCCTCGTCGTGGTTAGCCGGCATTTCGAGGTAAAACGAAGGCGCGCCGCGCGGCGGCGACGACGACGACGACGACGACGACAGGTCGCGATATATGCCGACGTCGATCCAAGCGACGTGCGACGTCTTGTAGAAATTCCCCCGAATCGCCAGCTCCAGCAGCTCGTGCTTGGCGTGCATGGCGCACACGTAGCCGGCGTTGACCGTGTTGGGATGTACCTTCGCGTAGAGAGGCGAAGCGTGCACCGCCGCGATGCGGTCGCGCAGCGAGAACGCCCAGAGCGCGCTCGGGTCCACGACGAATATTCGCGATCGCTTTCCCGAGCGAAGGCGGCGGAAGTGCTCGGCCGTCTCCGACTCGTCGAAGTAGGCGACGACGGGGTTCTCGATGAGCCGGAACGACGCGAGCCACTGCCGATACAGCGACGCGTCGCGCTGTCCTTCGCTGCCCTTAGTGAAGTTGCCCACGTTGAAGTAAGCCGTCACGAGTGTCAAGCCGTACTCCAAGGTCGCGCTATCCGAGTGCACCGAGCCGTTTAGCGAATTGGCGAAATGGCGCCTGCGCCACTCCCGCTCGACGGGAACGTAGTGCCAGTGAACGTAGGCGGCCAGCAGCAGCAGCACGGCCGCTACGAAGGTCGCGGCAATCGAGGTCCGGCAGCTGCTTCTCAGGCACAGCGCGCATCTGCTCCGCCTATTCATGGCCACGCGTGCTGCGAGTCCAGATCCCTCCGCGCCACCACGTTTTCGAGGCCGAAGTATCAATCTGGAAAAGATCTTAAGCTGATACGATGGGCATCGACGATCCAAGATAGGCGTCGAGCAGCTGCGGCTCGAACGCTTCGCAGAGCATCTGCACGAAGAATTCGCGGACACGTGACCGCGTGACCGCACCACGACGAACCGCAAGGACGACTGTTCATAAGAGAAGGCGAAAACATTCTCATGTGTGACCAATACAGCTAGTACAGAAAAGTTAACTATTTTGTCGTTCAAATGCATTACTAAATGTTGTTGATGGTGCTACAATCCGTGGATTATGCTTTAGCAAAGAAATTGCGCATTGGAGCCGACGGGGGGGACCGGGAGCTGAGTAGCTGCTAGTTCAGTATTCGTAGTAATTGTCTCGAACCCCTCGGTGCGTTCTAGGTCACGCGTTGATGTGGATCTCTCTTAACTTTGTGGTCATCAGGTCTGCTATTAGTCCGAAGGCCCAACTTGACGCCTGTCTTCGGAATCCTCGTTCGAGGTGCAATAAATCCCTATCGATAAGCGACCTTAATTCTGATAAGGCCTCGACCTGCTCGCCTTAACCGAAACTTGGGTAAAATCGGCTAACTGCTCGACTATTAATGACTTAACCCCGACTGGCTTCTCCTTCCTTCACACCTCTAGATCGATCAAATCTGAAGGCGGAGTATCTTATTATAAGCTCGTCCTTCAATTTCAAGTCGTTTGCAGTACCTTCAAAGCAGTCTTTCGAATCTATTGTTTTGAGTTCACCCGACAACGAGCTACCAATGGTGGCAGTAATCTTTCGTCCTCCAGGTACCAAGTCCTCTTTTATCTCAGATTTCTCTGATCAATTTCGATTCTGTGTGTACAAGAAATCGATCCTTGCTAGTTATGGGCAATTTCAACGTCCATTTTATAACTTATCTGACGCCTTGAGCACCAATTTTGTCCTCTTACACATGTGCATGTCACCCCTAACCATGTTATTCATTTTGTTTGTTTTTCAAGCATGATTTTACTTGCCATTCAATTGCATTTCCCTTTGCAGCAAATGTAAAGCGCCTATAAAGAGATTAAGTTCTCTGAGGGCGCTTTATCAAGTACATTATTATTATTATTATTATTATTATTATTACCATAAGGCCGGGTGTAATGCAACAACACACCACACCTACTACTGTTACAGTCGCTAGTGATAATCCGGGTCTTCTCAGGACAATCAAGGCTAACAAGCAGGTTAACAATCCGGATAATCAAGTCGCAGTCTCTACAACGAAGCGTGCGCACGTTTGACTGCGAAGCACGTGCTCCGAAGTCCGCAGTGGGAAGCAGCAGCTTTTGCATACATTTTAAGCCTCTCCGATCGCACGATTCTGGCAGCCCATTGTGTCCCGCCTACTTTCGCTCTATTTGTCGCAGTGTGTGCGCGTCGCTGTTGTTTTCTCTCTTGGCATTTCAGCGGCTCACGATGACTCCCGCGTTAACATTCCGTCGAGTCGCGCTCCGATCGCGTATCCTCTCGATCGCACGTAAGCATACGCTGGCCAGCAGTTATTTTATTCTCGTCTCTGCCCGCGCCGCTAACGATGACATTACATGTCGTCGTTGGCGGCCTGCTTGCGGGTAAAGCACATTCTTAATCTTGTCTTGCATCACCTACCAGCGACAGGTAGCTTTGTCTGATAAATAAATAAAATAAATCCTAGCTGATTGAACAGCCTCTTTTTGTATAGCGACAGAAGAGCCTTTACGGCTATCACCACCGCTTGCAGTGGCGATAAAAAATCGCCCTCTGCAGGAATCGAACACACGACCTCGAGAACGAGGTCGTGAAAAGCAACCGCCTTACCCAGTGCGCCATCACGGCTACATACTGCTTTGGCACTACGAGGCTTTCGTCACGTCAAACGAGAGACTTCATTGACCAAAAACTGGCGAAAGACTCACCAGGAAAAACTAATTTAAAATTCTACCTTCGGAGCGCTTCTCCAGATACGGGAGGTCAATTCAGCACGATTTCGCTTACGCAGGCGATTATGTGCCAGCTATTGGAATCGGGGCTTCCGTCGAACGCGCTTTTTGTAACCATTTGGTCCGCATGTAAATATGACGCGATATGGCAACTATCGTGGGAAGTTAAGGACCGTGAAAGATCGCATGCTATAAATAGCTCAATGAGCCCAGTCCGAAATAATCGTGAACTTTTTCGGGTTGGGCAAGTGACCGTTGTCGTGACCTGCGGCACCAGATGTCTGTCCTTCCAGATTGTAAACAGTTTTTTATCGCCGTGCCAGCGGCAAGCGCTTCTGTGGACTATTCTGCTCGACTTCGGCTGCTAAAAAAGCGCGCGATCACCGCGATTAAGCAATTCACCTTTCGCAGTTCAAATGTTTTAGTAACAATAGGTGTGCTATCTTGAGTGTCACTAAATATAGGCAAGCCTTATTTTGCCCAGGGAGTAGGAAGTTAATTCTAGAAAGGGCTCCGCCAGACGCTCCACAGTCATGTCTACCTACTTTTAGCTACATTTCAAAAATTTATTCGAGCCTGCATACGTAAGGATGCCGCAACCCACGTCCGTTCATTTGTGATATCCCATTTCGACATACTTAACTCACCGCTGGCACGTCTACCTGCCCTTTCAAATGATACGCTGATAATTCAAAATTCTGCAGCTAGTATTATTAAAAATATTAAACACATTCACATAAAATTCATCAACTTATCTATCTCTAGGCACTTAAGGCCGTATTGGCTGACAGCTAATACGGCGTTGTAAGTTCATACAGCATGTCAGCTCTACTATGGGCACAGTGTTCATAACAGGCTGTTGACCACGGTCACCACCGTATATTGATAGTTGCAAGAAATAAGCACGCTTTTAGTTGTGCTTTCTACTTGGACTTTCTCTCTGATACCTTAACAATGAACCCTAGGACCAAAACCCCAACCCAAAAAAGATCCAATCCAACTGGGAAGCCGTAAATTCCAAAACATTCATTAAATAACAATACATAACAATCATTAAAACAAACATACAATCATTAAATACTGAACCCAAATCCCAAACTTTACGGCGCTTCTTCGCTTCGCATCTATTTCAGTCTTTCTGCCTCCACTCCGCGAAAGCTCCCAGCGAAAAACAAAAGCTAACCACGTGGTACAACTGAACTGATGCTCGCAGCGATGCACTCACCCGAAGCGTGTGGCTGGACTAGAAGGCTTTGCTCTTCTAGTTGGTGGTGCTGCTGTGCGATCATCACCGTGTACTCAGTCAGAATTTTGGTCTGGACTTGGACAACTGCCTAAATTTTGACAGCTTCATTAAGAAGACTGTTTCCGAAGCTAACCATCAGGTCCGATACCTATCTAAATCTAGAAACTGTCTTCCACGGTGGCTTGCGAAAAAATCTTAACTAGCTCCTTAGTTCTGTCTCGGCTAGGTTATTGTAACTCCCTTTTGGCTGGGCTACCGAAAAAAGCCACCAGGCCACTGCAGTTGGCGATGAATATAGCTGCAAGGCTAGCTTGCAAAACCCCCGAGTTTTGACCATGTGCCTCCGTAGCTAAAAGTGCTTGAATGGCTGCCGATTGATCGACGGATTCAGAGCAAAGTTCTTACGCTGCACCACAAGGCCCGCAAGGGCTTGGCTCCTCTATACTTAGCTGAGCTCTTGCACCAGTTTCAGCCTCTTCGGGCCCTCAGGTCCTGTATGGACAATAAATTAGCTGTTCCATTCCTCCGCTTAAAGACCGTTGGCGACAGAAGCGTGGGCTCTGCAGGTCCTAGACTGTGGAACTCGCTTCCACAACTCGTACGCAACGACAGCTACTCTCCTGCTGCCGGCTATGGCTCATCCCTTTCAGGGATCCTAAGCTGCTACTTCCATTCTACTCACTACCTCAACTGCTCTCCTGACTCTGCCATGCTTACGACTTTCTCTGTGTTGCGTGAGACGAAGTCTGTTGGCTACCGAATGCGTACCGAAAACCGCTTAGGCTGTGAGTGCGCTAAATAAAACTCTCCTGCGTAACACTCACATAGTCTTTATGGCTTGAGAAGTTACAGGCGGAGATACGTTACAGTAAATTCTACTTTTGGGCAAGGTTCAAGGACATTCGGCTCCCAATTACAGCACTCGATATCCCACCACCCGAATTAGTCAAGGTTTGACCGGTATCACTTTAGATGATGATTTAACAAACTTAGCGACAAAATAGCCTTAATGGCTATCACCACCACTTGCAGTTGGCAATACAGGATCGCCCACTGCAAGGTTCGAACCCGCGACCTCGGCCATGAAGAGGGAGTACCTTGCATCCTGGGCCCTTATTACGAGGCATCGCGGCCCTCATTGATTGATGTCCGTAGAACTGAAACTGTACAGCTAACTTAAATCAGCATTTAATTGTTACGCTATTGAAGAGAAAAAGCTTGATGACTAGCCATGTTCGATCGACACGGTATCGATAACTAGCTTGCCCCCCCCCCCGTGCAGAGGCGTTCTGCTGTGCGTCTGGACAATTTATCCGGACAAAAGTGAGAGCTGGTAAAGAAACAAAGCGGAATCTGTTAGGATGCCGACAAATCTGTTAGGATGCCATTCTTCGACATGCCTTCCGGGGATCAAGACAAGCACTTCATTGCTCGTGCGAGCACTGAAGGATCACTCTGCATGGATGAACAATTGCTGCTCGCTAGATCTTTTGCACTCTATTAAGAGAACTTGTGAAACAGCCTTTCTTTCTTTATATAATTTTGATTTGTTAATAGGCACAGGTAAAAATAGATCCTGGATGCGTACGAAGAATTTGGCGAAAAACCTGCTGGCCACTCAAGAAACGGCTAAATCTGCACGGTGGACCCTTCCAAATTTCAATCAAAAGAGTTCAACTCCTATATATCAAACATGCCTTCATCCATCGCCAGTGCCCTACAGCCACAGCCCTCCCCGATTCGTAGATTCCCTCCAGAGAGATGCCATATAAAAACCATATAAAAATAAAAGCAAGCAGCGAGTCAGTCAGCTTCAGGAAGTTATTGCAGATCCAGATTACAATTTCACAGTTTCGGCTGATGAGAGAAAGCCACACTTTCTCAACCAAAAAAACCTCTACGATCTGTTCAGAAACCTAACAGGTCTGATTATAGTCCAAAAAACGAGCTTCTTACATCTAGGCTCACGAAGCTGAACGTGTTTTGCGAAATTTAAAGATCGCGGAAGTCGCCGCAAACTTTTTCCAACCTAACCAGTGGGCAATATTGGCCTTGTTTCTTCAACAATGTGGCAGGTCAACTTCGAGGCTATGCGAATCGCATGTAACTCAAAAACGGATGGTGCCTATTCACAGTCAGTTCAATCGGGAGCCTCAAAGCCGTGCTCTGTTCCATAGCTTCTAAATCTGGCTCACTCTGTGCACCTCACAGAGGAGGACTACTCCCGAGTCGCTGCTGATGCCAAAACTGCACGCCAAGCTAGGGCCCCCATCCAGCACAACATCGTCGCGATAAATGACAAAATGAGTAGCCAGCGGCTTTCAAGTACCGACAAGACATTTTCTCCGACGGCCGTCGCAGGCTAGGTCAAGGCCAGGTCAATCGGACTGCAGATAGAAATCGTAAACAAAAAAAGAGTTCGCGAAGAATTCACCTTCGGCGTCTCGCGCTCATGCCGATTTCTAACAAATTTGCGACGCGCCGATCTCCGCACAAATTTGCGCCCCAATTCTTCTGTGAATTTCAGCGCTCTGAATTCTGCCAATTTCTCTCTCGCGCGCGCGCGTTTCTACAATTGTTGGGCGTAAAAGTAACTCGAGCCTCGGTATGCGGAACGCGAAAACAACGAAAATGTTATCGGCGTGGCTGAATTTACGTGGTGCTTCAACTCGCATACCTAGGAAAGCAACACGGCGTTAGAGACTTGAGAGGCAAGCGTTCCCTTCCGTCCGCGGCATTTCGGCTTAAGTGCTAACGGAAGGCTGAAGTGCTAACGAGTAACTTTTGACAAAGCGCCGGGGCAGCGGCGGCCTTATGCAGGTAGGCAGGGAGGCTGGAAACAATTCAAGCTCCACCAGAAGCCGGCGGAGCGCCCCGTCGCTACAGATGCAACGGCGCAACCGGCCGCGACCGATTGGCGATCTGGGGGGGGGGGGGGGGGTGGGCGCCTAGCACGCGGGCAAGCAAACGCACGCGCGCGCACACACACAAACATCGGGTGACCGTAGCAACAACGCCGAAATTGCGACGCGAACGAGCCTCTCCAACGCCGTAACTTACGAGCAAGGCTGCGCGCCGGGCCACGCATCGAAGCAGTGCAGCCGCCGGTTAGGAGCCGCGAGGGGTATGCACGCGACGGCGCCGACCGAGGGATGCGGGTCATCTTTGAAGGACACCACCCTCTAACCGCATTTTTTTTTTTAAATTAATGACGCACTTAGCCCGCGAACGGAACTCTTCCGCAACCGGCGTCTACAATTTCGACGGCATTCGCGCCCACCTAGTCCGCCGTCTCTAGCCCCCCTCCCTCCACGTCTCCCCCCCCCCCAGTTTCGGGGAAGCTTTATCGGCTGGGGTCTCTTTGGGCGCTGAGATGCATGCTGGGACTGCTGCCCAGCGAGTAGCAGAAACGAAGACCGCGAGCAAAGCTCCGCTCGTAGTAATCGAACAGTTTCCACACGCTGAACGACGGAGGGCCCGTTTGCCGCGGGACCCAGGAATGCCGAAACAATTTCTTCACCGACGGATAACGATCCCGCAACTGCAGAAGTACAGGTCCGACGCTCTCTCTCTCTCTCTCTTTCTGGCCGGCGTAGTAATCGAACTATTTCGCGAGCTAGCTAGATCTTTTTTCGGTACCCTAGATACCATCCTCCGACTTGTAAGTTTCCTCGCGGCACGCTTGAAAGAGCCGAAATTGCCACGTGAATGAGTTCGCACGTTTATAATTGAAAATGGTTCACCAAGCTGCAACTGGCTAACATAACCGGTAGTCGTCCCTACGACCTGTCGTCGTTAGTAGAACGCTACATACAACGCGACACCGGCAGACATGCTCGACGTGTTTACATCTCTGACTAAGCCCACTGTCAGCCCTCGCCTAGATGGCCCATGGTTTCCCGCAGACACTGCGAGGGAATGTCAAGAAAACACTTACAATCGATCTTTATTTGAGTACCTTTCGAAATAAAAATATTTTAGAAATGGGATCGGAAGTTCTAATGATTTCCGCATAAAAAATGGTTACGCAAATTCGGTCTAACCCGGATGTAAAGCAGACGCAACTTTTTTGTATTTTTTTTTACAAATAACACATTTATTGATCTCTGCATCGTACGCGACTTGTAAACCAATATGTAAAACCTGGGTAGATCGAGGTGCATGCGTGAAGCTTGTTGAGGTGCAACTTGTGATGTCAATAAAGCTTCATTTTCAGTGTCGCTTTGTACCTTGTTAAGTCCATAGCTAGGCCGAAAATTCATGTATTAAAGTGAAATTTGAAATGCGAGTTCAGCTCTACACGTATACCTTAGGGCTAGTATTATTTCTGATTTCGGTCGATTGCCAAAAATAAAGCTCCCGGACGTTTGATGGCGCGTATAGCCACATGCAACCAACTTAAATTAGAAATAATACTAGCCCTAGAGTAGTATACAAGCAGAGCTAAACTCGCATTTCAATGAAGACAGCTAATCCTCTAGACGCTATTCCCACTGCCCTGCTTCATAGACGCATGGATCTGCTGCTGCCCAGCATAACTAACATCATAATGTCATTAGCCATAGAACTAGGCCCAGGGGTTGAGGCGCTCGCTTTGATGACCAAGGTCAAGGCGCTGTCCTTCGACTACGGAGGTCGTGGGCTTGAGTCCTATGGTTAATATGAAGCACGAGCATAGTGCTTCAGTTCTCCTAGGGCGCTATATAAATTAATTATATTAATTTCTATTTTCCTGGCGCCAGCCAGCTTCCTGACCTAACCTACTGCTCACTACTCACTCGTGCTTAGTTCTGCTTCTAATGATAATCGTGTAATCAAGATGCAAATCGAGATGCGCGGTGAGCCGTGATGGCTCACTAGGTAAGGCGGTTGCTTTCACGACCTTGGTCGCGAGGTCGTGAGTTCGATTCCTGCGGTGGGCGATCCTTTATCGCCACTGCAAGCGGCGGTGATAGCCGTAAAGGCTCTTCTGTCGCTATGCAAAAACAGGCTGCTTAATCAGCTAAGATTTATTTATTATTTATTTATGCAAAGGCAGCGTTTCATCGCTTCTTGTACTCCTCATCCTATGCGAAGTGCCCAGACGAAGGTTTCATACAGCCGGCACTGAACAGATGCTTTGTAATTTTTCTTAAATTATAGAGAAACGGACACAGCAGTAATTTATACTGATTAATTTAGTACTAAATGCACACATTAAACTCAAAGCCAAAGCAGGAGTTCCGGAAGACGATTTTCCGGGTATTTATTCGAGCTCCCAAATGATAATAATTCATTTGAAAAGCACCTGTTGGTTACTAAACTTCTATGAAAGTGTAAACAACTCGATGCCAAAGAGGTACCTACCAGGGGTCAATGGCATATACGAGTGTCATTCGACCATCACATTCTTTCGTCTTGGCTGTTTCGAGGAGTGATCATTTCTCTTTTCTCTCTCATTTTCTCTCTTTATCTCCATCTAGCTATCTATATACATATCTCAACCCACAACCTGGACCCAAAACTGCGACCTGACTCGTGAAGTATAAGTACCCTAACCTTTGGCTGAGACCCAGTGTCTCATCAACTCACCTCTCTCCCTTCCGATGTTTTCTATGCGTCGCCGTAAGCACGCATTTTGGTGATGGTCCAGTATTGAAGATCTCGCTGGTACACGGTATCACGCTTAGAAAAAAACAAGTAAAAGCACACAAAAGACCTGCTAAGGCACACATGAAAGCACTCAGCACCAATGCTTAGTAAAACCCTCGGTCGATAACATGAATTGAAAAATAAATAGGAATTCATATACAACGCACCACCTGTAAATCTTTGTTTTGGGGCGTTTAGGGGCTTAGCAATACAGCTTTTAAAGCTAGAACAGGCCTTGTTAAAAAACTATAAGCAAACATGTCCACAATACAAACATGCGGAGTTTAATTTAATTCCTATCCGGCTTTAATATGCATTGTGCTCACAATTTTATTGCAGTAGTCCATAAAGCGTTGCTTCTGCAGTGTTCTAGAGCGCTCTTATGCTTGCTCGAGCGTTCAAGTTAAGGTGCTTAAGTTAAGTTAAGACCTATGTGAAGCTTTGTATGGCAGTTTTCATTGGGTCGAGCCAAGTTTCTTTGAAAATATGAACGGTGCCCACGCGTTTGAAGGTAAGAATGCGAAGCCCATTGGTTAGACACAAAGTCTGTGATCTGAGTACGCATGAAGGGAGATGGAGTGATCTGAGTCACTACTTGGTAAGTTTTATGATGCGGCTTCACCATGGGAACTTACAACACCAATCTCAGACATTCACATCGAACCAAAAACGCAACAGAATATATCGTTTATCTAGAAATGGTTGTTGTTTCCTCCTAAGCATACAGATAAGTGACAAAGTGTTTTGCCAGTGGTCCACGCGTTCATTGTAGCTTAACAGAATGGAGTAATGCAGGCAGTGTATGACGATATAATACAGGCAGTGTGTGCTATAATCAGAGACTCGTTCTAGAAGATTTATTTAAGCCTATGCAAATTCAGTTTTGGTGCAAAAGAGAGTATGTATCAATAATACTCAGAGTAATCTTAACCTGGAATGACCCTACGCTAATTTTCTCATCGCTCTCAAACATCTATATAATTAAAGTACCGTACAGAGCATCCACGGTGTGATAACAATAATGGTAATATCGTATTTGTATAGCAAGCATCCTTAAAGAGAGACAGTAAACCGCATTCGAGGCACTGCGGCAGAAGCAAAGCGAATAAGCTGACATAAACAATTGCAGCTAAAAGGACCTAAGGAGCATTTAAAAATGACTATTTAAGTAACTGTTGAGAGGCACTTTGAGGATTGTTAGCTGTGCTGTGAATGTCAAGTAAAGGGATACAGCGATACAGTTGGTATGAGTTCTGGGGTGTTCGTGCTTAGTAACTGGAGAAGCAGTCTACATACTACTGAGATTGTTTAGAGGCAGTACAGCTACACGAATGAAGGGTAGGCCAAATGTGTCAGATAGGTATGTGCAAGAGTACGAGAATAAAGGACCATATAGATGAATGTTGGGACCTTGAATTCAACGATCTGCTACGAGAAGCAGTCTACATACTACTGAGATTATTTAGAGGCAGTACAGCTACACGAATGAAGGGTAGGCCAAATGTGTCTGATAGGTATGTGCAAGAGTACGAGAATAAAGGACCATATAGATGAATGTTGGGACCTTGAATTCAACGATCTGCTACGTGCGAAGCCAGTGCACCAGTTCCAGCTCTGGCCACTCTTAAGTGGCTCATTCTTAACAGTTGCTGCAGCGGAGTATGATTAGACGGAGCAGCAGTGGCAGCTCGAGTGATCGAGGTCAGTGGACACTTCTCGGACGCTCGGCTCAGGCCTGCGGCTAACTGGTCCACTCAGTGGTCGACTCAGCCCTGAATGACGCGAGATTTCTCTCTGCTGTGGAAGCAGAGCTCTTGGCTGCAGATTTGGCCACCTAGGGCTTGGCGATGCTGTAGATTGGAAGGAACTGCTGTATGTGCAGCCACTTGAGCCGTGAAATGACGGAGGGGGCAGCACGTGCCGTTTCTGTGACCGACAGGCGATACGTGCTTCGCCTATTCCAATTTTCGGAACACCCGTTTCAATATTGAGATCAAAACTTACACTGTCTTCGCAAAAGTAATGATTAGCTGAGTCAATGGCCTAACTTACAAAGCTGCAGACAAGCTGCCATTCGGTAGCTACACATTTCCTGCTGCAGGATTTGAACCAACTATCAGGGTCACTGAGAGTGAAGACCTGGGCTCGCGGGCCACATTCAGCAACCGATTCGGAAGCTTGAAATAAAAAGGATCGGCTAAATGAGCACAGACTATTGCAAAAGAAATTACATTATTGTTGACACCGGTTCACAAATAAAGGGTCAGAACCACTGCTTTTAGACGTTATATGCCTATCAGCATTCTCATATGTAATTTGTGCTAGCCATGCTGACATCAAGGTCAAAAGGAGAGAGCAGTGTCTATCTACTCCACTACATTAGAAAATTGGTAGGTATCGCTAATTCTAAGATAAACGTTCGTCTGTTGACCAGTCTTAAGCTACAACACGGCAGTCCGAAACTTTAAGTTAAGTCTGCCCTTACAAGCAAGTCGTCGTTTAGTTGCTTTCTGTACTTCGTTGCTCACTGGACAAAGCCGCGTGCACTTTTTCCTCGCTCATATGATCGAGCGATGCTAGCTCCAGCAGATGCTTGACCGAGGGAAATGTCGGCCGCAGATTTGCACTCGGCTGCCAGCAGCTGAGCATTAGGCTGTAGACACAGTCTGTTGCCATTGGCGGCCTGTCGAGCCTGTGGATGAACGGAACTCTCAAGAACGCTGCATAGTGTCAGTTGCAATGCCTGAGTGCTGATGCCCCTAGACCGAAGCTCGTTTTGGCAATACAGCTTGTCGCCAGCACAAAACGATCAAGCTCGTGCAAGCAGGCGGTCCTACTTTAAAGCTACAACAATCTGAACATTTAAGAACATAAGTTAACATTTCTTGTGAATCATCACAGGTTCTAGGTTCACTAGGTGAAATTGCTTTACCTGAATCCACTGCTCACGGCCGCAACTATGCTGTTGGAAGGCACGTCAGAATACGGATGGGCTCCCAAGGAGAATATCTCCCAGAGAGTGACGCCGAAGGCCCACCTGTAATATCGTTTCGCATGTAGTGTCCAAAGCCTGCAGCCTAGCGCCTGATAAAGAAATGGCCAGCAACGAGCAACGTATAGCTCCTTGTAGTGATTTCGAAGTTTACAAGGGTATGCTAAAACAGGATTCAGTCAGAATGATGCAATCAGATCAGCCTATTCTTCTTGGCTCGACAAAGTTTTCAAAATAGAAACATTCAATCCTCGGCTGTTTCAGGCTAGACCTTGACAGTAGCAGCCGATAATAGGAAGACAGAAGACAAGTGATGAAACCGATGCAGCCGATGTAACCACTTCGAGTTGGTCAGGGGGCAGGGCCAGTCGACCTGCTTCTGTGCACCTACCCGTATGACAACGCTAAGAGTTATCCCCAAACGATTATGGCCACTCGGCAATGGGCCACACATTGCACACGCTGCACAATTGTCTGCTCAGCAATGATTCTCTGGAACACCGCCTCAACTGCACGTGCTTGAAACCCAGCGGAGACATTTCTGGCAGAAATAGAAGCAGATGTTGAGGGCAAGAGTTGAGCC
Source organism: Cristatella mucedo (assembly GCA_009760855.2). Lineage (NCBI taxonomy): Eukaryota > Metazoa > Bryozoa > Phylactolaemata > Cristatellidae > Cristatella > Cristatella mucedo. The sequence continues at coordinate 787,263 of WPIO01000016.1, forward strand.
ATCCTAAGATCATTTAATGAGGTCAACAGTAAAAGAATGTATTCGAAAAATGCTTTTCAAGCCAGCCGGCTGATACTGCTGCTATTTTACATTTTTAAGAAGTCATTTATGAAAGCAGGGGTATTGCTAATAAGACTATGGATAATTGATGAAGATTTCGGTGTCTATGTTAGAGAAGGACGATGTGTTGTTAATCGGCAAAGCCTCTTGTCTCACAGATGCTGATATTGGGATGGCTACACTTTGTATGAGTCACTTTTAAAGATTGTAAGCAAATATGCACGACGATGAACAGGAATTACAAAACTGATAATAAGAAGTGAGCTGGGGAGAAGCTGAGCAGTTGGGCTAGAGCTTTGAGTACAGTACTCTCATTTAAGACATCTTGGCTGAGTGGCAAACAAAAAATCTGCTGAGCCTAGCAGCTACACGTGTTGTAATAAAAGATTTATTAAATAAAAAAGCTTTAGCAAACATCTCATTGTTCCAAGACTAACTTTAGTGCTGCCACTTTGATGAGCTGTCCCATCGCTAAGAGCATAGGGTCAGGCCTTTAGTCCAGGAACAAAGCTGGCAGGCAGTCTCTAAGATTCCGAACAACTGCCACAACTCAAAATAAAGTCTCACTGGACTGTTATCATCGTGAGTTAAATAGGTCTCACGGAATAGGCAAGCGTTAGTGGTGCTACGAATAAAATGCCACACCTCTATGGAGCTAACGGCATCTGCTAAAAAGTGTATGTTGTATTATCAGCCAGAATTAATTTTGCTTTCCAGCGGTGCAGTGGCAGCAGCTTTTGAGCACCCACAATGTTACAATCTTATCTAACGTGTCACTAAGGCACTGCGAGTAATTTGCCACATGATGTCAGTCCATGAGCAGAAAATTTTAGAGCCAGTATGGATTATTAATAGATTAGTATTATTAGATTTGTAATTTTTATTAGATGAGATTGTCAGTAGATTAGAATCCACGACCGCTTCGAACAGAATACACAATGGGCCTTTAGTTCGTATGCTCCAAAAGCCTGGGACTCACTCCTGACTGACGTCATGTCATTTCCTGATTGTTAGCATTTAAAAAAGAGCTACAGACCCACTCGTTCCTCACAGCGTTCGGTCTATCTGTGTGTATTGAATTTTTTGTGCTTCCACGCGTTGAATTGTGTATGCTATCACTAACCAACTTACCCTAAGCATGTGGCTGAATTAAAGGGCTTTGCTCTTTCAATAGGTGAGGCTGTTGTGCGACCATCAATCACCACGTGCTCGAAATTTAGGTGTCGTTTTCGACAGCTGCCTCAATTTTAAAAGCTTCACTCAGAAGACTGCTTCTACAGCTAGCCATCACATCCGATCCCTATCGAAGATTAGTAGCTGTCTTCCTAAGTGGCTTGTAAAATTTTAAATAGCTGCTCAGTTCTGTCTCGGCTTGATAATTGTAATTCCCTTTGGGCTGGGCTACCAAAGAAAGCAACCAGGCCACAAAAGATAGCAACCAGGCCACTGCAGCTGACTATGAATATGGCTGTAAGGCTAGTCTTCAAGAGAGTTTGACCGCGTGTCTCCTTTGCTAAAAGAGCTAGAATGGCTGCCGGTTGATCAAAGGATAAAGAGCAAAGTTCATGCGGTGACCCACAAGGCCCGCTACGGCTTGGCTCCTTCGTACATAGCTGAATTGCTGCACCAGTTTCAACCTCTTCGTGCTCACAGGTCCTGAATGGACAATAAATTAGCTGCTCTGTTCTTCTGCTTAAAGACCGTTGGCGATAGAAGCTTTAGCTCTGCATGTCCTAGACTGTGGAACTCGCTTCCACGATTCTTACTTAATGACAACTATGGCACATTCTTTCCAGCCGTTCACAGCTGCTACTTCCATGCTACTGACTACATTAACTGCTTTCCTGACTCAGCTATGCTTCTCACTTTCTCTTTGTTGTGTAAGATCAAGTCTGTCGGCTACCAAATGTGTACCAAAAGCCACTTACGCTGTGAGTAGGCCATACAAAACTCTCCTGCGTAATACGCACATAGTCTGTTTGGCTTTGTGGAGTTACAGACGGGGATACATTCCATTTCATTATGCTTTTCATAAACATATTTTAATTGCCCTAAAAGAGAGCAAGTTCTCTAAGGATGCTCTACGCATATTCTATTATTAATATAATTATTTATATTACTACCGGATCCACCAAGTGGAAATCTATTGCTAGCGACCTAGGGCCAGTAAGAGAGCATACTTACATGTCAGTCGCAGCTGTAAACTTTGATTCAACAAAAACTTCCGGAGCAATCCACCGTATGGCAAGGGCATTGTCGTGCTGCATTCTGTAGTAGCTTCTTTCGCCAGACACGAGCCTCGACAGTCCGAAGTCTGACACCTTGCACGTGTAGCAGCGATCCACTAGGACGTTCCGAGCTGCCAAGTCACGGTGGACGATCTAAACAAAGGTTAATGCAACTCTGGTTCGCTACAGAGCTATGCCACCTCGCTAAAGCCAATCGACGTCTTTCACAGGCAAGGCCTCTGCTGAAATTTATTTTGAATTTGCATGGCAATACAGGCGATGCGGATTTCGAAAATTCAAAAACGGTCGTGCAGCAAAAGTTGATAATGAATTCTTTCAATGGATCAAATAGAGGATCCTGCTTGATGATCAATTTTCCGTCGTCTATTTTACTGTAGTTAAAAACGTGTAAGCGACGATCTTAGCAATGGCCAAGTCACAGTTAGTTTGTCTGTTTCCAAAGCCTGGAACTCACTCCTGACTGACGTCGCGACATCCTCTGACTTGACGAAATTAAAAAAGCTTAAAGAATAATAATAATAATAATACTGCACTTGATACAGCTCCCACAGAGAACTTAATCTCTTTCTAGGCGCTTTACATTTGCTGCAAAGGGAAATGCAATTGAATGGTAAGTAAAATCATGCTTGAATAACAAACAAAAAGAATAATATAGTTAGGGGTGACATGCACAGGGTCAGCGTGCAAAAGTTGTTAGTGGCAGCATGCACAGTGTCAGCACGCATAAGCACATCAAGGACGAATCACAGGGACCCACTAAATGCTGTCCTAAATAGGTGTGTTTTTAGGTTCCTTTTAAATGTGGTCAGGTCAGGGAATGTTCTGACGCAGGTCGGGAGGGAGTTCCAGGCTTTGGGAGCATATGAACTAAATGCACGGTCTCCAAAAGATTTGTGGTTTGTTCGAGGTATTGGTAGACTGTTGGATTCCGAAAAGCGGGTGGTACGATGCTTGGCCTGATGGGGGGGGGGGTAGATCTGAGAGATAGGCTAGAGCAAAAAAATGAAGTGACCTAAAAGTGAGCGACAAAACTTAAAAGTCGATTCGTTGCTTGACTGGTAGCCAGTGCAGGTCGGCGAGAAGTGGTGTAATGTGGCAACTTCGACGCTCACGACAGACAAGCCTAGCTGCAGAGTTTTGCACCAGCTGCAATCGCCTGATCGCACATGCTGGTAGGCCAGTAAGCAGTGAGTTGCAGAAGTCGAGACGGGATGTCACGAATGCATGGACCAACTTGGACGTGGTATCCTTATCTAAACAAGCCCGAATTTTAGCAATGTTATGAAGCTGAAAATAGGCAGATTTGACTGTGGAGCTGATATGGTCGTCTAACGAGAGGTCGCTTTGGAATATGACACCTACACCTATTTATCACGGAAATTGCGGCGGGTCCTTGTGATACTTTCTCTTCAATGTGCTTCTGCATGCTGACACTGTGCATGCTACCACAATCCTGTTTTACATCATAACACTGTGCATTTCACCCCTAACCATGTAATGCATGATGAAACTGTGCAAGTTACCAGCAATCATTTGATCAAGCTGTCTTTACAGTATATGTACTAACTATAATTCATTTGTAAAGTGCCTAGAAAGATATTTTAGGTTCTCTGATGACACTACTAGACTAATGCATTATTATTATTATTATTATTTATATCATCATATCTGTATCTGTTTAATCAAGATACCGTCTAATTAGAAGATGAGCAACTGACCCTTGCATGCAGCAGGCATGAATTTTGACTATTATCGGGATGCAAAGGTGATAGCTCATGTTGCAATAAGCCATTCATTACCAAGAGCAGCATTAGATATCAATTTACTACACTTACACTCGGTGTCTTTAAAAAAACTCTCTTTAGCATCAATGCATATCAGCATTTAGTCATCCTCTAACGATGCATCATGAAGAGTTTGACTGCCAGCGAGTATGGAGAGTACAAACTGTATGTTCTGCTAACAGATGCAGCCAACAGAAGGCCAAAATAAATGAACTGACAAGCAAAGTGGAGAAAAGAACCAAGGTAGAGAATAAGTTCTCTTAAGGTGCTATGCAAGCAAACTACTAATATGCATTATTATTATTTTTATTAGCGAGGGATAAATTCTTAAGAGCCAGTGTAACAACGAGTGATGACAATCTTTAAGCAATAAAGCATTCATAGTCATATGACTCACCCCATGGCTAATTAGATGGGCCATGCCACTTGCAATGTCCACAGAAAACTTGTGCAATTGCACAATATCCACCGGTGGCTGCAGTGTCTGCAGAAACCTCTTAAGGTCACCAACGTGACAGAGTTCAGTGAGAATCTTGGGTGGCTTTGAGAAAAATGAAGTTGCCACTACTGCGAGAACGTTGGGATGACCGCTGACGGTTAACATGAGGCAAGCTTCAAGAATTAAGTTTGTCACGTCTGAAATGGCCGCTGTGCCTAGAAACGTAAACTATCTATTGTTGTCGGAATAATCGGTCCAACACAAAGCAAACACAGATATGATTAGTAAGAGAAGCAACGCATGTAACCATGCACACACGGCACAATCCCCCGAAGCAAGGAACTTGATAGTGACAAATCAAGCCTTTGAGAGGGACTTTATTTAGCCACATTTTATTTGGCCACATTTACCATTTTCCAGCCTAAACATCATTCGGAAGATCACTTGTGAAGAAATTCAACTACCACACGGCTACAAGCATTGCAAGTAGTAGAACATATAGTCAGCATGCATCAAACATTCCTTAACTGATGATTTCATTCAAATCAAAAGCAAGAAACAGTAACAACGAGTTAGTTAACTTGTCCTCACTCAAATGCCACTGCTGCTGCTGTTCACTCACTTGCTCCGATCTCGATTTTCGGTGCTCTACGGGGGGGGGGGGGGTAGGGAAGCTGCCATGAATGCCACTATACAGCACAGCAAGTGTGGGATCGTACAGCATAGCACAGCACAGCACAGCACAGCAAGTGTGGGATCGTAGGATCGGAGCACTGACTTACTGACTCGGCAGCCGGAGTCGAAGCTAATAAACTTAAGCCTCGGTCAGCCCTCTACAGTGTCGCGGTCAGCCGCTCGCTCCACATGAACGCACGCATGCACGTGCATATGTACAAGCCGAGAGAGAGCAAGCAGCTGCAACCTTACAGGCTCCGAGCCACAAATGCTGCCGTCAACAAGCTGTCAGGGACTATGATGATGCTGTGAGCCTATCGATCCATGTGTCTGAGGGAAAAGCACTGGATGGTTTAGGTCGGTGTATGGCAGCGGCAATCTCTGCTCCTACTCAAGGATGAGCAGGATTGAGACTGCAGCCAGCAAATTTCCGGCTGCAGACTATTTGGCAAAATGGATCTCGGCCGACAGGGTAAGTTCAATTCTGAAAACTATGGCCCAGCGGTGGTGCATTAAGAGCTACTTGCCGAGTCCTAAGGGTGTACGTTCATTAAGTCCGAACAACGTTACGTAACTCTGTGAGGCGATACCGACATGCCTGCAGGTATGGCCAGCATCACCTGCCATGGCAGCATCCACTAGCGACTTGCATCGATTGGAGGAGGGCAGGCACTGCACGATGCTATTGAGATCAACATTGCCGTTTGACACTGCAATGCCCGGCGATTGTGAGCCTATCTATAGCTTGACAGCTGAACCTCGATTACGACCCATGAGCTTTGCTGCTGGATTATAATTGACAGACACTTACGAAATAGCAGTGATAAGCCGAGGCTTGCGAAAGCTCGGTATATAAGTATGCCCTCCCCTCACATGCCCCTTTTTGTCAAGTGACTGGCTGACCCTGAAAAACCTCTAGCTGACCTCTAGGTCTAGCCCGGTCTTGAGCTAACGTCATAAGCAAAGCAGGCCCTGCTCTTGCCAGCCATCGAGCCTGGAAAACAAATGGCATGCCGGCTAGGGAGGTGACTGCCTGCCTGCCTGCCCGCTTGCCTGTCCTCCACAGCTACCATGCCTAGCTCACCCAGCACCGTCTTAATGGCCACTTCAGTTCCTGTCGCCTTCACCACACCACGGTAGACCAGTCCGTAGTTCCCTCGACCGAGGGTCTCTAAAATCTGGAAGCTGCAACGAGCGAGACGCTGGCTCGTCCTTCTGCCGGCCTTTACTGAGCACAGCCGTGCACTTTCGCCGCATGGCAGACGCGGCAGGAGGCATGCTCAGGCTTTCGAGCTGCCTGGGGGGGGGGGGGCAGAGATAACTGCAAGGCACACGACATGACCACCTGCCCTGGTCAGCTAGCTACCCTCAACAAGGGTTCGGCTGCTGCTGGCAGAGCTGGTAAAGGCATGGCGACAGGCGATCAGTGCTGTACGGCCGGTGCAAGGTGAGCAGCATCAGAAGCACGTGACGAACGCTCCTCGTGGGAGGAACGCTCCTCGTGGTTCTGGCAGGAGGACCATTTGGAGCAAGCAGCCTGAGGCAAGATGGCGCTGCTAGAACCTGCTAGGAGGAGAGGGAGGGGTGGCTCTGGCCAAGCCAACGCATGCCAAGTTGCTGCAAGTGATGCCCATGAGGCATTTTGCTCCGTCGAGCCACCACATGCTGGCCAGCACGACCACTGCTTGGAGCGTACCTGCTGGGCGAGATCTCATTCTGCAGCATGGCGTCTGGCAGCCGCACCGCATAGGTCGTGTCGCGGAGCAGGGCGTTGTACGCTGATATCTGCCTCTCGCGGAGCAGCCCTTGCATGAGCGCGGCGGCCGGCACCAGAGGCTGCTGGGACAGTTCTGAGATGCCTGAGCCGTAGCTGCTCTCAACCTGTCGAAGCGTGGCATCTGCTCCATCGGCAAGCCGCCCATACTCGGCTGACCACTGCAGAAAAGAGGTCAGGCGAATTCCTGCATGCAATAATATTAATAATCGTAATAATAATATTAATAATGCACTTGATAAAGTGCCCTCGGATAACTCAATCTCTTCCTAGATGCTTTATATTTGATGCAAAAAAGAAACGCGATTAAATCGTGAGTAATATCATGCTTGCTAAAAACATAAACAATGTGGTTAGGGTGACATGCACCGGGTAAGCATGCAAGTGTGGCTAGTGGCAGCATGCACAGTGTCAGCACGAATAAGCACATCAAGGACGTATCACAGGACCCACTAAATGCTGTCCTAAACAGGTGTTTTTAAGTTCTGTTTAAATGTGGTCAAGTCAGGGGATGTTGTGACGCAAGTCAGAAGTGAATTACAGGCTTTGGGAGCATACGAACTAAATGCACGGTCTCCAAAGGATTTGTGGCTTGTTCAAGGTATTGGTAGACTGTTGGATTCCGAAAAGCAGGTGGTACGATGCTTGGCCTGGAGATGGGGGGTAGATCTGAGAGATAGGCTAGAGCAAAAAAATGAAGTGACCTAAAAGTGAGTGACAAAACTTTTTCGATTCGCTGCTTGACTGGTAGCTAGTGCAGGTCGGCGAGAAGTGGTGTAATGTGGCAGCTGCGACGTTCACGACAGACGAGCCTAGCTGCAGTTTTGCACCTTCTGTAATCGCCTGATTGCACATGCCGGTAGGCCAGTAAGCACAGAGTTACAGAAGCTAAGTCGGGATGTCACAAAGGCATGGACCAACTTAGACGTGGTATCCTTATCTAAACAAGCCCGAATTTTAGCAAGTTTGTTTAGCTGAAAGTAGGCAGATTTGACTGTGGAGCTGATGTGGTCATCTAACAAAAGGTCACGTCGGAACATGACACCTAGATTTCGAGCTGATTCTACAGGAGATATGCTGGCAGAGCCAATTTTGAGAGTCAGCCATTCCAATTATTGAATCATACTGGGTTTGCCCATAACTAGTAAGTTAGTCTTATCATCGTTTAGTTTTAGAAAATTTGCTGCCATCCATGCGCGGATGTCATCAATACATGCTGCAAGTGAGTTGAGAGAATTCGAGGTGCTCGAAGGCTGGAATGAACCAAAGTAAAGGTACAACTTAGTGTCATTCGCATAAAAGTGAAAGCCTAAATTGTGCTTGGCAATCACATCAGCAAGAGGCAGAGTATAAACCGGACCTAGCACGGAGCCCCGATGTACCCCATATTTCAGAGGTACCTCAAATGATATTTGTCCATTCACGTCAATACTCTAGAGTCTCCCACTGAGATATGATCTGAACCATTGTAGAGCAATGCCAGTGATGCCTAGGTGAGGTGAGAGGCGATCTAGAAGAACTTTGCGATCCATAGTATCAAAAGCTGCCGAGAGATCGAGCATAACAAGCAGACACACTCTACCTATGTCTGCATTCCTATGTAGGTCATTGTACACCCTAAGCAATGCTGACTCTGAGGAGTGATTAGCTCTAAAGCCAGACTGGAACTTACTAGCAAGTTGTGAGGTTTCGATACACGAGTTCAGCTGGTCCGCCACGACCCGTTCGAGTGTCTTTGATAGGAACGGTAGAAGGAAAACTGGGCGGTAGTCGCTCAAGTTCTATTGGTCCAGCGCGGCTTTCTTGAGAAGTGGCCTGACTACAGCTTTTTTGAAAGGTGCTGGGACATGACCTGAGGCTAGCGACATATTAATGATGTTAGTTATGCATGGCAGCAGCAGATCAATGCAATGTAGGAGCAGGACAGTGGGAATAGGGTCCAGAGGACTTGTTGTCTTCTTTGATTGGAATATGAACTTCAGGACGACATCACTAGGAACCTGCCTAAATGTAGACATTGAGGAGCAGCCAGGAATCTGGGAACAACATTCTAGGGGGTGGTGTTGTCATCACAGGGATGGACTCCCTGATCTTGTCTATCTTCTGCACAAAGAATCGAGAGAAGCGATCGGCTAGATCATCACAAGGATCATCAAGTAAGGAGCTGATCTGGGAGCGGTTGAGGAGATGGTTAATCGTCGACATCAGCATGTTTGGATTGTGCATCTGTGATTCAACAATATTTTTATAGAAGCTAGACTTGGCCTTTGCTAGGATCGATTGGTACGACCTAATAATAATAATAATAATAATAATATTGCACTTGATAAAGCGCCCTCAGAGAACTTAATCTCTTTCTAGGCGCTTTACATTTGCTGCAAAGTTATATGCAATAGAATAGTAAGTAAAATGATGCTTGAAAAACAAACAAAATGAATAATACAGTAGTTTTTATATGCCTGTTGATGGACAGTCAATCCTGATCTTTTGTATGCTCTTTCAAGCTTGGGCTAAGTAGACCTAGCTAGTTTAATGTCTGTGGTAAACCATAGGCCGTCTGGGCGAGAGCGCACAGTGTGTTTAGTCAGAGGTGCAAACTCGTCGAGCTTGTCAGCTAGTGTCGTGTTGTAGCTCTCTACAAATGGTGACAGATCGGAGGGAGGACCGAGCAGCAGAGGCGAAGCAGATATTCTCGCACGGACAGCATCGATGTCAAGGGTCTTGAGGTTTTGCGATTAACGGGTTATTTTAGAGGAGGATGTGGGCACACACTATAGATTGAATGAGCTCTGCATGTGGTCAGATAAGGAGGATTTTGTAATAATTGGTGATGACAAAGTGCAGTTGTATGAGAAAATCTGATCGAGTGTGTGACCCTTGATGTGAGTAGGGCCATGCACATGAGCCACAAGAGACAATGAGTCAGTCAATGCACGAAATTCAGTGCTTTAGGTGTCAGATAAGTTATCAAAGTGAACGTTGAAATCCCCCGTGACGAGGAAGGGTCGATTTCTTGCACATAGAATCGAAACGAGATCGGAGAAATCTGAGATAAAGGAGGATTTGGTACCTGGTGGGCGATAGACTACTGCCACTATCGGTGGCTTGTTTTCGGGTGAGACCAAGACAATTGATTCAAAAGACTGCTTCGAGGATACTGCAAATGGCTTGAAGTTGAATTTAGAGCGCACGATAACAGCATCTCCACCTCCAGTTTTGATCGATTTAGGGGTGTGAAAGAATGAGAAACCAGATGGAGTCGCATCTTTAATTGTCGGGGAGTTTATCGATTTTAGCCAAGTTTCAGTTAGGGCGAGCAGGCCGATACCATTTTCAGAAAAAATGTCGCTTATTACCAGAGGTTTATTGCAGATTGAGCGAGGATTCCAAAGGCAAGCATTATGTCTGGCCGATGGAGTTATAACAGGCCTGATGACCACTAAGTTAGAAAGATTCAGTGACACGTGTGGGGAAACGTGCTGAGCGGCTCGAGACAATGCTAGGAATACCAAACGAGCGAGTACACTTCTTGCAGTTCCCGCCCAACGAGCGGCGGAGTCTGAGCTGGCGGTTCCGGCCACAGCGGCAGCTCTGGGGCGTTTTCTTTTGTTAATGCATAGTTCACGAATCTTAATCAATGTAATAATGTAATGTAACACTACTACTAGCAAAATGCTGCTCTATTTCAGGCTTGCTTTAAGATTTCAAAATTTTCCCATATTCCCTAAATGAAAACTTTCAATCGGGGTTCAAGCGGCAGCAATCCACTGAAACTGCTCTCCTCCATGTAACCAATGACATCCTATGCAGCAACGATGACGATATGGCACTGACTCGGCGATGCTAGATCTATCAGCTGTCTTCGACACCATTGATCACGATCCACCAAACCAGTCACCAGTCACCAGTTGTGGAGCCCCTCAAGGGTCTCTCCTCGGTCCTTTGCTGGTCTCTGTGGATACACAACCTCTGGGAAAAGTTTTTAAAGTCCCAGGAGTACATCATCGCTTTTATGTTGACGATAAGCAACTGTATTTGTCATTTACAATGTTGGCATCTGCTGCAGAGACTGACACACTGAACGCCTTGCAGACTTTCAGTCCTAGATGTCAGCAAATTTTCTTAACCTAAACGACGACAAACAGAACTTCTGCTCAAAGGTCATCCCAAACGTGTAGCTGGACTAGAAAGGGTTTGCTCTCCAAATAAGTGATGCTGCTTTGCGACCATTGCCACGTGTGCTCGGAATTTAGGTGTCGTCTTCAAGAGCTGCTAAATCAAGAGCTGCTAAAATTTTGAAAGCTTCGTTAAGAAGACTGCTTCCACAGCTAGCCATCACGTCCGATCCCCATCTAAGATACGGAACTGTATTCCACGGTGGCTTGCAAAGAATTTAACTATGTCCTTGGGTTCTGTCTCGGCTAGATTATTGTAAGTACCTTTTGGCTGGGGTACCGAAAAAAGCCACTAGGTCACTTCAGCTGGCAATGAATATGACTGCAAGGCTAGTGTAGAAATCTCACAGGTTTTACCATGTTTCTCCCTTGCTGAAAGAGCTTGGATGGCTGTCAGTAGATCAACGGATACAGGGCAAAGTTCTTACGCTGACCCACAAGGCCCGTCACGGCTTAGCTCCTTCCTACCTAGCTGAACGGCTGCACCAGTTCCAACCTCCTCGTGCCCTCAAGTCCCGTATGGACTATACATTAGCTGTTCCATTCCTCTGCTTAAAGAGCATTGCCGACCGAAGCTTTAGCTCTGTATGTCCTAGACTGTAGAACTAGCTTCCAAGATTCTTACTTAACGGCAACTATGGTACATTATTTCCAGCCGTTCTGAGCTGCTACTTCCATGCTACTGACCACATCAACTGCTTTCCTGACTCAGCTGTGCTTCTCATTTTCTCTTTGTTGTGCGAGTTCAAGTCTGTTGGCTACCTAATGCCTACCGAAAGCCCCTTAGGCTGTGAGTGCACTATACAAAATACCCACATAGTCTTTGTGGCATTGTGGAGTTACAGATGGTAGATACGTCGGTCCTTAGCAAGGCTAAAGATGCACCGATCACCATGCTGCTTAGTGCAAGCATCGAAATCCATCAAGATCGGTGCGTGCTATACGAACTTCGAGAGCAGCCGAGCAAGGCCTTGCTATCGTGCAGCTAACAGCAGTTCAAACAGCAATTCCTCCCACTGCAGCTTAGGAAGGCCAAACCTAATTGCTAGTCACCGGGCAGACCAGTCGGCTAATGTGAACAATCGCTTAGCAATAACTTACACAAAAATATAGACATGTGGATCCCACGAGCAGTGCATGCATAAGCCAGAAACACATTCTTTTGATCATCATACCTAGGGACCCACTCAAAGGCATCGGCGTCATTCAGCCCACAGCACTAGCTGCAGGCATATGATTGAAAGCCTGCCTTCTGACTAGCGAAAGCGGGGCTTGACATCAGCCTATTTAGGTTAACTTGAAAGATAATAAACAAAGGTTCAGGCCAATAGGCTGCCAAGAGCATAGACTTTCCATAGGTAATCCAGCGAGGCAGCAGTGCCATCATATTCCAGTGCTTAATGTCCGGGTATCCTCTAGGATAGCTGCTTGACTTTGAAAACAAAGTTAAAAGATACTGCCGATGCTTCACAGTGAGTATCTGCAAACCGAAACCGCCGGCTACCATCAGCTCTCTGGTGACACCAAGGCTGGACGTTGGAACTCGGTCTTGAAGATGCTGCCAAATATGCTACCCAGCTCATTTCTAGCAGTCAGTTGCTGCTAAATTGTGACGATGCAAGCCACAACTCCTTCTCTAAACCACATGATCCCTCTCGGCTGAGCTCCTTCACCAGTAAGAGAATCGCCTGCAGTGTTGCTAGCCTACCTTTCCTGGGGACCTCTGTACAATGTCCTCGTCATACAATGCTGAATTACTGCCCCCTCGCCGGTTTTGCTTGGTCTGCTGGCAACTGGTGGTTTTGCTCTCAAATCCCGAATGATCTATTACCTGCCACAATTATGCTTGGCAACTGAACCCTGCCTGCTGCTGCAGCCGCTTTCCAACAGCCATTTGCCACCTCTTCTTTACAGGCGGCTCCCTATAACATTCTCACACTTCTCGTGTACACTTCCCGTTTGTCATTCCGGGTTGCCTGTCGGATGCTGCCTGTCATTGCTCTTTAACGAAAGAGGTACTCTGGCTTTGGGTACACTATGAAAGGCTGGACATTAAAACACAAGCGCAAACCTTGCAAGCAGATGGAACCGATTCGAATATCTGCAAACTTGCAATAATATTTCTATATGCTAGTAATTCTGCTCTCCAGCCAGCTGCTATTCCTGTAATTCGAGCCTGTCATTAAAAGACGGAATTTTGGCAGAATTCTGACCAACTTTCAGGGAAGGGAAGCAGACTGGAGGGGAGGGATGGCCGAGAGGAGGAGGAGGATAGGCAACTGGCTGAGGGGATGACAGTGAAGACAGGAGGCTGAGGATGATGATGGCAGACTGGAGCTGCTTTCTGCTCCCCATTTCGAGAGCTCATCTTCTGTCACAATGCTCATCGGGCGGTGGGTTTAGCTACCTAGGACGACTGAACTTGTTCTTGTTGATAAATTTTGGATTATTATCATTATTATTTTCTCATAACCGATCAGTCCGGATCCAAAGTTGTGAGGTTTCGTCTAAGGGGGGCGCCAGTGGTGCCCCTCATAGAGTTGTTTTTTGCAAGACCACGCAGGCAGCATGGGCTAGCTCACCATCCCAATCTGGGCTGGCAGCCACTAGGGCAAGTGGAGGGCACAGTGAGCTAGCTAGCAGACTCCTTTGAGACAGCTAGCTAGCTAGCTAATAGAGACCTGCCGAAACTGTTGTGTACTTCCAGCACTTTCCCGGCTGGGATGGCTGGCTGACCCTCGGACAAACAGAGGACAGGCAGAGGTGACTTGTCTCCTGGCGACCAGCAATCAACCCTGAGCCTCACCTCGGACTCTGGGGGTGGGGGAGCCAGTGAGCACTAGGGCTGGAGCCTTACCACCTCGGGATCTGGGGTGGGTTGGAGAGCAAGTGAGCACCCCCAGGCAGTGTCTTCGGCTCGGGCCAAGAGGCCAGTGACCTAACAGGCCGTGCAGGCAAGCATGAGCAGGATTTGCACACCGCTCACCTGCATGGTAACCACCACTTTGATGCGGCGGTGTGCCCGTCTCAAGAACCACAGCAGCAGCGACCCTGCCATGCAGGCGACCACTGCGCAGGATACGTACAAGCCGTTCGATTTGAGCCACAGCAGCATTGCAGAATCTGCAATGCATTTCGGGCAGCTGCAATGCAAGCCAAAAGCCACCCATGCTCTAAGTACACAGCAGTAGATCGTCCGCATTGCAGCCACTTGATCTGTGTGGCTTTGTAAAGTTACACATGCAGAAACGTCATCATCGTTTTCATCCTCATCATCATGCTCATGCTTATAATCATCCTCATCCTCACCATTGCGCTCATGACTAACCTGCTAGATGAGAAAGCATTCTAGGAAACATTCAAGGACAAGGCTACCTTGCACTTGCTAATCCAGTTTTGAATAGAGCTCCACTCAAACTACTTAGCTTGACCTAGCTTCCTGCTACAGTAAACACAGCAGCAGGTCACTCGTGCAATATAACGACAGGAAAAACGACGGCATAGAATCTGCAAATACCACCAAGGCATAGAATCTGCAAATACCAACAGCTAAACCAATGAACTAACAAAATTGGGGCTTCAGAACCAGACTTACAACTGCTATAGTAAGACACATGAGGCTGCCTCGACTAACTCTAAGTGTGAGAAGGACATCGATTGGTTGCTGTCTTAAGAGAAGCAGACTTACTTGTCAAAGGCATTAGCAATTTCGAACACGAGATTGGGAGAGAGAAACGAACCGTTTCCAGCCAGCAGCTGTCAGCTTTTTCTTTTGAACAAGATAGTTTCACGATTCAGCATCGAACCTGTACCCAACACGTGCTGGCAGATTTGAGTACGAATTTTTTATAATAATAATAATTATTCTTACGAAACATAGGTAAGGCATCTTGGGAGAATGTTGTCCCCTTTCTAGGCCCTTTACACATGATGGAAAGGATATATTTAATATATATATTTTAATATATATATTTCAACATATATATTTCAATATATATATTTATTTATTTATATATTCAATATATATTCAATTGATTAGTGAGTGACACACACAATTCAGTGCGCACAACCACATAAAGGACAGTACATATAAATGAACTAAATTCTGATAGGACCAGGTGGGTTTCATGCTTCTTTTTAAGATGACATTCATTTCAGGGGATGCTATTATTTTGGTCGAGAACAAGCTTTGGACTTCAGGGGCATGGGAGCTAAAAGCACAATCTCCGACGGATTTGAGTTTTGTTAGAGGCACATCTGGGAGCTGAAAGCACGATCTCCGACGGATTTGTGTTTTGTTAGAGGCACATAAAAATGACTAGCATCAGAGGAGCAAAGTGTGCAATAAGAAGCCTGTGTTGAAATTATTTCTGACAGCTACACCAAAACGGGCACTAATGAGTGGACTTTAACAAGATTGACGGCATCTAAAAGTCAATATGCTGCTAGTTAGAGAGCCAGTGCGGGTCAATAGGCAGCAGTATAATGTTTCAGTTTAGTCTTTCACGACAGACGAACCTGGATGCAGCACTTAGCACCCACTGTGAGTATTCTACTGCACAGGCAAGAAGACCTGCAACCAGGGAGTGGCCAGTCTGGGTTGCCTTGAATGCATATACCAGCCCGATTATACTAGGTCCCTTCATTCTATGGCTCCAGCCTATCTCTCAGATATACTACCCCATCAGGCCAAGCATCGTACCACCCGCTTTTCGGAATCTAACAGTCTAGAAATACCTCGTACAAACCTTAAATCCTTTGGAGACCGTGCATTTAGCTCGTATGCTCCCAAAGCCTGGAACTCCCTCCCGACCTGCGTCAGAACATCCCCTGACCTGACCACATTTAAAAGGAACCTAAAAACACACCTATTTAGGACAGCATTTAGTGGGTCCCTGTGATTCGTCCTTGATGTGCTTATGCGTGCTGACACTGTGCATGCTGCCACTAACCACATTTGCATGCTGACCCTGTGCATGTCACCCCTAACCATATTATTCATTTTGTTTGTTTTTTCAAGCATGATTTTACTTACCATTCAATTGTACAAAACTAACTTACTAGTTATGGGCAAACCTAGTGTTATTCAGAAATTGGAAAGGCTGACTTTCAAAATTGGCTCTGCCAGCATATCTCCAGTTGCATCAGCTCGAAATCTAGGTGTCATATTCCAAAGCGACCTCTCGTTAGACGACCACATCAGCTCCACAGTCAAATCAGCCTATTTTCAGCTTCATAACATTGCTAAAATTAGGGCTTGTTTAGATAAGGATACCACGTCCAAGTTGGTCCATGCATTCGTGACATCTCGTCTCGACTTCTGCAACTCACTGCTTACTGGCCTACCAGCATGTGCGATCAGGCGATTGCAGCTGGTGCAAAACTCTGCAGCTAGGCTTGTCTGTCGTGAGCGTCGCAGTTGCCACATTACTCCACTTCTCGCCGACCTGCACTGGTTACCAGTCAAGCAACGGATTGACTTCAAGGTTTTGTCGCTCACTTTTAGGTCTCTTCATTCTATGGCTCCAGCCTATCTTTCAGATACACTACCCCATCAGGCAAAGCATCGTACCACTCGCTTTTCGGAATCCAACAGTCTAGAAATACCTCGTACAAACCTTAAATCCTTTGGAGACCGTGCATTTAGCTCGTATGCTCCCACAGCCTGGAACTCCCTCCCGACCTGCATCAGAACATCCCCTGACCTGACCACATTTAAAAGAAACTTAAAAACATACCTATTTAGGACAGCATTTAGTGGGTCCTTGTGATTCGTCCTCGATGTGCTTATGCGTGCTGACACTGTTCATGCTGCCACTAACCACATTTGCATGCTGACCCAGTGCATGTAACCCCTAACCATGTTATTCATTTTGTTTGTTTTTTCAAGCATGATTTTACTTACTATTCTATTGCGTATCACTTTGCAGCAAATGTAAAGCGCCTAGAAAGAGATTAAGTTCTCTGAGGGCGCTTTATCAAGTGCAATATTATTATTATTATTATTATTATTTCTTTTTGCATCAAATGTAAAGCGCCTAGAGAGAGATTAAGTTCTCTGAGGGCGCTCTATCAAGTGCATTATTATTATAATTACTTTATCGAAGCAAGTGAAAAAATTGCAATGCATTTTAGCTGATATAAGGAAGAACAGACTTTTTTTGTTCATTCATAATCTGTACCTTTGGTATTTCCCCAAAAAATGACAAACCAGAAAATAAAATTTGTAAAATAAATTCTGATTTTCATGCAACGCCTTTTTCTCCTAGCGGTACCATATTCTTGAACCATGCATAATGCACAGACCATGGTTACGTAGTCGGTAATTCACTAAGAAAGCAATACATGTGCGGTCTGCATAACTCGTTGGCTACATGCAAATCACTTAAGAAAGCATGTTTAGACGACCACTGTCGCACACATTTTATTTTACCTTGCCAACGACAAAGCTTTATAACGTAACGAAATTAGAAATGGCAAGAACAAGCATATTTCAATAATTTTTCTAGAGTCATATGTTTTTGAGTAGCAGCAGAGGGTCTTGGCATACTCAAAAAGGTAACCTACTGATTGTAAACTACTTTTCAAGGCATCTTTAAACTGTACTGTAACTGAGGCACCAAGCTTTCTAGTTATTGGTGTAGCAAACAATCGCAATATCTCAGAATGAATACCCAAGTCAAACTGGTACAATGTTTTTTAGTAGTGTAACTGCATATATACCATTAGATAATTCTATCTGTCCCCCTCGAATGCTGTCTCCCGATTCATGGCTGCACCTCAATGTTTACATTTAAGCAGGTCACTAGTGATCTCGTCCTGAAGTTCACAACTCAATCAAAGAAGACATCAAGTCCTCTGGACCCTATTCCCACTGTCCTGCTCCTACATTGTGTTGATCTGTTGCTGCCATGCATAACTAACATCATTACTATGTCATTTACCTCAGGTCATGTCCCAGCACCTTTCAAAAAAGCTGTAGTCAGGCCACTTCTCAAGAAAGCTACACTTGACCAAGAGAACTTGAGCAACTACCGCCCAGTTTCCCTTCTACCGTTCCTATCAAAGACACTCGAACGGGTCGTGGCGGACCAGCTGAACTCGTATATCGAAACTTCAAACCTTGCTAGTAAGTTCCAGTCTGGCTTTAGAGCTAATCACTCCACAGAGTCCACAGAGTCAGCATTGCTTAGGGTGTACAATGACCTACATAGGAATGCAGACATAGGTAGAGTGTGTCTGATTGTTATGCTCGATCTCTCGGCAGCTTTTGATACTATGGATCGCTAAGTTCTTCTAGATCGCCTCTCACCTCACCTAGGCATCACTGGCATTGCTCTACAATGGTTCAGATCATATCTCAGTGGGAGACTCTAGAGTATTGACGTGAATGGACAAAGATCATCCAAGGTACCTCTGAAATGGGGTAGAATGGACAAAGATCATCCGAGGTACCTCTGAAATGGGGTACCTCAGGGCTCCGTGCTAGGTCCGGTTCTTATCACGGTTTATACTCTCCCTCTTGCTGATGTGATTGCCAAGCACAATTTAGGCTTTCACTTTTATGCGAATGACACTAAGTTGTACCTTTACTTTGGTTCATTCCAGCCTTCGAGCACCTCGAATTCTCTCAACTCACTTGCAGCATGTATTGATGACATCCGCGCATGGATGGCAGCAAATTTTCTAAAACTACACGATGACAAGACTAACTTACTAGTTATGGGCAAACCCAGTATGATTCAGAAATTGGAAAGGCTGAAGCTCAAAATTGGCTCTGCCAGAAAATCTCCTGTTGAATCAGCTCAAAATCTAGGTGTCATGTTCCGAAGTGACCTCTTGTTAGATGACCACATCAGCTCCACAGTCAAATCTGCCTACTTTCAGCTACACAACATTGCTAAAATTCGGGCTTGTTTAGATAAGGATACCACGTCTAAGTTGGTCCATGCCTTTGTGACATCCCGACTTGACTTCTGTAACTCTGTGCTTACTGGCCTCCTGGCATGTGCAATCAGGCGATTACAGAAGGTGCAAAACTGCAGCTAGGCTCGTCTGTCGTGAGCGGTGCAGTTGCCACATCACACCACTTCTCGCCGACCTGCATTGGCTACCAGTCAAGCGACCGATCGACTTCAAGGTTTTGTCGCTCACTTTTAGGTCACTTCATTTTTTGGCTCCAGCCTATCTCTAAGATCTACCCCCTCCACCAGGCCAAGCATCGTACCACCTGCTTTTCGGAATCCAATAGTCTACCAATACCTCGAACAAACCACAAATCCTTTGGAGACCGTGCATTTAGTTCGTATGCTCCCAAAGCCTGTAATTCACTTCTGACTTGCGTCACAACATCCCCTGACTTGACCACATTTAAAAAGAACTTAAAAACACCTATTTAGGACAGCAGTTAGTGGGTCCTGTGATTCGTCCTTGATGTGCTTATGTGTGCTGACACTGTGCATGCTGCCACTAGCCACACTTGCATGCTGACCCTGTGCATGTCACCCATAACCATATTATGGATCAAAGCAAAGGTACAACTGAGTGTCATCAGCATAAAAGTGAAAGCCTAGATTGTGCTTGGCAATCACATCAGTAAGAGGGAGAGTATAAACCGTGAAAAGAACATGACCTAGCATGGAGCCTTGAGGTACCCCATATTTCAGAGGTACCTCGGATAATCTTTGTCCATTCACGTCAATACTCTGGAGTCTCCCTCAGAGATAGGACCTGAACCAGTGCAGAGCAGTGCTTTATCAAGTGCATTATCATTATTATTATTACATTACGATGGTCGATGCTCAAGTCAGTTACTTTTTGTCACTCACTTTTAGGTTTCTTCATACTTTGGTTCCAGCCTACCTATCAAATCTACTCCCCCACCAGGCTGAGCAACGTACCACCCGCTTTATAGAATCCGTTTTTCTAAACCGTGTACAAACCTCAGATCCTTTGGAGACCGTGCCTTTAGTTCATACGCTACCAAAGCCTGGAACTCACTCCCAACCTGCATCACATTACCTGACTTGACCACATTTAAACAGAAACTAAAAACGCAGCAATTTATCGCCGCATTTAGTGGGTTCTGTGATTCATCCTTCATGTGTGTTGTGTTCCTTGCATGCTGCCACTAACCACACTTGCATGCTAACCCTGAGCATGTCACCCCTAACCATGTTATGGTTGCTGACTATCAAGCATGAACCCACTCACCATTCGATCGAGCCTCCTTTGCAGCAATTGTAAAGTGCCTAGAAAGAGATTGAGTTCTTTGAGGGGCTTTATCGATGAATTATTATTATAACTATTACTCGTGTTTTCTGACAAAAGCAAAGTCACGGCCTTTATCAAAGATCTCATCTCCTATCGCACTGCACAGGTACAGCATAGCTCCGACCTGTCACTGAACTGGTAACACGCTCTCTCCTCCTCCCTGTCACTCCCTCTTTTCCCTCTCCCTCTCCAGTCTTTCTCCTTTCCCCCCCCTCTCTCCTCCACTCTCTTGCTACTTCTGCCGGCCGGCCAATCATTATCTTTTCCTGGCTGCCTCCTGATCACCTTCATTCTGCTCAATGCGTTTTTCTACAACCACTTGATGGGCATAGCATTAATCTGCTCAAATGTTTGGTCTCACTGGCACTTTTCTACCATGCTCTCACAGAAATGCACCTGTCTCTTTTACTTCCATCTACCTCTGCCTCAGGCTCCATCTCTCTCTCTCTCTCTCTCTCTCTCTCTCTCTCTCTCTCTCTCTCTCTCTCTCTCACCAGCTTTCTATTTCTGCCTGCTCACATGTGCAGATGAACATGTGCAGCACAGGTATGCACTCTTTCCCCCATCTGTCTATATGTCTCTCTCAGCGTTTTTTTTTAAATAGTCTGTCTGTCTCTCTCAATGAAATCCATAGTCAATTACTTTGGCTTTTGTTAGTTGATCCTCCCCCTAAGTCTCCTTTGCACTGTCTGTGTTTCTCACGATCGGTCGCCTGCTACTTGTATCTTCCTTTTTATCTTTCTTTTATCTTCTTTGCTATATTCATATAACGGTCATCTGGTTTTTATATTTATATATGTATATATTATATATTGAATATATATATATATATATATATTTATATTTGAATGGCAAGAATACCAACCTTTGCTCGCAACTTGCAAATTTGCAACCAAGAGCAAATTTGCGAGGCAGCTTAAGAGGCAGGCTATGCCTATCTAAATCTTATCTTGACTCGATGCTATCATGCAATCAGCAAGTCCAGAGCTAGCTGTACATCCTTCCTGCCGTATGCTCTATTTACGCATTTGTTATGTGGCAGGGGAAACGGTGTTTGACTAACCATTGTCTCCACCCGGCTGTCCAACCCAAAACTTCTCCTACCTTAAATGGCTACTTTTGTGCTGAACAAGTCCGAAAGTTGGCAAAGTTTTGCATATTCATCTGGTTAAGTTTCAGAGCTTTGATAAGAATCCTTTCATGTAGAGTAGTTAGATAACAGTTGCCAAGCATTGACGGAAATCAACTGCGGTCAATATTGTCTAGGCTGGACTGCATCAATAACTGCATGACACATGGACTTTTTTTTAACAAAGTGTGGGATGAGGGTTAGTTAAACCCTATCAGTTTTCAGGAACAGTACCGCCTGCTTTTCTTATCAGATCGAGTTTCTTTCGTGACAGCATTTATATGCATATAACCCCTCTAAGGCTGTACGATGGCCATATTCTATAAGAAGTCGACACGATGGAAATAATCTTATGAATAAGTGCCAGCATAGCTGCAACACCACACCCGGCTGTAGCTGTGGCCTTTGGAGCACGACATGTTTGTTGGCCACAGCACAAAACAATGATAATGTGATGCTCTGCCACATACCTTCTTGCGACGAATGAGCATGCGACGAATGAGCATTGATGTATTGGCGTCTATGCATAATAAACATATTCGTGTAGAGAGTACAATCCAGAACTCCCTGGTCTGCTAAGCTGATGCCCGAGTATGTGATACTGCTGGACCCGGTACTGCGGCCGGCTGTCACGTCAGTGGACCGCAGAATTGAGCTACAGCATAAAATAAATAACAACAGCGATGTATAGAGGACTTAAGTAAGCTGTATTTGAGCACTTGGCCCGTGGCAAGCGAACAAAAACAAGCCAATTCCCATAACTACGAACGGCTATGCAGACTCTCTGCTGCAGTCCTCCTGCTACTTTCATGCAACTCACTACCTCAACCGCTCTCCTGACTCTGCTATGCTTTCCACTTTCTCTTTGTTGCGTGAGACAAAGTCTGTTGGCTACCGAATGCATACCGAAAGCCACTTAGGCTGTGAATGTGCTTTACAAAACTCTCCTGCGTAAAACCCGCATATTCTTTATGGCTTTGTGGGGTTACAGATGGAGATACACTACATTCACAGCAGTCGTTGCTGCCCAATCGTGCATGAATTAGACTTTGGAAAGGTAAATCGAGAGTAAAACAAAGAGGCATGGCTGATTGAACAATGTCAGCGAAATTTGGAGAGCTTGATACTGCCAATGAGAATTGGCAGTATCAAGCTCTCCAAATATCTACTTTTTAAATCAGCAACACTGACATTAAGCCCAGAGCGCCTGCATGAAAGTGGCAATGCCATTCTGCTCTTACTGAGGCAGCATGTGGCTCAGGTCTTAAAAGAAACCTGCTATCAGTCACATGCTCATATTAATGTTTTGAATGTCAATGTGATAGTCAGTAAAAGTTCAGCATACATTCAAGTCAGGTCGCAAGAAGATTTTAATTTACTTACGGTACTTTGTCGGTGGCCGATATGGCAGGGGTCCTTCTCCAGGTAAGTAGCAACTGTCCGATGGTTAGCTGTGGTCTCTGAATGACTGGCCTCATGGACGTTCCATTAAAACTACTAAAGCCACACGTTACGGTCAAATTACTCTTTGGTCCACTAGTGCTAAGTGTGAGGTTTCTGACTGTGGATGCGTACTCTTGCCATTCTGCATCGTAAAAGGAATCAGGCCACTTAGTGGTATTTCTAGCACATAGAAGGGACATGCAGGTAGACATCTTGACCAAGACAACAAAATAAATATTTTTATTAGAGTACTCCTATGTGCACAGGTAAAAAACGTAATTAATTTGTATATCGCCCTAAAATAACTTAATGTCTATTCAGGTCTTCACAAACGTTATGGGGCTCGAGCCTACGACCTCGGCCATCAAATATATTCACCTCGACCTTGGCTGGGAAGCACTTTAACCACTGGGCCAAACCAGGGCAGTGGTACAGTTCAGTCTGTAAACCAAAGTCTCTAAATGCAGCACATGAACTTCCTGTACTATGTCTTGCAAATCAGTGTCGAGATGTTTGCCCCTTATTAAAATGTGCCCCGAGTTTGCTGAGGCCATTGATTGAGCTCGATTCCAACGTCCTCTCGTAATGCCGACTATGGCTCATCCTTTTCAGCAGTCCTGAGCTGCTACTTCCATGCTACTCACTTCCTCAACTGCTCTCCTGACTCTGCTATGCTTCCCACTTTTTGTTGCTACGAGAGACGAAGTCTGTTGGCTACCAAAAGCCGGTTAGGTTGTGAGTGAGCTATATAAAACTCTCCTGTGTAACACCCACGTGGTCTTTATGACTTTGAGGAGTTACAGACAGAGATACATACATACATACATACATACATACATACATACATACATACATACATACATACATACATACATATATACATACATACATACAAGCAAGCACTGAAATCCAAACTCCACAAAAAAGTCGCCTAGTGGTTAAGAATGGAGAGGGAATGTTGACATGCTACACCATCTATATTATGAACGTCTAGATATTATTTCTGGTTCATAAATTATATTATAATGGTTTGAGTAGCAAGCAGCTTTCTCACGTCTCTCATCCTCGTTCAAAAAATGCATGTACACTTATCATTGGCCTTAATAGGTTTTGGACCCGGATCGTCAATTTTTCAAATTAATGCGCGAGTTGTATCGTGAGTGCCTAAAACAATATCGTGGAGATTGTTCCAACAACATATGCGTTTAGCTTCCAGCAAATCCTGATCTTGTACAGTCTGGTCACTGGGTACATGTCTATCTTGCTATTACTTATGTTCAGTTCAAAATTACCGGAAATCAGGATTCGTTATCTTTAGCCAGACAGACAGATGCAATTGCTACGTTGCAGATTCCTGATAGCATTTACGTTGGTTTATTCATCTGCAACGCAGCAATTGCATCTGTCTGTTTGTCTCAGCTTCCCCAGCGAAACCTCGGCGAACTTTTCTTTTTTTTCTCGCTTGAGCTTTGCCTGCTTCTTTGAGCAGAATTCAGTGCTTGCTAATAACCAGGGATGCTGTTATTTTTAAGCTGTGGCTCCTTGTGTGTTTTTGCATGCACGGCCAAGCATGATACCATGCACGTCCTTTCCAGCCATGCCAAACTGCTACTTCCATGCTACTCGCTACCTCAACTGATCTCCTGACTCAGCTATGTGTTGTGTGCGTGAGTGTGCACGTCCTGCTAAACACCAAACGACTTGGAGCACTCGTACGCCGCCGTACTCAGCAACGTTTAATCATCAACTCCAGTGCAGACGTTAGCTATGACAGGAACTTTTGTCGTCTGCAGCTCAGGAACACTACGCTCCGACTGGCTAGCCTACGTCGGGAGAGGGGCTCCCCCAGCCTAGTACCAGCAGACGACAACATTTAGGCACGGGATTGCCGTAAGCTGGAGTAAGCACTCTCACATCACGATCTCAACATGTGCTTCCCACTTTCTCTTTGTTGTGTGAGATGAAGTCTGTTGGCTACAGAATGCGTACCGAAAGCCGCTTAGGCCGTGAGTTTGCTATATAAAACTCTCGAAGACGTACCGAGCTAGTTTAGTCCAGCGGTTAAGGTGCTTGCCCCGACCAAGGTCGGGCTGAAGTAGTGGGCTCAAGCCCCGAGGCATATGTGAAGTGCCTGAATAGAGATGAGGTTCTCTTGGGGCGCTAGACAAATGAACTATATATAACCAAAGCACCTAGAAAATAAGTGTTCTTAGCAAACTCATAAATGATTTTAATAATTGTTGTAACTCGCTATTGGATGACTTGGAGGCTAAGTGCAGCTTAGCCACATTAAATTCGGTCAGTCGAAATTTACAACGTGAATTCTGTTATCAAATTGGCAGAGATGCATGCTCCCCAAAGGCTGGCTACGAAGCAGGCTCAAAATAGGAGCCGGGTAGCAAGAGTTACAGTGCAAACCTGTTCTAAATCTTTTTCAAAGTACAGAGCTCTACAGCTGTACAAAGTAATGCCAAAGGATGCTTATCTCAGCTTTCTTGCATGGTGACCCTGTGAATGTCACCGATAACGATGTTATTCTTGGTGTTTATCGAGCACCCTACCACTGACCATTCGATCGTGCTTCCTTTGCAGCAAATGTAAAGCACCTAGAAAGAGATTGAGTTCTCTGAGGGCGCTTTATCAAGTGTATTATTATTATTATTTCTATGAGGCAGTAGTAGAATATTTAAAGTGGCTATATGGTTATCTGAGGGTGCTATACAAATTTATGATTATTGTTATTGCTATTTAACCAAGCCACCCTCACTTCGACTCTCTTGCACAATTAAAGCAAGGTCAAGGTGAAAGGAATGAGCGAGCTATTGCTCAAGCCTGTACACAAACCACATTAATGCACCAGTGTGTTGGGCGACTAGCGAAAGAGCTAAAAGAAAAAAAGACTTCATGCTTAAAAGAATGGTAACCAGATGCAGCCAATGGCTGCTATCCGTATGCCAGAGTGCTACTGCATAGCAGCACACGGTGTGTGGTGCAAGACGAACATCGAGCACTTGCCCCGTATGTCGACAGCTGCTTCGAAGATTGCTGGTGGCCGCTGGGAACTGTCGGTCGAATTGGAGCCTTCTGGTGTGCACGTATAAAGGCCACTTTTTCGAGGAGTAATGAATCCCACCTGTCAACAAATGAAACGTTTGTGCAAAGTTTATTAATACCACAATGGAAACCAAGCTAGGCGTAAGCCCTTACAGCAGTACTCGACAGCAGCCTCAGTGACATTTAGGCGCTCGAACGTTCAGGCTAAACAGCTCCAATCAATATAAGTATATTTAGATATATATATATATTATATATTATATATATATCTAAACTCTTTTGTTGGCCGGTATAGGTAAACTGCTGCTTGCCTACGTATTGGGTGCTGCATATTACAAATTGAAGTGATTCAGCTACAAACTATTTTGCAATAATGACGCTGTCAAAAATTGTGCAAGGTTTTCAGCTAGCAGTTAAATGACAGCAAAGAGTTTTGAAAAAACAAATGACAGAACGTCAGACACTCGTGCGCTTTTGCATGCATGATAACTTGCACATTGCAAAACATTTGGTGCTGATTCTTTTTGCAGCAAGTTATAAAGGACCTAGATCAAGATCAAGTTCTCTTGGGGCAAAATACACGCTAACTAGTATTATTATTACTCCTATTATTATTTAGTCAAGGGGCTGATGCAAATGACGGTGCTGGTTGACTTGAAACAGGAGGAAAAACGAGCAGCGAACATAACACACGTGACCGCGATAACAAGCAGCTTCCTGGCCAAAGACAGCACACACCGACAGAGCAGGTGTGTGCTAAGCCTGCTCTGACGGCTACTACCCTACTTTGCTAGTGACTGCAGTGACAGCAGAATGCCACGGAACGGTGCAGCTGCCGCATGATACTAACCTATTGCTGCTTCGATCGATGACAAACACAACTGCTTATAATGCTTTTCCTCCAGGCCCATTTACATAACTAAAAATGCCGACCTAGAGAGAAAAAGGAGATGAAACTCCAAACAAGGGAAATTTATGGCAAACCAATAACACGAAAAAATTGTGCGCAATGTGTAGCTATCCTTGGCTATTATTTGCCATGGGTATCCGAGTCTGGATGAAGACTAACTAATGGTGGACACTGGTTTTGTTCACTCCCTACTTAGTGTCTTTTGATAGTTATTGTGCACTAACTCATCGGAGTCTTAATCTTAAAATTGATTCGGTTAGTTCTATTGCTGCTGACACTGCTTGGTGCTGGGCTGTGATAGACCAGGTGGTAAGGTGCTTGCTCATAACGAGCGAGGTCGTTGGTTCGAATCCTGCAGTTGGACGATCATTTATAGCCAACTGCAAGCAGAGGTGATAGCCGATAAGGTTCTTCTGTCGCTACGAGCAACTCACTGGCCATGGACTCACTTTGCTGAGTCATAGTAGTTCCATCGCGGATAACAAACTGAGCCATCTTGACGAAATTTCGCCATCTTGGGGTGTGACGGACTTTCTCACTTTAATTAGTAGAGATATAAATGAGGCTGTTAAATCAGCTGAGATTTATTTTTGCTGGTAGTCATCTGGGTTCGAAAGGGCAAGTGTTAACCATTTTAATATTTTAATTAGCTACTAATTATTAGCTTTTAACTAACGTTCAATGGAAAAATAACGATTTTTACATCAGTTTGATTGATACGGTAGACGTTCTGTCGCATAATCGTCTTTTTGCATAAAACAAAAAAGCTATTCTGTATTTTAAAAAGAGTGATAGGTGAAAAGCTATGCCAACAGTCACATTCACACTTAAGAATAATCCAGCATCGCCTATTACCGAGCACACTCAAGTTTTACGAAGTTTGTCGTGACTAACCTGGCATTTTCATATAGCCACAATCACACAGGCAGCACCGGATGTGTGCATGGGTGTATCACCCCAAAATAACACTCTGCTGCTCTGTTCGAGTAGTGCATAGCCCAGGCAGCTTTGCTAGTGGCCTGCTGCACCCAGGGCTTCCGTCAAAGCTTGCACTGCACCTTGATCTTTCTGGAAGCCGTGGTTCACTCATAGCAGCTCCAGTGGTCAAGGCTAAGGACTCGTCTGGACCACGATCAAGCGATAGATCACTAGGTAATGACTGCTCGATCCAGGCATTATGGGATTGAGTGCCGCCGCCTCCAAATAGAAACAATAGCAGCAAGAAAGGCGCGAGTTCAAGGCATTCGAATCATTGTTTACCTAAACCGGTGCTTTTGCATGCTAAGCTAAACCAGCGATCAAGCAGCACACTGTCGCTTGTAATTGTGCTTGATATGGACAGCCAGGGCCCACTTATATGCTCAAAAGCTGCGTCGGTTGGTTTACTGCACTCATACAACTGCTATCAGGCAGTGCGACCGACCTCACAATGGTCATGGGTGCAGAGCCTGCATTGTTGAACTTAATCTGCAGGCCGCCTACTGTAGCATGAATTGAAACGGCATGCCATGTTACAGAGGTCTCTGATTATGCAAACCACCTTTGGCTGCATGCGTTGCTATGCATGCACATCCATCAACCTCTAGCAACTGGCTACCACAATTAGTCATACGCATTAAGCTCCAAAATTGCATGCATTTTAAGCGAGGCAAATCCGGCAAGGCGTTGAGGTGTTGAGGCATCTGCCACCACATCAGCAGTGTAGACTATAGCTTATGGGAAAGGTGAGGAAAATGAAGTGAGCTGTATACTCTGGCATAATCTGTTGTGCAATTTCACTTTTCGCAAACGCTTAGCCAATACGATTGTTCATTATAAGTTTCATCTTGAAGGCACAGCTTCTGTAGTATTGAGAAGACAGCAGTTCAGGGGAATTGTGTTAAATGGCATTTTCATAGATAGCGCTTGATCGGCCCAAGGCTGTTGAAGTACCTAGAAACGCCTACCGTTGTTTGGCTGTCACTCCATGAAGCTTGGTACAAAGAGCTGCCATTTTCCGGATTGCAGTCTGTGAAATACCAGCGGTGGGTGCTGCAGAAAATTTGGTACTCGGCACCTTGTATCATATTAATGTCGACTATACCTTGAGTTACTTGAATGCCTACAATATATAAAAATAATCGAGCTTTTTAAAGTCAGCGTTCACTGTTGAAGCGCTCAGAAATTGCGTAGCTTAAATGGCCCATGAGGAAAATGAAGCACGATTTAGAAAGACAGCTACAATTGGAATCGTTTTCGAAGCTTATTCCATAATACCAAGGTCAGCAATCAGAGATACCAGCCGTTCTTTACGGAAACCGCTTGAGATTTCTGCAACTCTCTGGGGTAATGGTACCCTGATGACGCAGAGAGAGGTGAACCCTTTTCGAACAGACGTCGACGAAGATTTTCTCATAGCATGATGGCTCAGCCACAGGATGCGAGGCTCCTCCCCTTTCCCATCTAGCACATGGACGAGCAGAAATTGGTCCTGATAGAAAACATCTAGCTGAAGCATGCATCGCAGCCTAGCCAGGAACCGGCTGAGTCTCGCTGCTGATACATTTGCTGAACAATGCCCGATCGGTAGGAGGAGCAATCCACACCGACCTTTTCACTGTCATGCGTCTTCGAGCTCGCTGTCCGTCCGTTCGTCCGCCGGCCAGTGCCGACTCTCCCCCTCTCTCTTTCTCTCTCCCTCTCTCTCTCTCTCTCTCTCTCTCTCTCTCTCTCTGCCACGCTCTGCTTACTCTACGCTGGATTCGAGCACTCTTTAATCAAGTGGATTCATTCGTGTCAGCTGGCGCACACCCTTTTAAAAAACCACTTCAAAACAACTCGAAACTAACACGTGATGTCTACAGCACGACTCTTCAGTGAAGCAGCCCCGATGAAAAGTCCGTGTCTATGGCGATCAAGACTACAGCATCTACAACATAGCTAGCGACGACTCACAGATTGAGAGAACCAGCAGAGCCGCACTCGGTCCAACCATGCTTGGCCTATCGAACACGAGCAGGCGAACGGAAGCACTACCTCCCTTGCTAAAGACTTCCGGGCGGAAGCTATTCGAGCTGGTCGGGTCATTGGGGTAATTTCTCGTATTCTGTTTCTGACAATATCAGTTTCATTTCATTTTTCCGGCGCTCGTCCAATGCTTCGGAGCTGCACTACAAGAATCGGAAGTCTGGCTGTCGAAGCCTTCTGGAGGAACGAGCCGCGATGCACCAGCCGCCGCCATCTTAGCCATTGCCGGTCCCTCACTCTTCCTTCGCTATGGCGGGACGACCGGCCCCACGTACTATTCACGTCTGATAGTAGCAACGCTCAATAAATTTTGATTTTTGAAACTTTATTGTTTCGCGGGGAATTCCAGGTAATTGGGAGAATGCCATCAAGTGCACGGCAAAGTGAGAGCGATTGCTTGCTCTTATTATCGTGCCGGTTGGCTGGGAAAACTCGCTGCAAAAGGCATTTCAAGGCCCACTCCTTATTTACTTGGAAGAAAAACTTTTACATTGGTATGTTTATATCAGCTCAGAAACCGGAAGTGATTCTTGTTTGGCGAGTAGACAATCATTAGGGATAATGTATTGAGAATTTACTGCTGCCGGGGCCGCCGTAACTAAGGAATCGATTACCACTGCAAATACTGACTCATGGGACTGTTGATCCGGTTCCTGTAGTAGCCATAATCCACGAGGTAACGTTGTCCGGCGGTCGGTCAAGTGTGGTGACATGGGTGGAGCTAGCACGTCGTTCACTTGGAATCAGTCTGATTATGTTGATTTGATTGTATTTAAGGAAAATTGGGGGGGTTTTGAGTTCTCATTAATGCCGTTTATAGCTTGATATTTTTTATTGGCGAACGTGGGTCAGACGCCCGGGTGGTTTAACTGCCGGCGCTGTTTGACTGCCGGCGGTTTAAGAGCTATCGTGCCTACCATCGCTATCATGCTTGTGTCATATCTCCGATAATAATTATACAATAAACTTGAAATTTATGATTGCGTGAAATGTATGATCCTCCAGAAAGATTTATCTTTCGACAGCTTTTGATACCATCGATCACAAAGTTCTTCTAGAGCGCCTCTCATCTCGCCTGGGCATCACTGGCACTGCTCTGCAGTGGTTCAGGTCCTATCTCAGTGGGAGACTCCTGAGTATTGACGTGAATGGACAAAGATCATCTGAGGTACCTCAGAAATATCGGGTACCTCAGGGCTCCATGCTACGTCCGGTTCTTTTCACGGTTTATACTCTGCCTCTTGCTGATGTGATTGCCAAGCACAATCTAGGCTTTCACTTCTATGCGGATGACACTCAGTTGTACCTTTGCTTTGATCCCTCCCAGCCTTCGAGCACCTCAAATTCTCTCAACTTTATTGCTGCAAGTATTGATGACATCCACACATGGATGGCAGCCAATTTTCTAAAACTAAACGATGACAAAACAAACTTACTAGTTATGGGCAAACACAGTGTGATTCAGAAATTGGAAAGGCTGATGCTCAAAATTGGCTCTGCCAGCATATCTCCTGTTGAATCAGCTCGAAATCTAGGTGTCATGTTCAAAAGCGACCTCTTGTTAGACGACTATATCAGCTCCACAGTCAAATCTGCCTACTTTCAGCTTCATAACATTGCTAAAATTTGGACTCATTTAGATAAGAATACCACGTCCAAGTTGGTCCATGCATTCGTGATATCCCTTCTTGACTTCTGCAACTCACTGCTTACTGGCCTACCAGTATGTGCGATCAGGCGATTGCAGCTGGTGCAAAACTCTGCAGCTAGGCTGGTCTTCGTGAGCGTCGCAGTTGCCACATTATACCACTTCTCGCCGACCTGAACTGGCTATTAGTCAAGCAACGGATTGACTCCAAGGCTTTTTCGCTCACTTTTAGGTCACTTCCAGCCTATCTCTCAGATCTACCCCCCACCAGGCCAAGCATCGTACCCCCCCCCCGCTTTTCGGAATCCAACAGTCTACAAATACCTCGTATTTGTAGACTGTTGACAAACCACAAATCCTTAAGAGACCGCGCATCTGGTTCGTATGCACCCAAAGCCTGGAACTCCCTCCCGACTTTCGTCAGAACATCCACTGATCTGACCACATTTAAAAAGAACTTAAAAACATACCTATTTAGGACAGCATTTAGTGGGTCCTTGTGATTCGTCCTCGATGTGCTTATGCGTGCTGACACTGTGCATGCTGCCACTAACAAGAAAGGAAGAAGGAAAACTGGGCGATAGTTTGCATGGACCTCTGTGTCTAATCCAGGTTTTTTAAGTATCGGTCAGAGGATTGCCGCTTGGAAGAACTTGGGTAAGACCCGTTTCCGAAGAAGCATTAAAAATCTCGGTCATGACAAGGCTAAGTTGGTCTGCCAGTGAGAGCCCCGAGGTAGTGGGTTCGAATCAAGTGGTGGGTGATCCTGTATCGCCACTGCAAGCGGTGGTGATAGCCGTCAAGGCTCTTCTGTCGCTATACAAAAGAGGCTATTAACTCAGCTAATACTTAAATTTAAAAGACCACAGAGCTGATGGCATAGGGTTGTCATGAGACGAGCTCTTTTGCTAGACCTTTTTAAGGTAGCCAAATTGCTTGCAGAAACCTCGAAAAATCTTTTAAGAAAGGTCACACGCTGCGATTCCGAAATTGCTTTACTCTTAGGGGGGTTTATGGAGTCACGAATGTGCAGAATTATTTCAGTAAAGAAGGCTGAAAACCTTTTGGCTGAGCCGTTAATATCTGGGGAGTCAGACATCACTGAATTAGCCAGTAAAATGTTTACCGAAAGTTTTGTATGTGACTACCAGGACTTCCGTTTTCGAGTGAAAAAACACTGGCTTCTTTTAGCTTCTAGGTCTAAACTAGGAGGAAGTCTTTGAAATTGACTAGATCTGCATCAGACCCTGATTTCTTAAACCAACGTTTAAACCTGAACTTTACACGGCGCATCTTTTGAAGTTTTTTGTAAAGTGAAAGGAATCTCATCGACTCAGCATACGAACGTAATGTACGGGAGCATGCTTGTCAAGAGCAGTCCTAAGTGTTATGAGCTTGATCACAGAGAAAAAAGCGTTTTGTCGATCGAACTCGGCTGTACCGACCACATTAGCTCTACAGTCAAGTCTGCCTACTTTTAGCTGCCTAACATTGCTAAAATTCGGGGTGTTTAGAAAGGGGTACCACATCCGAATTGGTCCACACATTTGTGTGACATCCCGTCACGACTTCTGTAACTCATTGCTTTCTGGTTTACCGGCCTGCGCAATCAGGCGCTTACAGCTGGTGCAAAACTATGCAGCTAGGTTCATTTTTTCGGGAGCATCGCAATTGCCAGATCACAACTCTTCTCGTTGACCTGAAGCCTACTTATCTGAACTACTCCCCACCGGACGAAGAATCGTAAACCTGCTGTTCTGACTCGAATTGTTTAGCCATAACTCGTACGAACCTCAAAACTGTTGGAGGCAGTGCCTTTAGTTCCTATGTTCCCATAGCCCTGAACTCGCTTCCAACGCACGTCACAACGTCCCCTGATACGACGACGTTAAAAAACAGCCTTAAACGAATTTTTTTATTACAGCATTTGGTAGGTATTTGTGATTCATCTTTCGTGTGCATGTACCTACCTGCTTACACTATGCTTGCTGCTTGTGGATGTTACCACCAAATATTTGGTAATCCTCTATATACAGCATCTGTAAAGTGCCTAGAAAGAGATTTAGTTCTCCGAAAGCGGTAGTCAATGTATTATTTTTATTTGCAAAATTGAGCAACGAATGTATGCGGATTCCACGCGGATCACAGGTGCTTTTTTCGGACGTTGGACGCCGTCTATTTTATCTTTCTTCTATTGTTTCTGGCGCTCCCAGTGTAGGAAGAGCGGATCATCGGCGAGATCTGCGTCACCGGCCGCCTGACCGCTAGTGGCCTTGTGACGTCCCGCCTTGTGTGTCCCGTAAAGGTAAGTCAAATTTATGGATGCTATTAGGGGCGCAGACGGGAAAAAGCCAGTGGTGTGGGTCAGACGGTACTTAAGTAACACCTGCCGAGGGCGGTATGATCTGTACTTGACGGCCATGCAGCAGCGCTGGTAGACGAGCAAAAGTAGATTTTCGAAAAGTGCCGCATGCATTGTGGTAACCCAGCGGGCTCGCCGGGAGAGCGAGTATTCCATTGACACTAATCACCACGCTTGTCGGGCCTTTAGAAAAGAAAATTGGCAGACCGGAACCGATTTCTTAATACCGTTACCAATAGTAATGCATTTGCATTTGTGCACTCAGAGAAATTAATCCCTTGTCTAGGCATCATTTACGTATGCTAAGCATAACCACTGGGTCAGTGGCATCATGCACCTTGTTTAGATGCACAATACGGCGCGTGATTACACGCACGGTATCGGTACGCGTTAGCGTACAAAGGAAAAATCACAAGGACCCAGAACATGCTGCGAGGACTGGTGCGTTTATAGCTAATATAGAAATTTCGTCAAGTCGAGCGGTGTCGTGAGGTCAGTCGGAGAGAGTTCCGAGCGATCTCCCAAGGATCCCAAAGGATTTGAGGTTGTTTGGAGACATTGATGTTCGACTCAGAAAAGCGCGTGTTATGATGCTATTGCTGGGGCTCCAGCGGCGGCAGTTCTCAGAAGTCTCACGCGGAGGCACCAGCGCGGACGTGAGCGGTAAACCAAGCTCTCAGTCTATTCTCTAACGCAAACATATATGCGAGCTGGCTGACTCACCACAGATGAGATGATGCAGCTGCGGCGGGCAACATTCCCTGCATCAAAGGCCGCACGCTGCGCCGAGTCTTAAACTGCCCAACCTCCGACTGCAGGTGAGGCATTCTTCAGTGGCCGGAGTCTGCACTAATTACAAAAGCAGCAGCAACAGGCGGACAAAAACAAGTTGGGTGAGGGAGTAGCTCTGATAAGTCGGCTGAAACCAAATTAGAGAATGAAGGAACTTGACAAAAGCTTGCAGTCGAGACTCAGGTCGAAGGGAAGCCAGTGCAAGTCGGCGAGAAGTGGTGTGGTGCGGTAACTGAGCCGCTCACTGCACGCAAGCCCAGCTGCACAGTTTGGCAGCAACTGCAAGCGCCTTATTGCACGTACAGTGCTTAGATAGAGACTGAGTTCTCTGATAGCGCTATGAAAAATCTATTATTACTATTATTATTACAAACCCGGAGACCAGCAAGCAGTGAATTACACAAGTCGAGAAGGGGCGTCACAAATGCATGGACGAACTTGGATGTATTATCCCTGTCTAAGCAGGCGCGAATTTGAGATTTTACCTCTCAGGAATGCTTTTTGAATGAGACTTTGCAGTGTACCGATATCTCCCCCGACTTACGTTGCATAGCCGCTCCTTTAGCCAACCTAGAGTCCAATAAAAACCGCGTCTCCAGCTCACGTGCTCACGAGTCCTGGAACTCTCTACTGACTGACTGACTTTTCAAAATCCCATTACTTGACGTCATTTGAAGAGAAGCCAAGTGCTGGCGGTCCTTGTCATCGGATCGTCAGGTACCTGTTCCTCATAGCCTGGGCCCGTGCAATAGGCGCTGTGCTGTGCTTATGCTTGCTGCCACCGTGCATGCATGCTGTTATTAGCCAATTGACTTCCAGCGTATTTATAAAGTGCTTCCTTTCCAGCGTACGTATAAAGTGCCAGGAACAAGATTTTGTTATTGTGCGGCCGATGCACGCGTTCAAGATCTTACGTGAGCTATGAAGCGAAATAGCATGCTTAGAGCTGTCGTCTCGTTATCCGTGCTGCAACGGCGACCAATCAAACTAATTCGATACCCACTCGGGGTGGAGGGGGAGGGTTCTCTTTCGTTTGGTCATTGCCCGAAGCCGTTTCCAGAGGGGCAGTCGTTTTTCATTGGGCGACGAAGCAATGTAGATCTGCTGATCACTTGGTTCGCGTCGAGGCTGAGCCGTGAGCCTGAGCCTCAGGATGACCTGCCCACATCCGGCGTGCACCTCCGCCGAGCGCGGCACATACGGCTTGCCGCTTCTGGCTCTCATAATTGCGGCGGCGGACACGCCCTTTTTAAAACGTTTAAAGAGGACGGCATGCCTGCCGATAGTAGTTTCTGCCTAGCGGTTAAGGCGTTCGCCTTGAGCGAAGGTCAAGATGAATGCATTTGATGACCAAGATCGTGGGTTCGAGCCCCGTGGCGTATGTGAAGCGATTGAATTGTGATTAAGTTCTGTTAGGGCCGTACACAAATGAATTTCAATATATATATATATATATATATATTATACATAATATATATTATATCTAATATATAGTATATATATTCTATACTATTATATTTATAAATAAATAAATAAATATATATATATATAACTCTATATTTAGTGCACAGCTCCCAGCTCTGCCAACGAAAATTTGTTTCAGACGAATGGAAGAATATATATAAATATAATTTATTTGTATAGCGCCCAAGAGAACTGAATTTCTATTCAGGTGCTTCACTTATACCTCGGGGCTCGAGCCCACGACCTCAGCCAGACCTTGGTCGGGGTGAGCTCCTTAACCGCTGGACCAGACCAGCTACTATTAATTGGAGTTAACCCGGCAGGTTTCTAAGCTGTCTAGGTGCCAAAAGCCTTATACGAGAGGATTTATTGTGGAAACTTCGATCTTGTGAAACGTCCTTGCAGCTCGAGGTTGTGAATGCCTCGCGTGCCTGTATCGAGGCTGCGCCATCCCACATATCCTCCACCCTACAAAAATATAATTTATTTTGAGAGAGCTCTAACGGGGAACTTAGTCTCTATCCAGGCTCTTCACATATAACGCAGACCTCGAGCCCATGACCTAAGAAATCAAATTAATTCACCTTGACCTCAGTCACTAGAGGCCAGAAGCTTGGCGAAGCCTAGCGAGTTCCCTTTGCAGGAAGCGGACACTAGGTTGGGGCAGTCGGGAGAAAGCTTCATGAGAAAGCGCTGCCGCTGTAACATAATTATAATGTAACATAATAACATAATAACGAGCATGTTCTGCACCAAATGCTAGATAAGTGGATAGCTGTTGAAGTAAGCCTGTACATTCAGCCACAGACATTTCAAGAGATCGAATTATCTCATCTATCTTGCTGCATGTATTGATAATATCTGTACATGGATGACAGAAATTTTTTTTAAATTGAATGATAGGCAAACCAAGTGTGATTCCGAAGTTGGAAAGGTCAAATCGGCTCTACCAGAATATCTCCTGTAGAATCTGCACGAAATCTGGGCGTCATGTTCCAAAGTGACCTGTCATTAGACGACCGCATAAGCTCCACAGTCAAGTCTGCCTACTTTCAGCTACACAACGGTGCTAAAATTTGGGCTTATTTAGACGGGGATACCACATCTAAATTGGTTCATGCATTTGTGATATCCGGCCTTGACTTCTGTAACTCACAGCTTGCTTGCCTACCGGTCTGCGAACTCAGGTGTTTACAGCAGGTGCAAAACTCTGCAGCTAGGCTTGTCTATCATGAGCGTAGCAGCTGCCTCATCACATCACTTCTCGCCGACCTTCACTGGCTCCTAGTCAAGCAGAGCATCGACTTCAAGGTTTCGTTACTCATTTTTACGTTCCTTCATTCATTGGCTCCAGCATAGATATCAGATCTACTCCCCCACCAGGCTGAGCTAGATACCATTAGCTTTTCGGAATCTGTCTACTTACACCTCGTGCAAGCCTCCAATCCTTTGGAGACCGTGACTTTAGTTTGTGTGCTCCCAAAGCCTGGAACTCAATCTCGACCTGCGTCACGACATCTCCCGATTTGACCACATTTAAACAGAAAAAAACGCAGCTATTTATCAGAGCACTCAGTCGCATTCAGTCCCCTTGATTTGTCCTTTACATGCTTATGCATGCTGCTACTAACCGCACTTGCATGCTGACCTGTGCATGTCACCCCTAACCTTATTATTATTGTTATTTATTGAGCATGCTCCCACCAACTATTCAATCGTGCTTCTTTTGAAACAATTGTAAAGCGTCTGGAAAGAGATTGAGTTCTCTGGAGGCGCTTTATGAAATGCGTTATTGTTATTATTCGAAATGATGACAACACGCGACATTAGGGCAGCCAAATTTCGGAGCCGTCTTGAGGCTGAGTCGCGCGAAACTAAACGCGCAGCTCTCGCCGAGCAGCTCGCGCCGCGAAGGCTTACAACCTTTCACCTCTGGCGGTGGGTCCTGGGGGGTGGGGCCGGGGGGGGGGTGGTGGTCCTGGCGTCCACGTGGTGATCTCGAACAGGATAGGGGAGGAGCTAGCGGACCAATACTTCCGGCGGCGGTTGCACGAGTGTTGACTGCCGCCTCACGCCTCCGCTTTATTAAAGACCTGTAGTATCTTAACGAAAAAACGCACAGAAAAATTCCAGGGGTACGCATGCGCTGGATGCGCCCAGTGTTTACGGCTCATCAGCGTGGCTGAATCCGAAATTCCGACGTTGACCCGCGGGAAGACGTGCACCACGGGTGCCGGCTGGGGTGTGGTTGGATTTAAAGCTTTTGAGCGCATGTGTTGCCAGAATCTTTTACTCGCAGAAATATTGCCTTCTTTTAACTTTAAATACGCAATTTTATAGCCATTTTTGAGATCACTTACTGCAAGTTTTTTGTCCGCTTTGCGGCGGACGCCATGTGTCGGCTTCTAGCAACGAGGCCGGGCAGAGGGTAGCAACCCGAGGCGTCTGCGCGGCGCTGGTGCTGCACGCTGCTAGCCGGCCTTTAGACAGTGACCGGCCGACGCCTTGGCGCGATGAGAGGCAATCTGGTGGAGTGACAACTAAGCGCTTCAAGTTTTCTCCGTCGCTCAGGTGATTGTAATACCGCCGAATAAGCACACAGGCAGACCAAGAGCGGAAGCAGACGCCGAAGCAGATGACAGACGTCTCCTGCGGAACGATCGACGGCGACGCTCTGTGCGGCCATGCTCTCGTCTACCTGCTTGAAGCTCGCGCTGTTCGCTTCAGCCGCCGCGGGCGTTGCTCTAGGTTCGTAGAGCGAGCGATGCATCGCCGCCGCCGCCGCAGCTGCCGTCGCTAGGTGCCGCCGCTGGCAGGCTGAAGATGCTTGACCCTCGATGGTTGCCTAGGACCTGCTTTACTCCAGCTAGTGAGACTGCGAAAAGTCGCAGTGCTAGTTAGGATGGGCGGGAGATTGGAAAGCAGAGCCTGATCGCTCAGCATTGTTAAATAGTGCGGCAAGGGAATGCTGCCGAACAGAGCTAGTGCAGAGGTCACGTCATCTCTCAGTTGTGCTGTGGGCTTTGGCTGCACAAGCCCGCTGGAATAGGTGCTGGAATAGCTGCATCGCCGGGCTTGTCGAAAAGGTGATCAAATGCCTCCAGGTCTCCAACCGACACGATGGCCCCCCTCTTCGAAGTAAGATCCTTCGCGAGCTACTATCCGCCTAGTCTCAGCCTGCGGGTACTTCGGTCCCCTGTCTTTAAGACCCCGGTTGTGAGTTAGAATCCTGCTGTAGGCAACCCAGTATTTCGCACTGCTAGCGATGTTGATAGTCGTCGAGGTTCTTCTGACGCTCAATAAATGAAGCCGTCAAGCAGACAACCTTCACTTTACTTTGGAATGTCTCAATACTTGTGCTTATGCTGTGATAGCAGGCTGCAAGCTCACGGAAGTGCAGGGTGCCAGGCCCGGTTTAACGCTTAGCAGGCGATTGCCTTGGGATGCGAAATTTATTGCCACTGCCACTCACATGACTAGTTTTTTTTTATATCTTGCAGCCGTCTGCCAGAATTGTATGCTCCCCAACAACTGTGACACCATATCCGGTTACTGCACAGACTCCCTCTGTGCCTACGGCTGGACCAATCAGCCGCTATGTAATGCAAGTAAGTAAGGAGCCATAAGGTTGGCTCAAGCAACTGATGCTGCGCTTTCCAGTGACCCACGAAACGCACGGGGTACAGAGCTCTTTACTGGCCTTACTGCCTCACTAGCTGGCAGCCAAGCTGTCTCTCACTCGTCCAAGCGAGCGCATAGTGTTTGCTTATAGTAAGTCCAAGCCTGCCCAATTTTGCCACTCTTTCTTTAGTGTAAATTTCATGCAAAAGTTGACGATTATTGTGACATGGTAGTTGCTGAGTGCTCCAAGCAAACAACCTGCTAAAACTGTGCCCGCTGCCTGCAGATGTTACCACCGATCAAATGGTTTCTATGCAATGTCTGTAAAGTGCCTAGACAGATCCAGTTCTCTGAGGGTGCTATACAAATATATTGCTATTATTATCATAAATCTTGTCTAGCCAATTAACATGTGCTAGAAAGGAAAGTTAAGTAGTCTAACTGGCTGTAGGTGATAGGCCACCGTCCTGCTCTTTAATTGACCCATCCAGCTTTTCTCATAGTGCGAACTAAAGATATATATATATATATATATATATATATATATATATATATATATATATATGTATATATTGAGAGAGGGATATAGAGAGACCAGGAGAGAGAGCGTGCGATAGAGATAATAATAATAATAATAATAATAATATTTCACTTGATAAAGCACCCTCAGAGAACTTAATCTCTCTCTAGGCGCTTTACATTTGCTGTAAAGTGAAATGCAATTGAATGGTAAGTAAAATCATGCTTGAAAAAAACAAACGAAATGAATAATTTGGTTAGGGGTGACATGCACAGGGTCAGCATGCAAATGTGGTTAGTGGCAGCATGCACAGTGTCAGCACGCATAAGCACATCAAGGACGAATCACAGGGACCCACTAAATGCCGTCCTAAATAGGTGTGTTTTTAGGCTCTTTTTAAATGTGGTCAGGTCAGGGGATGTTCTGACGCAGGTCGGGAGGGAGTTCCAGGCTTTGGGAGCATATGAACTAAATGCACGGTCTCCAAAGGATTTAAGGTTTGTATGAGGTATTTCTAGACAGTTGGATTCCGAAAAGCGGGTGGTACGATGCTTGGCCTGATGGGGTAGTATATCTGAAAGATAGGCTGGAGCCATAGAATGAAGAGACCTAAAAGTGAGCGACAAAACCTTGAAGTCAATCCGTTGCCTCACTGGTAGCCAGTGCAGGTCGGCGAGAAGTGGAGTAATGTGGCAACTGCGACGCTCACGACAGACAAGCCTAGCTGCAGAGTTTTGCACCAGCTGCAATCGCCTGATCGCACATGCTGGTAGGCCAGTAAGCAGCAAGTTGCAGAAGTCGAGACGGGATGTCACGAATGCATGGACCAACTTGGACGTGGTATCTCTATCTAAGCCAGCCCGAATTTTAGCAATGTTATGAAGCTGAAAATAGGCAGATTTGACTGTGGAGCTGATATGGTCGTCTAACGAGAGGTCGCTATGGAATATGACACCTAGATTTCGAGCGGATTCAACAGGAGATATGCTGGCAGAGCCAAATTTGAGAGTCAGCCTTTCCAATCTCTGGATCACACTGGGTTTGCCCATAACTAGTAAGTTAGTTTTATCATCGTTAAGTTTTAGGAAATTTGCTGCCATCCATGTGCAGATGTCATCAATGCATGCAGCTAGTGAGTTTAGAGAATTTGAGGTGCTCGAAGGCTAGGAGGGATCAAAGCAAAGGTACAACTGAGTGTCATCCGCATAGAAGTGAAAGCCTAGATTGTGCTTGGCAATCACATCAGCAAGAGGGAGAGTATAAACCGTGAAAAGAACCGGACCTAGCACTGAGCCCTGAGGTACTCCATATTTCAGAGGTACTTCAGATGATCTTTGTCCATTCACTTCAATACTCTGGAGTCTCCCACTGAGATAGGACCTGAACCACTGCAGAGCAGTGCCAGTGATGCCCAGGCGAGATGAGAGGCGCTCTAGAAGAACTTTGTGATCGATGGTATCAAAAGCTGCCGAAAGATTAAGCAAAACAAGCAGAGACACTCTACCCATGTCTGAATTCCTAAGTAGGTCGTTGTATACCCGAAGCAATGCTGACTCTGTGGAGTGATTAGCTCTAAAGCCAGAATAGAACTTACTAGCAAGGTGTGAGGTTTTGATATACAAGTTCAGCTGGTCTGCCACGACCCGTTCGTGTGTCTTCGATAGGAATGGTAGAAGGGAAACTGGTAGGTAGTTGCTCAAGTTCTCTTGGTCAAGTGTAGCTTTCTTGAGAAGTGGCCTGACTACAGCTTTTTTGAAAGGTGCTGGGACATGACCTGAGGCTAATGACATATTAATTATGTTAGTTATGCATGGCAGCAGCAGATCAATGCAACGTAGGAGCAGGACAGTGGGAATAGGGTCCAGAGGACTTGTTGTCTTCTTTGATTGAGATATAAACTTCAGGACTAGATCACTAGTGACCTGCTTAAATGCAGACATTGAGGTGCAGCCAGGAACCGAGGAACAGCATTCTAGTGGGGAGGTTGTCATCGCAGGGATGGATTCTCTGATCTTGTCTATCTTCTGCACAAAGAATCGAGAGAAGCGATCGGCTAGATCATCATTAGGATCATCAGGTAAGGAGTAATCTGGGAACGGTTGAGGACATGGTTTATATTCGACATCAGCATTTTTGGATTGTGCATCTGTGATTTAACAATGTTTTTATAAAAAACTAGACAGCTTTTGCTAGGATCGATTGGTACGACCTACAGTAGTCTTCATATGCCTGTCGATGGACAGTTAGTCCGGATCTTTTGTATGCTTTTTCAAGCTTTCGTTTAGTAGACTTGGCTTGTTTAATGTCTGCGGTAAACCATAGGCCGTCTGGGCGGGGGCGCACAGTGCGCTTTGTCAGAGGGG
The DNA here is from genome assembly GCA_009760855.2 of Cristatella mucedo. Taxonomy (NCBI): domain Eukaryota; kingdom Metazoa; phylum Bryozoa; class Phylactolaemata; family Cristatellidae; genus Cristatella; species Cristatella mucedo. The sequence goes on from WPIO01000016.1 coordinate 830,004, forward strand.
CAAACTCGTCTAGCGTGTCAGCTAGTGTCGTGTTGAAGCTATCTACCAATGATGACAGATCGGAGGGAGGATTGAGCAGCAGAGGTGAAGCAGATATTCTCGCACGGACAGCATCGACGTCAAGGGTCTTGAGGTTTCGCGCGATCACAGGTTATTTTAGAGGATGATGTGGGCACACAGTGTAGATTGAATGAGATCTGCATGTGGTCAGATAAGCATGATTTGGTAATAATTGGTGATGACAAAGTGCAGTTATATGAGAAAATCTGGTCGAGTGTGTGACCCTTGATGTGGGTAGGGCCATGCACCTGAGCCACAAGAGACAATGAGTCAGTCAATGCACGAAATTCGGTGCTGAAAGCGGCAGATATATTATCAAAGTGAACGTTGAAATCACCCATTACGAGGAAGGATTGATTTCTTGCACATAGAATCGAAATGAGATCGGAGAAATCTGAGATAAAGGAGGAATTGATATTGCGGAAAGAGGTAGAGAGAGAGAGATAGCGATAGATAGAGAGAGAGAGAGAGAGAGAGAGAGAGAGAGAGAGAGAGAGAGAGAGAGAGAGAGAGAGAGAGAGAGAGAGAGAGAGAGAGAGAGAGAGAGAGAGAGAGAGAGAGAGAGAGAGAGAGAGAGAGAGAGAGAGAGAGAGAGAGAGAGAGATAGATAGATAGATAGATAGATAGATAGATAGATAGATAGATAGATAGATAGATAGATAGATAGATAGATAGATAGATAGATAGATAGATAGATAGATAGATAGATAGATAGATAGATAGATAGATAGATAGATAGATAGATAGATAGATAGATAGATAGATAGATAGATAGATAGATAGATAGATAGATAGATAGATAGATAGATAGATAGATAGATAGATAGATAGATAGATAGATAGATAGATAGATAGATAGATATAGATAGATAGATAGATAGATAGATAGATAGATAGATAGATAGATTGATAGATAGATAGATAGATAGATAGATAGATAGATAGATAGATAGATAGATAGATAGATAGATAGATAGATAGATAGATAGATAGATAGATAGATAGATAGATAGATAGATAGATAGATAGATAGATAGATAGATAGATAGATAGATAGATAGATAGATAGATAGATAGATAGATAGATAGAGAGAGAGAGAGAAAGAGAGAGAGAGCGGTAGAGAGGTAGAGAGGGCTAAAGTAAAGATAAAAGGAGATACAGGAAGTGTGTGCATGTGTGCCCCCCCCGTGTGCATGCATGAGAATATCAATCGCAGCCACGGAATGTTTAAGTTTGCATCGACTGAAGATACCAATGGTTGTGACACGATCTTGCAGTAACTCAAGTGCAAGTGTGCTTGCACTAAATATGACGCACGATCTCGCAACTGCTATTATTCTGTTGTTATTATTGTTGTTGTTATATCTGCTGTTATTCTCATCATGGCGATGGCTGAAAAATAACATTCTCATCATGGCGATGGCTGAAAAAGAATGCTTTCACATTCCTCCAGTCGGCCAAGCTTACCCGAGCTTGTGGCCATAGGTGTAGTGCCGTGTTGACGTCTCATTTGAAGCTGTGGCCTTGGACGTTATGATGCTTGCCAGCAACGGTCTTGCATGTGCATGTGTATGATGTCCTCTGCCGTGCTGCCGTAGGCTGCCCTCCTCTCACCTGGGGCGTCAACTGCCTGTCCAGCTGTCACTGCCCGCCCAACGACACCTGCAGCGTAATCAACGGGGTCTGCGGATCGGAGACCTGTGCAGCAAACTGGTATGGCACTGGGTGCCAGCTCCGTAAGTACTTGAAAATTATGCTCACGTTGCTAACGAAGCGACCAGCAGACAACTCTGGTCATAAAGCTGCTGACTCGATCGGTGTCGCAGGCAAAGACCATGCTTTTAACCCTAAATAAATAAATAAATCCTAGCTGATTAAACAGCCTCTTTTTGTATAGTGACAGACGAGCCTTTATGGCTATCACCACCGCCGCTTGCAGGGCTGGAATCGAACCCATGACCTCGGGACCCAGGTCGTGAAAGCAACCGCCCTACCCAGTGTGCCATCACGGCTACACTGGCTAACCCTACTGGCTGGCACCTTATCTCAATGACGACGTTGTCATCATACTCCACGAATAGCTAGCGGTTTTGAATCCTGCTGCAGGCAATTCATTGTCAGTCGGCTTCAGTCAGCCGGCAAAGTCTGCTGCGGGCCGTTCTCCGTCCCGTCCCACATTGTCTGCTCCATTCTCGCATGCCGACAATGCGCTTCATGCTGGCTTCGTCGGACGTCCATCAGCCCAAATGGTGCGTGTGACTTCCTGACCTCAACTAGGCTGGCCGTGCTGCCAACGTCAGTGAAAGCCCTTCCTTTGTTAATGAGACTGCCAAAGCAGCCATTACCTATTTTATATAATATATAATAAATGAATTATATTTTCTTATTAAATTTCCGTCGGTCGTCTCTGCTGAGGACTAGAGAAAGGCAAAGGTGTGTGGAGCTAGCGGCTGGAGCAGCCGTTGCGCTGAGGCACACACTGCTCGGGCTTTGAGTGCTATCGTGGGCAGCGAGAACGATTGTACAGCGTGCAATAGATCTCATTGCATGCAATAGATGGCTTGCAGTCGGCTGCACTCTGCTGAGATGCCTGTGCGCAGTGACGTCAATCGGTCGCGTGTGCTGCAGGAATGATGGAACTGTACAGCCCTCCTACTGTGGTTTTCTATCGCGCCAATGGCAGCTTGGTGCAATGGCAGAGCTGGTCTAAGTACACTGACTACGGAGACGGTACCGTCGCATCCTACACGTGAGTTCTGTCTCTACAAGAAGGGCATTGACTTAAAGCAGGTCATGCCATTCGCATTTATGTCCTTACATTCTCTCCCACATCTGCTTATCTATCTGCTGAAGCACTTTTACCCAGGCTTCCCTTTGTAGCCGCTCCTTTACCGACTCATTTCCATTTAACCCCGTGCCCTTAAATAACCTCAAGTCAATTGGAGACAGCATCTTCAGTTACCATGTACTCAATCACTGAAACTTGCTACTAACTGACGTCGCGACATCTCTTGACCCACTGATAGCTCGAAGCATTGTCACAGTCCATGTGAATTTTGTCGCATGCATGCTTGTGCAATGCCTTTTAATTGGGCTTATTATTATGACTAATTGTTTGATTTATGCTTGCCTCTTTCCAGCCTATGTAAAATCCGTAGGAAAGCAATTAGGTCTGCTTGGGTAATATGCCAAATTATCATAGCAATTACTATTAGAGCCGACTTTGTTCCTTGGCACATCAACATGCTGGCCGCTCTTTACGACCTAGTTCGTGCATTTTATCTTTTTTACAATTCATGTCGTGACCGTTTACCTGGTCGAGATAACGTTGAAAGCAAAGCCGTTGCGTCGTGAAATTGCTGGCGATTCCATTCATCCAAGCATTTTTTGCCTGGCGCTGTTGCAGCCGTCAGTGCCTGGGCATCTGCTGACTGCTTCTGTAGGTTTCTGAGTGGGGGAGGGAGGATGTCCTCTTCTTGTCAAATCGCTGTGGCAGGGTCATGGCTGACTTGAATTCTGACTGGCAGCCTTAAAGACTAGTAGTTGGCAGCTTAGTTAACCACTTGAATTATTGCGGGTAGCCCAATCGGCTGTTAGCTTGCACTGTTCCCAATCGGCCTGATGGATTTATTTGTTTCATTATTTTTTTAGGTCACTGTTATGCAACCAATTGTCAACTGCGCACTGTACTTTGCTGCTCTTGCTACAGGTTTCTTCAAATGTATTCGTCGAAAGCCTATGCAATCGTTGGAATCTCCAAGAGAGGCTCCTGGCTTGCAAGTAGGTTTTTCTCCTTTTTTTGCTTGCAGACTTCAACAATGTCAAGGTTTGGTTAGTGATGCCTGCTGGCAAACGGTGGGAACGGTCTCGGAGCTCAACACTACCAATCCAGCTACGCTGAGCTTATGGGCACCAGGTGTGCCAAACAACACGTACAGCTACAGGATTATAGTAAACATGTGAGTGTTTCAAACAGCTGCCGATAATTTATTTCAGGTGTGATCTAATATGCGAAAACAAAGGGTGTGCGATTTTGTGATCTGTGTCTAGTAACTTACTCGATTTTTTACTCATATCCAGTTATCAATCCAGAACCTATCCTATTGGGCTTTGATCTGCATTTGATTGCTTGCTTTGCAGTCACATTTTAAACTTAGGGTTAACTGGAAACTTAGTATCTTTCGTTAGGTAGCAAATTAAGAACAAGTCGTTTGGCTATCTCTAGTAGGTACTAAAGAGCGGCCTCGGGCGACTCCGTGTCAGCGTGGTGTGGACCTTTACTTGATTTCTCCGTAATACCTTCGGGTATTCCGCTGCTATCTTCGCTGTGACTATATATCTCCTACTGCCGACTATGGCACATCTTTTTCAGCGGTCCTGAGCTGCTACTTCTATGCTACTCACTACCTCAACTGTTCTCCTGACTCTTGCTATGCTTCCCACTTTCTCTTTGCTGCGTGAGACGAAGTCTGTTGGCTACCGAATGCGTACCGAAAGCTGCTTAGGCTGTGAGTGCACTATACAAAACTTTCCTGCGTAACACCCACATGGTCTTTATGACTTTGTGGAGTTACTGACGGAGATACATTACATTACATTACATAGGTGGGCAGTTGCTACCCTGAATGCTTGATTTGAATGTTGACTAAAATAGAGTCTTACACAGTTAATTGTACCAGCTTTCATCTATATTAAGTTGAAAAGGTTCAGGCCTGCATAGACAAGCCCTATCACACCTAAACTTGTCGATGTATTTGTGTCATACTGTCTAGACATCTGCAACTCACTACTGGCAGACCTTCCTGCTTGTAGATTCAGCCAGCATGAACCAGGTTTTACCAGCGTGAGCTTAACAACTGCCACATTATGCCTTAGCTAGCCGACCGCCATTGGCTCCCTATTAAGAAACACGTCTGGTCGAAGGTTTTGTCACTTACTTGTAGGACCCTTCGTTCTCTTGCTCGAGAATAGCTCTCCGAGCTACTTCGTAATCAGGCTTTGCATCGTGCACCTGGTCTTATGAGTCGAGTAATTCAGCTATCCCTCTAACCCTGAACTCTGAACTCTAAATCTGACCCCTCTAACCAACCTTTGGGTACCCTTCAGCTTCAGCTTGCATGCTCCCAAAGCATACAACCCATTCCCAACTCGCGTCACGACTCCCCTGACTGGACTGCATTTCAAAAGAAGCGAGTACCTAACAATAATAATAAATATAATAGTAACACATTTGTACAGCACTATCAGAGAACTTAACTTGATCTCTTTCTTGGCACTTTAAATATGCTGTACAGGAGGCGTGATCGAATTACTAGTGGTAGCATGCTCAATATAAAAAAACATACCTGTTCCTCATGGCTTTGCTCAATCCTTGTGACTAGTGCCTTTCCTGTTTGACGATACTCTTTGTTGACACTCTGTATGTGTTATGGCTAAGCCATTGACGTGCTTCCTTTTTGTGTGTGTCAAGTGCCAAGAAAGAGATTTGGTGGTTCTCTTACTTGCCTATACAAATGTCATTATTTTTATTATGATTATTAATGACATCAGGTTTGGCTCATCCAGCTGTTTCTTAGAATATGCCACTTGACTCTTTTTGTCCATTGAATCACCGTCATTCTTACAAGGTATCCTGCCCACCCGGATCTTCCGGCTAGTGCCGCGAGGCACGTATTTTTAGACTGAGCATCAAACGACGCCAGGAAGAGGAAGACATCCGACGTCCTTGCTCCTCCATCCTCCGCTCTCGAACCATCTCTACTCCCCGGCTCTACTTCCGGTCGTCTCGCTGCTCCTCTCACAAAAGTGAAATCTTTTAGTGGTCGAACCTTCAGTTCATATGCACCGAAAGTCTAGAACTTGCTTCTGGCTTTTTCCACTACCTGCATTGACTTTGCATCGCTAAAGTCTCAGTCGATGCACTCAGTTTTGCACAAGCAAACCTGCCTGCATTTTGTGTGCACTTTGGCATTCTGGTCTAGTCGGGAGACGTGTGTGCTTTGGCATGCTTGGGTAACGACGATGCTTTGACCTGGTGGTCTTAGTCCAAGGCTAAGGTGCCCTGCTCTTCACGACCTGGGTCATGGGTTTGAGTCCTGCAGTGGTTGATCCTTTATTGATCACTGCAAGAGGTGCTGATGGCCTCGAAGGCATCATATTAATGAGGCTGTTCAATTAGCTCAACATTGGTTACCGTTTGGTCTTGGAGGTGATTGCTTTTCTTGCAGTGAGTTGCAAAGCGTCTGGATAAGGATTTGGTTCTCATAGGGCACTATGCAAACGACCGATTATTATTATTATTATTATTTTTATTTTATGCTCCTTTCAGTCGGCAATACAGGATTGCCTACTGCTCTAAAGTTTCTATAAACTAGCAATATGAACTTAAAAAACTATTTTGAGTGAATCCCTGGGCCACTGGGTTCGTAAGTACAAGTCGGTGACATAATGCTTATGCTGTGACCATTGAGATATTTATAATACAGTACTACTACCGTGTTACTGCTATGATGAGTGCCATATTAATGTATCAGGAGAGATAATTTACGAACTTGCATAGTGTCCTATGACAACAACTGTCATAGTTGACATTATGCACTGGATTGTGTGCTGCATTATGACACAGTGGTGCTCTGGCTTTTAACCAGTGCTGTTTAATTACTTATGTAAATGCTTTTGAGCTGAGAAGAATGTGGACGTTGAACGTGATAAGTCAGTTTTAGCTGCGGCAGTCTGCTGGTCGGCAAGTCATTGCGTCCGAGTCATTGCGCAGAAACCGCGGGCTTACTATAATGCACGGTCTTGGCACTACGTTCATAGAGCGCCCGGTAGTGGCTTTTTCAGCTCTGCCACTGCTGGCCATTGTTTTGATCGATGTCAGCTGGCTAGCTGCGCTTAGTCGCCTTGGGCTGCCACCTGGAAGTGCAAACGCTGTGCTGCTGAAACAAGCTTGTGTTGCAGTCAGAAGGTACTGCACAGGGCTGCTCGCACAAGGCTACCAGCCAGCGCTGGCGTGGCCCTGGTCTCTGACTGATCATAGATAATAGCAGACCGTATGCCAGCATGCTCTTCACTGCAGGCTGTATCTTGGCAACATCCTCAGCGGATCGCTGGGCCGAGCGTCGCTGCCCGTGCTGCTGCCGCCACTGCCGTCCAACTCATTGTCCACAGTCCCAGGTGAATAGGACTGCATCCAGTGTCTGCCTGCAGGCTGACGGGTGCCGCAGGCTCACTCTGGCGGCACGCTGCATCTATCTCTGCGACACACTTTCCGATGCACCCGTTGTCCGGTGCAACAGGAGTCGTGCTTGTAACGGCTGGTAGCCACGCCAGGCAGCAGCATCGCATTGAATGCTGTTATTCTTGTGGCTGCTCCTAATGCCACCGACCTGTGGCTCGGCGATCGGTTTGCTTGAGCATAACAGTCGCCAGCAAGCAGTGGATCCATCATGTGCAGTTTGACTGAAGCATAATTGGCATAAGCTTGAAGTGTGTCGCCTGATGTAGATATCCAGCCAGTGAGTGCAGTGGCAGTGAGCACAAATGCCACCGCTGCCACTGTCGTGTGGCAGCAGCCAAGAAGCTCTGCATCAGCCGGCACCTCAGTCAGTCAGCTGCAGGTCGTCACCTACAACGTGACCATTGCAATGTCGTCATCGCTGGCTGATCCGACCACCTGCCGGGCTACTGCAACTACTGCTGCCAGTGTCTCGGCAAGCAGCAGCAGCCGCAGAAGTTTTTCTGTGGCAGCTCCTCAGACCAGCTTGACGATTGATTCACTAATGCCCTACACTCTGTATACGCTGTCAATCAGGGCGATCTATATGGGGAACTACGCCAGCAATGCAACGATCAGCACTTTCAGTACGACGTCTGCTGGTGAGGAGGAAGCATATTTCTTTCGAGTGTTTGCAACGATCCAGCGATCGAGTGGCTACCCGCTGGCTGCATGCATTGTTATGGGCATGGGGGCGTGGCCGCCGGAGTCGAGCCGATCCTGTGCATGTGAGAGCCTTCTCACAGACCTCGAGATCTGCTACTGTGGCAGGTCATGTTTGACGCGACTATCGGCAATCTCAGGCAGAGAGCTGCCTCCTGGACCACATTCGGCCGACGATTGCGGTCCTGCACAAACCTGGATGGGACTGGATGGGAGGGATGCTAAGCAATGCAAATGCCTGCCCTGCTGTACATCAGGAGTGCTGACCTGATGTAAAGTGTGATCCTCCTAGCCAGGACTTCCGAGAAAGGCTATCTCTGAAGAGAATCATTTGCATTAGATTAGGATGATAACCTTAAACGACAGTCGTGCACTTTATCATGCACCTATTTAGGACAGTATTTAGTGGGTCCCTGAGATTCGTCTTTTATGTACACTGTGCATGCTGCCACTAACCACACTTGCATGCCGACCCTGTGCATATCACCTCTAACCATGTTATTCATGTTGTTTATCAAGCAAGATATTACTCACCATTTGATCGATTTGCCTTTGCAGCAAATGTAAAGTGCCCAGAAAGAGAATGAGTTCTCCGAGGGTGCTTTATCAAGTGCATTATTATTATTTATTATTATTATGTCCTCGTAACTCGACAGTTCAAGCTGGAATATCCGCATCAAAGCAGCAACTCTGGACCCGGACGAGGCCATTCAATGGCTTCTGCTGGAGGTTCAAACCTATATCATTGCTCTGTGGATTGAGCTCTTGCGTGCTGCCCAGCCGTCCACCGGGTTTTAGCACGTCAGCCCCGTTCCTTCCTCTGTGCACGTGCACTTCATTTTTTCTAGGTTGCCACGGGCAACGTGCTGTTCCTTTCGAAGGTTTTTGAGCTCAGCCAACTGGTTGCACATTTTCTTCAACAAAATCTCCTTGGCTGTGTCGGTGCATGGGTGTTTAACCCGATCGACTTTTTTATAATACGGATGATTTAGTGGTGACACGGTTAGTTGTAAAATGCCGACTTTGATTTCTTGTAATATTTTACAGTGCCCTCGGCAATGCTGAGCAACGTCAGCATTTCAAATATAACATCCAGAGCAGCGACCGTCGGCTGGCTGGCAGTGGCTTGCAGTGACGTCACTGGACCGTTCGTCAGGTATGCTGGATGACACATGTATTCGTTTTTTAATCTAGAATTCATTCCTACAGCTCATTATCATAGGGCCATCTTAGGTGTGCCGACAGCTCATCATTATATGTTAGCTGCAGCGTAGCTTGCCTTTTTGTGCTGCAATCTACCATCTGCACTCCTTCATATGCATATGAAGTGCAGGGTATGTTATTTCGTCAAAAAGGTAGCCGCACGGTAGCGCAAACGTACGTTGCTGGGGACCACAGGCCACTGGTTAGTGCTTGCTGCGCCCGAAATAAAATTTATTTGTCTGCTCTTAGGCCCACCGTAGGCATATGGTCAGTTGTTGCTCTTTATCTGTCTATGCATATTCCGCATGCACTGAAGAGCTAAGCTAACTGGGAGCTATGCAGCGCTGGCAGGCTGTTTTAAGGCACCGTGGCCACCGGGTGAAACATTATGGGAAATTTTCTTCAGTTGCGTCTGTACTGCAACCCGTGCTTGTGTACACTTTTTTTTGTATCGCCTCCTTGGTCCTGCTCAAGCTCATCTCGAATAGCGCACCCAGAGCTGGTGGAACACGTGTAACTGTTGATTGTGGTGGAACACGTGTAACTGTTGCCAATCACAGTACCGATGCATGCTATCACCGACATGCGACATGACATGTGCAATCTGCGACTACTCAGCACCTTTGACAAGGACTTTGGTGCTTCATTCAAGCATGATTGTCATTGTACCTAGTTGGACTAGCCAGAACTCGGATAGGCATCGAGCAAGTAGTCTGTGTCTGGTCGTGCTGTCTAAGGTAAAGGTCTAGTGCATCTCACCTTGATTGGCCCGTTGCACCATGGCTGCCCACTGACTCTGTTGGCGATTCAGTGGGAACGCCTGCAAGTGCAAAACCTCGGTTCTTCACCACCCCCCTCTGCTCGTTCGCTGCTGTCGTTGGATGACGATGACAAGCGCTGAGAAGCTCCACATTTTTTGAGCAAGGGCATTGTGGGCTGGGATCTCCGGTCGGGTGTTATACACGTGGCAATATGGAGCAGTAACACTAGGTAAAGGATTTCAATTTTAACAAAGTGTGTTTTTCTCATGCCTCATGCCTAAAATAAACAGAAATTAGCTCTTGTACCACAAACACTTTGCATCTGTAGTAAGGCAGTCATGTTATGAAACTCTTCAGTTTTATTGTTACCGGTGGTTCGGACGGCACGCTCACATACATAGCACACGTTATGTCACAACCAATATTAGTGAGGTTAAATGGACATAAGACTATAGAGTAGCATGCGTCGAACATTGCAGGTGCCTTTAAGGAAAATTTTAGTTTATATTACTGCAGAGTAAGAGAATAGTGAATAGGGAATAGCCAGATTTAATTGACATTGCACCGAGAGGCTGCTTGAAGCAGCTAGAAGATGCATTTTGCTACATGCTCGGACAATTTATCAAGCCAAGAGAAAAAGTACTTACTGGAAGCATCTGCTATCATGTACAAGGCCTTCAGTATAGTTTTGGGCATGCCTATCAGGGATCAAGGCACGCGAATCTCATTTCGCATGCAAACACTCAAAGATGACTAATCTATAATACTATCTAAGATAACTCTCGAAGTTCAGGTGAACAACTGCTGCTTGCAAGATGGAACTTCTCGATTCCTAGATTTCTTGCACAATCTTAGGTAAATTGTGAATTATCATAATTAAATGGAAATAATTCTTAGTTTTACAGGCTTGCACAAGGGACTTGCACAACGACACGATGCAGATTGCCATGGTGTTTGCTATCCCAAGAATTGTGCAGTAGCCGACTGACCACTATGCAGCTGCTACTTCTGCACGATGGACTCTTCTGCTCGTCGAACTAGCTAGAGTGTGCCTTCCATTATGTATACTCACATCATTCCTTCGTACCAGACAGTCCTGAGCCCCCAGGCCACGCCTCTCCAGAGAGGGATCAGCCATCTTCAAGAGAGTCTGAGCAAGCAAGTCCGAAAGCAAGGAATGTATGTTTGTATATAAAAAAAATATATATATATTTATATATATATATATATATGCATTATATATATATAATTTATATAATAGATAATATAAATAAATAAATATATATATATATACAATAATATATATATATATATATTTTTGTATATATATATACAATATATATATATATATATATATATATACAATATATGTATATATATATATATATATATATATAATTCATTTGTACAGTGACCTCATAGAATTTAATCTCTATTCAGGCAATTCATGTAAACCCCAGGGGTGGAACAGACGATCTCGGTGGTCAAAAGGGAGCACCTTATTCTCAGATCTAGGTTCCAATCACAGATGGTGCTGAGGAGAGGAGGCCCTACTTCTCCAACCGGAGAGACCTCAACGATCAGAGAACCTGGTCTTACTGTTGCTGAGCTTCTGGCATTTGGCTCAAGGAAAGGAACTTGTTGGAGTAAAGTCACAGATAAGAGCAAGTGTCACCAACATTTTTCTAACTTGTGTCGGTCTGATAAGTTTTCCCTGATTTGTTGTGTAGTCAGAACACCAAGGTGCTCAATTCAAAAAGGGATCGCCCACAGTGGACCGAACTCTATTGTGAAGAACATGATCAAGTAGAATCTGCTGGCAGACCCTTACAAGATGTGGATGCCACTACTGCACATTAAGTTAGGCCTCATCAAGCAACTTACAACCGTTCCATCCGATTGGTCAGCAGTTTTCAAGTACCTCCATGATGTGTTTCCTTAGCTGTCGGAAGCAATTGATTGAAGCTGGCCCCTTTGGCGGAAATGAATATTTTTTTTTAGAGCAGAATGAAATCACCAAAGACCTTAACCGGAAGTGGCTTGGAACAGTGCCATTGCAGTAGCTCTTTGGTTGATTTAGAGCCTGAAAATTCTCAGCAGCTGGTTTAGGCTATGATATTGAAAAATGCCAAAATGTGATGCAAAATTTTCTTAAAAGTCCATATCCATGATGCTCAATTTGAAAAATTCAATGAGAACGTCGGAGCTTACTCACAGAAGCAAGGCAAGTGCTTTCACCAGGGTAAACTGTACTTTGAATGTTGTTAAGGAGGACATGACGACGAAGGCATGATGGGGACTATGTATAGAGGCTTCGTTGAGACAGGGATATGCAGTGTGGTCGAAAATCTAGAACATCTACTCATTTGTAAACTCTTTTGGATGTCGTTTTGTAAATACTTGGAAATTTTGACTTTCTTTTCTTTTCTTTTTGCCAAGTTTGAACTGCAGCCCGAATTAGTCGGTTTTCTCATCAGAAATGGGATCATTTAAAGTGAAATTTCTACGTGGTCACAAAAGCAAAGGGTTTAAGAAATAATGGCAATTTCCTCTACTTCTGAGGCATTCATTGGCAGTTGGGAAATAACAGTTATTAACAGGGCACACAAGTTGCATTATATAGTGTAATCCACCAAAGGCAGACTTGTTATCATACACAAGCCGGCATCACCACATGATCTGGCTGCCTGCTTGATGGAATCAATGATTGTACAATGCCGCTTACACTTTACTGGGCTGCTGCTGCAGGCTGGACATAAATTTCACCACCGGAGATGGTCCCAGCAGTGGTGGCATCGTCCACATCAACGATCCGAGCATCACATCGACTTGGCTAAAAGGCTTGCTGCCATTGACTTCCTACAGAGTGACAGCTAGGCTTGTCAATGCAGTCGGTGCCGGTCCGTTGAGCTCGGCGCAGCAGTTCAGGACTACTAACGAAGGTGAGTCCTTGCTGCCAGCGAGCTGCAGGCGATCGGGTCTAGCTCGCCGGCTCCAAGCAAGCAATATTTGCCGCTCCTGCCACCGATTGTGACCAAGTGCCAAATTTGTTTTCACTGCTGCTGCACGTGTGACACTTGCAGATGGAAACTGTATTTAATTACGTTACTGGAAGCATAGCCAGGTACAATCAGGCTGTTTGTCTCGAGGTCTAGCTACTAGTGGCCCAGGGTCTCAGTCTGCCTGCACTAGATGCTGCCTGGTTGTTGGGTGTGAATCGCTACCGTATAACTAGCCATCGTTGGAGAAGAGTCTAGGATCAAGCCGAATTCCACAGGAGAAGAAGAGTTTCGATCAAAGCCGATGGCAGGCCGAAAAGAGAGCAGGTCGAGTTTCCTTTTTTAGCCACGATCACAAATTAAACTGGGGTTGGTCGTGGATGACCTGACACTGGGGTTGGGGCTGACTTCACAGATGGGCAAGCAATGAAGTGGAGCACCCTGTGCAGCTCCTGACATCGAACATGGGCAGGCGATTAAGTTATTAGCCTGAAGCTGCATGTGATTAAGCTTGGACAGCACCATACCCTAACAAAAATGGTTTCTCAAGGTGCACAGTTAGACAAAACTCTGCAGCAACATTTTTGTTGCAGTACCATCGGCGGTATCCAGTCTCACGGTAGACAACGTCACCCAGGCTTCAGCCATCGCTCGTTGGACTTCCTCAGCTACCAACTTCAGTGTCACACTGACCAATGAGGGGCCATCAGCATGTGGAGGCAGCAGTAATGAAACTCTCGTGTGGGTATGTAATGACTGCCAGTGTGCAGCATGCTGAGCCGATGCTGGTGCTGAACCGAAGCTGTTGCTGCCACTGGCAACCTATGCTGCCACTGCTGAACCGATGCTGCTGCTGCCACTTTTGCTACTGCTACCAATAGCACTACCGATGCAGCCGGCAGTGTTGCTGCAGCTGCCGATGCAGCTGCTGCCAAAGCGATACTTTCTACTTCGCTTGTAGTATTTATTCTCATAGTCTCGATGCATCACAACTGCCTTGCTATCAGTATTTATTACCGAGGATCGATTGCCTTTGCTGCAGATCAATTGGACACAAAGTACATCCTACTATATGCAGGGGCTGTTGCCTTGGGTTCGATACAATGTTCAGGTGATAGCCTGGAACGAGATTGGAGGCAGTGGCAGCACGATATCAGAATTTGTCAGCAGAAGCTCTGGTGAGCAGCTTGTGCCGTGACTTCGACCTCTGTATTGTCTTCAGCCATTGTCTGTGCTAGCCGACTTTTACGAACTGAGCCAGTCCATTGCACTTAGTATTGCCTCACTTTTCAAGTGCTATTTCCCCAATGCTGCCATCAATAAAGTATATACAATTTATTTGTATAGCATCACAAGAGAGCTTAATCAGTGTTCAGGCACTTCACATATACCCCGGGGTGTGAGCACACGGCCTCGACCAGACCTTGGTCCCCGGGACGAGCACCTTAACCGCTGGGCAAAGAATTGAGGCTTGGCCAACTGTCCAATTTGCAAGTCACAAATGGCAGTGCCACTGCACTTTCTTCCTTTGGCAAGAATTGAGTAGTGCCGTGCTACCACTTTTGTTAGGAGTGCCACTGCGATCGGTCCGAATAATAAAAGACCAGTCCAAGCAAGACCCAAACAAGCCACCGAGAGGGGCAGGGCTGGGGCCTAGACAGTGCAGTGCTAAAAGGAGCTGAGCACCGACTCTGATAAAGAGGAAAGAGGTGACAGAAGTCGCCAGGGTGAAGTGCTAGTGCTGCTGCTGCTGCTATTCAATTAAGACCCTGTAAGACCTTTAAGACTTCGATTAAAACAAAGTAACATGCTTCCTTTCAAGAATCTATGTTAGGTCTACAAAGAGATTAAGTTATCTAACGATGCTAAACAAGTGCCTTATTATTATTATTATTATTGTTACTTCTACTTTGCGGTGGCGATATTCTGTGATTGCTTCTGCACAAAGATAAGTAAATGATTCCATCGACCCACTTATTTAGTTGCTTTTGCACTGGTATAGCCGGCATGAGCCGACAGGCTGTTTTAACTTTTCTCTATAAATTGATCCCACCGTTGCTAGCTAGGGTCCGTAATTATTGCAGCTTAAGTTAGGTGATGATATTGTCTTTCCACGGTCATTATTTTTTTCACTGCAGTTAAAATTCAAGCACACGCTTTGTTGCAGTCCCAAACGGCAGTGTGACCGGTTTAAGGCTGAGCTACATTCCAAACGGCAACCGACTGTCAGTCACGTGGGCACCAATTCCTTGCAATGCCATGAATGGAATTTTCCAGCGGTATGACGTACTGGTAGTGGTGAACAGCTCCCAGGCGTCTACCACCTCATCCAGCCCGGGGACTTGGCTCGAGGTGAGCAGCACGGCCTTAGCACAACGAGTGGTCTATTTCGCCTGACCCTTTCAACCTTTCAGCAAATGCGGTCTACCAGTGCTTCTGCAGCCACAGCAGCTAGTCGGTGCTTGCCATCATTCTGGTTTTGGCAGGTTGTGACCGTCTGCTGGCATGGTTTTCTCACAGGTGCCTGACGTCTTGTCAACTGCCAACTACAGCATCCAAGTAAGGGTCGTCAACGACGTCGGCGCGGGCAATTACAGCAGTGCAGTCACAATGGTCTCGCCTTATAAAATCCGTAAGTTGTGGCCTGCTGCCTTGACTCTAGCTCGCTGTAGTCAAAGTGACGCAAGCCACGGATCGTGCTGTGGTTCGTCACACTAGTGACGGTCGTTCATCATGCATTACTTTTTCTGTCTCTCTCTCCTTCCAACTCAGGTCCATCTCCGGTCACGAGCCTCAATGTGAATGCATCGTCCAGGGAGGTCAATGCCTCCTGGGAGTTGCCTCCTGGTGGTAACCAAGGTAAGCAACCAGCAGCAGCAGCACCAGCATCAGCATCAGCAGCAGCAGCAGCAGCAGCATCAGCAGCAGCAGCAGCAGCAGCATCAGCAGCAGCAGCACCAGCATCAGTCGCAGCAATGTGCACATGTACGATACTAGCTAGAACACCTCACCTTGGTTTAAGGTTGACCGTTTTGCTTTCATTACACTTGCTTTATATTTACGGTCCTGTGTTAGTGCTATGGCCGTGTGTGCTGTGGTATCAATCACACGGCTCCCTACACAGCTGAGTAGCTGTTGTGGCTGGCTGGCAGGCCGGCAGGCAGGCTTAGCAGCTGGCCGGTTCAGGTACCTGAAGAGACACTTATTGGGGGCCCTGCCCTCTCTGACGTTCAGTCCTCTTGGGCTTTGAATTGGGAAGAGTAGGGCTTGCAGTGCTGTTGTATGCACACACACACACACAGACACACACACACACACACACACACACATACACACACACACACACATACACACACACACAGACATGCACACACACACACACACACAGACACACACACACACACACACACACACACACACACACACACACACACACACACACACACACACACACACACACACACACACACTGCTAAGGTTCGAACGAGATTGAGTTCTCTGAGGGTGCTTTATCAAGTGCATTGTTATTATTATTGTTATTATTAAGGTTAAGAGAGGTGACAGTTGCTCATGGGTATTGCGACCGGATTCTGCGGTGGCATTAAATGATTGCATTCTGCAAGTGGGGTGAACACACTGGTAGGTAGAAGGTGGCAGAATGAATAGTGCTCACAATGGTAGATCCAAGCTCATATTAAAGCAATGCCGTCGCCAATGCTTGGACTGCTAAAAGCTGTGCAGTTCATTCCAAACGCCGGTGCCGGACAGCATGTTATACAGCACCACAGAATGTGAGCCAGCGCTAGACAACTCAGCTAGGAAGCGTGGCAGCTTGTGAGCTGCAACCTCGGGATTTTCTGTCTTGATGCTGAACATTTATTGCAGTAGGGCAGGCAGCTATTAGCATTATACAACCACTCCTCTGTCTAGAAGTGCAAGGACTCATGGTTGTACAGGAACCGAGGTCTGTGGCCAGTATGAACTATTCGCCCTGTCACCTGTAGTTGCCAGGCAACCCGTGAGGGCAAACTAACTCCTGACATGGATGCTGCATGAACAAGCCGAGTTGATGAGGTGTGGAAGAGGACCCCAGTGATCCTTTGTAGCAAATGTAAAGAGCGCCTAGAAAGAGGTCGAGTTCTCTGAACGCACTATATAAAATGTATTGCTATTATTGTTATAATTAGTATTAGTATTATTATATGCTTGACAAACAGCAATGATTTCTGACTCGGACCTGCAGGGCCTGCCTAATTTCACATCTAGATTAACGCATGCTCGCTCATGCACTCCTTAGACAGTAGATTAGCTATCTTCTCTAACTTTGACTATTTGCTATGATGTTCCACTCGACGGCTCATGGACTGCAGGACTCATTGCACATCATCTTGCACAATGGTACTGTGTTTTGTCCTCATGCTGACTCGTTTTATTGCTGAGCTTGATAAAGGCTCATTGCTGAGCGTGATGAAGGCTGCGCATGCCTGCACATGTCAAAAGTTCTCCTGCATTCACTTTATTCTCGCGGGGTTCACGGGATCATTAACAGAAGTAATTTCGCACAGGGTAATAATAATAATAATAATTCACTTGATAAAGCACTCTCAGAGAACTCGATCTCTTTCTAGGTGCTTTACATTTGCTGTAAAGGGAACCGCGATTGAATCGTGAGTAATATCATGCTTGATAAAAACATAAACAATGTGGTTAGGGGTGACATGCACCGGGTAAGCATGCAAGTGTGGCTAGTGGCAGCATGCACAGTGTCAGCACGAATAAGCACATCAAGGACGAATCACAGGGACCCACTAAATGCTGTCCTAAATAGGAGTTTTTAAGTTCTGAATAAATGTGGTCAAGTCAGGTGATGTTGTGACGCAAGTCGGAAGTGAGTTCCAGGCTTTGGGAGCACACGAACTAAATGCACGGTCTCCAAAGGATTTGTGGTTTGTTCGAGGTATTGGTAGACTGTTGGATTCCGAAAAGCAGGTGGTACGATGCTTGGCCTGGAGAGGGGGGTAGATCTGAGAGATAGGCTAAAGCAAAAAAATGAAGTGACCTAAAAGTGAGCGACAAAACTTAAAAGTCGATTCGTTGCTTGACTGGTAGCCAGTGCAGGTCGGCGAGAAGTGGTGTAATGTGGCAACTGTGGCATTCACGACAGACGAGCCTAGCTGCAGTTTTGCACCGTCTGCAATCGCTTGATTGCACATGCCGGTAGGCCAGTAAGCACAGAGTTACAGAAGCTAAGTCGGGATGTCACAAAGGCATGGACCAACTTAGAAGTGGTATCCTTATCTAAACAAGCCGAATTTTAGCAAGTTTGTTTAGCTGAAAGTAGGCAGATTTGACTGTGGAGCTGATGTGGTTATCTAACAAGATGTCACGTCGGAACATGACACCTAGATTTCGAGCTGATTCAACAGGAGATGTGCTGGCAGAGCCAATTTTGAGCATCAGCCTTTCCAATTTGTGAATCATACTGTGTTTGCCCATAACTAGTAAGTTAGTCTTATCATCGTTTAGTTTTAGAAAATTTGCTGCCATCCATGTGTGGATGTCATCGATACTTGCAGCAATAAAGTTGATAGAATTTGAGGTGCTCGAAGGCTGGGAGGGATCAAAGCAAAGGTACAACTGAGTGTCATCCGCATAGAAGTGAAAGCCTAGATCGTACTTGGCAATCACATCAGCAAGAGGGAGAGTACGTAAAAGGGGATGCCGAACTGTGTGGCTGATGTGACCAAGGGCCTGTTTTGGCTAGTGCGCGATGATTTCTGCTCGATGCCCTACTGGCTCTGAAAGCAGTGAGGTGCCTTCTGTGCATAGGACCTCTGTGTCGAGCCTCACATGTCTAATAATACTAATATTAATATTGCACTTGATAAAGCGCCCCCAGAGAACTTAATCTCTTTCTAGGCGCTTTACATTTTCTGCAAAGGGAAATGCAATTGAATGGTGAGTAATATCATGCTTGAAAAACAAACAAAATGAATAATATGGTTATGGGTGACATGCACAGGGTCAGCATGCAAATGTGGTTAGTGGCAGCATGCACAGTGTCAGCACGCATAAGCACATGAAGGACAAATCACAGGGACCCACAAAATGCTGTCCTAAATAGGTTGTTATCTCTGTCTCTCTCTTTCTTTCTCTCTGAATGGCTGAGGCTGACTGTTCCTTGCCAGGAGCCAGCTACTCGGTCACGTGCGAGCTGCTGGTTGCCGGCGCCTGCGACCCACTGCCTCAGCCGAGGCTCCTGCAGACCGCCTACCCGGCAAGCGGCGGCTCGTCACTGATGCTGACTGGTCTGCAGCCCTGGTCAAGCTACCGGCTCAATGTCAGTGCGCGCAACGACGCTGGCTCCTCGATTGCTTCCAACAACTTCACCACCCTGGCCAGCTCTGCCGCAGCTGCCGTCAGCAACGTCCTGGTGACAAACGTCACGTCATCATCGGCGCTGGTCACATGGCAGCCGCTGGCGTGCGACACCTGGACGGCGCCCAGTCTCTCGTATCGCTACACCATCAAGGACTCGGCATCCGGTGAGAACCTGGCGGCCCACACTTCGTGTCTTTGATCGCTCATAGACGCTCTGCCTGCCACCGAGCCCGGCTGCAACGGTATGGCAGGCAGAGAGCGCCTACCTGGCTAGCGGCAGGCGGCCTCCGAGCTGCAGCAAGAGGGGCAGGTCATGCTCAGCCTCCCCTCGATTCATAAATTCATCTGCTCGTCGATCGCTTCGATGGTAGATCGATCGATCAATCGATCGATCGGCTGGGCCTGAGCTCAGCGCTCGGCTGCAGCTTTCGACCAAAGTTAGAGCAGCTGAGCCCGAGCTCCTGACTAAGAGCCGGCTGCCGAGCGAGCTCCTACTAAATCTTGCAGTGTTTTTGGCTTGCATTCCTGCTGTCCAGTGCGTGCCAGCCAGGCCGATGCACCGATGTGTGGCTGTAGAGGCTTGTCGTGGCTCCTGCAGCTTATCGCTGCTGATGCCGCCGGATGCGGCTGATGCTGCTCGCCCTGACTGCTGCTATCTCGCCGCGGCACCAGCTGCCGGCTGGATTGGCGCCTATCCTATGCTCTCTCGCCATTCGTTCTCAGGCTCTACGGTTGCAAGCAACGTCACTGCCTACACGACCGTAATACTTGCCACATTGCAGCCTTACCGAACGTACGGTTTATCTGTGCAAGTCACCACCGGCGCTGACCTGGGTCCCTCGTCTGCCAAGGTCGATTTCACCACCCAGCTCGCGCAGCCTGCGATGGTCGAGCGTGTCGACTTCATTGTAAGTATGTCGCCGAAGGTGCTCTTAGCCGGCTCCTTCCTTCTGGCTGAAGTCTGCAGCTGGCGACCCGGAGTCCAGTACATCTCTAGATGCCTGGCTTTGTTGGATGCGCACGGCCAGCTTCAGCTCTGGCCAGCTCCAGCTGTGGCTAGCTTCAGCTCGGGCCGCTGTGTGATTGCAGCTCACATCGTCGAGTAGCGTGCTGGCACTGTGGCCTGCTCCGTTGGGCGATTCGCTCGCGGACGGCTATTATCTGGTGTACCAGAGGCTGAGCACCGGTGGCTGCTCATCACCGCCTGACCCACCTGTCACCAAGCTCGTCGCAGGTCGGTCAACGACGTCAGTGAGCTTGGACCAGCTGCAGCCCTGGTCGACGTATGCCGTGTGGCTCTCTGCGTTCAATCTAATCGGCGCTTCGCGGAACGTATCTGCCCAAGTCAATTTGACTTACGACGGTGAGTGTCAAGCCTCGTGCTCACAGGCCATGTGTATGCTATGTCCTGAGAAGCTAGCCAAACGGCGGGTCGTAGGTTTGGGATTGCTTGGTGTTTGTCATCGGCAAACTTCTTTGGTCGTTCACTGATTTGTTCACTGTAGCTGACACATGTCAGGAGCAGCAGTCCATTGAGCTGCTCTCCGCTCGTATCATACTCGTTGTCACTATTCAATGAGGCTGCTTTTCAGAAATAGTTCTGTTATGGATGACCTAAGCAGTAGAAATCAGATGAGCATGATACCGATCCAACCACAGATTGATTTTCACTCTCTGACGATTGGCAGTTTTTGTTTACTTGACACAGCGACCAATGATCAGAGGCATCATCATTAATGTAGCTGATTTGATTATACTTCAGTAAATATCTTAGGTCATCCATTCAACTATTGAGGAGGGGACGACAGTAACATTATTTCTCACCATTGCTGTGATATCTTGATATTCCTTCGAGTAGCTCCGGTTAACACTACCACTATGAGGCCATCTTAACCACTCACAAACCAGCCCACCTTCCGCTCATCCTAATAGCAAATTAAGGTAGCATTTCTCTAAATTCTTCACTGGCAAGATAGAATAGATTAGGTACTCCACACTCTCACTGCCGCCCCTGCCGGATTACGACATACATCGCCCTGCGCTTTTTTCGTTTTTACTCCTCATGCCTGTCTCCAGCAAGTCTAAAAATTCTGTTAGTCTATAGACATTGTCCTATCAATTCTTCACGTGAGATGCACAGATCTTTTGCTCCCCCTCGTAACAAATATTTTAAGTATACCCCTGGTCTCTAGTGAAGTCACTGCCGCTGGAAAAGAGCTGTAGTCAGGTCACTCATTAAAATGCCGACTGCAGATCATGAGAGCCTAAGTAACTTTCATCCAGTCTCCCTTCTGCTATTCTTGTCCGACATTTGAACGAGCAGTGGCCCAGAAGCTAGAAGTTCACATCGATTCGTCAGATCTTGCTAGCAAGTTCAAACCGGGATTTAGAGAGCTAACCGCTCCAAGAAAACTGCCTTACTTCGAGTTTAGAATGACTTTCTGAAAATGCCAATCAGGGTGGAAGACCCCCGTCATTAAGATTGATTCATCGAGCATCGCCACTGTGACGTCTGCCCGCAACCTGGCCACGCCATTCCAAAACGATATTGCCTCCGATGTCAAGTCCTACTGTCTATGGCCTACTTTCTGCGGCCTACTGCCAGCCTGGGAATATTGCAAAAATCACGGCCTGCTTAGACCAGAGCACTATAGCCAGACAGCCAAACTATTTCAGACTTTTGTGATATTGCGTTTTGATTACTGCAATTAAATTTTGTCAGGAATCCAGGCCTGTGCCCATAATGACATGCAACTGATGCAAAAGTCAGCTCGTTAATTGATCATCGATCTGAGTAGCTACCATGTCACACTACTTCTATCTAAACTTCACTGGATCCTTATCCAGCATAGGATCGACTTCATAATCCTCACTCTCGCCTTCAGGTCACCTCTCTCTCTCTCTCTCTCTCTCTCTTTCACCAACCTGCCAACCCGACTTCTTGTTCCTCCTGAGACTGATCTCCACGCACTTCTGCCGTCTGGTCGTCAGGCCTCCAGTTAGCGCCGAAAGATTGAAGCTTGCTTCCGGCTTATGCTATTACGTGTATATGTTAAAACACGCTTTTTACATTCAAGTCTTAGCTAAAGACTCATCTGCTCGGCCAAGCTACCCCCTTGAACCTCCTTTTTTCATGTTTGCTTTGGTCTCTCTCTCTCTCTCTCTCTCTCTCTCTAATGTAATGTAATGTAATGTATCTCCGTCAGTAACTCCACAAAGTCATAAAGACCATGTGGGTGTTACGCAGGAGAGTTTTGTATAGCGCACTCACAGCCTAAGCGGCTTTCGGTACACATTCGGTAGCCAACAGACTTTGTCTCACGCAACAAAGAGAAATTGCATGTTACTATAACCAGAGGACCTAATGACGGCCTATCTTAGTGTCTTCTTAATAATATAATAAATGCTAGCTGATTTAAAAACCCATTTTGTATAGCGACAGAAGAGCCTTTACGGCCATCACCACCGCTTGCAGTGGCGATAAAGGATCACCCACCGCAGGATTCGAACCCATGACCTTGGGACCGAGGTCGTCAAAAGCAACGGCCTTACCTAGTGCGACATCTCAGCTCACCATATGCTTTGGTGCACTGGCCTGTCATGACACTCGTGCACATGCACTTGTCTAGGCACGATACCATGCATGCCGATAAGCTTTGTTACATCTCTTGCAGCGAGTTGAAAACGTGCCTGGATTGAGATTCAGCTCTCGTAGGGGGCTCTCTGCAGGAGACTTATTGTTAAATGTTATCACGTAGACTACTACTTGCTTGGCCTTCCCGGAGCTTGTTCAACCATATATCCGGATCTGTGCTCAGTGCTTGTGCATAATGCATGTATCTATACTGGAGCAGCCAAGATAAGGACAATCACGCGACAATGGCAGCATAAATAGCTTGCTCGCTCTCTCGCCGGCTCGCTGGCCTAATGGAAGCATGCGTGCATGCTAGGCGAGTGTGCTGAGGAGGCGAACTGCTACCGGTTGCTGCCTTTATTATTTGTGCTTGATATCGGGCTGTCAATTTTTTCTCACCACTGTCGACGTTCTGTTCATCATCATAACCCTCTCAGAATAGCAAGTGAAGCAAGCAATGGCGCATCGATGTGTCTTGCAGTACCAGCAGGAGCGCCACTCAATCTCACCGGACTAGCTGTGCTGAGTACTCGGCTGGCATACAGCTGGGCCTCACCTGATTGCTTCAACATTCGTGGACCAGCTATTGGATATGAGTACGTGCTAGAGATTGGCTCCCCATCACCTGCAGGTAATTCGGCTGGTGCGATGCTTTCGCATGGTAACCGATGTGTATCTAGTCGCATATAAACCCACAGTCAAGGCTATAGTTCAAAGTAGAGTAGAATTGCGAAAAGTATATCAAGTGTCGCATGACGTTTGAGGTTAATCGGTATTGGTACGTTTTGCGAACCCGTGGGAAGTCTGGTTTCAAAGGTCGTAGCCAGTAGTCGAAAGTAAAGTAGTGATTTGCTAACTCAAAAGCCTCTTTCCGCAGTGACGGAAGAGACCTCGTGCCATTGAGGCTGCTTTTTAAGTATGGGTCATTAAGCATGGCCTACTCATGGACTCGAATCCACGACATGGATCGGTAGCAATATTTAAGCAACTTACTGCTGGGCTAAATCTTGGTGGCAAAAGTTAAGATCAGCTAAATTCACAGCCACATTTAAATGGCAGCATAAGTGTCTTAGCAGCCTTCAGCCTGCAGCTTTCGGTGGGCAATGAAGAAAGGCCTGGTGCAGGACTTGAACGAACGATCTGGGTGTCGAAATGCCAGCACATTACTGCTTGCGCAACAAACCGTGGCCAAAGTAGAGGTAGAGGATTCTGTAGCAGTGGAAAAGCCCTTGCAACTTTCACCTCCTTAAAGCAGGCAACTGAGAATCTCTTGGTCCATGACTCGAATCCATCATCTGGTTTGTGTATGCTGACTGATGCTTAGACCGATTGCTGAAGTCTATTGAACTTGTCAAAGATAACAATCAATCCTGCTTTGTTGAAAACCGAAGCTCAATTGATAGCCCTATTTATACGATCTGCCTGAAATGCTGGAGTTGCTAGCTAGTATAGACTTTCTCTAAAGGTAGAGAATGTAATTTTTGAAGGGCATTCCACTGAACATTTGGGCTGCCTGGATGTGCCCATTTAAAGACTGAACAATTTTTTGTCAAGCAGAACCCTGCTGGTTCAGACCGTTGGCAACAGAAGCTTTAGCTCTGCAGGTCCTAGACTGTGGAACTCGCTTCCACAATTCTTACTCAACGACAACTACTCTCCTACTGCCGACTATGGCTCATCCTTTTCAGCAGTTCTGAGTTGCTACTTCCATGCTACTCACTTCCTCAACTGCTCTCCTGACTCTGCTATGCTTCCTACTTTATCTTTGTTGCGTGAGACGAAGTCTGTTGGCTACCGCATGCGTACCGAAAGCCGCTTAGGCTGTGAGTGTGCTATACAAAACTCTCCTGCGTAACACCCACACTGTCTTTATGACTTTGTGGAGTTACAGACGGAGATACATTACATTACATTACATTTATGCCAAGAAATGTTGGTAGGAGCTGTGTACCAACTACTGGCACATTTAAGGCGTATCATTATGAGGTTGTTATACAATATTGACTCACCCTCTTAAAGTAGTGACATCCTTGCATGCAATTCATCGTTTCTTGTAGAATGAAGAACGGAAACTAAATCCAGTGTTGTTTCAGTTATATTTAATAAATGGTGTGTTGTTCTAGTGTATTTGAGCTGAATGAGCTGCTATTCGTTGCCAGTTCAACCGCAGACGGCCTTCGAGAGTTGCTCAGTATTTTAAAAACTTTAGGGGCATGCACTCAGGCGTTCATTTAACATTCGCTTAGCTGTAAAGAATGGAACTACGAATTCTTTGAACATCAGCATCGATGGTCTCTCAGCCTACACGGAGTACATGTTTTCGGTGCGAATGAGGAATGCAGCTGGAAGTGGGCCCTTCGCCAGCATCTCAGCATTGCGAACTCTACCTGCTGGTGAGTAGACAAGCTTCTACTTATCAGCTTCTGTGTGGCAACGCTCAAGACAAAGTGATGTTGCGTGGCACACAGGCTACCACGGCAACAAAATTAGGCTGCCACTGCTAAGTAAACCTTTCTGGAATCGAATTAAGCTGATTTAGTGGACAACCAAGTAATTGGGATTATCTAATAGCAATTGTAGCAAGTCAAGACCAGTCATGTGACCACGAAGCAATTGAAACGTTGCATCAGCCCAAAAGCTGATTCAAAGTTAAAGATTAGCTGAGTCAACAGCTTCACTTATGTAGTGGCATAACAGCCTTACCGACTGTCACCACTGAGAGCCATGGGCAAAAAAGGACCGCCTACTGCAAGTTTCGAGCCTACGACCTTGGTTGTGAAGAGGTTGGTGGGCCGTGATGGCCCACTAGGCAAGGCGGTTGCTCTTTCCAACCGAGGTCGTGGGTTCGAATCCTGCAGTGGGCGATCCTGAGTTGCCACTGCCAGTGGTGGGAAAGCCTTTAAGGCTTTTCTACTGCTATATAAAAGAGCCGGGCTATTGAAGCAGCCAGTATTTTTCTCACCCGTGGGCAAAGACCCTGGTCGAGTCCGCACGTGTCGCTGATGGAATTAGGATGTGAAGTGGCAGCTGCGTAGCAGCCATTGCTTTGGTGTTGCTGCCACTCAGCAGTCGCGTGCATGGCAGCTGGTCTATTGAGACCTGACTGATTGGAAAGTCCATCATAAGAGCAGGCTCGTTTGTTCTCTTGGTGTTGCAAAAACAACCTTTTCCTTCCAGGCATCGTTGCTGCGATGGCATCTGGCTTTAGTTTGCAGCTCTGGCTGCCGAGAGCTCTGCGGCAGGCAAGCAGCTCAGCAGAACTGTGTCTGCCGCCACGCTGTTTAGACGCTTTCTTGCTATTTTGGGCAGATCCCGCCCCTCCTTCAGACA
Organism: Cristatella mucedo; assembly: GCA_009760855.2. Lineage (NCBI taxonomy): Eukaryota > Metazoa > Bryozoa > Phylactolaemata > Cristatellidae > Cristatella > Cristatella mucedo. Next base: position 856,312 of record WPIO01000016.1, read on the forward strand.
TCCGTCAGTTAACTGATACTGCTTCTGCTGGGTCGTTTGATGCTGCCACTGAGCTGCTGGTCGGCTTCAACAACCCAGATGTGGTTAACGTGGTAGCCTATCGTCTGAGCTATCGCCCTCTTGCCGGCATCGACTCACCGACCACCACCCTGGTGGGCGGCGTCAATGGCTCCCGTGTCACGGTTACTCTCACCAATATGTCGCCTTATACGACTTACCAGATACAGGTACGTGTGCTCTGAAAGCATTGTAGAAATGCCCAACACCCCCTGCGAAATAGTCAGGTGCATTGGCACCCCGGCGTATCAACTGGATAGCCTAAAATACCCGAGGCAGGCAAGAGCAACGACTGCCGAACTGCAATTTGTACTCCACCGGAGTAGGGTTGTTCGATGATGTTCGGCAACTATGTGATGAAAATGGGTCTAGTGACATGGCTGCCATATCGGAGGTCACGGAGGTCACCAGGCTTGCCAGGGTAGCGTTAACGGTTGTTTCCTTTGCAGCAACTGTAAAGTGCCTAGAAAGAGATTGAGTTCTCTGAAGGCGATATATAAAATGTATTATTATTATTATTATTATTATTATTATTATTATTAACAGCTAATTTTGACGTTTGGTTTGCTGCTGGCTTTTTGCTAAGGTGGGCCGCTGGTGCGCACGCCGGATTTGGCTGCTGCATTTTTTTTTTTACTCTTGCTCATACATTCCGACAAAGTCTCCACGGTCGTGCAACCTGGATGGTGAGCCGTGATGGCACACTAGGTAAGGCGGTTGCTTTCATGACCTCGGTCCCGAGGTCGTGGGTTCGATTCCTGCTGCGGGCGATCCTTTATCGCCACTGCAAGCAGTGGTGATAGCCGTTAAGGCTCTTCAGTCACTATACAAAAAAGAGGCTGTTTAATCAGCTAGGATTAGGATTATGTGCTGAGGTGCCTCAATTGTACTCCGCAAGCAGGCCGAGAGCATCCACAGTAGCAGCAGTAAGGCCACACAGCAAGCAGCGAGCACCGATTTCCAAAATCAGTGACAGCGAGCTTTGCTGCTTCCTTTTCAGGTTCAACTGGCCACTGCTGCCGGAATGAATTATATATGGAGTCAGAATGTGAGCTCGATGAATCTGACGACCGACTCGGCAAGGCCGAGCTCTCCGGGGCCCGTCGAGCTGTTCGGCTCCACAGAAACGTCGCTCTCAGTCGGCTGGGCCGTGCCTAGTCCTGCGAATGGGCCGCTGCTTGGATACCAAGTAAGCCTTTGAAGCATGCTTCCGGCAACATTATGCATTATGCTACTGCCGAGTGCACCAAGCAGTCGGTCTTGCTTCCAGCCACCTCTCTGTCAAATTGATTAACGACGGTTGTGTTCCCATTCCGAATGCTGCTGTCAAGCATGTTTTGTGGCAGAAGAATGAGCACGAGACACACATAATGCTGAGATAGTGCAACGTGATTGGTTACAACTTATTGTCTCGAGAAGCATTATGGAAGACAGTTAAACATAATCAAGCCAGAATCAAGTGACCGTTATCTCTTTCAGCCTGTTCGGCCTCTGCTAATGCTACCCAGAGAGAGATTCGGCTCTTTTAGGATTCTTTAGCAATGCTTTACTAATGTATCACTACATTAATTGTATCTTGGTTATTTTTATTGTTACTATAAAATTATTCGAATTTTCGGCTTTGCCACCTTGCGGATCCCGAAAGTCCAAATCCAATTCTACAATCTGCCGTAGAAAGTAAGATAAAAGAGAGGAAAGCTACTCCAGGTCCTGCTTGCAGCTTTGCACTTTCTCCCTCTGCGTCTTGGCTGCCGGGGTACTGGATGCTCACACTTCATTACCCCTGGTTGATTATTTAATCATCAATATTCACATTTATATGAATTTATTAATATTATTATTAATAATATTACTGCTATAATATTATTCTTGATTAATTAACACATTACCAAGTATTCATTAGTGCTTGGTTCGAGTCCTGTAGAAGGCGAATTGCCTGCTGAAAGTGATTGACAACTTCAAATTCTTTATTCTGAGCATATTCTTCCGATTCGCAAACGTTGAATCAGTTGAATCAGCCACCAAGCCACCAAGTTGTGGTGGCTGATTCAACCATTCTCGTTTTTGGTGGCTGATTCAACGATTCTCGTTTGTTTGCGTATTTGCAAGCCTTTACGAGCGTCCTTGGAAAAACCAATAAACTACGCACTGCATTGCTAGTAGGTAGATAGCTGTGTGATGTAGCAGCGCGGAGTTTGATTCGGCAGCCAGTCTCACAGCAGACTGGCCTTGTATTGTTCTGTATCTTGAAATGAGGATTACAAGGGAGGCAGTTCAAGTACATTCTCCTTTGTTGAGACTAACAACAGTTATGAGGCCACACAAGAGTGAGTTTAGCTAGCTCGGTACTTTGAATGCTGACCTTTTAAAAACGAGTTTGCCTGACCTCTTTCGGTGGGGGTTAGTACGTGTGACTAGGTGCTCATAATGAACCTGGTGCTGGTGCTCGAGCTTGCTGCTACAGACCGGCAGCACTGGGCAGGAGTGTGTGGCAGGAGCCGATGGCTGAGCCAGCAGTCAGCCATCGTAGCAGCCTCATAGCCTCTCCTTGGCCAATGACTAGCTAGCTGTACTGGCCATCAATGAGGAAACAATACCTGCGATGCCTGCTGTCGTCTCCTCGGTATTGTTGTAAGCAGACTGCCGACTACAGGGATGTTGCAAACAATATGCACATAGAGCCAGTACCAGACAGGGGAGCCTAGAAACTGCCGAGTCACCACTGTTCATGTCCTAACTGCCCAAACTGCATTATTTCCCGCTGCTTTCAATTGTTTTGCCTGTGCCTTCGGCCAGATACTGGTCGGTGGCAGTAGTATTCAACCTATATAGTTCTAAATGTGAGCGAGTCCGCGAGTCATAAAAAACGTCGATGACGTCGCACTTATGGTGTGCCCTTTGCGCTTGTGATAGTACTACTAGGATGGCAAATATATGATGAGTGTCATGTAAAAAAAAAATCAGAGGAGATAGCTTACAAGCTTGCATCGGTATTGATAGCCACAACATCCTCTTTTATATAGTTGAAATTGAACTTTGAACAGGTTATTTAGTACTTAAGTAGTGATGAGCTGGCTATGAATCGTGGTTATAGAATAGCATATGGACACGTCGCTGAGATACTCTCTCAGTGGAATAAATAAAATGAAGAGCCGGAGGAGTAGTCAGATTGCCCAGTATCAGCACGAAAGGTGAGCAAAGCTTATGAGGTACTAGTGGGTTTTCAGCTTTCTTTCGAGATCATCAAGTCAGTGTATGTCACGACTTCAGTTGGGAATAAGTTTCAGACTTTGGGATTGTAGGAAATGAAGGCACTGTCTCTGAAGAAGAATTTGAGATTGGTTAGTGGCATAACTAAGTGACTGTAGATCACCTCATATGAGGATTCCTTAACATGGGCGACCTTCAGTAGCTTCTTGCTAGCATCGTCGCGAGTCGTGGTGGGAGGGGCTGCACATCTAGGTACAGTGACCAGTTCTTTTCAGGGTGAAAACTGTGCTGTTTCGTGGGAGATACTTTGATGATACGCAAGCCTATCATTGGACCGCTGTGTCTGCGATCTGCTTGGCCAACTCTGCTCGGCGTATTCTGAAGTGGCCACAGCATGGGATCATGTCGTGCCAGCCTGGCATGCCTAACCTGGCTATTCTCCATTTTACTTACAGTTGAATTACAAACTATGCAGCCCAGAGCAGCAACTTAACTGCACCTATATCGGTTCGGTAAACACCTCGACTACCAATCAGCAACTGCCGGACCTCTGCCCCGGTGCCTGCTACAGCATAGCTGTAGCTGCTGCTACCGACAAAGGCCTGGGAACGGTTGCTGTGCAACAGTTTTGGACGAGACCCGGACAGCCGGTGAAGCCTGCTGCTCCCAGGCTGATCCTTGTGACTACCACTTCTGCTACCATTAAGATCTACCCAGTGCAGCCCTTATACGGACCCGTGGTCTCATATCAGGTTTCTGTAGGCAAAAGGTATGTTATGCTCATTCGATCAACACACAAGTGTGCAATTTAAGTCTCCTGGGTATCACGTGGTAAGGATTGTGGAATTTTGATGCCCTCTCTCTCTCTCTCTCTCTCTTTTACCCCCTCTTTCTCCCTAATCTGCCCCCTTCTCTCTTTTTGTAAAATAAGTTGCTCGGAGATGTAATTTTGGTTACCCATTACCGATTATGACGTTTTGAGTTCACCCACAAATTGCATGCAATTGCACTTGTGTATTCTTGTGCAAATTGCCTTCAATGGCCCGGCTCAGCTACCGACTCCGTAATTATCATCCGCTATCCAACCGTGATTTTCAAAATAGGCTGTGCAGAGCTAAAGATGTAGAGCCTGGGAGTACCATGGCCCTTGGCTAAGACCAATTGCATTGCTCCATTTTGTGTGTTCTCTGCGAAGGAGTACGGTTTTATCTCCGTTTAGCTTCAATTGAATTTTGCATCATCTCGGATGACATAAAAATATAATGCATTTGTATAGAGCCCCAAGAGAACTTAATCTCAATTCAGGCACTTCACATGTCTCGGCGCTCGAGCCCACGACCTCAGCCAGGCCTTCGTCGGGGCAAGCACCTTAATCAATGAACCAAACTAGCTCGACAAATCTTTAAGGCAGACATTCAGTTTATCAGTGACTTCAAATGATTCAGATGGTTTACGTGGCAAGTTCAGATGAGTAGCCAATGCCGCCAGTCAGTGTCACTTTCCCGAGAGGCTCCGTGTACACAAATAAGCCAAGGGGGGGGGGTGAAGCTGACGACGCTCGAAATGAGAGGTCTTCTGGATTAGACTTGCCTACCATTCCGCATGCGTTGTACACGATCGGATCGGTGATTGCACTTCATGGTGCAGATCGTCTGTTCGACTCTGGCAGCAGGCAATCTTTTATTGCCCACCTGCAAGTGGTAAGGAAAGCTGCTAAGGTCCGAGGTGCTGCTATACAAGTGACCCTAATAGATCAGCCGACTTTTCAGACTCGCACATCATGCACTATAGTGCATGCTGCACATGCTTGCTTGTTTCTGTACCGACTTTTGTTTTGGCTTTTCTGACCTCTCGACGTTTGTCTCGCCCAGCCTACTGCATTATAATTATACTGCATTATAACAGCTGTTTATAATTATACTCTAATTTTAGTATCTGATTAATGCTGCTTTGCAGTGAGAGTGGGTGGTAAGGCCCTGATCATGACGTGGCTATGCTCGATATTAATATCAACTGCATTAACCGTATTGCATTGTCTAACCATTCACCATGTGTATACGACTGTGAGTTTTTTACTGGCTACCTCCACGAAGAATGATTGATATAACCGTTGACTACACTAATTATGCCTTTGACCACACTAATTATGCCTTAGTCAGTGAAATGAAAGTAGGACTGCTTAACCGATTGCTTGAACATTAAGCTTGGTAGTACATATGTAGACATGGTTACTATGGGGATACAATCAATGGCTGTATCGTCTGTAAGTACTCCATGTTCAGTGGAGCTTTGGCTTAGTAAGCTCACTCAATAGCCATCTAAAGTAGCTATCTATATGCATTTTAAATGATAACTCCCAGTGGCTAGCATATTCACCCGACCAAGGTCTGACCGAGGTTGTGGGCTCGAGCCCCGTGGCATATATGAAGCACCTGAATAGAAGTTAAGTTCTCTTAGGGAGCTATACAAACGAATTGTTATTATTATTATGGTTAACTCCACAAAGCCATCAAGACTATATGGATATCTGTGGAGAATTTTCTATTGCTTACTAAAAGTGTAAGTAGCAATCGGTCAGCATTCGGTAGATAAAAATGTCATACAATACTAATAGAGAGAGAGAGAGAGAGAGAGAGAGAGAGAGAGAGAGAGAGAGAGAGAGAGAGAGAGAGAGAGAGAGAGAGAGAGAGAGAGAGAGAGAGAGAGAGAGAGAGCAATAATAATAACCATCATATTCATCAGTCGTTGGAAGAGCACCATAAGGGAACTAAATATCTGTCCAGATCAATTGCAATTTGCTGCATGATAATCAATAATCGAGATTTAATGAGATGAAAGGTATCATGCTTAGACATGTAGGCAAAATCAGAAAAGTATCATGCTCAAGTCAGTGTGCAAGAGCACGTGTGAAGACGCTCAGCACCAGGGATTAGTAGAACCCCTGATTGATAGCATGAACTGAATTGTGCAGAAGGTAAGCAGGCAAAGCCCACGGGAGAAGAGGTAGACAGGCTCACTGGGGCGCTGGCAAAGCTGAGCTGCACAGACCTGTCTAAAGCTGAAGCACGGCTGATTGAGGAGGACAGTTAATGAAGCAGCATAGAAGTAGCAAGCCTAGACAGAAAGTACTGATGTCAGCAGTGCCAGTGATGGCATCTTTGTGCAAGAGTGGAAATGAGCTCCACAGTCCAAGACCCGCCGACTGAAATCTTTTGTCCTCAACAGGTCAAAGGGGGAGAAAAAGAGACCTCAGGTTTTATGGTTTTCTAAGAGGACCCGAGGGCTTGAGAAGGCTGAATCGGTTACCTGGCTTCGGCTAGATATTTAGCATGGTTGAATAACAGTATTTGATTGCCGAATTATTTTTCAATCGATTTGTTTTTCTTTGTTTTCATATTTTAAATCCATTTTTTGTGTTAAGCATATTGATAAAGGTCCGAGGCACATTCCCAACTCTGCGAGTAGGGTACAGATTACAGGGTTGTATTCTGTAATCTGTCAAGCTTGTAGTCTTCCCAGTTCTGACGAGCACGCATGCATCACGTTGTAGCCATTGGCACGCTCTTATGGCTGGGCCGTACTGGAGCAGTGTGGCCTGCAGCTAGCTGCTTATCTGCCTTGTCCTAGACCTTCGAGCCTTCACCCTTTAGCTGTGCCATGTGTGCTTCTTCAATTAGCTAATATGTGGCTTGCTACAGTTGTCTTGCTAGTAGCTGCTTGAATACCCTGCCTGCTCCAGACGCCGATTGGGACAAGGCAGCAAGCATGACTCTTTGAAAACTGCTTTAAATTTGAAAGTTTCATTAAGAAGAGTGCCTCCACAGCTAGCCATTACGTTTGATCCACTTCCACGATAAGGGACTGTCTACCACAATGGCTTGAAAGAAATTAACTCCCCGTGTCTGTTTAGGCTGGCCGTCCTGAAATTCCATTTTGGCTGAGCTACCGAAAAAAGTCATTAGGCCTCTGCAGCTGGTGATGAATTGGGCTGCAAGGCTAGTCAATCAATTCCATCGGTTCAGCAGTATGTCTCATTGGCTGATGAGCTGTGATAGCACCCGGTTGATCAAGTGATGCAGGGTAAAGTTCATGGGCTGACCCCCAAAGCCTTCCATGGTTTGGCTTCTTCATTAGCCAGCTGAGCTGCTTCCCCACAGCTGCAGCCTCCTCTTGTTTCCAGATCCATAAAGGGCGATAAATTAGCTGTTCCATTCATGTGCTTAAAAACCATTGGCTGCAGATGATTTTGCTCTGCAGCTCCTAAACTGAGGTACTTGAAAAAACATATATTCTTTTACTGCAGACCATGGTGCATCCTTGCAGCCGTCTGAGCTGCTTCTTTCGTGCTGCTCACTTTCTAGACTGCCCTCGTGACTTAGCCAGGCATCTGACTTCCTCTTTGTTTCGTGAGATGAAGCCGGTTGGCTGCCGAATGCTTGCCGAAAGCTGCTTAGGTTTCGAGTGAGCTATTGAAAACTCTTGGGTAGCACTCAATTAGTCGTTGTGGCTTTGTGGAGTTGCAGATGGAGGTCAATTACATTACATTACCAGAAACTTTGGGTATCGCCCTTCCCTAGTGAGCCTTACTGGGCCGGCAGTGTGAACAGACCCTTTTGTTTGGATGACGGCTTGGCTGCACAAGCAGCTTATGCAAATAGAATTTTAGCGCTGGCTATAGAAAGTCCTTATTGGAAAAGGAACCGACAAGTATTAGTGCTGTTCTTGTTGTCTGGAGTTGTCAACCCATGATTATGTCTGCCCTATTCATCTCATCTTACAGCTTCATATGATCTACTACAAGCTCAAATGGTTCTGCGATTTTTTCGGCCCAGAGATATCGCTCTCTAGATAAAGGTGTCAGGTTATTCTCTGCTCCTTAGCCACCATTTGATCTGTGTCGTATTGCGATTAGTCTTGTTGCAAAGTTACTGCACCTGCACTAAAGCAGGCTCTTTTGACTGGCTAATAGCACGGTAGCTGGCTGCAGATCGTCAGCAGCTACCAACCACCTTCTATGTGCTGCCCCTAATGTTGCTTGACATAAGCCACTAGGAATGCTACTCGGTTAGGCTACTCAGCCTCGGGCTGGGGAAAGCCTTGACAAGGCAAGGCCACGATGGGCGTGCCCTCACAGAAGGTGCTAGCAGCTTCCGAAGCACTCGGTTAGGCTGTCGCAGGAATCTCTGCTCGTGGTCTCTTAAGCACCAGGGTGGACATTAAGACGGTGGCCGTGGCGCTGCATTTTGTGCCCACACAATTCTGCTTTACTCGATCGTCCCTGCAATCGGATCCTCAGTGCTAACAGAGATATCGTATTGGCCCCAGGGGTATGGCTCTTGCACTTCCCCACCCTGGTCCAGGGTTCGAGTCCTGCTGTGGGCAATCCTGTAATGCCCACTGCAACCAGTGGTGATAGCTGCCAGGATCTTCAGTGACTAGTATTGTTATACTCCCTTTGTCCCAACTTGGGATCAAGTGTCAGTCTACTGAAGTACAAACCCATTGGGTGATGCCAGGCAAGCAGCAGGCTATGCCAAGGATCTATTTTATTTGCCCCTGGCTGCTGTACTAATTTGCATTCATTGTGCACTAATTCGGACCTGTCTAATAGGGCACTGCCAGCCACTGCAACGAGGATCTGAGTAGACGTCTGAAGCGTTCACAGCACAGTGCACATGCTAAATACATAAGTATTGTAATAATTATTATTATATGCATTTAGTTCATATGCTCCCAAAGCATGGAACTTACTCCTGACTTTGTCACGAAATCCCCTGACTTGACCACATTTAAAAAGAAATTAAATACGCACCTATTTATGACAGCATTTAGTAGGTCTCTGTGATTCTTCCTTTATTCGCTTATGCATGCTGACACTATTGCATGCTGCCACTAACCACACTTGCATGCTGACCCTGTACATGTCACCTCTAATCATATTAATCATGTTGTTTATCAAGCATGAAATCACTTACCCCATTCGATCGTTTTTCGTTTGCAGCAAATCTTAAGCCCCTAGAAAAAGATTGAGTGTGAGAAAAGAAAAAGCTGAGGACACCTTATCAAGTGTATTATTATTATTATATAGAGGCAAGGAATATTGACAGCAATTCTTTCTTCTCACATTTGCCTTAGCCCTGACAAGAGAAGTAGGAGAGCAGCCGCTTCGTCGAATGCTACGCAGGCTGCAGGAGGCGTTGATGGCAGCCAGATGTCGATCTATGCTGAGATCCCGACTGCGGATGTGCCATCCGATGGCTATCTGATCGTGATTGGTGACAACCGGACCACAGCTGGCAGCCGCTATGTCAGTTCACCTTTAGCACCCGGCACCAGGTTTGGGATTGTTTTCACTTTTGGCAGTGCTTCTGACTGTAGCATGCGACTTGTGCTGCTGATCGTAGCATTCAGCCCCCACGACCTCTGCTCTATGCGATGGTATTGTCCGGTTGTGTAGCTGTGTGTTCTGAAACTAAAGACAACGGAGACATGCTTTCGTATAGCACCCCAGTTGACCTGCCCTTTTTTCCACTAAATTTTGCTTACCTGAGCATGATTAAGTGTCGCTAAACAAGAGTCCTACTAACCAGTAATCGTGAGTCTTCTGTGTGCTCGTTCATGCTTATCTTACCATGATATTCTATAGCGACCTCTTTTCCGGCTGTTTCTTCTTCGACAACTACTCTCTTGCTGCCGACTGTGGCACATCCTTGCCAGCTGTCCTGAGCTGCTACTTTCTTCCATGCTACTCACTACCTTGACTGCCCTCCTGACCCAGCTATGCTTGTCACTTTCTCTTTTTGACATGAGACGAAGTCTTTTAGCTTTCGTGCTGCCCAGCAGTAGCCCCTTAGGCTTCAAGTGCTTTATAAAGCTCTCCTTCGTAATATCCATTTAGTCCTTGTAGCTTTGTGGACCTACAGACCAAGATACGCTATGATAAAATCATCTGCTTGTGCAGGCTTGCATAAGATGCCTTGCTTTTTATTATCTTTTGGTTAGTGCTTCTCTTTCAGAAAGTTTGAAATCGGCTGAGTATATTTTAAGCTATCCTGAGGTGCTATATAAGACATTATTATTATTACTTATATATTCATCACAGCTGTTGAATTGCTCAGGAGCTTCGCTTGCTCTGGACTGTTGTGGAGTTGCCGCAGAGCTTGCAATGCTGCTCCTTACCTTTCTTATTATTGCACCACTGAGTCTCATTACGAAGTCGTTCAGTGCTGGAAGTACTCTAGCGACCGTACCAACTGCTTGGCTTCCTTGTGTAGAGTGCAGGGTGTAAGTGCATCACCCACATCTATCATTGCATAGTCATAAGCCAATACTAGCTTGAGTCACGGCCTTCCTGTACCTGCTTACTAAAAAAAGTCGTGTGCTTCTTGTTTGACCGGGATGTGACACAGGTCTAGTCTATTTTGCTTACGGCTTTGTGCTGCACTCAGTTGCCTCTGGCATGGTGCTGCTGATTGGATGACCAGTCGGCTAGGCTTCATTCTTATACGATTAATTTGTATATTCTTGATCTCTAACAGATGCTTCTTTCGATCGAGCACTGTTTTCCTGGAATTTGTGACCATGCGTCGGTGGTGCCTCATCTGCTTGGCACTATATATATATATATATATATATACATATATATATATATATATATATATATATATATATATATATATATATATATATATATATATATATATATATATATATATATATATATATATATATATATATATATATATATAGATAGATAGATAGATAATGCCAAGCAGATGACTTCAAGGTTTTGTCGCTCACTTTTAGGTCACTTCATTCTTCGGCTCCAGGCTATCTCTCAGATATACTCCCCCATCAGGCCAAGCATCGTACCACCTGCTTTTCGGAATCCAACAGTCTACAAATACCTCGAACAAACCTCAAATCCTTTGGAGACCGTGCATTTAGTTCGTATGCTCCCAAAGCCTGGAACTCCCTCCCGACCTGCGTCAGAACATTCCCTGACCTGACCACATTTAAAAAGAACTTAAAAACACACCTATTTAGGACAGCATTTAGTGGGTCCCTGTGATTCGTCCTTGATGTGCTTATGCGTGCTGACACTGTGCATGCTGCCACTAACCACATTTGCATGCTGACCCTGTGCATGTCACCCCTAACCATGTTATTCATGTTGTTTGTTTATCAAGCATGATATTACTCACCATTCAATTGCATTTCCCTTTGCAGCAAATGTAAAGCGCCTAGGAAGAGATTGAGTTCTCTGAGGGCGCTTTATCAAGTGCATTATTATTATTATATTATTATTATTGCTTCACCGGCATCCAGATTTACTGTATATATCGCTGTAATACCTCGAAGGCTAGTGTATTATTTGGAAGGGAGCTAGTTGAATTCCCGACCGTTGATATTCAACTTGTAGCAACTGATCCCGTCTGTGTTTACTGCGATGAAGCAGTAGCCCAAAGGGAAAACTGTTTTGAGTTAGCTAGAACTGGGACAGACTGCAAGAGCTCGTACTTTTGTTCACTATCCTCATCTACACCACTTTTCAACAGCCTGCACTGGCTCCCCATAGATAGCATTGTATCGACTTCAAGGGTTTGTCCCTCACTTTAGGTCCCTTCCTTTTCTTGCTCCAGGGTACCACCTATCCGAAATATTATACTTAATCATGCTTCCCATTGTACACCAGGCCCCACTCTTCTGACTATCCCAGCTCATCTTCCTCAATGCTGTCTCAAAACTCCTCAATTTTTGCCTATATCTATCTACTGATCTATCTATCTGTCTGTCTATCTTCCGATCTGTCAATGTTGTTATCCCTTACTCTTTCGATATATCTTGTTCGCTGTGTTGCTCACTCAAGCAAACACACATTTTCATTCACACACATGCAACCACGTGTCTACATGCACACAGACTGACACCCACCCACGTGGGCTGGTGCAAAGATGGGGCTGCATACTGGAGTTATAAGGCTCAAACCTTGCCTCTCTCTGGTCCATCTGTTTCTGCTATTTCTCGCCAATCTTGCTTTTCTCCTTAGCTTTTCCGTATTTTGCCAGAACCCTGTCGTCTCATTCAGTGGTGAGTACTATGAAAGTGTGACTGTGCTGTGAAGCTGTGCTAGATTTGAACATTTATTTACAATGCAGACTAGCAATCTGTATTCATCTCGTGCTGCATCTGCTTAGCCTGGGCAGCGACAAGTGAGCTGGTAGCAGTAGCCACTGCTGCTGCTGCATTCTTTGCCAGTTTGCAAATGCGAGTTGCTAACAGATACCACTGCAATCTGATTCGCAAGTTTAAATTCATTATTTTTCTTAGAAAATGATAGGCATTAGAGCCGAATCAGAATGATCTCTTGAAAGGCACTTGTAGGCAATTTGATAGTATTTAACCCAAGTGCTCGTACTTACACCTTATGTTCTTGGCGGATGTCACTTGCCATTGTAACCTATACCCAAAAAGAATAAAGTCCACCTGAAAATGTGACTTTTTAGCTCTGTCACGATTCGCTGGCTCTGCAATGTGCTGTTCTCTGAGAACGTGCTTGTTCTGTGATATGATTGGATATGTGGATACCAACCTGCCTGTTTTTGAAAGTGCCTTCACTAATACGTTCTTAGTTACGATATCGTGGTTACTGCAGTGAGCATTCTCAACAATTTCACGAGGTCTTCATCGTCAGCCGTTCTCACCATGGTCACTGTGGACTTACCGACTGTCACCGAGGCTGTAGCGGGTATCATGACCGTGCCATTTTGGATCCCCATTGTCGTTGCCATTGTGCTCCTTCTTCTTTTGGTCGCTGCCATCATCTGCTTGATCATCTGCCTTCGACGTAAGCGGAGGTAAGTCGAGTCGACAGCCTTGCTTCTGCATTCGACTGCCGCATCGTGTCTCGCTTTTTGACACGATGCATTTCTCAGTGCCTAGAGCTTAGTGAGTCGGGTTAATCTTGTCAAGGCCAGGGGCAGCACACGTCCTAGCTGCATGACCGTGTTGCCCTGACATGTCAATCTCTTATGATGGCCCTCTTTTGTGAGCACGAAATTTTCGAGTCGCCAGTGCCTGAACGCTTTGGTGGGGCTTGAAAGAGAAGAAAGAAATGCACTGGGGATTCCCAATGGATTGCACCGAGACTGCCACGATGTCACGTTGTCACTGCATGCTGTCACTATGTCGCTGCATGCTGCCACGATGTCAGCCACATTTGCCTCTCGTTCACTCTATCGCTTCTCGTGCTGGCAGTTGCACTAGAGCATTCGGTGCAGCATCTCTGCATCTCTACCTTTGGCTGCTCTCTCGGGGCTGTGAGCTCCGGTGCCATGAAGGCAAGCTATTAGGAGCAGCTTGGGATTAATTACTAGAAGAGCATCTCGGGATAGCACAGCAGACAGTGAAACAAGTGAAGCAAGCTCTTTCCTCTGTAGTCGAAGTGCCACGGACGGCGCTGACGTCGTCACCTTTCCAACCCTTAGATCCCTTCGCTGAGGGACAGTCGCACGGAGCCTGGAGCGAAAGTCTCTTTAAGTCTCTTAATTGTCTTTCCTGCATTCATGTTCTAGGACATCCAGGTGAGGCATCGCCCTGCTCACGGTATCCCATGCAAGTTAGAATCGCCCAGCCTAGTCATTGGTACCGGATTGACCTCCGTGTAACCCCTGTGATTGATGCTGGTAGTGGTTCGGCTTGCATCAGCTGTGTGGCTACAGTGGGTGTAGCCTGCATCAGCTGGAAGGTCGCAAACAGCTTCTAGACGTCACAGCTCGTGTGAAATGATTGGCAATACTCTGATAGGCGCCGAATTGCCAAACATGCAACTCGTTATTTTATTTTTCTCCGATGCTTCTTTAATTTTTGGCTGCGTTCAGGGGAAATCTCTGTCCAGATGCTTGACAGCATGGCTTGGAATGATGACCTGCATGTACAATCAAACCTGGGAGCAGCTGATGCTCCCAGTGGAGCAATGAGAAGGCGATGAGTTCCATGCACTCTTCCTGTGCTTTGCAAATAGCTGTGTTAAAAGTGTGCACAAAGCAGCATTGCTGCACACACCAATAGAACTGGTGTAGCCCATGCACCAATTTGTTTTATTTCTAGGGTCTCGCCATTCTGGCTTAATGATTTAAATAGGCTGTTCGAATGGTTTGGCTTCGTCTGAGCCAAGTGACTGGATATTTGCCAACCTGGTGGTAGTGGCATGTGTTGATAATGTTGCCCTTTGGATACCACTAGACAAGATGATAGCTCAGATGTCAGTGTCCTGTGACTGTGCCTCAACGGATGTTGAAAGTAAAATTACCAGCCACTGGTTTTACCGGAACATTGGCCTACCGTCTTTCGAAAAATTGTCAGTTGCTTTAGTGTTACTAAGAATGTACGATATTGTCTCCAGAGTAAGTGACTCCAATTTTTTGCAGCAGGCTGTTTCTACTTTGTGGGTTAACCATGCCAGCAGTATTGCCTGATCGTGTGAGAGTTCTCCTCTTTTTCGGTGGCCCAGCCTGATTATGTATTGAACCTTGATTACTTTCAGATTGCCATTAATGAAGCAGCATAGCATCGATGGAAGCTCCGACAATTATCTTGCCGAGTATCGCGATCATCTGGAACTTATCAACGATGAGAGCCTGCGAAACACCAGAAAAGATGACGACATCGACTTGGTTGGCACCCTTCAGCAACCTATCTGGCACGGCCATTGGAGTCCTATCTATCGGCTGGACAGCCCGCGGTATGCTCCATGTGCCCACCATCTCAAGCTGTGCCCAAAGCTCGTTGCAACCCCAGACTTCTGGGCAGCTGGCACCTGTGCATGTTACATCTAACAATGTTATGCATTATGACAATGCGAATTTTGCCACTAATCATTTGGTCATGCTTTCTTCACAGCATCTGATAAGTGCCTTGAAAGAGATTCAGTTCTCTAAGTGCGCTATGCTAATGTATTTTGTTATTATGTCTGCTGCTGTTGCTGCTGCTGCTGGCAGAAGGCTGCAGTTTTGACTTCTCTGCCTGTGGAGTGTTCTATGATCAGTGCAGCACTGTTGCTGGCTGTCGGTGGCCAAGGAGCCGGCTCCACCCATCTCTGGTCGAAGAGCTAGCTAAGTGTGGCTAATTGTCACCCCAACCACTCGTGATGCTTAAAATGCTTTTTTATCTGCTCGTTACACCAAGCTCCTATGGTCCAACACACTTTTATTTCCTGTAGCTATGTGCTCACCCACGAGCTGCCCAGGGACGTAGCTCGCGATGGTCTTAGCATTTCCTTCGAGCAGGAGTTCAACCAGCTGCCTCGTGGTCAGCAGGCGCCCTGGCACGCGGCGCTGAAGCCGGTCAATGAGGAGCTGAACCGTGTCGGCCACATCCTGCCGTACGATCACAGCCGTGTGAAGCTGCGATATCCTCCGCCTGCCACAGGTACACTGCTGCTGCGGCTGCTACTTCAAGATTGAGAGCTCTTTCTTGATTCACCTGTTGCTTAAGCTCTTAGATTTGTCGGCTTAACTCTGATAACTATTTCAACTCTCCGTCTAAGTATTACATCCATCTTTAATGGCAAGTTTGAACTTTTTCATTTGACTTGAGGCATTTTTTGTCGATCAAGATTGGGCAATAACCAGTCTCGTACCAGCAGCCATGGTAATTTTGGGTTCGATAGAGTATTTTTGAAGTTTTTGCTGTCGAAATAAAATGAGTAGTTGGCTAATGATAATAATAATAGTATGTCATTTGTATTACACTCTAAGACAACTTAATCTATATACAGGTACTTTAGAACTCACTGCAAGAGAATCAATAGTCAAGGCTTATTGATATGCACAGTATAAATGATGCAAATATAACCAAATATTATGCCTATGCTGTAATGCTAAAGCAATCATGAAATCTCTCAGGGCCACTAGTTAGTAGGACCTCTCGTTGGTAACGTGTATTGAATTGCTTACTGGTACGTAGCTAAAGTGCACGGAACAACAAAAAAGGTTCACTGTGATTTGAAAGAGATCTTTTGCGTCTGCGAACCATCTTTGCACTTGGCCAAAGTGTGCTCAGACTGAAGGTATTCATCTGAGCTTGAAATGGGAACCAAGCTGGTAGCAGCAGCAGCATCAAGCCTCTGCCTTGTCTGAACTGACATTGGCGTGGTCGATGGCATTGTACTGCATGAATCCACGGTCTGAAAGATAGGCTGCACGTGAAGACAACCGCAGATTACTTGCTGTTGTTCGGCTTTTGCTGTGCTCTTATCCTGTAACTCGTCTAACTTGGCATATGCACTCTGAGGCATGAGTGTTAAGCATAAGGCCTTAAAGCTTTCTTGAATTGCTGGGAGTTTTTTGCTGTATACCTCCTGTATATTAATTGCTATAGCTTCATGGCCAAGGCAGGTGGCCATCGATAGAAAACATAACTGAATCGTCTGCCTGATATGTAAACCGTCAGTTCCTATGCTCCAAAAACCTGAAATTGACTACCAAGTGTCATCACGGCATCCTCTGACTTGATTTTAAAAAGAATCTAAAAACCCTCTTTTTCTCACGGTTTTAACTATGTCTATGTTTGAATTGTTACGAATGTATTCCTGCTTGCCGAAATTGTGCTTCTTGCTACTAATCTGTTGGCATGTTTTCTACCCAGCATATGTTAAATGCCTAACAAGAGATTTAGTTCTCCTTGGGTTGTTACACATGTTTTACTATTAATATTGTCATTCTTATCTCCCCCTCTCCTTCTCTCTCTTCCCATGCACTGCCTTTGTCTTACTGTTTTTTCTCTCTCTCTCTCTTTTGTTTCTCTTGTATCTCTTTTTTTAGCATTTATTAATTTGGTCTCTAATTTGGGTTTTCTCGTGTTTCTTTATTTCTTTCATCTCCATTCTCTCCCTTTTCTCATCGACTTGTGTTCCACCCATAGTGTCTCTGTTTTGGTTAATATCTGTCTGCGAATTTATATTAAATTAGTAGAGTCCATTCAATAGGCTGCTAATTTTGCTAAATTTGAGGATGTTTCTTGAATGTGTCTTGCCGTCCTCTTGAAATAGTCAGTGGCTCCAGTCCTCAGGTTGGTGTGACCTAATAAAGCTGCCGCTTTCTATAGGTACAGATTACATCAATGCCAGCTATGTTAGAGGCTATGAAACCGGCAAGACCTACATTGCAACTACGTGTCCATTCAATGACAAGAGCCGAGTCGCTTTCTGGTGCATGATTGTTCAGGACAGCATTGAGTATGTCGTCATGGTAACCAACGTCATGGACGAGGGCATCATGAAGACGTCACAGTTCTGGCCGGCTGTTGTCGGGGCGAGCGAGGTTTATGGTGATGCGGTGGTACACAATGCAGGCACAACAGTCTATGCAAACTTCATGGTTCACCATCTTCACGTTCACTGCAGCGGCGGAGGCGATGGGTCTAGAGTGCTTCGCAGGTACTGAAGAAGTGATTAAAAAGCCAGCCTTCCATACTTTGCCAGCTTGCTGATTGTTATAGCAACTGTTGCCGTGGGTAATTTGCAGGTATTTGCATATTTAGAGGCATTGGCTTTTTTTTACTCTGAACTGAGGTCCATTGCTCATAATCTCGTGATCTGAAACGACCATAATGCTCGGCAAGCCATGCTTGAATCTGTAGCAGGCAGCATGCTCCCGAAATCTCCCTATAGTTTGTATAATTATGTACCTACACTGTCTAGGACCTGCAGAGAAAAAGCTTCTATCGCCGACGGTCTTAGAATGGAGGAATGGAACAGCTATCTTATTGTCCGTAGATAATCTAATGGTTCGAGGACACCTGGTCAAACCTAAAGGATTTGTTAATTAGTCTTTTAGTCATATTTATTACCAGCTGCAGTAGCCTAGTGGCTTTTTTGGTTGCCAGCAAAAATGAATTGCAATAATCTTGCCGAGACATGATCCAGGATCAGGGAGCTAGTTCAGTAAAGGTAGGCAGGAGACCCAGTCTCACACAACGAAGAGAAAGTGAGAAGCATCCCTGAGTTAGAAGGGTAGTCGAGGAAGTATGTAGCATGGGTAGCAGTGTCGGACAGATGACAAGGACGTGCTAGAGTGAGAAGCAACCAAGAACACTTTGCTTCATAAGAATTGCTCAAAGTATTATTATGCATTTGAATTTTGAAAAACAGCAAACTGCATGCCAAATCACTTGATAATCTAGTTTGCCCTTCAATGCCGAAGCTGTGTTGGGGAGATCGGTTTAGAGAAGAGCGCAGCTGCTGAGAGTCACAAGAGATGTTGAGATCATCACGTTGAGCATGTTTCTCTGTTGAAGCCGGGGTCATGTGGCCGTCCGATGGCCGCTGCAAGAGGGATGTGACCACGAACGATGTTCGCTGCTTGTCAGCTCTCACTTTACTTTGGCAGAGATATGACTTTTTATTTTCTTTGCAGAGA
This sequence comes from Cristatella mucedo, assembly GCA_009760855.2. Lineage (NCBI taxonomy): Eukaryota > Metazoa > Bryozoa > Phylactolaemata > Cristatellidae > Cristatella > Cristatella mucedo. Next base: position 874,998 of record WPIO01000016.1, read on the forward strand.
TGTGACCTTTTATCACTTCACGAGCTGGCCACAGCATGGAGTGCCGTCGGATGCGCTGCCGTTTGTTGAATTCTGTCACATCGTGCGCAGCCACTCTAAGCCGAGGAGCAATCAACAGGAGGCTAACTTGATGGCAGTTCTTTGCGGGACAGGTAAAGGCCCTTTGCCTATTTGCAAGTCCAGCGCCGTCTTGCGACCCGTGAACACGTGACGTCCTGCCTATGCGTTATAAAGTTCTTTCGTTGTGCCGTAAGGTAACTATGGGATCTCTGTCTATAGACCGGAAAGGAAGTATGCCGGCTATGCGATGGTAATAGAATGTACACAATTGCAGCACTCATTTGCATATAACGGACGCTCACTTGGACAAAACAGAGTTGTGAGAAGCAAGTGGTAAATGCTCTCTGGTCAGAGGCTGTCGTGATGTCATTGCATAGATAATTTCAGTCTTCTTTAGGTGCATACAAACTCAAGGCACGGTCTCTGATGGATATGAAGCTGGATAGTGATAAAGTTAAACGATCAGGCTTATAGTAGTGCGACTAGAGCCACTATAACAGTACAGTATTTCAGTTGGGTTTCAGCCGGATCAAGTGAAGTAAGTGCCCCCATTGAAGAGAGTTACAAAACAACAGCACTGCTCGACATGGGTGCCAGTGCAAGTCGAGAAAGAATAATTTTAATGTGGCAACTGCTGCGCTCATCACAAACGTGTTGAGCCTTTTTGCTTCATCCGTTAGAGTGTCATCACTCAGGCAAGAATACCTGGATGGGGAGAGTAACACAATTCTATAAGCTACATTATGCCTGAGCTAATTTGGCCCTGATACTATAATTAATCTGCCCAAGTGCTTGCAGCTTTATGTGACTGAAAGTAGGCCCCCCGGCTTTACTGTACAGCTTATGTGCTCATCTAGTGAAAAGTCATTCTGTAAGAAGACACCTACTTTTAGCGCCGTGGCTGCAGATGAGAAGCTGTCTTTGCCAACTTTGAGGGCGTCGCCAGTTTCCGAGTGACACTTTTGCCCCCCCCCCATAACTATTGGATCGGTCTCGTTGGATTTTTAAGAAAGTCGGTGCCTTTAAATGGACTCGCGCTCTCCCTTAGAGGGTAAGCAGCATACAGTGACTCGGCGGTTCAGCACAACGAAAGCTACCGTAGCTAAAATGCTGCACACTCGGACATGCACCTCCTCGACTCCGGCCGCTCTGGAGCAGCAGCAGCAGCTGCGGAAGCGGCCGGACTGCAGCAGCTGACAGCAGCAGCTGACAGCTGTTTGCGACCGTTGTGCACCTGTCAGCATTTAGCCAGTGATGTGGGCGTTGCTCTCGTGCGCATGTGGTCTCGTGTCTCGTTGACTCGCACACTGCTCACCTCTGCGCAGGCGTGAGCACGACCGGAGTGTTCATCGCCGTTGACTTCCTCATGGACCAGGCCGAGCGAGAGGAGCTGGTCAGCGTGTACAGGGCCGTCCGCAGCATGCGCGACGATCGAGTCCACATGGTGCGCACACTGCGTCAGTACTACTTCCTGTACGATGCCCTGTTCGAGCACATGATCAGCCATCGGATGTCGTGTCTCGTGCCGCAGCTCAAGCAGTACTACAAGAAGCTGTCGGCAGTGGATGGCTCAGCAGTCGACGTGCCAGCCGGTACACCTGCCTGCTGCGCTTGCCTGCCGCTGCCGTTGCTTTCCCTGCGGCCAATCTCGTACCAATCAGCGCATCCGGCTGCTTGAGCTTGAGCCAGGCCGTCGGATGTGCTTGCTTGCGAGCAGTCGCCGCCGCTGCCGCCATCGCTGCCGCGTCGGCCAGGCGTTTCGTTCGAAGCACCTCCTCCTCCGTCTCGTGCAGGTCGCTCGGGCTTCTTCAGACAGTTCGGCACGCTCAACCACTTCACCCCGACCTTTGGACCGGAGCAGTGCCACGATGCTTTGCTAGCTGTGAACCGCACCAAGAACCGCGAGGCTGCGATACTGCCGCCGGATGCGCACAGGCCCGTGCTCAGAGGCGCCGGCGGGGCCGGCAATGGCTACATCAATGCCGTCTTTGCCGACAGCTACACGGTCACTTCGCGCTTCATCATAACGCAGACACCGATGGAGGTACGGCGACATGGTGCCGAGGGGCTGTGCAGACCAACTTTCTGACAGCCAGCTGATTATGTCCTAGCGAAAGCTTATGGCACCATGTTCTCGGGCAATTGCTATGCCGGATATTTTCTGTTGTTTTTACAGTCGTCTGCTTTTCTTGTTGATCTTGCTTTGCCGTTTTGCTTTTTGGTGCTTGTCCATTGACTTCCTGATCCTACTATTCCTCTTTGACCTGAGATGAATTTTCCGGGTTAAGCTGAAGAGACTTGTGCCAGTCAGATTATTTTCCCTAAACGTAATGCATCTCCTGCAACTCCTCAAAGTCGCAAGGACTAAGTGAGTGTTGCACAGGAGAGTTTTCTCATGAGAACTCAAGAGATTAAGTCGCATATCGATGTGCATACGGAACCAACAAGCAGAATCTTTAGCAACAAAGAAAAGTGTGAAGCATTTCTGAGTCACAGGGCTACAGTTTAGGAAGTGAGTTGCATGGAAGTGCCTCTCATCTTCATGCACACGCCTGAGCTGTCAAGGCCATCGTGATTTGTCACTGCGTGCTGGCTAGGGGACTGCAGTGAACAGAGGCAGATAACGAAATTAGTTATCAACTTGCTTTCATGATAGTGCATAGAGAAAGAGAGAGATGGAGAGAGTGATAGAGAGAGAGAGAGAGAGAGAGAGAGAGAGAGAGAGAGAGAGAGAGAGAGAGAGAGAGAGAGAGAGAGAGAGAGAGAGACAGAGAGAGAGAGAGAGAGAGAGAGAGAGAGAGAGAGAGAGAGAGAGAGAGAGAGAGAGAGAGAGAGAGAGAGAGAGAGAGACAGAGACAGAGAGAGACAGAGAGAGAGACAGAGACAGAGACAGAGACAGAGACAGAGACAGAGAGAGAGAGAGAGAGAGAGAGAGAGACAGAGAGAGACAGAGAGAGACAGACAGACAGAGACAGAGACAGAGAGAGGTTATCACATTTATTACCAGCCATTTATATCTGGCCAGGCTGCAAGAAACCTAACGGTGGAGCAATACGGCTGATTCGAGTTGCTCTTGAATTTTTTATTGCAGACCACTTTGGTGGACTTTTGGAAACTCGTCTACGAGCACAACGTCGTGACGATCGTCAGTCTCGATGGAAACGGTGGACAGGATGTGCCGAGCCGTGCCGCCGATCCGTTCACGCCGTGGCTGCCTTTGCCTGCAGCTTCTTCCGTCGAGCACCTTCCTTCGGAGGGCGCTGCCGCAGCCGGAACAGCGACCGTGTACGGACCGTTTCTCGTGCACTGCACCGGCCAGCGGTCGTCGACCTCTGGCGCAGAGTGGACCGAGCAGAAGCTCCTGCTGACCAACAAGCTGCAGCCGGGTGAACAGCCGCGAGAGCTGCAGCAGCTGCACTTGGCGAGGTGGCCGCTCGTTGGCAGCGGCCACCCGCCGCCGAAGACGGCCCATGCCCTGCTGTCGCTGCAGGTGCGTGCTCGTGCCACCGCCTGCTGCCATGCGGCTGCTGCTTCTTGCTTTTTTGCTCTTTGGCATCGTTGAGCGATGGTGCAAAAAAATCGTGCGCCCCAGCTACCGACTCAGCGAAAGCGCCTTGAGCAAGTTGCCGCAACAGCCGGAACTGCTGTCGATAGCCCCGAGTCGGGATGCCGATTTTGCCTCGCGGCCAGCAATCAACCGGCAGCTGAAGCTGCAAAATCTTGTGCCCCCTCACAATCTGAGGCAGAAACGTATAAGCTGGAAAGATCTAGTAGAAGTGCCTCGTCGAAAAGTGCTCTGAGCATAGGCAGCTTGAGAAAGCAGAGCATCCAACTGCTATGGGAAACGTCACACGACCTGCTCAAGCAGCGAAAAGGAATGGCTGCAGTTGCAGCAGCTCTTCGGCTGCTGCAACTGGATGACGCAGACCGCATTCGGTGCCGCTTAGCTGCCTAGTCGGCTCTTAGCTCTTGCCGTTGATCGAGTTGAACTCATCGCAACTCTCTTTGCAAAGACGGCGCCAGAGTGCATTTTTTTCTGGTGCCATGCGCTCGCTCCGTATCGCTCGCTCCGTATCGCTCGCTCCGTATCGCTCGCTCCGTATCGCTCGCTCCGTATCGCTCGCTCCGTATCGCTCGCTCCGTATCGCTCGCTCGGCATTAGTGCCGCGCCCGTGCCAGATTTGAACGAGCCGCTTTTGTGCTGCGCTTCGAGTGCTGCTTCGAGCGTTAGTCGGCACGTGACCGCGTATCGCATGAGCTGTGCCACTGCAGCACTTTCCGGCGGCGGCGGCGTCGCACTGCGCACCGGTCTGATCGGCGTCTGGTCGTTACAGGCACAGATCGATGGCTGGCTGTCGGCAGTGGACCAAAATTTTCGCCGAGGAAGCCGCCGGGGCAGCCGCAGGAGCAGCAGCCTCGGTCGGAGCACTTGGGATTCGGAGCAGCAGCAGCAGCTGCCTCCGCCGCGCGTGCTCGTTCACTGCGCGGACGGAGCTTCGCGTTGCGGCCTGTTTGTGGCGGCTTGTGCTCTGTGCGAACGGATACGACTCGAGCAGACCGTCAATGTCTTCCTGGTGGTGAAAGCTCTTAGAGCGAGGCGGCCGCAGGCGGTGGTCGATGAGGTAAGGTTGAGACAGCAGAGAAGCAGAACCTGCTCATGGGCGAATGTGCGTAGCGCCATTGTGACCGCTGCACCGAGAGAAAATGGCGTCGCCGTGCGAGCACCCTGGCACCTGCTCCTCATTCTGCGCATTTCTCAAATCTCTCCTCCTTCCGAGCAAGGAACGACGTGCCAGCGGTTAGGTAGTGGCCTGCTGGATTACTGAGCATTTTTCACCGCTTGACTCGCTTGAGACAGCTCAGGCTTGGCGGTAGATAAGAAATAGCCCCGCACATAAAGCCAGCACGTGGAGCGATGTGGTTGTGACGTCGGCACAATGGTGCTGCAAAGGCTTCGTTTGGCCAAGTAGTCCAAGTGTGGATGCTTGGATCTTTGGAAAGTTAGTTAGGTTAGCCGTTTTGACAGCCTCATTTGTACAGCAGAGCCTTAGCGGCTATTGCCACCACTTGCAGTGGGCAGTAAGGAATCCCCTGCTGCAGGACTCGAACCCACGACCTCGGTCGTTCAGAGCAGCCTCATTTGTATAGCAGAGCCTTAACGGCTATCGCCACCACTTGCAGTGGGCAGTTAGGAATCCCCTGCTGCAGGACTCGAACCCACAACCGAGCACCTAGCCTCCAGGACGAAGTACGGCACCTCAGTGCCCGAGCAAGGGGACTGTGTGGCCGAGTGGCAACTAGCAGCCGAGCTCTGCGAGCATCTAGACTGCACTCGACTATCCCCCCTCGAATCTATTCCGAGATGGTTTTAGGAGAACCCTGAAGCACCACTGCAACTGCCTCGACTGGCAAACTATTTGCATCAGGGATGGCATCTGCAGTGTCTCGACTGGCAAAAGGATTTGTATCAGGGATGGCACCAGGGGAAACACCATTGTAGCATTCATAGGGGAGTCGTGATGGCACACTTGGTAAGGCAGTTGCTTTCACGACCTCGGGACCGAGGTCGTGGGTTCGATTCCTGCTGTGGGCGATTCTTTATTGCCACTGCAAGCGGTGGTGATGGCCATATAGGCTCTTCTGTCGGTATACAAAAAGAGGCTGCTTAATCAGCTAGGATTTATTTATTATTTATATTGGTCAATATTTTAGGGAGTCGCATGGACACATGTGCAGGCATATATGCACACGAGCGATTGCAGGTGGGCATACCCATTTATTCAGCCTTGGCCAACCAGGTGACCTCGTGGATAGTATCATGGATCCTGAGGTTTTGTTTTAGGTTCGAATGCTGGTGATGGTCGAATTTCTCTGGTCATTTGATGCGAGTCATAAGTTCACAGCACTGAGCTAGCTTAGAGTAAGGCGGCATTATAAGAGGTACCCGACAAAATATGCACTCGTGGCCACAGGGCAGCCTGCCAGCAAGCCTGCCTGAAGTCTCGGTGCAGCCCCAAACCCTTGCTTGCTGCCGCCTTGAAGCCTCGATGCATCGTCCGAGGTCATCACGATCGCTCGTGCACCTCGGGCGCAGCTTCGGCAGCTGAAACCGTCAAGACGGTGTTGACGCTGATCCCCTATGACATTAGCAGAGGTCCCGGTGCTTTAAAGTGTGTTTTCTTGTCGGAGCAGCTAGCCACCGATTCCTTAGCTGCTGCATTCAAGCGATCCTTTGACCTGCGACCCAGTTACCCTTTGTCTTGCTGACCGTGTGATCTGCTATAATAATAATAATAATAATATTGCACTTGATAAAGCGCCCTCAGAGAACTTAATCTCTTTCTAGGCGCTTTACATTTGCTGCAAAGTGATACGCAACAGAATAGTAAGTAAAATTATGCCTGAAAAACAAACAAAATGAATAACATGGTTAGGGGTTACATGCACTGACTGCTGACCGAATGACCTACTGTAGGAGAGCCTTGGCTGAGCATTCGAACCGAGAAACCACCAGTTATTCACAGCTTTTTTGTTTGCTCCAGAGCAGAAAATTAACAGCAGAAAATTAACCAATGTTGTGATGCTTCTTAATCCTTTTGAAGGAGCAGTATAGATTTTTATATCGATTGGCTTGGGACTACTACCATACGAATTCTGCGGCAGTGAAAAGTGTATGGCCAGCAATAAGAATTAGGGAAGTCAATGCCGTGCAGCCGACTCGTCAGCGCCTTCACGAAACCTTAGACGATACCGAAGATGGTTTCTACAATGACGCCGAGGACGCCATCGGCGACGGACTGCGTCAGAAGCGCAGGCTAGTGCCTTGAGTTGAGCTGACTGCAGCAGGCTGGAGGCTGCTCGGTGCCGATAGTTCTAGCACCATCCACGACCACCCTAAGGACCGACCGTTCAGTGCTTTCTCAGCCTGGACCCTTCAATGCGTCCCGGCGGTGTGGACCTTCTAGAGCAGCCCACTGTGACAGTGCAGTGTCGCCGAAGCAAAGGGAACGACCAGAGCTTCCTGAACTGAACCGAATGCTATATCCAATTTATCCAATCCTGTCAATCTGAGCCACATTTTATCAGTGCAGGTTCCATGTCATTCGCTTTAATATTTTAATACTTTATTGCTAAGCCACCAGCTTTCGTATAAGATAAGAGTTGTTGTCTGCTAACTGACCTCGACCTTTGCAACGGCTTTGGCTTCGTGCTTCAAGCACCATATCTGCCACTCTATCTGTCGTCGGAGTCTCGGAGATTTGGATCGGTGTCATGGATTGATTCAGTGTTTTGTGTGCTGCATATGATGCCATTTCATTGAAAACTGCTGTTACTTAATTTGTAACTTTGAGAAGCACTATTACTGCTAGTGTCGATGCTTTGGTCTGACTGGAATATTGCTTCCGAAGGCTCTGATGACTGGCATGCGACATTTTTATAACTCATATATAGAGACAAGTGATCGAGTTCGTTAGCTTAAATGTTAAATTTTTGCCGTTGCACAATGAAAGTGAGTTATTTTGTATTTATGTCATATTACTGTCAATCGCGATATGTCGATTTCTTTTGCCCATTCACGTTCTAAATATCGGGCTAGTGAGTAGTGACCAGGCTGGGCTTGAGCCGTTGGGACGTCGGGCGGAGGTAATCGACAGAGCCGTTGATCGACAGAGCTTCCCCTGATACGATAGCACGATCTTAGTGGTCAGTAGGGCTATCGTAGGCTAAATGTGGTCGTTGCAGCGCCTGGGTCCAGGGTGGATTTCTCGATAGCGTGAATTAGCTGCAGATTCGAAAGAATGCGGTTTGCAAACTCCCGTGCCGTTCTAATCACCTGCACTAGCTGGCTGAGGAAAAACTTCCTATAAAGGCAAACTGCTGTGCTGCTCGGCCGGATTGCATCTGTCAATACATGTGCGGCCATAATACTAAAGGAACGCAAGAAAAATTCGAATTGAAATATCAGTAAGTTTTGCTAATATAGTGCATGCACCGCTCAGTCTCGCCCTGTAACTGCTTCGACCTGCAGCCCTCACGTCCAGCCGCACAGTCTGGCTTTGTGGCCACAGCGTTTTGAAAAGGCAATAGAAGCCGGAAGCAGTTAGGCAGGAACCTGAAGAGGAGTCGCTGTGCCCGAGAGAAGCCTGTTCGTCTATCTGATGCTAATAGCCAACTCGAGTTAAAAACAAAAGCCTGCAGGTTTACTAAGTCTCACATTGTCATGCGCGAGACGTAGAAACTACCTTGCCGAAAGAGCTGCATGTCTGCACGCCGAGTCTGATCCTGTCCTGCTCCTGTCTTGCTCCCATCCTGCTCATGTCCTGCTCCTGCAATACTCATGTCCTGCTCCTGTCCTTCTCATGTCCTGCTCCCATCCTGCTCATGTCCTGCTCCTGTCCGGCTCCTGCAATGCTTATGTCCTGCTACTGCACTGCCCCTGTCCTGCTCCTGTCCAGCTCCCAACCTGCTCATGTCCTGCCCCTGCACTGCTCCACCCTTCCTTCTCGTAGGATTCTTACTGCTGGCATGGTCAGTCTGCCTCTAAGTCGTGCTTTGTACTCACTCAGCCCTCTCGGTGATTATGGGAAAATTGCTTAGGGAGGTAGGAAATGGCCCTACGAGATGCAGCAACCTGTGAATTGTAACGTTTATCACCAGCCACATCATCATCCGTCTCCTGCCTGAAGAGCTCTTAGTCCTTCATAAACAGGAACCATTACGTGAAGCTTCTGTGATTTCTTCGGCAAGTCGTCTGCCATGCTTTTCAAAACGACGATGAAGCCAGCCCTTGATGTGCCCTTGACGGCTACGAATACGATTGGTCGTTTGTTCAGTCTTGCCCAAGTCTAAGCCAAGAAGTATAGCAGGTGCTTACCTTCTGAAGCCGGGTTTACACGACAAGTCTCGCGTTCCTACCTGATTCATGCCTACTTCTGTCGTACGATGGTATTTATATATATTCATTGGTATAGCACTAAGAGAACTTAATATCTATTCAGGCGCTTCACATATGCCTCCGGGCTCAAGCCCACAACCTCGACCTTGGTCCCGGGGGCGAGAGCACACGCCAACCACTGTACCAAAGGAAATTTAGCAAAGGTCAGTCTTTCTCTCCACGTTGTGCTTCCTACTCGCTCAGCCTACTGGATGATATGGAAAAATTGCTGCTCTTAGGTGGAGGGTAAAAAATGGTCCTCCGACCGAGATACACTTAACCGGGGAATTTCAACCTTCCACGACTGCTTTTATCGCCGCGGTGTATGACTAGCTCGAAGATTTCCATTAAGAGGGAAACGCTCGTGGAACACTCCCCAATGTCGCCTGCTTTCCGGTCACGTGCCGTGCATTTCAAAGTAGAGGAGAAGGCACGCCCTTGACGGCGCCTTGGATTGAGCGTTTGCTAAGTCTTACCTGGGTCTTAGCCAAGAAGTAGAAACAGGCTTGACTGCTAAGTCTTCGTTACGCCTTCGATAAGTCTCTAACCGTCCCCTGTATTGATGACCATGTATACACCGAAGACTCAAGTAGGTAAAAAGCAGGTAAGAAGCACCACTCGCTGTGTCTGCAAACTTGGCTTTAGTCTTAGTTTAGTCTTGGACCGCTGCCCCCAACGTTGTTGACGTATGCATCAAAGACTGAAGCAGGACAGAAGCCAGACTGACAGCTTAAACGCGGCATAAGGAGGTAAGAGCGCTAAGCACGATGTGACCCAGGTCAAGGCCAGGTTTGTCCAGTTCTCGCGCGCTATGTTTTTATTCGTTTCCGATACTCGGAATAAGGAGTTTCCAAAGTGAGACACAATCTGTGCGCGCAGGTACGCGACATGCTAACTTGGCTAACAATCTGGAAGCAATAGGGGCGAGGGACTACTCGTTGTATAGTCGTCGAAAAGCTGCCGGTAACTCGTAGCTATAAGACGTAAGACTGGACAGGGTCGAATAAACCCGAACGAGGTCGGATAAGCGTGGACAAGGTGGAACAGCGAGTGACGAGCAACAGTGTAAGGCGCCGCTGCACAGTGGCCGGTCGCACGAAGGCTTATCCCACCGCCATCGCCTAGCCCCCGGCAGGATCCTCTTACGGAGAGCGTGACTTTAGAAGCAAACATCCTCAGTGGGCGTGGCCAGGAAAAATGTGGCGGCAGTTTTTCGTGCCACCGCCGCCGCCGACGCTCTGTTGTAGCCTACGGCCCACCGCTCTACCTGCACGGTGCCGCCGCCGCTGCGAAGGAGCGTCTGCTTTGCAATGGCGTGGTGCTAAAATCTCAGCGAGATTATTCTGAGTGATATTAATTTTTTGCGGTTTTTGAATTATAGGGGCTGGGAATGAAAGAGTGTGAGATAAATCTATTGCCGAAGCCGGATAGCAAAATTAGCCCTATAAAGGGTTGTGTTGCTGTCGCTTGTGTTGCTGTCGCTTGTGTTGCTGAAGTTGATCTTAGCACTTGAGCTGATTTCAGCTACAGGCCACGGAGCCGTCGGTGTACGTCATGGCTATTGTTGTGTACGTCATGGCTATTATTGTCCACGTCGTGGCTATTGTTATGTACGTCATGGCTATTGTTGTGTACGTTGAGGCGAGACGTTCTCCACCCGAGTTCCCGGCACGGAAAATAGGCGCGAAATGAAGGGCTCGGAATCTGTTAGGGTCGTTCTTAGCGGAACGTGGGGTCCCAAACCCTGTGACGGTTTTGTAGCTAGGCATGCATAATGCATTTGCATTGCGTCAGAAGAGAATTTAACCTCTATCCGTAAGCATTGCACTCGCGCCCCCAGGCTCGGTCGGCTCATGACCACGGTCACGAGAGGCGATTATCGTTAATAGTAATAAGAATAATAATAATAATGCACTTGATAAAGCGCCCTCAGAGAACTCGATCTCTATCTAGGCGCTTCACATTTGCTGCAAAGGGTAGTGCGATTGAATGGTGAGCAATATTATGCTTGATTAACAACATGAATAGCATGGTTAGGGGTGACATGCACTGGGTTTTACCAGGCAGGACCGCCCGAGCGGCAGATGTTCCTTTCCGAACTTAGCTTGGACTGCGCCATGAAATGCACATGCACTTGCTCTTGCTACCCACTCTCAGCGGACTCAATAACGTGCTGTATTGACAAAGCGCAAGTGTGTCTGCAGCACAGCACAGCACACCGCAGGCTAGCCCCCAGGCAGTTGGATGCGATTCGACTAGAATTAAACTTCACTTCTCAAATTTCGTAGCATGCGGGAGAGTCTCGTTATGGTTTCATGGATGCTACTCTTCTTATAAACGTTTATTTAAAGGTGTATGCTTAGTACCAGGAGAGGAGTCCGAGCGTCGAGGACGGCACCTGCCGACGTTTATTACCTCGACTGCTGTTCCGACTATCTCAGAGTTAGTGGTTAGAAAAGACTCGGAGATGGAAGCGCGATTGCGTCGTTTCAAATAGAGTTTGCCCGGGAAAAGACGAGGGAGTTTCAATGTGATTAAGGTTCTACAGCCCACTATTTTGCACCAGCCTTCAGGGAAAGGAACGCGTTACGTGCGAGAGATGTGCACATGGAGGAGAACTTGAGTTCCGGGAGCTATTGCTAGAGCGAGTGGTCGTAACGGCGTTCGGCACGCGTTTGACGGAGAAACTAAGAAAGCCTCGCTTCTGTGCATTCCCCAGACTCTGTTTATTTACTCATTACTCCCGAGACTCTGTTTATATACTCATTACTCAATTGTGTTACACAATGGCGTCTATCAGTACTGCCACACTGATCGGTCGATTGTGAATGAAATAATCGATGGCAACTCCATTTGACCTCCATCCTCTATGCTTTCCTAAGCAGTCGGGGCGTGAAGCGCTAGCGGCTCAAGTCTGACAGTCGTCGATGCTGTCACGTCGGCTTTCTGCTCGAATAGCTGAGCGGCGCTCGGACCGAGGGGCTCGGACCCAGTGGCGGACAGCAGCAGCCATCGCTTCGGCGGCGGCGGCGGCCACCGGCGTCTCGGCAGCGGCGAAGCCTTCGCTCGGCCTTGGGGCTGCGACGGCGGAGGTGACGTCCGGACGCCTGCGGCTGCTGCTGCTGCTGGCGCTTCTACTCACGACGTGCTGGGCAACATTCGCTGACGGTAGGCGGGCGGGTCGCAGCTGCCGTGAGTCGGTCGCGTTTGCCCAAAGCGGTCAATGATCGGTGCAGCCAGAGTAGCCACTTTACATGCCATACAGTGCATGCAGCCGTCGATGAAGTGCAGCAGCGGACTACAGCAGCAGACTGAGGCCGGTGCTGTGGGAGGGGAGTCTGCATTACCATACATATCTTCGCTCTTGGACTGACCAGTTCTCCAGACTAGAGACTCGACAAGCAGAAGTGGCGATCGTTGCTATACGCCATTTGGGTCTTTATTAAAGACAAGATCTCTTCTGGCCATAATAGTTGTCGTTGTTTGCTAGTTTTACTCAATAAGCGACGAAGTGAAGTCATCGAACTGAAGTGAACGAATGGATGTGCACTTGCTTAGTGCCATACAGCTCAAAACGTCACCAATGATTTATATTCAAATGTAGGCATGCGCATAGTATCACGAATCTAATGCTTCCCTGTATTCGATTTAAAAAGAAACTACCGTTACTCAAGTAATGGTGCTTTTACTATAGCGAGCATCCTCTCAATTACACTATCCACAACTGCAAGTCGGCATAGCTCTTCTGTCGCGGCTGTCGCAAAGCGAGGGAGCTGCAGCTAGAAAACGTTCACTGCTACTTTTCTTGCTAAAGTACGAAGGTGCTGTTGTTGGAGAAACCGGCACCCCCCCCCCCCCCGATGGATTGCCAGTGGCCTCTATAATTTCTTGCCGCATCAGTAAAGAATCTACTGCTCGGCAAGCATCAACTAGCTAACTATCAGTGACCTCGGCACGCACTGACCAGCGGTGACCCCGGCATGCACTGACTGGAGTTGCCTGCATGTGCTGACTAGCGGCACCCAACGTTAAAATTCACGCCCTGACCTGTGGAGCTCGCTTAGAAAGCGCCGGTCCCCAACTCTACCCACGGCAGTTTTCATCGTGGGCTGCTGCTCGCTCAGATTTTTAATTAGTTTACACAGGTGACTTGCTTATCACCAATTGGTGAAATGTGCATGCGATCGCCGAAGCCGGAAGCTCTAGTACAGTACACCGCTGCGTAAGAGGAGCAGTCGCGATGGGCTAATGCTGTACCTTGGACTGAATAGTGCCCTACAACCAGTAGCCAATCGCCGGTCAGTGCTGTACCCCTGAAACCAGTCTCCGGACGTTGCTCTACAGCCAGTAGCCAATCGCTGGACAAGCCTCTACAGCCAGTAGCCAATCGCTGCACGGAGTGGCGACCGAGAGCAGTTGGTGGTTACGTTGCCGATTTCGCTCACCATCTCAGATGAATTTACGTGATTTACTCAGCATCTCAGTGTACAAACTATCGATGTTGAGCTGCCATCATAACCCGTTTCGGACGACAAGAAATACTACTGACGTACGTTTTATCGAGTTTAAAGTAGTAGGTAGAACAGTGTAGAGATGTTCCCTGCGGATGTGTTAGGGTATAGCAAAGAGCGGGGTCTGGTAGATCCCACAAAGAAGTGTGCTCGCCATTTTTGCAGGTGATTGTGGGCATTGCCTAAATCCGGACCAATGCGATCCAATGACTGGTTACTGCAAGGACTTCTTCTGCGCTTACAACTGGACCAATCAGCCAGCGTGTAACCGGAGTAAGTATACACAGTTGGTCAGGTACCTAAGCCGCATTTGTGATTTTGTCCCATGACGATGTTTAGCACTACAACTGACTTAACCGCCGAGTATCCTTTCGCACCTAGAGAGCACAGACATTGGCAGAGGCTCCGTGTAGTTCTTGGTTACTTGGTCTACGGTTAGAAGTAGAGTTGGCCATTTACCGGGGAGAATTTCAGAAAATACACATTATTAACTTTACTCACTAGATGAAAAGCTGCAACTAATCAAGTTATGAATTCTGCATGGTTTTGATGTGAAGTGGAGGTCACTACTGAGGCGAGCTATTGCTGCTACGTTTATTTATCCGTAGCCGCATAGTGGGGCGGCACAGCGTTGACTCAATCGGTCAAAGCGTTCCATCGGTAAGGCAGAGGCTTCCGGCTCGCTCCCTGCTTGAGGCGAGAGTTTGTCGGCACTCAGTCGCATCGCAGATAACCTTATTTTAGATATGCATATATTCACCCATTTAAGGTTTGCTAAGGATGTAGCACTGGTTGGTTCGTGGGAGTTACCTTTACTTACGTAGGCCGCATAAGTCACCCAGCAGCAGATGCCCTGTGTGCTCATTGACTGCAGCAGGCGTAATAGTTGCAGCTTGCCACCCTTTGAAATAAAGCATATATACATTCGTTCACAAAGCACACCTAGAACTAGGAACAAGTGCATGGACATTCAAACCCGGGGCTCCACAGCTATGAGTTTGGGGCCGAAATAATTACTGTAGTCTTAATAGCTTACTCGATCGAATCCAACCTGACGGCTGACCATGAGGTCATGGGGTCGCTCTCTTCTCGTGACGAACTTTTTTGAACCCAATACCACCGCAAATTGTCTTTATTTGTGTATATGCGAAATATTTCCAGTACTAGCTGCCTAGATTAAATTGAAAGTCTTTGGCAAAGGGTACTCCTAGATTATTTTAAGGATAGCATACGATCTCGGTATTTCAGTACACGTGAGGGATTTCTGGGAAAACCAGTGCGAAGCATGACCTACATATCAACACAAATTCAGTTTGCCGTCGCCGAACTTCAAGATATTTCATAAACTCCAGAAATGAATCTTAAATGACAGCTAATTAGGTAATAATAATAATGAATTTGCTAATAGCATCCTCAGATAACTCAATCTCTTTCTAGGCACTTTACATTTGCTACAAAGGAAGCTCGATTTAATGATTAGTGGTAGATCTGAGGTAGGATTAGGGATGCATCTTAGCTTTCTAATATGAAAGTGAATAAATTAGAGACTGTTGCGAGGGTGAATGTAAAACAAACGCCGTTCTCTGGGCACAGCACAGAGCCCAGAGTGATCCTTCATCTCGCCGGACATACTCGAGACATGCCCAGACATGCCCGAGTGATCCTTCATCTCGCCGGACATACCTTTGTGTCTGCATAGTGTTTAGTGCTTCCACACTTTCACAGCCACTTCCCTGCCCCAGAGTCCTCGCACAGTGCTACGATCAGAGCCAGTTTAGGGCACGGCAACGGATTTCTACAACGGAAGCCAGCCTTCGTATAGTTGTTTTTTATGTCAGCAGAGTAGAAAGCCGAGAGATCTAGAAGCACAAGTGCATGACCTGAAAAGCCCAGTGGCCAAGGATGATAATGATAACAAAATACACTTGATAAAGCACCCTCAGAGAACTCAATCTCTTTCTAAGCACTTGGCATTTACTGCAAAGAGAAATGCAATTGAGTGGTGAGTGATATCATGCTTGATAAACAACATAAATAACGTGGTTAGGGGTGACATGCACAGGGTAAACATGCAGGTGTGGTTAGTAGCAGCATTCACAGTGTCAGCATGCATAAGCACATGAAGGACGAATCACAGGGACCCATTAAATGCTGTCCTAAATAGGTGTGTTTTAACTTCTTTTTAAATGCGGTCAAGTCAGGGGATGTTGTGACGCAAGTCGGGAGTCAGTTCTAGACTTTGGGAGCATACCAACTAAATGAACGGTCTCCAAAGGATTTGAGGTTGGTACGAGGTAGTGGTAAACTGTTGGATTCCGAAAAGCGGGTGGTACGATGCTTGGCCTGATGGGGGAGAATATCTGAGAGATAGGCTGGAGCCAAAGAATGAAGTGACCTAAAAGTGAGCGACTCAACCTTGAAGCCAATCCGTTGCTTGAATGGAACCTAGTGCAGGTCGGCGAGAAGTGGTGTAATGTGGCAACTGCGACGCTCACGACAGACAAGCCCAGCTACAGAGTTTTGCACCAGCTGTAAGCACCTGATTGCACATGCCGGTAGGCCAGCAAGCAGTGAGTTACATAAGACAAGGCGGGATGTCACAAATGCAAGGATCAAATTAGATGTGCTCAATTTAAACGTGGTATCCGCATTTAACAAGTCTGACTTTTAGCAGTTTTATTTAGATGAAAGTAGGCATATTTGACTGTGGAGCTGATGCGGTGGTATAACGAAAGGTCACTTTGGAACATGACACCTAGATTTCGTGCAGATTTAACAAGAGATATGCTGGCAGAGCCAATTAAGAGCCTAAGCCTTTCCAATTTCGGAATCGCACTTGATTTGCCCATAACTTGTAAGTTAGTTTTATAATCATTTAATTTAGGAAATTTCGCTGCCATCCATGTGTGGATGTCATCCATGCATGCAGCAAGGGAGTTGAGAGAATTCGGGTGCTCGAAAGCAGGGAGAAATCAAAGCAAAGGTCAAAAGTGAGTGTCATTCCCAAAGAAGTGAAAGCCTAGATTGCGCTTGGCACTCGCATCGGCAACAGGGAGAGTGGTACCGGACAATTCGGTGCCGGAAAATTCGGAGCGGGTAATTCGGCGAAAGACGATTCGGAGCGGACAGTTAGGGACCAAAAAACGGGTAATTTGGAGCGGACAATTTATAGCAAACAATTTGCAATATATTCATGTTTTATATTTTAAACGCAGTATAAACACGCTTTCAATTAGTGAGTCCATTGTTTTGAAACCTATACACTTTCAATTAACCAAGACATTTAATTACACAATAAGTGAGTACATAGCTTTGAAACTTAGACGCTTTCAATTAACCAAGACATTTAATTACACAATAAGTGAGTACATAGTAGCTGGGGGGGATCAGTGCATATAAGCATGCCTGAAAAGGTGAGTGGACAGACACCTTTGGAACTTTAAACTTGCAACTCCATCATAGTCTGTGAGACATTATGGATTGTATTTAGTTATTTCGATAGTTTTAGTTTTTTTAAATTTGATTATTTTTTGCTAGAGTTACTGGTAGTTGCTATGACATTTTTATATTAAGCTCATTAAACTTTAAACATTCAACATTAAACTTTACTTTAAGCGGTATTATATTTCTATTAAACATGATTAAAAAAAATTTGCTTAACTTTCAAATATATATGTTTTAAATATCCTGCTCCGAATTGTCCTCTCCGAATTGTCCGCTTCAAAATATCCGCTCCGAAATGTCCGCTTCGAATTATCCACGACGAATTTTCCGCTACGAAGTGTCCTGTGCCGAATTTCCCTAGAACCGGGAGAGTATAAACCGTAAAATGAACCGGACCTAGCACGGAGCCCTGAAGTACCCCATATTTCAGAGGTACTTCGGATGATCTTTGTAACGTAATATATTTCCGTTCGTAACTCCAAAAAGTCATAAAGACCATGTGGATGTTACGCGGGAGAGTTTTGTATAGCTCACTCACAGCCTAAGCGGCTTTCGGTACGCATTCGGTAGCCAACAGACTTCGTCTCACGCAACAAAGAGAAATTGGGAAGCATAGCAGCGTCAGGAGCGCAGTTGAGGTAGTGAGAACAGCATGGAAGTAGCAGCTCAGGACGGCTGGAAAGGATGAGTCATAGTCTACAGCAGGAGATTAGTTGTCGTTGCTTAAGAATTGCGGAAGCGATTTCCACAGTCTAGGACCTGCCGAAAAAAAGCTTCAGTCGCCAACGGTCTTTAAGCGGAGGAATGAAACAGCTAGCCTGAAACGAAAGCCCGAAACGCCGGTTTGCCAACGTTTGCGTAATTTTAATAATGATAGTAATAATGATAATAATGCACTTGATAAAGCGCCCTCAGAGAACTTAATCTCTTTCTCGGCGCTTTACATTTGCTGCAAAGGGACATGCAATTGAATGGTAAGTAAAATCATGCTTGGAAAGCAAACAAACTGAATAATATGGTTAAGGGTGACATGCACAGGGTCAGCAAGCAAATGTGGTTAGTGGGTAATTTCATGCTACGAGGCTGGCTATTTTTAATCGCACTTCAACGTTTCAGCGAAAGAAGTGAGCTAAGACTTAGGCAGCCAGACAGTGGTGACATGCTTTTACGTAGCGTCCCGGCTGCACTCCTGCATACTTTTCTAGGGGAGCGGGTCCGTCTAACCTGTTGCAGCGTAACTTTGGTGTGCTCTAACGTGCTTCTCTGAGCATGCTAACGCCATCCATTGGCGTGACCCGAAAAATGCATCAAAGACAAATGCGTGCCGTCAAAATCTCGCCGATCAACTCGCGACGTTGTAATAGCGCCGCCGAAATAATCGTGCCCATAAGTTCACGGTTGAGAAAGATGCGACGACGAGCGCAATTTAATAGTATCATTTAGATTAAGTAGCCCGCAACGCTGTGCATCGAAATGTTATATCAAGCCTCTTTAAAATCGTGTTCAATTTAGACTCCGATAAATACGCGATTATAAAAACAGGAAGAAAAGCGAAACGTGACAATATCCTAATAAACTAAAGTAGCACATAACTCTGCGCATTGAAATGTCACATCAAATCTCAATTAAATCATATTCAATTTAAATATCAATGGACACTGCAGTTCCTAATATCTCGCGCATTATACGTAGGAAAAATCGCAGCACAAAGCATAGGGTAGTTGAACGTATTTAGGCTTGCTGGCTGTCTGAATGCACATTCCGCCATGCATAAAACTTATGGCTTGTTCTGGAAAGTCTCGTTTCCGACGGAAACGGTCGACCGCTGTGTAAACGTTAGGATGGTGACACGCGACGGAAGATTGAAACGCATTTTGTCAATCTTCGATCGAGGTGGTCCATCAGCGAGACGCGTCCTCGCAAGTTTCACATAGATTTTATGCGAAAAAGACAGTAAGAGAATTACGGATTTTTGCATAGTTACTGTTATTTACGTAAAAGTTAGAATCTATATACATTATAACTGAATTTAATATAACAGAAGTTAGTTTTTATTTTAGCGATTCTATTGGCGCGCATTTGTCGACGTGAACTTATTGATGATCAGTTCGCGATTCTCTGGGCTCGCAGTTCAGTTATCCGTCCCGAATTTCATCGGCGCGCATCTGCCATTCGAGACTTTCGCGCGAGAAATTATTATTAATATTTATAATAATAATATTATAAATAATTGTTAATAGGCGTAGGGCGCTCGCACTTCTGCACGACGCTGCGAGTTTTATTCCTGAAGCACAGACTTTTCATAGCACACTGCACTGTTTAGAAGAAAACCTGCGTAGTAACATGCACTGAGTCATGTGAACGTCGTAAGCGCAAGAAACACGCGCCGGATCAAAAACAAAAAGTTCCCAGCGGGCGTAGGGATCTCTGGCTGACACTTAAATCGTGCAAGGTAAATGCAATTAGCAACCGTAGCAGGAAGTGAGCTCCACGCTTCTGGTGGGCAGGAGCTGGAGGCTTGACCGCCGAGAGACGACCATTTAGTGGCAGGAAAAGCAAGTCAAGCAAACCTCTTGGCAGGGGTGACGACATACTGTAAGAGTAAGGAGGTCAAATAGAGGATGATGGTACAAGCAGGTTGAACTTGATTAAAATTGCCCAGCTCGTCTGCTACTATTGACATGAGGCTATTGGATCATCGTTCACAGCCTTTACTGTGATGTATCTCCGTCTGTAACTCCACAAAGCTAAGACTAAGACTGTGTGGGTGTTACGCAGGAGGGTTTATATTGCCCACTCAAAGCCTAAGCTGCTTTCGGTAGCCAACAGACTGCATCTCACGCAACAAAGAGAAAGTGGGAAGTATAGCAGAGTCAGGTGAGCAGCTGAGGTAGTGAGTAGCATGGACGTAGCAGCTCAGGACGGCTGAAAAGGATGAGCCATAGCCGGCAGCAGGAGAGTAGTTGTCGTTGCTTAAGAATCGTGGATGCGAGTTCCACAGTCTAGGACCTGCAGAGCTAAAGCTTCTGTCGCCAACGGTCTTTAAGCGGAGGAATGGAACAGCTAATCCATTGTCTATGCAGGACCTGAGGGTACGAAGAGGCTGAAACTTGTGCAGCAGTTCAGCTAGGTATGGAGGAGCCAAGCCGTGGCGGGCCTTGTGGGTCAGCGTATGAACTTTATTCTGTATCTGTTGATCAACCGGCATCCATCCTAGGTCTTTTAGCAAAAGGGACACGTAGTCAAACCTCTGGGACTTGAACTAGCCTTGCAGCCATATTCACAGCCATTTTTAGTCGCCTAGTTGCTTGTTTTAGTAGCCCAGCCAAAAGAGAATTCCAATAATCAAGTCGAGACAGAACTAAGGAGCTAGTCAAATCTTTTTGCAAGCCATCGCGGAAGATAGCTTCTTATCTTAGATAGAGATCGGACGTGATGGCTAGTTGTAGAAGCCGTCTTTAGAAGGAAGCTTTTAAAATTGATGGAGCTGTCGAAAACCACACCTAAATTTCGAGCACGTGGTGATGGTCGCACAACAGCCTCACCTATTTGAAGAGCAGAGCCTTCTAATCTAGCCACACGCTTAGGGTGTCCTATGAGAAACAGTTCGGTTGTATTGTTATTTAGTTTCAAGAATTTTTCCGACATCCAGGATCGACTGTCGGCAAGGCAAGAGCTGAGTATCGCCAGCATCAAAGTGATGTCCTATTCGACGGGCCTTAATCACTTTTCCCAGAGGTTGAGTGTAAATGGAAATCAGCAAGGGACCGAGCCGGGACCCTTGAGGGACTCCTCAGTTGACCCGTCTCATGTGTGAGACCTAACCCCTACATGACACGGATTGGACGATAAGACGAGTACGATTTAAACAATGCCAGTGCCACGTCTTTCAGACTGATCGTTGCTCTCAGTCGGTCAGGTAGGATATCAATGATGGATAATGAACCGAGCGATTCGTCTTCCATGAAGCTACTACGGAGCGAGCCGATGCCAGCTTGTATCTGCGTTGCAGCTTGTCCGATTTTCACGTGGGGCGTCAACTGCCTGTCGAAATGTCACTGCCCTGTGAATGACATATGCAGCATCGTCAACGGGAAGTGCGGCACCGAGACTTGTTCGCCGCAGTGGTACGGTCCGGCGTGCCAGTTCCGTGAGTTTTACTCGCTCTGGCTCTTCAGCTGTCGCCGAGCTAGCTGTCGTCGAGCTAGCTGTCGCCGTGCTAGCTGTCGCCGAGCTAGCTGTCGACACAAATGGACGGAAGGAGAAAGAGCAGCTATCCAACAAGTGTTGTTTCGTGTTAAGCGCTTTACTTACCTGCCTGGGTGTTCGCCATGTTTGTTATCTCTCCGCAGGAAAGCCCGAGCTCTATAACCCACCATCAATAATCGCGACATTTCCAAATGGCAGTTGGCTGCAGTGGACTCGCTGGTCAGAAAACACCGACTACGGTGAAGGGACAGTCGGCTCATATTTGTAAGCTCACCAATGCACAGCAGCAGGTTTAGCGGATAAAATCGAGTTATTCGACCTATCGCGTGTTCTGTTGACGGCGGACCTTCACAATTTCTACTTATTTCTCCTGTCAGACTTCTACTTTAGAGTCGTTTCTAGAAAACGTTGCTACATTGTATTACCAAACCATTTGCCTTATCTACAATTACGAACATTTTACTTACTAGAATTGAGGCTTGCCAGGGAGTGGACGTTCAAGACTCGTGCTTCCAAGTAGTGACAACTATACTTGAACCAAGTGTCCCCACGCCGGCGACGCTCACCACTTGGGTTCCAGGATCACCAAACACAACCTATAGCTACAGAATTACCGCAAACATGTAAGCTGCTAGAAGCTATCTAGCTTGTGAGCCGCCATGCAAGTCGATGATGCTGCTACGGTCCTTATCTTTTCAAATGACCATGTGTTTTATTTGCCAATTTCATTAACCCTTTATTTTGGTTGCTCAAAAGTCGTTGAACGCTTTGTTTGTGCATTCACCTTTGATCTGCATTGATCTTTCATTGAGAACTTTTGAATGTTTAGCGACAGAAGTTACGATGGACCGCAAAAGTCCAAGCATATTAATTTTTTCGGCTTTTATCTTGCCAAAATAAGTACAAATTTATTGAAAAAGTCTATTTTATTTCACCTTCAAGCACAGATGTGCTTGATTAAAAGTTATATGCTAAATGACCTGGCGTAAACAATCATCACACGTTTATTTCCCAGTCTTTATTCGGCATGACTGTGGTCATCTGTATGCAGGTGAAAAAGAGGGCAACAATTATTATCACTGGACCTATAAATCAACCGAATTTCACTTTTATGTGCCCCTGATTTGTATGAGCAGTCAATCTTAATCCACACTTCATTGCAGACTATATGATAATGAAATCATAGCAATTGTCACTGGACCTATAAATCAAGCGAATTTATATAATATAAATATAATTTATATAATATAAATATAATTTATATAATATAAATATAATTTATATGATATAAATATAATAATTTATAGTATAATATAATTTATATAATATAAATATATAATATAAATATAATCCACACTTCATTGCAGACTATATGATAATGAAATCATACCGGGAATCTCCGGAAGACCGACACAGAAAACACTTCTACCCGGTCTGACTGTCATATCTCGGAGTAAGTTTGGTGCGGAACTAATATCTATGCCAAAGTTCTCGCCACGATGGTCGCTGCTGCTGCTCTTTTGCACCAGTTGCTGTAAGATCGCAGCGTCAGTTAGGCAGTGCTCTGACGTTTACGCTTAGGCAGTGCTCTGACGTTTACGCTTAGGCAGTGCTCTGACGTTTACGCTTAGGCAGTGCTCTGACGTTTACGCTTAGGCAGTGCTCTGACGTTTACGCTTAGGCAGTGCTCTGACGTTTACGCTTTATGGCAGTGCTCTGACGTTTACGCTTAGGCAGTGCTCTGACGTTTACGCTTAGGCAGTGCTCTGACGTTTACGCTTAGGTAGTGCTCTGACGTTTACGCTTAGGCAGTGCTCTGACGTTTACGCTTAGGCAGTGCTCTGACGTTTACGCTTAGGCAGTGCTCTGACGTTTACGCTTTATGGCAGTGCTCTGACGTTTACGCTTAAGCTAACACGGTTGCACGGTTGGCGACGACAGTCGGAGGCGGGCATCACTCGCACAAGAGGCACTTCAACTGCTTGCAGCGATTGAACTGAATCGAGCCTCGGGACACTCCGAAACTTCAGAGTGCTTCGCATCGCCAGTCTTTTGCGATTGGTGGTCTGCCTCAGGCAGAATTTATCTTTCTACCTGATCCGATTCAATGTGTGCCAGCTGCCTACAATTTAGCCGAGTGAGAGGAAAACTGGCGTCTTTCTTGTCAAGTTCGTTTCGCTAAGAATCGGCACAAATATACGGTTGCTTGTGATAGTTGAGAAATCTTGAGCCGAGTGACTTTCGTGCGAGCAGCATTGAGCTGCGAGATGCTGCTTTAGCTGCCACGCCGCTTGAAGTATAAAGGATATAAGAGGCAAGTGCGTGTGTACATGTTGTATTTAAGCAATTACAGCTGTCAGTGCCTTTGTAAGGTAGACACAACTTGAGCTGATCTCCGAGAAACTGGCTCCGTTCAGAATACTCTCTCCAGATTCCAATCGAATGATGATTAGCAAACGCTGAAAAATTCACACACCAACTCGTTACGTCAAGTCATTAGGCAGCCAATCTCGTGAGTTCGAAAGTAACAAATAACTCTGCAACTACAGATGATAAACTATTTAGCAGATAAGGTGTCTTCTACACTTTGACTAAAGTAAGAACATTTGATGGAAGATATTTATTTTGCTACGACAGATGTGTGGAGGAAGCCTTTGAATTAATGAACGATCTTGGAGCGCTGCTTATAGTACTTCGTCTCACGACAGAATGCGTTTTCATGTAACCGCATCATCATGTTTCAGATATTTTTGAGATATTATTGCACTCGTTGCCTAAATATGATTGTCCATTCGGTGATATGGCCAACGTAAAAGCGTAGAATCGTTCATATTTCCAGCCAACTACCTGGCATCTAGTCTTGACCTCAGCTACTGGTTCTAAAGAGTTAGCAAACTTGCTTCCTCGATGGAAGCTGCCGAGCGATTGAAGCCTATAGATACCCTCCTAATTGTGCAGCGGCTACTGTGGCTAGTATGGCTAGTGGGGCTAGTAGGGCTACTGGGGGGTTACTGGGGCTACTGTGGGGCTACTGTGGGGCTACTGTGAGGTTATTGGGGCTACTGTAGCTAGTGTAGTTAGTGTGACTAAGTTTGGCTAAGTGTGGCTAAGTGTGGCTAAGTGTGGCTAGTAAGGCTAGTGTGACTAGTGTGGCTAGTGTGACTAAGTGTGATAAAGTGTGGCTAAGTGTGGCTAGTGCCGCTAGTGTAAATAGTGTGGCTAGTGTGACTAAGTGTTGCTAAGTGTTGCTAAGTGTGGCTAAGTATGGCTAGTGTGGATAGTGTGGTTAGTGTGACTAGTGTGACTAGTGGGGCTAGTGTGGCTAAGTGTGACTAAGTGTGACAAGTGGGAACGCCTCTAGGCAATAAGGAAAAGCACGAGCGGTTGACATTGATTTTGTGTTTGGGCGACTCGCACACACCTTTGAATCTATCGTTTTGATAAAAGAGTTAAAGACTAGGCATGCACTTTAAAGCTAATTTATTTATAATTGGGAACTTATATGAATGCACTTAATGGTTCAAAATTTACTTGCAGAGGACTGTTCTAACTGCTTGAATGCTGGTGATTGCGATTCTGTGACTGGATACTGCAAAGAATCGCTCTGTGCTTTCAATTGGACGAATCCACCAGCATGTGACACACGTAAGTAAGACACGTGACACACGTCAGTGAGACACGTGACACATCTAAGTGAGAGATGCAGCCGTATTTCAGTAGCTTCGATCGTGTGGCCACATACACAGCAATAAGTAGGGAGTTCCCTACGGTATCTGTGCTTGGTCCACTTCTTCTCAAAATTCATACTTTTTCCAATGCTGGTGCAGCCGAGCGCAGTGTAGCCTTTAGTTTCGTTTGCCGCCAAGACACAGCTACACTCCTGATTTGGTCGTTCCCTGCCTTCCAGCACTTCATACTCTTCGACTTCTTTGAAGCGTCTATGGCTGGCATTTGCACTCGGATGGAAGAAAGAAATTTTCTGGAATTGAATAAAAATAGAGCTAACTTACCATTAGTTAGAAAACCCGTGTCATTAAGGTGGTGGAAAACCTGCGAAAGCAGCATGCCGTTAAGTTGAGTTTGACACTCCTGAACACGCATTAACTTGATTTCTGACAAAGAACATTCACCACTAGACAAATTATTTCAGCATTACATATCCTAAGATTTCTTTGTGGACTTTAGGACTCATCGAAGTAGGAAACTTAAAGACTTGCAAAATTAGCTCTGTTGACGAGATGCTTAAAAGCTGAAGATTGTACGAGTCAAATGCTGCTACTGTTAGCGATCATCCTTTTTCGCAAGCTGCTAGACATGTTTACTGGCTCAGTGACATCAATAGTTAGGACTTTTAATGAACAAATTGATATTAATACAGATTTTCTTCATTTTTGCCACCATTTCTTACTTCTTGCGAGAGTCTAGATCATTCATTGATAGCTTTTACAATCTAAGTACGCTGCCCAGAGGCGTCTCTTTATTTGGCACGCCATCGCAGTATATACTGTACTGATTTTTCAGAAATCCTTCACGTTCACCGAAATACAGAGGTAATCTGCTATCCTTACAATAACATACGGAGACTCTTTGTCAAAAATGTACACTTTAATCTAAGCAGCTATTCCTACAAATATTTTATATATAAAATAATACATATTGTATTTGCTTTTTAATAATCCATGATAATTTTGCGCACTCTCGGATAAAAATTACAACACATCTTTGCCAGTAGGTCGCCATTTTGATTGCAGTAGATGCTAGTGCTTCGTCCCTAGCCGTCCTGAGCCAGTACAAACACCGCTTCTTCACCCGCTGCTTGCCATCGCTGCTGTCACTATTCGTCGCCAAACATTCAGCGACGAAGCGTCTCAGTTTTTCTTCGTCGTGCTCTACTTTGTTGAGTACTAAATAGTATCTGATAGATTCCATACGTTCGTATCTAGTGCCATCAGCTATCTTCACAAGTTATTTTTTAATTGAGCTAGTCACTGTCTCCTCTTTGGAGCGGAGTGCCAATCTGAGCCCATTAAAATACGAAGCCTTGGAGGTATGGTGGTCACTCTTCACGACTAAGGTCGTCGGTTTGAATCCTCCAGCGGTTGACCCTATATTGCCAATTTGAAGCGCTGGTGAAAGCCATTAAGGCTCTTATGACGCTATACAAATGAGGCTGTTTAGTCAGCTAATATTTTTTCGGAGCTGAGCGCCGCACGAGCAGGATTGCCCTTTTAAATAGAAGAAAAGCTGTATACACAGGATCCCGATAGAAGTTATTGTATACTGCTTGCAGTAACAAGCACTCCTACGTCTGTCTGGTTCATTGACACTGCTGAATGATACCGTCTTTCGTAAAATAAATAAAAAAGTTCACCGTGTCGTTTCTTGACTCACGTTTGAGTTGGCACAATCGTCGTGCTAGATTTAATTACTAGCTATCAACAATCACGAGCAGTCAGTTAAACAGGTTCAATCTTCTGTGACTAAATCGCTGCCGAGTGTGATAACAAGAACCTTCACTGATCTCACACTGGACACAGTTGATGTCTACCGTCACTGTTGGGGAGCTTCTTATTAGAACAAGCCATACGATTATTTTTGGTTTCCGCGTCTTCTCATCACGTTTTCAGCTCGATAATACTCTTAAACGCGTGCCTCTATTTAATGCTTACTTTGCACTATCGTATTCGCTCTGATATTGCAGTTTGCCCAAAACTCACGTGGGGCATCAACTGCCCCTCCATTTGCCACTGCCCAGCGAATGACACGTGCAGTATAGTCGACGGCCGATGCCGCACTGGGATATGCTCCCCTCAGTGGTACGGCAGCGGATGCCAGCTCAGTGAGTATTATTGCTACTCTGAGTACATGCTTGCTGCTTTTGCTAACTTTTCTTGCCCACTGAGTAGACTTAATGCGTGAGGTAATTGATGAGTCATCATACAACTTGGCGCGGCGTTAGTCAAACGTGACCAGAATATGTACCGAGTTTAAGCATTTCTTTGCTGCGGATAAAATGCCCCTGTCTTCTACTGATTTCGGTATGCCTGTATTTTCAGGAACTCGCTCGTGTTTTAACAGCCGGTTTGTGAGCTGCGATGCAAATATATGAATTCTTTAAACAATTCGCCATCTAATTAAAGTTATGTCCATAGAGCAGTATTGTAAAATCACCCCCAGTATGTTTATTTTGAACATTCCGGTTGATTCTGCTTTAGGAACATATTCCCACCAATGTGTAGCACGCGCGTCGGGATGGCATATATTATAACCTTGACTCTTCGGTCGCCGAGTAAAATAGAGCTGAGTGGAGCTAATAGCTCCTATAGCAGAAGGCAGCACAGCACAGGCAGCAGCAGCAGCACCACCAGCACCAGTACCAGCAGCCGCAAGGTAGACAACTCGTAAGACCTCGCTAATTTTTCTGCATTTCAGGAAAGACAGAGTTGTACAGCGCTCCTTTGGTGATTGCTTTTTACTCTAATGGAAGCTTGCTGAAGTGGACCAGCTGGTCGTCGAGTGTCGATTATGGTGATGGCTTCGTGGCATCATACACGTAAGATGGCCTGTTTACCGTTGAATGAATTGAATTAGCCTGCAACTCAGCTAGAAGACATCGCGGGAATTGCTTTTTTTTAAAGAAACAGTGAGGGTTTCATTAAAAAGCGCGCGTATCTCTTATCAAATGTGTGGCTTCCTTCAGCAACTACCGCAGCTAGCAAGAGTGTATAAACTTCGAATGCCCGAATAGCACCACAGAACGCCTCTGCAGAAAGCTGTGCTCTTCTTTGCTGTAAATCCAATGAGCTTTCACTTCACCGCTGAGCACTTTTAGGTTGCTCTTCCAATGAGCATGCATCTAAACCAAAGTAAAAATCACTAGAAATAATTACAATGCGATCCACAATATTACTACTCAGTGAGGAGAGCTTGCACCGCGATGTTTCTCTGCTGCTGCTCTTCCACTGGCCACAGGCCTGTGAAGCCAGGGCTTCAATGTAAAGGAATATCGTAGGTTTTTCTACAAAATATGCGACGTATGCTGCCGCTGCAAATCTAAGCGTTGTTCTGATTAATGGACGTATATATGTTTTAGAATACAAGCATGCCAAGATGTCGAGGTGACCGATTCGTGCTGGAAGACTGTTGGCAGTGTCGTCGAACCAGCTAACAGATCGGTAGTAACGCTGACTGCATGGGTCTCCGGCAGTCAAAATACTACATACACCTACAGAATAACGGCAAATATGTGAGTCTGCTGACCTGCAAGCGCCTGATGATAACAGTCGGACTCTCTTTCTGGCACATTTAGATGTCTTGACAGACCTAAAATTGCCGGTTAGTCGATGGAAATCAGTGATTTATGCAAGAATATGGTCTAGGTGCTAAGTTCTATTAATGGGAATTTAATTCAATGATACATATAGAATTATTTCATTTGAATAGCACTCTTAGACAACCTACATAGAATGGACCTTGTGCGGGCCCCGCTTGTTCCCAGGACAATCATCGCAATTAAACGTCTTTGCATCTTTGCATGTTGACCCTGTGCATCTAAACCTCTAACCATGCTATCTTTGTTGACATTGTGCATGCTATTAAGAACCATACAATAATGCTTCCCTTAAAAAATATTTAAAGTGCCTTGGAAGAGATTAAGTTCTCCAAGGGCTCTATACAAGTGAATCGTTATTGTTATAACCTTACTCGTCGGCCTAACTACCTAATCGAGAAAATACTGCGGGTATATTTAAGACACGCTTGCCACATGGCAATGTCTAACCTACTTTATGTACGCGGTAAATATTATATAGGTTTCTATGACGGTAGATATATAATAATAATAACACACTAGTATTTTTATTATAATATATATGGATTAATTAAGAGAAAGCTGTTGGTATGCTGAAGAGGTTACTACAGTAATCGCATCATCCAGGTAGCTCTCCTCAACCGAATGCCAGTAAAAAAGTGAAGCTCACCTCATTAGGAGTCAGAGGATGTCGTGACACAAGTCAGGGGATGTCATGACGCAAGTCAGGGGATGTTGTGACGCAAGTCGGGAGTGAGTTCCAGGCTTTGGGAGCATGCAAACTAAAGGAACGGTCTCCAAAGGATTTGAGGTTTGTACGAGGTATAGGTAACCGGTTGGATTCTGAAAAGCGGGTGATACAGTGCCTGGTGAGGCCGTAGATTTGATAGGTAGGCTGGAGATTAAGAATGAAGGGATCTAAAAGTGAACTACACTACCTTGAAGTCAATGCATTGCTTGACTGGGAGCCAGTGCAAGTCGGCGAGAAGTCGTGCGATGTGGCCACTACGAAGCTCACGGCAGGAAAGCCTAGCTGCAGAGTTTGCACCAGGGATTCGTGCCTAGACACAAAGCGAAGCTTTGGCATCATCCGACGGTCTACCCGTTACCAAGCGACACTAGATTCCTGACTGTACGAGTTATGAAAGGTCAATTTTAACATGCTACAATTTTTCAGGCGACGATGGTAGTTGCAATGAAACAAACAAGCTTAGCTCAGGTTCGCATCTTTAATTGCACGGCGAGAAGGCGTGCGTGGTTTGATAAGATATAGCCACAATCAAGGTAGTCCTTGCGTTTTTCCTCACGTCCGGTGTGGACTGTAGGAGCTCGCTAGTCGCAGCTCGTGCGACGTGAGCATTAAGACTCATTCGGTGCAGAACGAAGAGGCTAGACTTTTTTTCGTAACTTCCAAGCTGTGAAGTTGCATCACATCTCTCCAACCTGCACTTGCTCTTCAAGAATGTAAAAAAAACTAGGTGATTTAGCAGCCTCCTTTGTATAGCGACAGAAGAGTCTTTACGGCTAGCACCACGGCTTTCAGCGGCGATAAAGAATTACCCACCTCACGGTTTGAACCCGCAACCTCGGTACCGAGGTCGTGTAAAGCAACCGCCTTACCTAGTGTGTCATCATGGCTCACGGAAGCAGAAAATAAGACTTTTGCTAAATTCTTTGCTGCTCTAATCGCATTTGATATCTTTCAGGTTATATGAAAATGTCACTTTATCTGGTATACCTAGCCGGCCGTCACAATCCGTCTTGCTGCCTCCAATCGGGATAATTCCTACAGTGCAAAGTGAGTAAACTGTATCACGTGAAGCCTGAGGCTACTGGTATCACGTGAGGCATCGCGTGAAGTCTGAGGCTACTGATCAAGTATAATTTAATCAGTTATTCTCAGAGGGCGCTATATCAAGTATTATTATTGTTATTATGTACACTGTTAAAGGCGTCTATGACTGCACGTGATCCAGGCTGGCGCATCTCTGCAACTTTCCATGCGTTCCTCGCTTATAGTGATGTACTGCAATAGTTCGGAAAATGCGAATTACACTACAGTGCCGTGATTGACCTTAGCTTGATTGTGGAATAGCGTCTATTCATAGTTGATAACAAAGGTTTGTCTATTCGCTGCAGAGAATGATCTTACTTATGCTCGTCATTAGTAGCTGTCTCATAGAGCTATCCTCGGGCAGTCCCAGTGGTCCTACATGAGACAAAATAATTTGCATCACCATTTTCTTCTTTAACCGCAAAACTAGCCTATCCAGTGTTATTACGAAATCATAGTACGAGTACGTATAGTGCGCAACACGAAATCTCTTTTAGGTAAAGTATTGTGAAAACCTGAGTTGCATATCGTGCCTCAGTGAGGAGTTGCTTATCGTGCCTCAGTAATGGCTTTAGAATGACAGATGTTCATTGTTTCTAGACAATGCCAGCCAAAAAAATACAATGCCAAAAATAAAAATACAAAAATACAAAAAATACAATACAGTGCCAGCCAAAAAAAGGTGAGTGCTCGTGCACAGATGCCATTGCATTTCTTCACGCGAGCTGGTTTGGTCCAGCGGATAAGGTACTCGCCCCGACCAAGGTCATGGTTGAGGTCGTGGGCTCAACCCCCAAGCCTATGTGAAGCGCCTGAATAGAGATTAAGTTCTCGGGGCGCTATATAAATGAGTTATATTTTCTCATCACAGAGCAATGCTCTATTAAAGTGCCCATACTTGTGAAGTTTCAAAGAAATCTTCATTTAAAGCCGCTGGGTAATTCCGCAATTTAGTTTTAGCCGATTTAGTTCCAGCTTGAGTTAATGACTCCTCCTTCGCCAAAAAACTAGAATGCCAAAACATTTGCTGGAATTTTGAATTTACCTGAGCTTGACCATAACCCCAAATCT
Source organism: Cristatella mucedo (assembly GCA_009760855.2). Taxonomy (NCBI): domain Eukaryota; kingdom Metazoa; phylum Bryozoa; class Phylactolaemata; family Cristatellidae; genus Cristatella; species Cristatella mucedo. Next base: position 906,371 of record WPIO01000016.1, read on the forward strand.
TTCAGGCAAGCGACCGTGTGCATCCCATATGATGCATGGCATTATATTGCTTCACCACCACTCTCCTATTTATTGATTGGCACATACGTCAATCACCAGAAACGGTAACTATTTTAAGTTGTATTCAACGTTTACTCTGTCTTTGAGCGATTCACTCTCATCTCACAACCATGTGCCCTTATCAAAGTGACTCTAACTCAACTAGGTATATACTTCTAAGTAAAGTGTGCGTCAATGAATGGAAACTTATCGCTTTAATTAATGGTGTTTAATTTACAGAAAGCTGCTCAAACTGTTTGAATGCTGGCCAGTGCGATTCTGTTACCGGCTACTGCAAGTATTCCATCTGTTCATACAATTGGACAAATCCACCAGCATGTGACACAGGTAAGTGATTGACCTTGTTGTCTTGCTTAGTTGTAGTGATCACTTTATCGCTCGCGGGTTGACCCAAACAGGCAAGCACAACTAGATGAACGCAGGTTCTTTTCACGGTTTATACTCTCCCTCTTCCTGATGTGATTGCCAAGCACAATCTAGGCTTTCATTTCTATGCGGATGACACTCAGTTGTACCTTTGTTTTGATCCCTCCCAGCCGTCGAGCACCTCAAATTCCATCACCTGACTTGCGGCATGTATTGATGACATCCACGCATGGATGGCAGCAAATTTTCTAAAACTAAACGATGATAAGACTAACTTGCTATTTATGGGCAAACCCAGTGTGATTCGGAAACTGGAAAGGCTGACGCTCAAAATTGGCTCTGCCAGCATATCTCCTGTCGAATCAGCTCGAAATCCAGGTGTCATATTCCAAAGCGACCTCTCGTTAGACGACCGTATCAGCTACACAGTCAAATCTGCCTATTTTCAGCTTCATAAGATTGCTAAAATTTGGGCCTGTTTAGATAAGGATACCACATCTAAGTTGGTCCACGCATTCGTGACATCTCGTCTCGACTTCTACAACTCACTGCTTACTGGCCCTACCAGCATGTGCGATCAGGCAATTGCAGCTGGTGCAAAACTCTGCAGCTAGGCTTGTCTGTCGTGAGCGTCGCAGTTGCCACATTACTCCACTTCTCGCTGACCTGCACTGGCTACCAGTCAAGCAACGGATTGACTTTAAGGTTTTGTCGCTCACTTTTAGGTTCCTTCATTGTATGGCTCCAGCCTATTTCTCAGATATACTCCCCCATCAGGCCAAGCATCGTACCACCCGCTTTTCGGAATCCAACAGTCTAGAAATACCTCATACAAACCTTAAATCCTTTGGAGACCGTGCATTTAGTTCGTATGCTGCCAAAGCCTGGAACTCCCTCCCGACCTGCGTCAGAACATCCCCTGACCTGACCACATTTAAAAGGAACTTCAAAACACACCTATTTAGGACAGCATTTAGTGGGTCCCTGTGATTCGTCCTTGATGTGCTTATGCGTGCTGACACTGTTCATGCTGCCACTAACCACATTTGCATGCTGACCCTGTGCATGTCACCTCTAACCATGTTATCCATTTTGTTTGTTTTTCATGCATGATTTTACTTACCATTCAATTGCATTTCCCTTTGCAGCAAATGTAAAGCGCCTAGAGAGAGATTGAGTTATCTGAGGGCGAATTATCATGTACATTATTAATATTATTATTATTAACGCTCACAGACATGAGTGCGCGCACAAACACACACACACACACACACACACACACACACATACACACACACACACACAAGCAGACACACAAATACACACACAAACACACACACACACCGACACACACACAAGTACATAGACATGCACCCAGACAGACATGCACACACAAAAGCACACGCACGCACGCCCACGCACACAAAAACAAAGCTCGAACACAAATGCACACACACGCACACTCATACACACACACACACACACACACACACGCGCGCGCACACATACACACAAACATCCAAACACACGGGTACACACATTCACACACCAGTTTCACACGTACAAACATGAACGCAGATTCGTGCATGCAAACACGAATGCGCATTTATACGTACACGTGCTCAGTGGATGACTATCTACAACTGTGGAGTGTCTCATTCTGCAACCGATGCTAAAAATCACATGTCGAAGATTAACGTATTTCTTGCTAGCTAAGTTCACTTTTTACTGTTGTACTTCTGCCTCATTTTCTTCATACTGTTAGATACGACATTGGGGACTAAAAAATTTAAATTGTTTCTAAATTGTACCGGTACAGGTGTTTTCCACCTTAATACTTGTGACTTCGTACCCATATTTAAAAAAAATGCCTTTTGATGAATTCACATCAAAATTGATTGCTCGTGTCTACAATCTGCTTGATTTAGGTATCAGCCAGTAAAGATGCACTTAGTGGCCTTGTTAGGGAATACTTAAGCACCAAGAATCAATTTTAGTCAGCGACAAACAACTCAGTATTCTGCCACTTTGTAGCGGTTTCCGTAATGGTGTTTGGAAACCGATTCGACGAACAGTCTGCTACAGCGAGACAACTGTTTCTATTTGTATTTATGATTACCCATTTCTCTAAATGAACCTTAGAACTGCACTTCCTTGATCTTTTTGGACTTTCTAGACATTAAGTTGTTTTATTTGCCATTGGCTTGTCAGGAAATAGTGCAACAGCAGTGTTTTTTTAGCATTGATCGCTTATACGACAACGCACCCTGACTTCTGAAATATATCATGCTTATAAGCTGGCCATAAAATTGTAGACTACTCACGCATGCGTGTATATCAGTTCGTTTTCCAATCAAGTCAGTCAGGATAAATCAGAAGATACGTGCTTCTTTTAAGCCGACCTCCAACTGAGCATATTTACTCTTTGCATTGGGAGCGATCTACAAAGGATCATCGTAGAGGTTATTTCCCAATGCATTGAAAAATAAACCTAGTTCTGCCTGGTTTATTGTCACTGCCGAATGATGCTGTCCTTCGAGGACTAATCAAAAGGCAGTGCCCATTTATTAGTGCAATAAGTGACTGCTACACCGAGTTTGAGTTCACAAAATCACCACCCTATATTTATTATTAGGTGTCTACAGTCACATATACACACTAAAGTCTGCCGTCTTTAATGATTTGTTAGTTCTGACAAGGCTGGTAACAGGTACTTGTTGATTGTCTCGTGCTGGACAACGTTTATTTCTTGTGTCAGGCTCACGAGACCTCTTTTTGACCAAGAATACGACACTTTGTTCGTTACCTCGCCTAGTAATTAGGCTTGTAGCCACTTTATGCTTGTTACCACTATCTATCTACTATATATGCTTGTTACCAGTCTCTAATGAATGGCCACTCAATCATGCTTTCTATACAGCAAATGTAAGTAGCCTGAAAAAGATTGGGCTCTTCGAGGGCGTTATACAAATGTATTGTTATTACTTCCGTCGAATGCCTTTTTGTATACTTCGCTTGCAACACCGTTATACAACTGCTATTGCAGTTTGCCCAAAACTCACATGGGGCATCAACTGCCCCTCCATTTGCCACTGCTCTGAGAATGACACGTGCAGCATTGTCGACGGCCGATGCGGTGCTGGGATATGCTCCCCTCAGTGGTACGGCAGCGGATGCCAGCTCAGTGAGTATGATTGCAATCAGAGTAAATGCTTGCTGCTTTTGCTAGCAGATCTTTCATTTAGCTTAGATTTTGCCCCTATTGTCTATGGTAGCCATATATTTATTATCTCGATTGTCAAGCTAGTGGGCCAGAAGATGGACGCAGTTCTAGCTGCTTTCAATGCTGTGTATGAGACACTTTGTGTTCTACTGACTTCGTTGAGCACGTACGCTCAAGCACCTGGATTGTGTTTTAGCAGCCTGTCTCAGAGCTATAATGTGATTGTCAATTATTATAACAGCTAAAATAAAATAATCACCATCTAATTCAATGTTATATCTTCCTAATAGTATTGTAATTGTGTTATTATAGTGAAAAGCGCATAAGATTACTTCGAAAATTCAGTTCGATAGGACATTAGGAACTTATTTACACCACTGCACGTCATAGGCGTCTGGATCTGGTGAATAGGTTGTGATCTAGGTGGGTTCAGTCAGCAAGAGTGGAACCGGAAATAATCACTGAGCTGATATAGCCGAAGCAAAGCTGAGCTCACAGCTCCCTGTAGCAGGCAGCACAGCATTAGCAGCATCAGCAGTCACACAAAATAGACATCACGTACGATCTCGTTATTTTTTGTATTGCAGGAAAGACGGAGTTGTACAGTGCTCCCTTGGTTATTGCTTTCTACTCTAATGGAAGCTTGCTGAAGTGGAACCGATGGTCGCCGAGCGTTGACTACGGTGATGGCACAGTGGCGTCATACACGTGAGATTGCCGGTTTATCCGATGGAGTAATGAATGAATTCGCTTCTCCGTTGAAAGACCACTAAAGAGTTGTTCTTTAAGATCAGTAGCCGTCTGATCTGATAGCACGTAGTTCTGCTATTACGTTTGCTGCCTCCTTTAGCAACCACCGTGGCGAGCGAAGGCAAAGAAACTTTGGCTGTATGAATCAAGACACATTGCTGACAGTTTTGTTTTTTTGGCGATTCCGTCCAATGAACGTGCTTCGGCTAACTGCTGTGTTGTCATGGGTTGTTCTTTATTTAAGCATGCTTCTGCTGAAGGCTATGTGCTTATCGGTTGCTAACCAAAATGACGCTCAAAGAGTCGATATAAAAATCATTAAATTCAATCAAAAACTGATCAGCAATCATTACTCCTTAAGGAATCTTTAAACCGAACTTACTAGTAATATGCTAACCAAGTGTGTCTCAGAATCTGGAAATATTAACGCTAACGATCAGCTGCGCCAGCTAATCTCCTGCTTCTTCTGCACATAGGCGAGACATCCTGTTCCAAAGTGAGCTTTCGCTTGAACACATAAGTTCCACAGTCAAGTCTGCCTAATTGTAGCTGCTTAAAATGGCTAAAACATGGGGTTACTTGAAAAGGGGTACTATATTACCATAAGTAAAAGCATTTTTGACATCCCATCTCGACTACAGTAACTCACTGCTTGCTATTTTGGCATCGCAGCACCTGCTTTTCTGAGGGAAATCGTTTAGCTACACTTCACGATTGAACCTCAAAAGCTTTAGAGACGGCGCCTTGGCATGTAAACTTAAAAAAGAGTATAAACACACAGGTTTGTCGCAGACTCTACTGGGTCATCGTGATTTTTGAAATTGTGTCCATGTGAGTGCTGACACTGCTACTGACCATATTTACATGTTGACCCAGTGCATGTCACATCTAACAACTTTATGATGATGATATTGCGAATGTTACCCTAATCGTCTGTTCATGCTATTCTGCATCATTTTTAAAGTGCCTTCAGAAGAGATTATGTTCTCTGACGGTGCTATACAAGTGTATTATCAGCATTATTATACTGAATTTGTTCCGCTCCTGCTGTTTTTCTTGCCGGCTATTCTATGACTGTAAAGAAGTGATGTGGGTTTTTGTCGAACGCGTAATGGATGCTGCTGAAAAGCTCCTCATTTTGCTCATTAATCGATGGATCTATGTTACAGCATCCAGGCATGCCAAGGTGCCGCGGTGACAGATTCATGTTGGAAGGCAGTTGGGAGTGTCCTCGAACCGGCTAATACTTCAGTAGTAACGCTGACTGCATGGGTTTCCGGAATTCAAAATACCACATTCACCTACAGAATAACGGCAAACATGTAAGTCTGCTGACCTGCTGGTGTCTATTCGTAACAGCTGGACGTTCCTCTCACTTTTTCGCACGTTAAGATGCTGGAGGACGCCTGAAGTAGTAGGTCAGTTTGTGAGAAAATGAACTTAATGAAATACTAAAAGAAAATCAAACCACTTTTTCACATGTTAATACCCTGGAGGAGATCTCACTAAGTTATTTTTTTAGAAAACAGTGATTTTAACAAGAGTAAATGTACACACTTTCTTGCCTATTAAGAAGGTTGAAAAGAACTACGGCAGTAGTTTAATGAGTCAGAAAAAGTGGTTATCGAAAGAGTAAATCCGCTCAATTTCTTGCATCTTAATCTTGTTGAAGAGATCTAAGGTAATGGGTTAGTATGGAAGAAATAAGGATTTACTCAGGAGTAAATCTACTTACTTTTTCACGAATATTAGGATCATTAAAGAGACCTAAGCAAATAAGTTAGTGCTTCAGAAAAAGTGATTTCATTAAGAGTATGTTTTAAATGTTCAGGATTCTTTTCTGAATTTTATTTCAAAGATACCGATAAAACAATTTATTTCATAGCGCCCAGAAATAACCTAGCATCTATCTCGGCGTTTTACATATGACACAGAGGTCGGGCATACCTCCTACAATAAACCATTTAATCGATACAAATTGTGATTTTCTTCTAGTCATGCTTAATTTATGGTTTTATCTAACTGATTTATGTACCCGGTAACACAGGTTTCTCTGGTCAGAGACAAGCAGTCAGAGGGAGTCAGCTGTTGAGCGTGCCGGACAGGTTTCTACAGTGTGCTCAAACACCGAGCAGCTCTCTTCGACCAATCAGAAGCCAAAGAAAACCTCGGCTCGCCCTATTACTTGTGAAACCCATAGCCACTCATGGAGGACGGTCCGGCTAGCAGGTTTCACTGGAGTAACAGAGCACAGGACGGGCATGAAGCAAACGACATGATGCCAATGGCCGAACGAGGATGGACTGCACCGGTAGAGCCGAGGCAGGAAAAGCGACAGCGAGCCCAGCTCCGCAGTGGTTGGCCGCACATAGCGAACTGGGTACCTCTTTGTCAAGAGGAACTGCTACCTCGAACATCCAGACTGCTGCGCTGGGCTAGCGTGACACAACCCGATGAGAAGGACCGGGCGGTCGCAGCTGCCCCTGGTGTCAGCAGGAGCAACGCCTTGCTACGAGCCTAGCTGTGCAAGCTGGAGAATTGCGGTTCGAGACAATCTTTCTATCGAGTGCTACCAGGAACAGTGTCAATAGCTATTCATTATTATATGCAATGTGAACGATTATTAGCAAATCATTAGTTAGCCATTCAGTGTCTTTTCGAGAACAAGCAAGCGTAACACTTGTGTGTAGCTATATTGAGATTTAGTTCGCTAGCTATGTTAGCATGGTACACGAGCAGACCAAGGTCACTTCAAGACACATTCGGTTGTTAACTACACATCTCAAAAGTTTAGCTTCAAGAAGTCACCATTGCCTGCTTAAAATTGAGGTCAGATACTCTCGTGGAATCTTTCAACTACGAACATGTAAAAAGGTAATTAAATACCTAAGAGAGCTCTGAGGCTCTTTATATATATATGCACGAGATATTACAGGTGACCTTACCGTGTGCAAGTAATAGGTCTCTCTGAAATTATGGACATTACGCTAAGCAGTTAGGCTAAAAGAATCATGTGCTGCTCTAATCGCATCGCAATTATTTCAGGTTATATGAAAACGTCACTGCATCCGGTATCCCGGGCAGGCCGTCACAGTCCGTGTTACTGCCTCCAATCGGGATCATCCCTACAACACAAAGTGAGTAAGCGATTGCAAGTATTTCACGATGCGAAGCCAGATGCTTCAATTCAAGTATAAGTTGCTCAGTTATTTATCTTTTTAAAGACTTCTGTGACTACACCTGGCCCACAGTGTGATGTAGCACGCCAACGTTTTACTTCCTAAGCCACGTGAAACTTATAGATTACTTTATGTCGTTGACCTTTCGTAATTACTTGTCCTTATGAGAGAATATAATTTTTGAGATAAACATAATTTGTGCAATCGGCATACTTTCTTCCGAAGGTTTGTCAAACAATACCCTTAACATCACAGAGTTCATTGAAAATTGATAAGAGATACAGAATCACCGTAAGGGATACTTGAGAGCAATATTTGGATTCGCGACAGCTCTTTCAGCTAATTTATTTCAGTTAAGGACGTAGCACTTTCAGGCGGTTTAGCTTCTGTTTGTTCGACAACGTTTGTTTTCTTACTTGGAGTTAGTTTTTCGCCGGATAGTTTCTATCTATTTCAGTAAAATGATTATTAGCGGCGATAGACGTACTCTTGTGTTTTTAAGGCAGCCAATTTCGTGGATTTTAATGCTTGTGAAGATCAAGGAAAACAGAGCCTGAACCTGAAACGGAATATGCTTGTTATGCCTAAATAATAATACGGCCAAGGACTGCTGGTTCTTGAATTCAGACTTCGCAAAGCTAGCCAATGAAAGACGAGCGCGCTTGCAAAGCTGAAACTTGAGGACTTCATCACATCGTCAACCGTTGCTCGACGGAGCTATCCGTAATATATAAAATTCTATGCAAGCATTCATTTAAGGCCGCTTTTCAGTCGTCGAGTTTGTGATGAATAAGCACCAGCCTGAGTCTATGATTCGTCCTTGGATTGAGAAAAAAAAACTTCGATGCCAATACGTTCGACATCTCTGGTAGCTTTAAGGCTCATATCCTTGACCTTAGCTCAAGGGTGCTCCAGGTTAGCTAACGCGAGTACAAGTTGCGACTTGCAATACCGGTTTCCTTCTACACTACTCTATTATCCATTCGTCGCCATTCACATAAATCACCAAAAATGGTCGCTATCGATAAGAGGTAGTCAAGCGATTTCCTTCTTCCGAGAAATTCACTCGCACCTCATAATAATATTATTAATAATGACAACGAAGTATTTGATATAATCTAACCCTTATCAAAGTGACTTAATAGCAACTAGGAACATACCACTAATCAAATTGTGTGTCTATGGATGCGAACGTATCTCTTCGCTTGCTGTGTTTAATTTACAGAAAGCTGCTTAAACTGCCTAACGGCTGACCAGTGTGATTCTGCGACTGGGTACTGTAAGAATTCACTCTGTGCATTCAATTGGACAAATCCACCAGCATGTGACGTGGGTAAGTGAGTGATTCATTATTATTATTATTATACTATGTTTGCTTGCTTAGTTTGCCTGATCACAAAACAGGCACCACACCGACACACACTCGAACATACACACCCAATTCCCCCACACGCAGACTCATATGGACGAATACAAATATATTAGCTAAATATATTACCGAATAATTACTGTCGCTGTAAAATACTGTCTCTGCAAGTCAGTCAGGGCATAACTTTATTAAGGAATTCCTATGCGAAGGAAGCCTTTTATTACAGATTCCGGCTCAGACTTTGCAGGCAAACTTTTCAGCTAGTTCGTAAAATGTGTGAGTCAATTTTTGCCCAAATGCACAACAATCCGTACATCCCAAAGTTATCTTTTTGCTCGAAAAAGAAGAAGAATCTTTGGCGTCATCACTATTTACCTCCAGGCGACTTCTGGTCTATTATTATTACGGGCCTAAAGTCACACCCACTCAGTAAAATCCGCCATCTTCAATGTCTATTATTCTCGACAAGGCTGGTAGCAGGTTTTTGGTGATAGTCACACGCTGAACACTTTTGATGTCTTGTGTCAGGCTCAAGAGGTCGTTTTTTGCCCGAACATTTGACACTTTCTGCATTGCTTCGTCTCCTCATTCAACTTATAGCCATATTATGCTTGTTAAGTCATTGTGTCTGAAGAATAGCCACTCGATCGTGCTTTCTATATGGTATATGTAAGGAGCCTAAAACTAAATTAGGCTCTTCAAGGGCGTTTTACAAATGTATTATTATTACTTCCTATGAATGCATGTTTGTATACTTCACTTGCACCACAGTTACACAAATGCTATTGCAGTTTGCTCAAAACTCACGTGGGGCATTAACTGCCCCTCCATTTGCCACTGCTCTGAGAATGACACGTGCAGCATTTTCGACGGCCGATGCGGTGCTGGGATATGCTCCCCTCAGTGGTACGGCAGCGGATGCCAGCTCAGTGAGTACGATTGCAATCAGAGTAAACGTTTGTTACTTTTGCCAGCAGATCTTTCATGTAGCGTAGATTTTGCCCCTATTGTCTAGGTTAGCTAGATATCTTAGTATCTCGATCTTCGCACTAGTTGGCCGGAAGATAGACTCATTTCTAGCGGTGTTCAATGCTGTGTATAAGATCACCTTATGCTCTACCGACTTCGTTAAGCTCGAAAGCTTAAGGGCCTAGCATGTGTTTTAACAGCCCGTTTCAGAGCTATGGTGTGATTTTCAATCATTATGACAGCTAAAATCGAGTAATAAACATCTAATTAAATGTCATATCTGCAGAACAGTAGGAGAATTTTGCTCTTATGATTAAAAGCACATAAGACTATTTATGAAATCTTGGTCGATAGGGCAGTAGGGACTTAATTACACCACTGCACGTCCAAAGGCGTCTGGATCTGGTGAATAGGTTATGATCTAGACTAGTTCTGTCACCGAGAGTGGAACCGGAAATAGACACTGAACTGATATTGCCGAACCAGAGCTGAGCTCATAGCTCCCATGTAGCAGGCAGCGAAGCATTAGCAGCGGCAGCAGTAGTCACATAAAATAGGCATCACGTGCGATCTCTTTATTTTTTGTATTGCAGGAAAAACAGAGCTGTACAGTGCTCCCTTGGTTATTGCTTTCTACTCCAATGGAAGCTTGCTGAAGTGGAACCGCTGGTCGCCGAGCGTTGACTATGGCGATGGCACAGTGGCATCATACACGTGAGAGTGCCCGTTTATTGGATGAGAGCAATGAATGAATTTGTTACTCCTTTGAAAGACCACTATGGAGTTGTTCTTTAAGATCAGTGGCCGTGTCATTTGAAAGCAAGCAGTTCTGTCATTAGGTTTGCTGCCTCCTTTTGCAACCACCGTGACGAACGAAGGCTAAGAAACTTTGGCTGTCAGAATCAAAACACAATACCTGCTGACAGTTGTGTTTTTTTGGCAATTCGTTCAAGGGACCTCCTTCAGATAACTTCTGTGTTGTCATCGGTTGTTCTTTATTTGAGCATGCTATTGCTGACGGCTGTGTACTTATCGTTGGTCACCAAAATGACACGCAAAAGAAAAATGGAAAAATTGTTAAAAATAACCAAAAACTAATCAGGAATTACAACAGGTAAGTAAGTTGTATACCCAAATTACTTGTTATATGCTAAACAAGTGTGAACACAGAATCTGGAAAGATTCTTTCTAGTTATCAGGTATGCCAGCCTACCTCCTGTTGCTTCTGCACATAAGCTAGGCGTCCTGTTCCAAAGTGAGCTTTCGCTTGAACACATTAGGTCCTCAGTCAATTCTGCCTAATTTTAGCGGCGTAAAATGGCTAAAACTCGGGCTTACTTAGACAGGGATACTACATTAACAGAGGTAAAAGCAGATTTGACGTCCCATCTTGACTACTGTAACTGTAACTCACTATTTGCTGGTCTACCGGCATGTGAAATCAGACACTTTCAGTTCGTGCCAAACTCTGCAGCTTCTCTTGTCTGTCGTAAGAATTTACGTTGCCTTTTCATCCCACTTCTTGCCGACCTCAACTGGCTCCCAATCAAACAGCTAATCGAGTTAAAGATTCGCACACTTATTTCTAGGCCCCTTCACTGTTGGCCAGTGTACCTTTCGGAACTACTCCCCACCTATTTTGGCATTGTAGCACCTGCTTTCTGAGGGAAATCGTTTAGCTACACTTCACGATTGAACCTCAAAAGCTTTAGAGACGGCGCCTTGGCATGCAAACTTAAAAAAGAGAATAAACACACAGGTTTGTCGCAGACTTTACTGGGTCATCGTGATTTTTGCAATTGTGTACATGTGTGTGCTGACACTGCTACTGACCATATTTACATGTTGACCCAGTGCATGTCACATCTAACAACTTTATGATGATGATATTGCGAATGTTACCCTAATCGTCTGCTCATGCTATTCTGCATCATTTTTAAAGTGCCTTCAGAAGAGATTAAGTTCTCTGACGGTGCTATACAAGTGTATTATCAGCATTATTATACTGAATTTGTTCCGCTCCTGCTGTTTTTCTTACCGGCTATTCTATGACTGTAAAGAAGTGATGTGGGTTTTTTGTCGAACGCGTAATGGATGCTGCTGAAAAGCTCCTCATTTCGCTCATTAATCGATGGATCTATGTTACAGCATCCAGGCATGCCAAGGTGCCGCGGTGACAGATTCATGTTGGAAGGCAGTTGGGAGTGTCCTCGAACCGGCTAATACTTCAGTAGTAACGGTGACGGCATGGGTTTCCGGAATTCAAAACAGCACATTCACCTATAGAATAACGGCAAACATGTAAGTCTGCTGACCTGCTGGTGTCTATTCGCAAAGCGTGGACGTTCCTCTCACTTTTTCGCACGTTAAGATGCTGGAGGACGCCTGGAGTAGTAGGTCAGTGTGTGAGAAAATGCGATTCACGAAAGACTAAATCCACCCACTTTTTCACATTTTAATATCTTGAAAGACATCTCACCATGTTAGTGCTTTTAGAAAACAGTGATTTTAACAAGACTAAATTTACTCACTTTCTTGCATACTAAGAAGGTTGAAAAGAACTACGGCAGTAGTTTAATGAGTCAGAAAAAGCGGTTATCGAAAGAGTAAATCTACTCAATTTCTTGTATAATAATAATAATAATAATTCACTTGATAAAGCGCCCTCAGAGAACTTAATCTCTTCCTAGGCGCTTTACATTTGCTGCAAAGGGAAATGCAATTGAATGGTAAGTAAAATCATGCTTGAAAAACAAACAAAATGAATAATATGGTTAGGGATGACATGCACAGGGTCAGCATGCAAATGTGGTTAGTGGCAGCATGCACAGTGTCAGCACACATAAGCACATCAAGGACGAATCACAGGGACCCACTAAATGCTGTCCTAAATAGGTGTTTTTTTAGGTTCCTTTTAAATGTGGTCAGGTCAGGGGATGTTCTGACGCAGGTCGGGAGGGAGTTCAAGGCTTTGGGAGCATACGAACTAAATGCACGGTCTCCAAAGGATTTAAGGTTTGTACGAGGTATTTCTAGACTGTTGGATTCCGAAAAGCAGGTGGTACGATGCTTGGCCTGATGGGGTGGTATATCTGAAAGATAGGCTGGAGCCATACAATGAAGGGACCTAAAAGTGAGCGACAAAACCTTGAAGTCAATCCGATGCTTGACTGGTAGCCAGTGCAGGTCGGCGAGAAGTGGAGTAATGTGGCAACTGCGACGCTCACGACAGACAAGTCTCGCTGCCGAGTTTTGCACCAGCTGCAATCACCTGATCGCACATGCTGATAGGCCAGTAAGCAGTGAGTTGCAGAAGTAGAGACAGGATGTCACGAATGCATGGACCAACTTAGATGTGGTATCTTTATCTAAACAAGCCCGAATTTTAGCAATGTTATGAAGCTGAAAATAGGCTGATTTGACTGTGGAGCTGATATGGTCGTCTAACGAGAGGTCGCTTTGGAATATGACACCTAGATTTCGAGCTGATGCAACTGGAGATATGCTGGCAGAGCCAATTTTGAGCGTCAGCCTTTCCAATTTCTGAATAACACTAGGTTTGCCCATAACTAGTAAGTTAGTTTTATCATCGTTTAGTTTTAGAAAATTTGCTGCCATCCATGATCGGATGTCATCAATGCATGCAGCAAGTGAGTTGAGAGAATTTGAGGTGCTCGAAGGCTGGGAGGGATCAAAGCAAAGGTACAACTGAGTGTCATCCGCATAGAAGTGAAAGCCTAGATTGTGCTTGGCAATCACATCAGCGAGAGGGAGAGTATAAACGGTCATACACGGTAGTACTCAGGTTTTATTGGCCAGAGCCATGCAGAGTCATTGTGAATCAGCTATTGAGCATGCCGGAGAAGTTTCTTCATCAAGCTCAACTTCCGAGCAACTCTCTTCACCAATCAGAAGCCAAGGAAAACCTCAGCTCACCCTATTACTAGTGAAAGCCACGGAAATAGCCACTTAAGTAGTGGGTATTTTAGCGGTGAATTAGTAGTGAATAGCCACTCATGGAGGACGGTCCAGCTAGCAGGTTTTACTGGCAAAAGAGAGCACAGGACGGACGTGAAGCAAACGACATGATGCCAATGGCCGAACGAGGGTGGACTGCACCGGTAGAGCCGAGGCAGGAAGAGTGACAGCGAGCCCAGCTCCGCAGTGGTTGGCCGCACATAGCGAACTGGGTACCTCTTTGTCAAGAGGAACTGCTACCTCGAACATCCAGACTGCTGCGCTGGGCTAGCGTGACACAACCCGATGAGAAGGACCGGGCGGTCGCAGCTGCCCCTGGTGTCAGCAGGAGCAACGCCTTGCTACGAGCCTAGCTGTGCAAGCTGGAGAATTGCGGTTCGAGACAATCTTTCTATCGAGTGCTACCAGGAACAGTGTCAATAGCTATTCATTATTATATGCAATGTGAACGATTATTAGCAAATCATTAGTTAGCCATTCAGTGTCTTTTCGAGAACAAGCAAGCGTAACACTTGTGTGTAGCTATATTGAGATTCAGTTCAAAAGCTGTTAGCATGGTACACGAGCAGACCGAGGTAACTTTAAGACACATTCGGTTGTTACCTACACATCTCAAAAATTTAGCTTCAATAATTCAACATTGCCTGCTTAAAATTGAGGTCAGATACTCTCGTGGAATCTTTCAATTGCGAACATGTAAAAAGGTAAATAAATACCAAAGAGATGTATGCCCAGCAACGAATAGAAGGCTTAGGTGGCTCTGAGGCTTTTTACATTTACTCGAGATATTACAGGTGACCTTACCGTGTGCAAGTAATAAATCTCTCAGAAATTACGGACATTACGCTAAGCAGTTAGGCTAAAAGAATCGTGTGCTGCTCTAATCGCATCGCAATTATTTCAGGTTATATGAAAACGTCACTTTATCCGGTATCCCGAGTAGGCCGTCACAGTCCGTGTTACTGCCTCCAATTGGGATCGTCACAACACAAAGTGAGTAAGCGATTGCAAGTATTTCACGATGCGAAGCCAGACGCTTCAAGTCAAGTATAAGTTGCTCAGTTATTTATCTTTTTAAAGATGTCTGTGACTACCCCTGGCCCACAGTATGATGTAGCACGCCAACGTTTTACTTCATAATCCACGTGAAACTTACAGATTACTTTATGTCGTTGACCTTTCGTAATTTCCTGTTCTTATGAGAGAAAATTATTTTATGAGATAAAACATAATTTGTGCAATCGGCATGCTTTCTTCCGAAGGATTGTCGAACAATACCCTTAACATCACCGAGTTCATTGAAAATTGATAAGAGATACAGAATCACCGTAAGGGATGCTTGAGAGCAATATTTGGATTCGTGACAGCTCTTTTAGCTAGGTTATCTCCCATGAGAACTTAGGAATTTCAGGTGGTCTTAGCTTTCCTTTATTCGAAAAATTGTATTTACCTAGTTGGAATTAGTTTTTCGCCGGATAGTTTCTACATATTTCAGTAACATATGATAAAAATACCAGGTTAAATCAGGATAATGACGAGTAGCCACGACAGACATACTCTCGCGTTTTAAAGGCAGCCAATCTCGTGGTTTTTAGTGCTTGTGAAGATCGAGGATAGCAGAAGACATTTTACGGCGATGCCGCATTGCCAAAAGCTGTAACGGGATTTCCGTGGTATGCCTGAATAAAGACAGCCAATGACTGTTAATCGTTGACTTCAGATTTCGCAAAGCCAGCCAACGAAGATGACCACTCTTGCAAAACTGACAATAGACCATTAAGGACATCATCAATCATTGTTCAAAAGAGCTACCTATAAAACTTAGAAATTCCATACAAGCATTCATTTAAAGCCTTTTCCACTCTTCGAGTTAGTGATGAATAAGCACCAGCCTGAGTTCATCATTCGTCCTTAGATTAAAAAAACTTCGATGCCATTACGTTGGACATATCTGGCAGCTTTAAGGCACATATCCTTGACCTTAGCTCAAGAGTATTACAGGTTAGCTAACGCGAGTACTAGCTGTGACTTGCATTACCAGTTTCCTTCACCAGCTATCTATTATCTACCCGTCGCCATTCACACGAATCTCCAAAAATGGTCGCTATCGATAAGAAGTAGTCAAGCGATTTCCTTCTTCCAAGAGATTACTCGCACCTCATAATAATAGTAATGTTAATAATAAAAATAATGTATTGGATATAACTTAACCATTATCAAAGTGACTTAATAGCAACTAGGAAAATACTACTAATCAAAGTGTGTGTCTATAGATGCGAACGTATCTCTTTGCTTGCTTGCGTTTAATTTACAGAGAGCTGCTTGAACTGCCTAACAGCTGACCAGTGTGATTCTGCGACCGGGTACTGTAAGGATTCACTCTGTGCATTCAATTGGACGAATCCACCAGCGTGTGACATGGGTAAGTGAGTGTTGCTAATATGCTTGCTCGCTTAGTTATCCTGACCACGAAACAGGCACCCACACCGGCGCAAACTAGAACACACAACCCAATTCCCGCACACACAGACTCATATGGACAAGTAAAAATATATTAGCTAAATATATTAACGAAGAATTACCGTTGCTGTAAAATACTGTCTTTGCAAGTCCATACGTGTCTGACTTTATTCCGGAATTCCTACGCAAGTCCTCTTTTTGTTGCAGATTCTTACCCATTGTTTGCAGGAAACCATTGCAGCTAGTTCTCCATAAAGCATTTGGGTTCATATTTGCCCAATTGTCGGACATCCCGTGCATCTTTAAGTTATATATGTTTACTAGAACCGAAGAATAATCTGTGTCGTCATCGGAAGTGGACTCCAGGGATTTGAATGGTGAATGTCCAGTCAGTGACTAGTTTCGGCAATGCTACTCTCAGTCTCAGCTCTAACATCTTTTCTGCCACTGACTTTAATTTTCTTTTTTCATGCGATCAAGGTTGTTGGCTTCTGAGCAGGCACGAAATCATCTTTGTGTTAATCTGTATTTCTGTAGAAACAATTCTCGTGTAGCAACCAGTTTGTACGACGACCATAGAGAAATTTAGACTGGGAGAATGTGTATGCATAAGGCTAGGCTGCTCGCGGAATACAAAAAATTGAACTTACACACCTGGATATTCTAATGCTGCAACGACAGCCTAGTTGCAGTAACTCGCGGTAAATAATTTAAGGAGTGGAGATAATGTCGTTAGATTAGGCCCCATGACAGTACTCCGAGAAGGTATGTTTGTGCGTTAGCAGATACTTGTGCATAACCTTGAATGTTCACTGATACATCACCGCCTGGCTTGTAATAACCGGCAGTGGAGGCGAGGTTGATTTCATGGGCAATGATTTACTAAACCTTTTTTTCTACTCAAAACTGACGCCCGAACCGAATAGCCACATTAGAGAGTAGCTCTGAACGCCTCTCTTCTTGGCTAACGGCTGGTTACCAACCGGAAGTTTCCGAAAGTTATGGCATCTCCTTCGTGAGTCGCATTAAAAAAAAGCTACGAACGCACCTGTTTGTCGCAGCGTTCAGTGGGTGCTCAAGATTTTTCCTTGGTGTGCTCATGCATGCTGAAACTGTGCATCTACCACTAACCATATTTACACGTCGACACTGTGCATGTTACCTCTTACCATATAATGCTTGCTGACGAGTAGATTTACCATTAACCATTTGATCATGCTTCCTTTACGGCCTGCTTACAAAGCCTAGAGAGAGATACCGTTCTCTGGTTGTGCTATATGCATATATTAACGTTATTAATTACCAAAAACGTTCTATAAATGATTCTGCGAGCAGTTATTCGAGGCTAATTTCAGTAACGAGAGAGAGAGCTCTTTGGTGCCTTGTTCACAGTGAGTGAAGCTAATAATTCCCGAGCAGGATCGCGGCAGTCTATTACTATTAGGCGTCTACAGTCACACGCCTCAGTAAAATCAGCCATCTTCAATGAATTATAATTGCTGAGGAGGCTGACAATAGGTATTGGTGATAGTCTCACGCTGAACAATGTTGATATCTTGCGTCAGGCTCAAGAGGTTCTTTTTTGCCCAAGCATTTGATACTTTCTTTGTTGCTTCGCCTGCTCATTAAACCTTGACCTTGATCTGCTCATTAAACCTTGACCAATAGTATGCTTGTTAACACTGTGTATCTAATGAATAAACACTTGATCGTGCTTTCTTTCCATGCTGCATATGTTACGAACCTAAAAGTAAATTAGGCTCTCCGAGGGCGTTATGCAAGTGTATCATTATTCTTACTTCCTCTGAATGCATCTTTGTATACGTCGCTAGCAACGCCATCATACAAATGCTATTGCAGTTTGCCCAAAACTCACGTGGGGCATTAACTGCCCCTCCATTTGCCACTGCTCTGAGAATGACACGTGCAGCATTGTCAACGGCCGATGCGGTACTGGGACATGCAACCCTCAGTGGTACGGCAGCGGATGCCAGCTCAGTGAGTATGATTGCCGCTCTGAGTACATGCTTGCTGCTTTTGCTAGCAGATCTTTCATGTAGTATAGACGCGGCCACTATCGTCCAAGGTAGCCATATATCTTAGTATCTCGATAATCAAAATAGTTGGCCAGAAAACGGACTGAGTTCTAGCTGTGTTAGATGCTGTGCATAAGACACTTTGTGTTCTACCGACATCGTTGGTCTCGTTGGTTGCTCAAGCTCCTGGCTTGTATGTTAACAGCTTGTTTCAGACCTATGGTGCCAGTCTCAATTATTATAACAGCTAAAATAAAATAACTCACATCCAATCTAACGTTATATTTGCAAGAAAGTATTGTAATTGTGTTATTATGATTAAAAGCACATAAGACTATTATGAAAATCTTGGTCGATAGGGCAGTAGGGACTTAATTACACCACTGCACGTCAAAGACGTCTAGATCTGGTGAATAGGTTATGATCTAGACGAGTTCTGTCACCGAGAGTGGAACCGGAAATAGACACTGTACTGATATTACCGAACCAGAGCTGAGCTCACAGCTCTCATGTAGCAGGTAGCGCAGCATTAGCAACGGCAGCAGCAGTCACACAAAATAGACATCACATGCGATCTCGTTATTTTTTGTATTTCAGGAAAGACAGAGTTGTACAGCGCTCCCTTGATTATTGCTTTCTACTCTAATGGAAGCTTGCTGAAGTGGAACCGATGGTCGCAGAGCGTTGACTACGGCGATGGCACAGTGGCATCATACACGTAAGATTGCCCGTTTATTGGATGAGTGCAATGAATGAATTCGTTACCCACTTAAAAGACCGCTAAGGATTTATACTTTAAAATCAGTGGACGTGTCATCCGAAAGCACGTAGTTCTGTTATTACGTTTCCTGCCTCCTTTAGAAACCACCGTGACAAACGAAAGCAAAGAAACTTTGGCTGTCTGAATCGAAACACATTATTCTTACGCTGACAGTTGTGTTTTCTTGGCAGTTCTCCAAAGAGCCTGTTTTGGCTAACTGCAGAGTTTTTATGGGTTGCTCGTCCAACAAACACGTTTCTGCTGAAGGCTGTGTACTTATCGATGGCCGACTAAAACAACACGCACAAGAGTGAATATAAAAATCGTTGAAATTGATCAACAAGTAATTAGCGATTAGTACTCTGTGAGTAGACTTCATACCCAACTTGCTAGTTGTGGGAAAACCAAATGCGACTCAGAATCTGGAAAGATTATTGCTCGTAGTCGGCTATGCAAGCTTATCACCTGTTGTTTCTGCACGTAAGCTAGGCATACTTTTTCAAAGCAATATTTCGCTAGAAGAACACGTAAGCTCCACAGTCAAGTTTACCTTTTACTTACAGCAGCATAAAATTGCTAAAAATTCGGGCTTACTCACAAAGGCAATCTATATCACAACCAGTATGCGCATTTTTAAAATCCCGTCTCGACTATTGTAACTCACTGCTTGCTGTTCTACCGGCATGTACGAAATGTACAAATGTACAAATGTACAATCAGACACCTCCAGCTCATGCCAAACTCTGCAGCCAAACTCTTGTCTCTCGTAAGCATCACCGTTGCCACATCAGGCCACTTCTAAACTAAACTCCGACTAAAATATACAGTCGAATATGCCTACTTTCAGCAGCATAAAATTTCTAAAACTCGGGCTTACTTAGGCAGGATACTATATCAAAATTAGTATAGGCATGTTTGACGTCCCGTCTTGAATTTTGTAACTCATTGCTTGACGAACTACCGGCATTTACAATCAGGCACTTTCAATTAGCGACAAACTCTGCAGCAAGGGTTGTCTGCCGTGAGGGTCGCACTTGCCACATTACACCACTTCACGCCACCATGCAGTGGCTCTCAATTAAGCAGCGTATTGACTTCAAGGTTCTGTCCTTTATTTTTAGGCTCCTTCATTCTTCACCATGCAGAACCCTGCAGAACTACTCCCCCACCTGTCTAGTAGCGACTGCTTTCCGAATGAAATCCTGCAGAACTGGATGAAACCCTGCAGAACTACTCCCAGCTGGTTAGGCACAGAAGCAACTGATTTTCTGAATGAAATCGCTTAGCTAAAATTTGCACGAACCTCAAAACCTTTGCACACCGTCCTTGGGCATTACAATCTTTAAGAGAAGCATAGACTACACAAAGTGGCTGCAGACGTTAGTGGATCCTTGTGACTGTTAACTTGTTTGCTTGGGTGTGCTGGCAGTGTGCCTGCTATTACCAACCATATCCGCACGTTGATCCAGTGCCACATTTACAAATTCTATGCTAATTACGTTGCGAATATTAACCTAATCGTGCGATCATCTTTTCCACATTATTTTTAAAGCGCCTACAGAAGAGACTGAATTATCTGAGAGCGCTACAAAAATGTATTATAAAATATGTTAGTAATAGTATGACAAATTCTGTTCAGCTCCTGCTGTTTTTCTTGCCTGCTATCTATGACTGCAAAGAAGCTGTGCAGGTTTTTTGTCGAACACGTAATCGATGCTGCTGAAACGCTCCTTATTTCGCTCATTAATCTATGGATCTATGTTACAGCATTCAGGAATGCCAAGGTGCCACAGTGACAGATTCATGTTGGAAGGCAGTTGGGAGTGTCATCGAACCGGCTAATGCTTCAGTAATAATGCTGACTGCATGGGTTTCCGGAATTCAAAATACCACATTCACCTATAGAATAACGGCAAACGTGTAAGTCTGCTGACCTGCCGGTGTCTGTTAATAGCAGCTTGCGGCTCTTCTCACTTTCTCGCACGTCAATTGACGCTTGGAGAGGCCTGAGATAGTATGTCAGTGAGTCAGAAAAAGGGATTTACAAAAGAGTAAACCCACTCTAGTTCTCGCATGGTAATATCCTGGAAGAGATCTCAGTTTGTTAGCTGGTTAGAAAAAAGTGATTTAAGCGAGAGTAAATGTTCTTCATTTCTTGCATATTAAGATGCTAGGAGAGATCTAATTTAGTAATTTATTCGCTCGGCAAAAGTGATTTTCGAATAAGTAAATTTACCCCTAATTTCTTGTATGTTAATATTCTTGAAGCGATACAAGGTAGTAGGTCAGTGTCAGAAATAGCGATTTACGCAAGAGTGAATCCACTCACTCTCTCCCATGTTAAGATCCTTGAATAATCCTAAGCTAGTAAGTTAGTTTGTAAGACAAAGCGATTTACGCAAGAGCATGTTTTAAATTTTAAGGCTTCTTACTGGGAATTAATTCCTGAATACCTATAAAAATTCTCTATTTTATTGCCCCCAAGGGATAACTTGGTATCTATCCAGGCGCTTTACATGTGAAACCGAGCTCGAGCAGACGATCAGCGCCGTTAAAGTGGAGCCCCGTATATCATACAATATACCATCTGATCGATAACAATTGTGACTTTATACAAGTCATGCTCACCTTAAGTTAATGTCTAACTTACTGACGTGCAAGGCAACATACAGGCTTCTCAGTCTAGAACCATGCAGAGTCATTATGAGTAAGGTATTAAGCATGCCGGACAGGTTTCTACGCCAGGCTCAACATCTAAGCAGCTCTCTTCAATCAATCAGAAGTCAAAGAAATCCTCAGCTCACCCTATTAGTAGTGAAAGCCATAGCTGCTTTTGGAGGACGGTCTGGCAAGCAGGTTTTACAGGAGTAAGAGATTACAGGACGGCCGGAAGTAAACGTTGTGCTACTAATGGCCGAACGCACCGACTGAGCCGAGGTAGGAAGAGCGACAGCGACCCCAGCTCAGCAATGGTCGGCCGCACATAGCAAACTGGGTACCTCTTTGTCGACAGAAATTGCCGCCGCGAACATCCAGACTGCTGCGCTGGGCTAGCGTGACACAACCCGATGAGGATGACAGAGCGGTCGCAGCTGTGCTTGTTGTCAGCAGGAGCATCGCCTAGTTACGAGCCTCGCTGTGCATGACAACGAACTGCGGTTAGCTACGATCTTTCTAGCGAGAGCGACCGGGAACAGTGCCAATAAATGAAATATGAACTATTGTTTGTAAATTGCTTGTTAGCACTTCACTTTCTTCTCGATGTCAAGCAACCATAACACTTGTATGGCTATGTTGCGATTTAGTTTCACTAGCTATGTTAGCATGGTGCACTAGCAGTGCAAGGCAACTCCAAGACACATTTGGTTTCACGTACACATCTCAAGAATTGGCTTCGAAAATTCGTCGTTGCCTGCATAAAAAACGAGGCCAGCAATTCTCGTGGAAGGTAAACAAGTCCCTAAGAGATGTATGCCTAGCAACGAATAGAAGGCTTTGGTGGCTCTGAGGCTTTTCATATCCACGAGATATTACAGGCTACCTTAATGTATACAATTATTAAATCCCTTAAAAATGACGGAAGTTTTTCTTAAGCAGATGTAATAAATATTTTGCTGCTCCAACCGCATCTCAATTCTTTCAGGTTATATGAAAACTTCACTTTATCTGGTATACCGAGTAGGCCGTCACAGTCCGTGTTACTGCCTCCAACTGGGATCGTCCCTACAGCACAAAGTGAGTAAGCAATTGCACGGATTTTGTGATACGAAGCCTGATGCTACAAGTTCAGTTTAAGTTACTCAGTTATGCGTCATTTTAAAGATCAATGTGACTTCATGTGGTCCGCGGTGGGATGTAGCACTCCAAAGATTTACTTCATAAGCCCCATGAAAACTTACATATTACTTTATATCGTTGACCTTTCGTAATTGCTTGCCCCTATGAGAGAAAATTTCTTTTGAGGTAGAACCTAATTTGTGCAATCGGCAGACTTGCTTCCGAGGTTGGTCAAACGAAACTCTTAACATCAAACTCATTGAAAATTGATAGAGATACATATCCTCAGTATGGGAAGCTTGACAGCAATATTTATATTAGTGACCGCTATTTCAGATAATGTATTTCTAGTAAGGACGTAACACTTTCAAGTGGTCTCAGATTCTTTTTGTTTGGCAACCTTTGCTTACCTACTATGAATTAGTTTATCGTCGGACAGTTTTTGCATATTTCAGTAAAATAATGATTAGCCTCGATAGACGTACTCTTGCGTTTTAATGGCAGCTAATCCCATGGTTTTTAATGCTTGTGAAGATCGAGGAAAACAGAAAACATTTTACTACGATGACACATTGCCAAAACCTGTAACGAGATTTGTGCCTTATGCCTAAATAATAATACGGCCAAGGACGGCTGCTTCTTGAATTCAGACTTTGCATAGCTAGCCAATGAAAGATGAGCACTCTTGCAAAACTGAAACTTGAGCATCGTCAACCGTTGCTCGATGAAGCTACTCATAATGCATACAATTCTATGCAAGCATTCATTTAAAGCCACTTTTCACTCGTCGAGTTAGTGATGAATAAGCACCAGCCTGAGTTTATGATTTGTCCTTGGATTAAAACAACCTCGATTCCAATACTTTTGACATCACTTTTTGCTTTAATGCACATATTCTTGACCTTAGCTCAAGGGTGTTCCTGGTTAGCTCACGCGAGTACTATCTGTGACTTGCAGTACCAGTTTCCTTCACCACGCTCTATTATCTATCCGTCGCCATTCACATAAACATTCAAAAATAGTCGCTATTGGTAAGGAATAATAAAGCATGTATCTTCTTCTGGGAGTTTTTCCCTCACCCCATAATAATAATAATAAATGTGATATAGTCTTACTCTTATCGAAGTGATTTCGTAGTAACTACTACTAAGGAACGTACTACTAATTAGTGTGCATCTACGGATGCGAACGTATCTCTGAGCTTGCTTGTGTTTATTTTACAGAAAGCTGCTTGAACTGCCTAACAGCTGACCAGTGTGATTCTTTAACCGGCTACTGTAAGGACTCACTCTGTGCATACAATTGGACGAATCCACCAGCGTGTGACATAGGTAAGTGGATGATACTAACATGCTAGCTTGCTTAGTCATTCTGATGACATAACAGGTACCCACACCGGCACACACTAGAATACCTACTCCAAATCTCCACAAACAGCACGTATATTAGCAAAATATATTAACTGGGAGTTACCTTTGCTTTAAAATACTGTCTGTGCGAGACCGTGCCTGCATAACTTTATTAAGTAATTCCTATGCGAAGGATAGGACTTTTTGTTACAGATTCCGGCTTAGACTTCGCAAGCAAGCTTTGCAGCTAGTTCTTCGTAAAATGTGTGGGTAAATTTTTTCCAAAATGCACAACAATCCGTAAATCCCAAAGTTATCTTTTGCTCGAAAAAGGAAGGAGAATCTTTGACGTCATCGTTAGTTACCTCCAGGTGACTTCTGGCCTATTATTATTACGTGCCTACAGTCACTCCCACTCAGTAAAATCAGCCGTCTTCACTGGCTATTATTCTCGACGAGGCTGGTAGCAGGTACTTGGTGATAGTCTCACGCTGAGAACTTTTGATATCTCGCGTCAGGCTTAAGAGGTTCTTTTTTTGACCGAGCATTAGACACTTTCTGAGTCGCCTCGTCTGCTCATAAAACTGTTAGCCATATTATGCTAGTTAACATAACGTATCTAATGAATAATTACTCGATCACAATTTCGATACAGCATATGCATCCAGCCTAGAAATAAATTAGTCTGTCTGAGGGCGTCATACAAGTGTATTATTATTAGCAAATGTAAAGCGCCTAGAAAGAGATTGAGTTCTCTGAGGGCGCTTTATCAAGTGCATTATTATAATTGTTATTGTTATTACTTTCTCTGAATGCATTTTTTTAGGCTTCGCTTGCAATACCGTTATACAACTGTTCTTTCAGTTTGCCCAAAACTCACGTGGGGCATCAACTGCCCCACCGTTTGCCACTGCTCATCGAATGACACGTGCAGCATTGTCAACGGCCGATGCGGTACTGGGACATGCGCCCCTCAGTGGTACGGCAGCGGATGCCAGCTCAGTGAGTGCGATTGATGCTATGAGTACATGCCTGCTGCTTTTCCTAGCATATCTTTCATGTAGCATAGACGTCGCCACTATCGTCTAAGGTAGCCATATATCTTAGTATCTCTATTTTCAAGTTAGTAGGCCAGACGATGGACACAGTTCTAGCTGTGTTCAATGCTGCCTATAAGACCACCCTGTGTTCTACGGACTTCGTTGAGCTCGAATGCTTGGGCGCCCAGTATGTGTTTTAACAGCCCGTCTCAGAGCTATGGTGTGAGTTTTAATATTACAACAACTAAAATCAAGCAATGCACATATAATTAATGTCACATCTGCAGAACAGTATGGTAATTTTGTTATTATGATTAAAAGCGCAGAAGATTATTTTGAAAATTCTGGTCGATAGGGCAGTAGGAACTTAATTAAGCCACTCCACATTATAGGCGTCTGGATCTGGTGAATAGGTTATGAACTAGATGAGTTCAGTCACCAACAGCTGATCCGGAAATAGAAACTGAGCTGATATAGCAGAAACATAGCTGAACTCACAGCTCCCTTTAGCACAGCATTAGCAGCATCGGCAGCAGTCACACAAAATAGACATCACGTACGATCTCGTTATTTTTTGTATTGCAGGAAAGACAGAGCTGTACAGCGCTCCCTTGGTTATTGCTTTCTACTCCAATGGAAGCTTGCTGAAGTGGAACCGCTGGTCGCCGAGCGTTGACTATGGCGATGGCACAGTGGCATCATACACGTGAGATTGCCTGTTTATCTGACGAATGCTATGAATTAATTTGTTACTGCCATGAAAGATAACTGATGTATTGGTCGTTAAGATAGGTGTTGTCATCCGAAAGCACGTATTTCTGTTGTTAAATGTGTTGCCTACTGTTAATAAGGTTGCTGCCTCATTTAGCAACTACCGTGACTAACGAATTCAAACAAACTTTGGCTGTCTGAATCAAAACATAATACCTACGCTGACAGTTGTGTTTTCTTGGCAGTTTGTTCAATAAGCCTGCTTCCGATAGCTGCTGTTTTGTGCGGATTGTTTTCTATATGAGCATGCCTTTTCTGACCGATGTTTACATTTCAGCTTCTGGAATAAATAACACGCACTAAAGCGAATATGAAAATCGTTAAAACTGATCAACAAAGTATCAGCGATTAGTACTTCGTAAGTAGACTTCATACCCAACTTACTAGTTCTTGGAAAAACAAATGTGACTTAGAATCTGGAAAGATTATCGCTCGTAGTCGGCTATGCAAGCTCATCGCCTGTTACATCTGCATACACGCTGGGCCTTCCGTTCCAAAGTGAACTTCCCCTAGAAGAGCACATAAAATATGCAGTCGAATATGCCTACTTTCAGCAGCACTAAACTGCTAAAACTCGGGATTCCTTAGACAAGAATACTATATCACAATTAGTATAGGCATGTTTGACATCCCATCTCGACTTTTGTTACTAATTGCTTGATGGACTACCGGTATGTACAATCAGGCACTTTCAATTAGTGACAAACTCTGCAGCTAGGGTTATCTGCCGCAAGGGTCGCAGTTGCCACATCACACTACTTCACGCCACCATGCAGTGGCCCCCAATCAAGCAGCGCATTGACTTCAATGTTCTGTCATTTGTTTCGAGGTTCCTTCATTCTCGGCCAGTCTCCCCCTCAGAACTACTTCCCCACCCGCCTAGTAACGACTGCTTTCTGAATGAAATCAATTAGCTACACCTTGCATGTACTTCAAAACTTTTGAAGACCGCGGCTTGACATGACAACATTAAAGAAAGCATAGAACTCACAGATTTGCTTCAGGAATTAGCGGGTCCTAGTGATTTTTCGCTTGTGCGTTTGTGAATGCTTACATTGAGCCTGGTGCTAGTAACCATATGTACATGCTGATACCAGGTTGGGGGATTAGTTCTGATGGGTAGGCTGGCCAAGAATGAAGGGGTCTAAAAATAAGTGACAGATTCTTTAAGTCGATTCGCTGATTGATTGGTAGCCACTGCATGTTGGCATGAAGACGTGTGAAGTGGCAATGGCGACCCTTATGGCAAACCACCCGGGTGCAAATTTTGGCACTAACTCAAAAGTGCCTGATTTCTAGTCACATCTAAAAATGCTATACTCATGTCATTGCGAATTTGACCCTAATAGATTGATCGTGCTTTTCTACAGCGTTTTTAAAGTACCTACACAAGAGATTTAGTTCTCGGATGGAGCTAACAAATTAATTATTACTATCCTTATACCTAATTCGTTTAGCTCATCGTATTTTCCTCTCATGCTACCAATGATAGCAATGAAGCTGTGAAGATTTTTATCGAACACCTAATGGATGCTGCTACGAATTTCCTTATTTTTCTTATTAATGGACACATCTATGTTATAGAATACAGGCATGCCAAGATGTGGTGGTGACTGACTCCTGCTGGAAAACTGTTGGAAGTATCCTCGAACCGGCTAACACCTCGGTAGTAACGCTGACTGCATGGGTTTCTGGAATTCAAAATACTACATTCACCTACAGAATAACGGCAAACATGTAAGTCTTCTGACCGGTCAATCGCTTTTCATAACAGCTTGAAAATCATCTAACTTTCTCGAACGTTAAGATTATGAGCAGACCTGAGGATAGTAGGCCAGTGTGTCAGAAAAGCGATTTACGAATGAGTAAATCCACTCACCCTCTCCTATGTTAAGATCCTTGAAAAGACCTAAGCCAGTAAGTTAGTGCATCAGACAAAGCGATTTACGCAAGAGAAGGTTTTAAATGTTAAGGCTTCTCACTGGAAAGTTAATCCAAGGATACCTAGAACAGGTTTCTATATTGTAGCGCCCTGTGATGACTTAGTATCTATTTAAGTTCTTACACATGAAACAGAGCTCGAGCAGACGATCAGCCCCGTTAAAGGAGAGCACCTTATACCTCTAAGATAAGCCTTTTAGTCAGGAAAATGTGTAACTATGTTCTAGTCACACTCACCCTATGTTAACGTCTAATTTAGTTACCACACATCATCCTACAGGTTTCTGTTGCTATAGCCATGCAGATTCATTGTGATTAAACTCTTGAGCAAGCCGGAGAGGTTTCTACAGAAAGCTCAACATCCCAGCAGCTCTCTTTGACCAATCGGAAGCAAGAAAATATTAGCTCACCCTAATATTAGTGGTGAGAGTCATAGCTGCACTTGGAGCACGGTCCGGGTAGCAGGGTATACAAGAGAGAAAGCTCAGGACAGCCGGAAGCAAATGGGCTACCAATAGCCGGACGAGAGTGACTTCACCGATGAAGCTGAGACAGTAAATGCGACTGCGAGTGTTACCCGGCAGTGAAAGAATTTGCATAGCAGACCGGGTTTCTGCATGACTGGGTTTGTCGGCATGAATCGCAGCCGTGTAAATCTAGACTGCTGTGCTGGACTCGCGTGGCACGGCACAGTGGGATGACATGGCAGTCCAAGCTGTGCTTGGTGTCAGCAAGAGTAATGCCTTGCTACGAGCATGGCTGTTCGTGCTAGGCAATTTTGGTTAGCTACCAGATTTCTATCGAATGCTACCAGGAACAGTGCTAATACCTATTTGATGTATATATGAACGATTATATGAAAATCGTTAGTTAACCATTCACTTTCTTCTCGATATAATGCAAGCTAACACTTGTGCATAGCTAATTTGAGATTCAGTTTTTAACTAGATATGTTAGCATTACACGCAAGCAGACCAAGGTTACTTCCAGTTGCATTCGGTTTTAACTACACATCTCAAAATTTGGCTTCAAGAAGTGCTCGTTGCCTTCCGAAATTTGAGGCAAGACGCTCTCATGAAATATTTTAAGTACGAACAGTTGAAAAATGCAATAAGTTCCTAAGAGATGTACGCCTAACAAAGAATAGAAGGCTTTGGCGCCGTCTGTGGCTTCTTAGATTAATTATCAAGCGATAATAGCTTCATCACCGAACGATATATTACAGGCTACCTTAGCTACTTTAGCATATACAAGTAATCATTTTCTTAACAATGACGGAAATTACTCTTAAAACATTGCACTAAAACGTTTGCTGCTCTAACCGCATCCCAATTCTTTCAGGTTATATGAAAACGTCACTTTATCTGGTATACCGAGCAGGCCGTCACAGTCTGTCTTGCTGCCTTCAACAGGTATCATTCCTATAACACAAAGTGAGTAAGCGACTGCACGTATTCCATAATGCGGAGCCCAATGCTAAAATTCAAGCCTAAGTTACTCAGCTTTGTATCGTTTTAAAGACGTCTGTGACAACACGTCGCCTGCGGTGTGATGGAGCGCTAACGTTTTACTTCACAATACACGTGAAAACGTACAGATCACGTTACGTCGTTGACCTTTCATAATTGTCAGCTCCATTAGAGAAAATACCCTTTAAGATGGAATCTCATTTGTGCAATCGGCATACTTGCCTTCTAAGGTGGTCAACGAACTCTGTTACTATCACAGAATTATTTTAAATTAATTGAGACGCATGTCCCCTTTAAGGTGAGATGAGAGCAATAATTTGACTAGCGACCGCTATTTCAGCTAATCTGTCTCTACAAGGAGATGATACTTTTAGCTGCTCTTAGCTTTGCTTTAGTCGACATCCTTCGTTTACCTCCTGGGAATTATTTTTTCGTCGGATAGTTTCTCCATATTTCAGTAAAGCGATGATTAGCCGTGATAGATGTACTCGTGTGTTTTGAAGGTAGCCAATCTCATGGGATTTTAATGCTTGTGGAGATTAAGGAAAACAGAAGGTATTTATTAAGATGACGCATTGCCCAAACCTGTAACTGGATTTCCGTGTTATGCCTGAATAAAGACGGCCAAGTACAGCCGCTTCTAGAATTCAGGCTTAGCTAAGCCAGCCAATAAAACATGAGCATGCTTGCGAGACTGACATGAAAGCATCTTATCACATCGTCGACCATTTTCCTAAGACCCTGTCGTAAAACTTAAAATTCTATACAAGCATTCATTCAAAGCTGCTTGTTCACACGTTGAGTTAGTGATGAACGAGCAGAAGCCTGAGTTTGTGATTCCTCCTTGGCAGAAAAAGCTTCGAATCTAACACGTTCGGTATCAGTGGTAGCTTTAAGGCACATATCCCCGACCTTAGCTCAAGGGTGTCCCAGGTAAGCTAACGTGAATACTAGCTGTGACTTGCAGCACCAGTTTCCTTCACCGCCACTCAATTATCTATTCGTCGCCATTTACGTAAATCGCCTAAAATGGTCGCTATTGATGAGCGATGGTCGAGCGTTTCCCTTCTTCTGAGAGATTCATACCTATTAATCTAACACTAAACAAAGTGACTAAATAGCAACTATGATCATACTACTAAATAAAGTGTACGTCTACAAATGCGAGCATATATCTTCGCTTGCTGGTGCTTAATTTACAGAAAGTTGCTCAAACTGCTTAAAAGCTGACCACTGCGATTCTGCCACCGGGTACTGTAAGGATTCACTCTGTGCGTACAATTGGACGAATCCGCCAGCATGTGACACTGGTAAGTGAGCGATACTACTATGCCGGCTCGCTAAGCTATCCTGATGACAAAACAGGCGCCCAAACCGGCATACACTCGAATACGCTCATCCAACCTCCCCACACAGACTTCTATGATCGAACACACGCGGACACACACCTGCATGGACACGTGCCAAACGCACACGCAACCACAAGGACATGATTTTGCTCTATCTGTAACTCAACGAAGCCACAAAGACAATGCGATTGTTACTTAAGAGAGTTTCTGCAGAGAACTCGGAGCCGGAGCGGCTTTCGGCAGGCATTCGGTAGCAAGCAGACTTCTTCTTACACAGTGTAGAGAAAGTAATAAGCGAGTGAGGAGGGAGGTCGAATTAGTGAGGAGCATGGGAATAGCAGCTCAGTGCAGCTCAGCTCAGTGCAGCTCAGCTCAGTGCAGCTCAGCTCAGTGCAGCTCAGCTCAGTGCAGCTAGCGAGGCGATGTCGTAGTGGGCAGCTGGAGAGTATATATCGTTTTGTAAGAACTGTGCAAGTGAGTTCCAGTCTACGATCTTCAAATAAGCAGCTGCTGGTGCAACTGGCTACAGTCTGAGAAATGGAAAAGCTAAGTTATTATTCATAGATTATGTTAGGGTGAGAACAGGCTGAAGCCGGTACATTATTTAAGCTAGTTATGAAGGAACCGAGTCGGGGTGGACCTTGTGGGACAGCATACGAAATGTATTCCTTATCAGCTGATCAACCAGAAGCCATTGAAGATCGTTCACCAAATAATAATAATAATAATAATAATGCACTCGATAAAGCAAAGGAGACACTTGGTCATAACTCTGCGATTTGTTAGCTAGCCTAGCAGCCATATTTATCATCAGCTGCAGTAGCCCAGTAGCTTTTTTGCTGGCCCAGCCAACATGGAATTGCAATAAAACTATTAGAGACCAAACTAGCAAGTTAACTTAAATGTTTTGCAAGAAACCGTGGTAGACAGTCCCTAATCTTAGATAGGAATCAGACGCGATAGCTATCAGCGAGATAATAATATGCTACTTATCATTGAACATTTTTTAAAGTCTTCATTCCGATCCAGCGACTTTGCCGCGAGGTAAGTCAGTGCAGCACCCGTAAGATTTTTCTGAGGACTGCTGAGGGAGAGCTGAGGGGCCCTCAGTGAGGTGGGGCTCTTCAATAATTAAATAAAAGTCATCTACATAGCGCTCCAAGAGAACCTAATCTCTATTCAGGCGCTTTGCATATGCCTCGGGGCTCGAGCCCACTACCTCAGTCAGACCTTGGTCGGGGAGAGCGCCTAACCGCTAGATCAAACCAGCTCTTAGACATTGAAGTGCCATCTCTACAACTGTATAGTTTATCGTACTTCTGAATTACCATCTCGCTGCTAATAAGGTAGATTGCACTCAAAACTCCTTTTATTCTGTCTTTAAAGTGGCTAAAATTGGTGCCATTGTCAAGCTGGTTCATTGCTTTTAACCCTTGAGGTAACTACAAATATGCCCTACTAATAATTATGCTAAATAAGTAGTATAACAATAATCAGCCCGAACTACTAATAACTCCCCCACAGGATCCCGGCGGTCTCCATATCTGTTCAGTAGCTACTTCGCTCGGGTCCATCCTATTGCTAGCAGTCACCTCGTGAAACTCTACAAATAAGCATCGTGTGAGCGCAAGGCGGTTAGTCTAGCCAGTCATTTGCTATCCATAACTTTCGCCACTTCCGCTTCCCCTTCTGCTTCCGCTGCAGTCAAGTGCCAATATACTTCTCCTCAATTGCCAATCGCTAGCTTAGTGTTTCATACAGTTGACATCTTGAGTTACTGTTCAAAAGACCCTTAATTGGCCAAACTGATAAATGACCTAGCCTGGTTTCATTATTTCAGCTTGTTTCCAGCACCCCTTGCACTCCTCCACTTGTGCTGGCTTCAGAGCTTCCGGTTGTACTTTTCTATGCCTGACGTTATTGCAGCTTGCTCTAAGCTCACGTGGGGCATCAACTGCATGTCCGTTTGTCACTGCCCAACGAACGACTCGTGCAGCATTGTTGACGGGCGATGCAGTACTGGGACGTGTGCGCCTCAGTGGTACGGCATTGGATGCCAGCTTCGTGAGTATCATTTCGCCAATGTAGATATGGATACTGCTTTTAGTCGTCTGATTTTGCACGCTGCAAAGACCTTATTCGTGAGGTCGATGCCTTGTCAATGTCAATAGCCAGAAGTCGTAGCATCTTGCTCTTCAAACTCGTTGGCCTGAAAACGGAATGAGCTGCCTCAGCTGTGCTAGTGGCCGCACTGGACGTGATAGCATCCACTGACACATTTTCTGAGCTCCTCAAAATCTCAAAATTCTTCAAGGTTTCTTAGAATCATGCCATCACGACCCGCGAGTCAGAGAAGCGTGTATGATTAAAATCAAGACCGGCCATGGTAAAAACAAAGACGTAGCTGCTCAGATAGGTAAGCCGGAGTACATGATTGGAGGGCTAGCAATTTAGCGACAGGCTTTTGAAGTCATTAAACCGGTTGCTAGGGTTGGTCAGTGCAGGTCGCAGAGGGAGCAGTAGCAATGTCGGGCAGTAGCAATGTCGGGGACAGATAATCCAAGATGCAGAACTTGACAATGTCTCAAAGCTTCGGATTGGAAGGCGAGAAGAATTGCAGTAGAGAGTTACAGACAGAAGTCGATGCCGGAGCTATCAAGACGTGGACGGACTAGCGTCGCTGCTGTGCTTATCTAAAGCACTTCAGTGCCCACAGGGCATTCCGACTGATAAGGAAGCTGACGCCTTTTTCTAAAATATATAGCAGAGGCTTGCACTGAAGCTGAGCAGCTGTCAAGCTTCGCTTTTAGCCAGAAACCGGTCCTCCAGACTGATCTAGCACGGATTATAACTACATTCCGTACAAATTCGGTCAGAAAGAATGGAGCAAAGTCAAGCCGAGCTCTGTCTACAAATAGCTCTATCTATAAATATCCTATATAAATAATCTGCTTACTTGCAGTAGGCAGACAAAGCAGGAGCTCGTGGTAGCAGCAGCTGCGCTGGGGCGAGGGAACACTTGTGACCTTGGTGTTTCTTGTACTGCAGGAAAGGCTGAGCTGTACAGTCCTCCACTGATCGCCGCCTTCTATTCTAATGGCAGCATGCTGATGTGGACACGCTGGTCGGCAAATACTGACTATGGCGACGGCCCAGTGGCATCGTATACGTAAGACAGCTTGCTCGGCAAAATTAACGTGCATGTTGATAAATCGTTCAATCCGTGAAGTAATTGCATTGTAATGAGCCGCGAGTGAGCCATCCTACATACCCCGCTTATTTCACCAAATTAGTCACCCATGTGGCATCTACAATGATGGGAAGCTGGGAAGCAGGAGCTTTCGGCTGTCGCCAATTTCGTCCTCTACTCTGAGCTGTGCACCTATTGTTTACTACTGAACGCGAGAAAGCGTCTCTGCTAATTAAATTTGCTGCAAATAGCCAGAAATGTATTAGCGATAGCCATTTTATTAGACGAGATTATATGTAATTTGCTCGCTTTCGTTTTTTTGGCCTTCTCGCCCGTTGCTATGGCTGCCTGTATAAAGGAGCTTTCCGCACAGCTGGTCACTCGGTCCCGCTGCTGGAGTTTCGCGTATTTTTCTCGATGGCAGAATACAATCCTGCCAAGATTTACCCGTGATCGATTCATGTTGGAAAGTGGTTGGAAATGTCCTCGAACCAGCAAACACATCAGTAATGGCTCTGACTGCATGGGTTTCAGGAAGTCAAAATACTACCTACACCTACAGAATAACGGCAAACATGTAAGTCTACTGACCGGCATTTGTGTTTATTATGAAGTCATAATAATAAACATTTGAGATACTTAAGATACAATAAATATAATACGATTGCTGTAATATGACTGCGGAATTGGATAGTAAGGAGATGTGACGCGATGTAAAGGATGAATGTGCTATGATAAAGAGTGAGAAATAAAGATACTAAGTGACCGATATTCATTTTATTAGGGACGTTGAGCAGCAAAATGCGGACCCTCAGTTTAGTACTTGATTGGTGCTTAACAGCAGCAGTAAGCTGTATATCGTCTGTCGACGGTTATTGCAGATGTGGACAGCTAGGCGGCTGTACTGAGCAGGCTATGAGGCGGCACGAAGAGGTTGACAGTGCCTTCGTATTCCAGCTTTGCGTGCCAGAGTTATGCTACATTGGACCTTGCAGGGGCCGAATGAGACTTGTTCCTGGCTTGCATTCTATCAGCAGTCGTGCGTACACCCATTTTCGGATATAAGCCACATGGAAAATGTATCGCTAAGCTAATTCGGCAAGCATGGTATCTTGGATATACTTAATCGTAGGTGCCTGTAATTACTTTGCGATTCAGCTTTACCAGCTGTGTTTACATGCTAGTTAGACAAAGAGAGGTAACTTCTAAAGTGCTAAATTTTCTAACTACAGCACATTTCAATAATTACGTTCGGGGCATAATTTATTTTGTTAGAACAAAAGGATCGTGCGTATTACTGCTACAACAAACGTTACAAAATTATGAACCACGTTAAAGATAAAAAGTGCTTAAGAACGACGCTTAAATTGCCGATTCAAGCATGAGCTAACCGTTTTCGAAAGTTAGCCTAGTTTTTGTAAGATTGCAAGATCAAGACCTGAGACAAGTACAGCGAAAAATCAGAAACCATTTGTAAATAACACAAAAAGTGATTTTCTGAGCAAGCATGCTATGTATGCTAGAGCATTTGTGCTCATCATTTTATATGTTTGTCTCAATTTCTGTCATTTCTTGCAGGTTATATGACAACGTCAGTCTGCCAGGGCTTCCTGGCAGACAATCACAGTCTGTATTACTGCCGCCACTTGCGACGATTCCGCAAGCCCAACGTGAGTGAAGCACTTGCATTTAATCAACCACGAGATTGTGCTAGTTATGCTTAAATGATTCATTTTGAAAGTCATCTGATTTCACAGCCTCGTTTTTAAAGCAGCAGAAGAGCCTCCATGGTCAGCGCCACCGGTTGCAGTAAGCAATAAAATAATAAAATAAATGATCGTAAAATAAGTTGCAATAAGGGATCGGCAATTGCACGACTCGAACCACCACCCGGGTCGTGAAGAGCAAGCACCAGTCGGTCGTCATCGCGTTTAACGTGCTGCGTCTCAAAATTGTCCGATATTTTTTCACCTTCGCTGCAGTCACGGTGGAAGAGTTGGCATTCGCTCGCTCATCCACATATAATCAATGCGTTTATTTGCCATTAAGTGTTACAGGGCTCAATTTTAACCGAGACTTATAGAGATGACTCCGGCTCTTTTCCCACAATTTTAACCGAGACCGAGGCAGAGATTGAAAACCTGACTCAGGACTGATGCCCCTCTTCCCAGTCCAGTACTCAGGAGTGATTTATATCTCTCCACATGGAATTCCTCCTAAACTCAGAGCCAAAAATCACCTTTCCATACTCCAACGATTGTATCAGTAGCTTTCGAAATAGGAGATCATCAAAGGAATCACAAAGCCTCAAAGGGCATTATGATTACCAATGAGAGTTGAGTGAGTTGTTCTTACAAAATTTGAACCGTGTAAAAATAGCTTTGGCCAGTAGTCAGCTCTAGGTATGGAGCTTGAATAAGCCGGAAGCTCCACACTGACAACTTCTAACCGTTGCAGGAAAGCGCCTCGTTTTCGGAAAGCCTGAATTTGCGCACCGAAGGCGCTCATCTTGAAAGCCTCTTTTTAATGTATAATCTCGTAAGGAAATCTAGTCCTCATTTGAATGACCCTTGGACGCAACCCGAGCCTGGAGCTACTGAATAGGCTCATTCAGCTCCGTTGAAAGTGAAGACGAAGTACCTTCTTCTTGAGAGAAATCCCTCGAAGCTGAGCGCGCAGTGCTTATTAGTCCCGAAGGGCTCTTTCACCCTCTCCGAAGAATTTGTTCGAGTCACTCCCTCGAAGTGGCCTGAAGCAGCGCACAGCGGGAGAACCGCTGCCCGGCCAACTTCTTTGGATTCAGTCAATTTTAATTTGCATCCTGACACCGAGACGCCTTCTGCGCCTTTCGGCACCAAGTCTAAGTCTTAGACTTGAAAGAACGCTTCCTTAGAGAAATAACTGATGCTGCTCCTCAAGGACACAGGGTCTATGTCTACCCCATGAAAAGCTCTCTCTCTCTCTCTCTCTCTCTCTCTCTCTCTCTCTCTCTTTCACTCTGTCTGTCTCTGCCTCTCTCTCTGTCTCTCTATGTCTGTCTTTCACTATTTCTGTCTGCCTGTCTGTCTGTCTCTCTGCCTGTCTGTCTCTCTGTCTCTCTGTCTCTCTGTCTCTCTGTCTCTCTGTCTCTCTGTCTCTCTGTCTCTCTGTCTCTCTGTCTCTCTGTCTCTCTGCCTCTCTGTCTCTCTGTCTCTCTGTCTCTCTGTCTCTCGGTCTCTCGGTCTTTCTGTCTCTCGGTCTCTCTGTCTCTCTGTCTCTCTGTCTCTCTGTCTCCCTGTCTCTCTGTCTCTCTGTCTCTCTGTCTCTCTGACTCTCCGTCTCTCTGTCTGTCTCTGTCTGTCTCTGTCTCTTTCTCGGTATCTGTCTCTCCTCTCTCTGTCTCTTTTCTCTCTCTCTCTCTCTCTCCTTTCTCAGTCTCTCTTTGTCTTTCTCTGTCCTTGTCTCTGTCTCTCTGTCTCTCTATGTCTCTGTCTTTCTTGCTGTTTCACCTCTCTCAGTCTCTCTCTCTCCTTTCGCTGTCTGTTTGTCTGTCTGCTCTCCTTTTTCTGTGTCTCTCTCCGTCTCTGTCTCTCTCTCTCCTTCTCTCTCTCTCCTTCTCTCTCTCTCCTTCTCTCTCTCTCTCGCTCTCTCTCTCTCTCTCTCTCTCTCTCTCTCTCTCTCTCTCTCTCTCTCGCTCTCTCTCTCTCCTTCTCTCTCTCTCTCTCTCTCTCTCTCTCTCCTTCTCTCTCTCTCTCTCTCTCTCTCTCAGCGTAGATGCCGCTCTGTGAGGTAGGGACACGGTCTGTGAGCCACTTCCCTTTGATTGGTGAGGACTCAAGCTTCCCCCACCCCAGCCACCCACCATGGCTGTGGCCCTGTGCGTGTGCGAATGTGCTGAGGGTAGACAGTGTTCGTCTGCCCTAGTCGGTACGCCACTCCGCCGATCCTGGGCTGGCTGAGCGGGTTCGCTCTCGTTCTGCAGCTCCGGCCTTGGTGACGTCGCTGGCAGTTGGCAACATTAGCGAGTCGACGGCCGAGGTTTGCTGGTCGTCGAACTCAAAAAACTTCAGCGTCCAGCTGGTCAGCCTGGGCGCGCTGGCCTGCGGTGCTGCTCAAAACGAGACCTCCGTGTCGGTGAGTGTCGGGCCGCGGAGGCGGGACCGCAATCGACCTCGTAGTGCACGCTAAGCCCTGCGCCAACTTTTTCCGGGCTTAACTGGAGCTGCTTCTTCGACAGATGTACCGGACACAAGTCGCGGTCTGGACTTTCACGACTGGATTGGTGCCATGGACCCGTTACCGAGTTATCGTGACTGCTTTTAACGAAGACGGAAGCAACTATACTGCAAATACCGAGTTCGAAAGCAGAGGCTTCGGTAAGCTTAGCGCTAGCTCTCCCTGATCAAAGTAGAACGCTTTCGCATTATTCTCCTCACGAGAGTCTCCTTGCTGATAGAGTGACAACCAAGATTGTGCCTCTTGCTATCGCTAGATAGCTGAGTCTGTGAACTTACATCCACGTCCCACAATGCAACTAAGGAACTAGACGAGCTTCTTCGACGCGCTCCTCTCTTTGACTGAGAAACAGTGTAATAAAAATAATCATCATCGTAATTTAAATCACAATCATAATAAGAAATTTGTATAGTGCCACAAAAGAACTAAATCTCTATCTATTAGTTGCTCATTGCTGGAAAGAAACTATATCATTTGGTTTGTGATTACATGTGCTCTTTCGGCGTACACACAAGAAAGAACATTACATGTCTTCATTCGAAATATCTTCGTGCCAAGAGATGTTTGATCGTCAGTCGGAAGTAATTTCCAGGAATTTCGAGCTGAGGAACTGAAGGCAGGGCTCACAAAAGATTTGTTGTCAGTCATAAGCACTGCTAAACGAACAGAGTCGAAAGAGCAGGTGTCATTTTGTGAAACCTTCTAGGTATTATTTTGGGTAGGAAGGTCCGAACAAGAGAAGGAAGAGACCTAAAAGTGAGTGATCTTGCATCTAATGCTCTGCTTGATCGTCAGCCATTAAAGGACAGTGCAGGTCGGTGATAAGTAGTACAGATACGGAAATGGCCGTTATGAGTCCTGGTCTTGCTTGATGATAAAACATAAGCATGGATGAGCATAAATACATTTTATACAAGAGGTTGACCAAGCACGCACCCTAGGGTTACCCATACTTTAAGGAACGCCGGATGACCATTGCCCACTGAAATCTACCGACTATAATAATGTTTTTATCCGATGCGATAATACCTAAACCATTGCTGCACTGTACCAGTGATTCCAATATGAAATTATCAGTACTAAACAAAGACAAGTGACCAATAGCATGAAGCGGTGCCGGGAGATCCAGCGAAACTAGCATTGGCAGTCTACTTAAATCAGTCCTGAGATGGTCGTTCTACACTCGGAGCAGTGCTGGCTCGGTGTCGTGATGGGCTCTAACGCAGCCTTACTGGAGCTTACTTTCTATGTTTCACATATATTCTCCCGCTGACAAAGACATTAGTACATAAGTCTGGTAAACAGGGATCGCTAGTAAGGTGCTAAGCAGGAAGAAATAGACGATATCAATGACAGTCGAAATGTGTATTTGCAGGTTGTGCTTGTGCAATTTCCCCGGGTTTATACGGAGCCTATACACCACCGACGCTTGAAGGATCGATGCGACCTAAAACAGGTCTCAGATGTCAGTTTTGGACAATTAGTGCGGATCTTTGATATGAATTATCAAGACTGCATGTGCACTTAATAATCAAAATAATAACAATACATTTGATAAAGTGCCCTCAGAGAACTCTTGTTGGCCTTTGAGTCTAGCTAGGTCTTAGGCTGCAGAATTTTCTTCCGAAAGTAGACCGGAGTGGCTAGTCGGCATCGTATTTAATCAGACTGTAGTGATTCATACGTCGATGTTTAATTTAATGCACGACTAATCTTTGACCCCCGACAGAGTGAGTGCATAATATGGGTCTCTCTCCCTCTCAATCTCTCTCCCCTTTCTCTCCCTCTCTCTCTCTCTTTCTCTCTCCTCTCTCTCTCTCTCTCTCTCTCTCTCTCTCTCTCTCTCTCTCTCTCCCTCTCTCTCTCTCTCTCTCTATCTCTCTCTCTCTCTCTCTCTCTCTCTCTCTCTCTCTCTCTCTCTCTCTCTCTCTCTCTCTCTCTCTCTCTCTCTCTCTCTCTGTATTTCTTCCCCTCTCTCTCTCTCTCCCTCTCTCCCTCTCTCTCTCTCTCTAATCAATATAAATTGGTGGAGCAGTTTTTAGAAACGTAGGTGAAAGCTGACGTAGTCGTCTCGAAGAAAATAATGTCCGTAAGTTTGCTAAGTCACCAAGCTTTATGCAGATTGATCTTTGCTGTGTTTAATAACGTCAATCTATCCTAAATAAATTCCTTGCATAATGTATTGTTTAAATTCGCATTCAGATGAATGAGATATCTCTCAAACTGTATTTTGATCAAGCCAAGTTAGTTGCTAGATATTGGAAAAGGCAGTTTTTCCGAAGAAATTGTGATACCTAACCCTCGAAATGGGCCTGCTACCATATTACCTGTAGCATCTGAACGCAACCCGGGCGTTTTGTTCCAAACTTTTACTAATTGACCGCATCAGCACAATCAGTCAGGTCTACCATCATTTCATCTAAGCATCATTGCAAATTTCTGGCCTGCTTATTAAAAGTAACGACACCCAAGTTCTTCAATTAATTTGCGACATCCCGACTAGACTTAGTTAACTTTCTGATCAGATGTGTTTTCGTCTGCGCAATAAGACTATTACAATTCCTTAGTTGTCTTTGTCAAGATAATCTGCCTTTGTACGATTATGCATGCTGACACTGTGCATTTTAACACCAACAAAGTGAATTTATTATTTCAAGCATCTGTCAAGCGATTAAATTGAGAGTTAGTAGTCTTGTGGTGCTTTACCAATTTCATATGATAATATTAGTCATAATACAAAATCACAATGAATAGAAGAAAATCTCAGTCCTGAAGTCCTGGTTTTTGAATGCTTAGAAGAGAAACAGAGAGTAATATATACTTTTTACTACTTTTACTTTTAATTTATAGTTTTCTACCAAACAGTACAGCTGTTAGCTGAGTTCTGAATCTTATAACAAAAGATCTAAAAATTATTACACTGCACGCGTATAATGATAGTGCCTTAAATTATTAGTTTTTAAAATCATACAGCAGAATTGCTTCATATTTGAGGAAAATCATCTTAAACATCGTTTTAATTGCTTTATATTTCGCTAGGTTTGGTAAGACGTCTTATTGGGCGACTCTTTTCTGTCAGATCGCTTTTATTGAAATAGTCCTTGTTTTCCAGTGCCTTCTGTCAAAGTAACTGGACTTAAGCTAAGCTATGTGACTAACGGGAATCTGCTAATTGCCACGTGGACTCCTGCAGCCTGTAATACTATTGATGGAGTTTTTCTTCGCTATGACGCCGTGACAGCCGTCAATGGCACACAGACAAACCTAACGACTTCCAGCCAAGCTTCTTTCTTTCAGGTAAGTTAGGTTATTAAATATTAGCTGAGAATTAATGAAGAATTTAATTTTAAAAACAGTCAAGATGAGGTGAAAATGCATGGCTGTTTCTCGTCAGCTTCTCCATTCTGTCTGTTTCTTCATTGGTTGGTGGCGCGGCCATTGTAGTGAAATAATTGCAATATTAGCAATGCACTTGATATAGTGCCCTCAGATAACTCAGTCGCTTTTTAGGCACTTTGCATTTGCTGCAAAGGATTTTTAATAGGTGTTATGTTATATGGTGTGATGGGCTGGTAGTGGGTTAGTTATGACGGGTTAGTGGTGTTACATAGTGTTAGGTGGTGTT
The DNA here is from genome assembly GCA_009760855.2 of Cristatella mucedo. NCBI lineage: Eukaryota > Metazoa > Bryozoa > Phylactolaemata > Cristatellidae > Cristatella > Cristatella mucedo. The sequence continues at coordinate 948,247 of WPIO01000016.1, forward strand.
AGGGGGTGTTATGTGGTGTTATATGGTGTTATGTGGTGTTATGTGGTGTTACGTTGGTAAACAACGAAGAAGCGGCAAAGTTAACGTAGCTGAAGAAATATCAAACCTCTGTAATTTACAAATTTCTTATCCAACTCATTTTCATTTAGTACTTTCCTTTGAAAAATTTGAGTAAGAAAGAAACAGATTATCTCCTTGTGAGGAATTCGTCCAATAAATAGCTTTCTTGTCTGTAGTCGCTTTATCCAATGCAGAGGTATATACATGACTTAAAACGAGGCTGAATAATACTTGACCGTCGTTTACTTTACAGTTTCATTTAGGCGTATGCTTTCACAGATGGCTACATTAAATCTAACTGTTGAACCATTTTTGTTTGCTACCGTTGGAATTTCAGATTCAGTATTGTCACAATCTTACTTTCCCGAGCGAGTCTGGTGAGTGTCTGAAGCTATATATCATTGTCTATGACCTGACAGTGCTTCTGAACGTATGACATGATTCAAATAATATATTAAAGCATTTTAACTGACTAGTGATTCTGTTTTCAAATAGCTGAAATTGTGTTCAAAGATATTTTCCTATCATGAACTCTGGAGAATTTTTTCTTTTTGAAGCCAAACATTTTTTGCCTTCACCATTCAGGACTTGCGCATCGATATATAAATGTCATTTTGCCCAAATTGCGGTATTTTTGCACAGTTTCGTAATTTTTGCACAGTTGGAGCAGGTGGTTCCGAGCACCAACTATAGTGTGCAAGTTCGGATCGTCAACAACTATGGACCTAGCCCTTGGAGCGATTTGTTCACAGCGGTATACCCAAGAAAAACAGGTGCGTACTTAGTATAGTAGTAATTCTATAGGTAAAGAATAGGACGTGCACGATGAGTTAAGAAAAATTACCCCAAATGCTGCCGTGCACCCGTTACAGTTCCGCCACTTGTCAAAGATTTGATGGCAGGTGTTGCCTCAACTCGAGCGAATATCTCGTGGTCATATCCAGATGCTTACGACCAAGGTATGTTGTGGAATACATTATTTTCTGTGCACTTCTATTCCAAGTCATTCCAGAGCCTGCATATCGCATTTGAAGTGATTTAGTGCAATTTATTTTTATTCGTAACTCTATAAAGCCACAAGTTGGTACCACGCTGGAGAGGTCTGCAGACCCCACTCAAAGCTTACGCGGACTTTGATTTTGCCATGAGGTAGCAAGCAGACTCCATCTTATGCTGCAAAACGAAAGTGGGAAGCATAGCTTAAACAGAATGGCAGTTAAGAAGTGAGTATCACCGAAGTTGCAGATCGTGACTGCTTGAAAGGATGTGCAACAGTCGGCAGCAGGAGATAGGATGACGTTTCCTAAAATATCTGAAAGTTAACAACACAGTCCAAGACCTGCAGGGCAAAGCATCTGCGGCAACGGTCTTGGGCGTAGGGATCGAACAGCTAATTTATTATCGATAGAGGACCTGAAGGTACAAGGAAGTTGAAACTGGTGCAGCAGTTCATCTAGGTATGGAGGAGCCAAGCCGCGGCGGGCGTCGTGGGTCGGAGTAAGAATTTTGCTCTGTGTCCGATTATTGACAAGGAGCGATAGCAGCTCCTTAACATTTTCTGACAATACATTTTCTTGATTTGCTCTAAAAAAAACTTATCAGCGACAATATTTTTAAAGAATCTGTGATAAACACTTGGATGAAGTAAGAGGCTCATTTAGTTTCATTTTCTAGTGAGCACTAAAGTTATTGTGCATTAATGTGCTTTTAAGTCAATAGCACCACTGATTGCAGAAGATTCGATCGACAGATCGTAAAAAAAGAGAATTTAGAACTATCTTAGACAGAAGATTTCCGAACCTATCTGAATCATCCTTGCTGGTCTTCAGTTCGTAGTACAAGACTTTTCTAGTTTCAACTAAAGCATGTAGTCATTTATTATAATTGGATCGGTAAAAAGTAAACTCGGAACCCCTGATATCTCTTTCTCTTGTACTGTGTGAAATCACTTTTCCTGGAATTTTCGAAGAGAGATTTCAAGTGTACAGTATGCTAGAAGAGGCTGCTGTCGGCGAAGGAATCCAAGAGCACAGAGCTGGGGCTGTGTATGCACGAGTTCACTTTGTCTTGTTAGCTGAGAGAGAACACAAGAAGCATTGTCGGTCTGCGGCATAGTCTCTCTCACAGCCTCGTTCTGCGGCATAGTCTTTCTCACAGCCTCACTATGTGGCACAGTCTATCTGTCACAAAGGTGGGTCAGCAGTCGATAGGCCATTGACGTCTTTTAGGACTATGTATATTTGTCAAGGCTTGTGGGAAGAGCTTAGGACCAAACGACTTTTAGGTTTAAGGAAAAGTTTCTCCAAAGGCTCACTATGAGAAAACGATATAGGCGACGCTTTGCAAGCATGGACCTCCATGTTTTTTCTGTCTCAAGCCCCGAAAATAATGACAAAGCCAAGCTTGCAATGCGTTCGGCATCCGCTTCGAGATCTGTAGCGCTGTGAGGCTGTATGGTACACTTGGTCCCAAAACCGCTCACACGTTGTAGTCTACTGCAACACTTTGGTTTTAGATGCTGCCTACACTATTTCATGCAGTCTGCTCCGGAAGGGCTCCTGCACCGACCTCCAGCAGCCCATACCTGTCCTGTCGCCTATGGATGTTGACAGGCGACAAACGAGCAGCCTCGTACTACCAAACCTAAGGCCATGGTCGAGATACGTTTTCACCGTCATAGCTCACAACGAACTGGGCTCGGCTACAGCTTCGATAAACTTCACAACTCTTAAGAGCGACCCAAATGCAACAGTGGCGAGCATATATGCCACGAACATCACGTCCTCGACCGCCCTTTTCTCTTGGAGCGCTCCTTCTTGTGAGGACGTGACGGCGCCGTTTGCAGCGTACCTTTATACAATACGCTTAAGTTCAGGTAGGTCCTCCCAGAAATTGTACAGTAAGTGCACAGTTTCTTGAGAGAGGAGTGAGAGGTGAGAGATTCATTTGAATTAGTAATGGCGCTTCAAGCCGAGCTATCTGGAAATAATCTGGTATCAATGACCGCCTATCTGATAATGGGCTGTGCCCGGTGTCCATTGGGATCCACCTGACTTCAATTGCTGTAGCACTATCAATCCAGGCCATCTACAGAACTGAATGGAATGATTGCTATTAATAAGCAATCATAACTCCTCTAGCGAAACAAATAATCTAAAAGCCACACACTTTTAGTGCTCAAGTTGGCGGCCTGGAGCAAACATGTGAACCTCATAGAATTGTGAAAATCCATCCAATCTTACAGAGATTTGTGATCTTTAGGATAACTTACTTTTTCATTCATTTGATAATTATTTGTGATTGAATATTTTTGTTGTATCCGGCTGCTCTAAAACATTCCAATATATTCAATAATTATATTATAAGCATTATATTAGTATTTGTTGTGCATTATATTATATTACAAAATTATATCCAATATATATATATATACATATATATATATATATATATATATATATAATTCTTTGATAAACGTCCTAAGAGAACTTAATCACTATTCACGCGCTTCACATATGCCTCGGGGCTTGAGCCCACGACCTCAGCCAGACCTTGGTCGGGGCGAGCACCTTAATCGCTGGACCAAAGTCACCTCGGCCAAAGTGTCTTGATGGCATTTAAATTAAGATATAAATAAACTTCTAACATAAAACTGTTACGTTATATTACGCATAAGAGATTCACTCCTGGAAATAGGGTATAGTTTTTTAAACCCTAACCGTTGGATAGTATTATTTCAAGAAGCACGAAAACGTTTCAAGGCCCAAATGAATTTCTGAAAGCTTTGCCAACTCATCTGGTGAAAGCATTCGCTTACTCTAGTGACACAGAAATTTTGAAATAATAATCAAAAGCAGAAGCAATTCACTGGTATCTGAAAAGCGATTGTATCTTTTTCTTAAATGAGCAGCACGTCTAATTTTTTTCAAGACATCCTGCTGAATGCAATTGAATCTTTACTGAAACTACTCCCTATTCGTGTTAAATGGTGTCTTGCAATGACCTTGCTTGCTACTGAAGCTAAGAGTTAGCGTGGCCCAAGCTGTTAGCTATGATAGAACTCTATGCCGTATTAGCTAGCGTTACCAAGTACTTTAAGTACTTTTTAAATCTTGGATTATTTGGAAAAATACACCATGTGTGTGCTTCATTTACATAGCTAAAGTTATTGTATACTTAGTTTAATATGTATAAGTCTCCATCTAATGAAAAATCGAACATATACTTACATTTCCTGTTCAAGTTTGGCGGGTTGCAATTGTTGTTCACGAATCGTTTGGCTAAAAGATAATCAGTTTTTCGCATGGGCCATCATTTGAATCAGTTGCAATCAAGTCTTCTTCAAAGACAATTCCGCTCACTGTTGTCACATACCGACCTCCTGGCTTTCCAAACTTGTTTACAGAGATGTTTTCAGAGTTCCTCACTAAAATAATTGTAAGTGACAGGCCGTTACTGATTGCTGGACACTTTAACATTCATGTTGACAACCTTACCAACAGCCAGGTCTGCTCATTTCGGGACTGTGTGGAGAATTTTGGTTTGGTCCAACACGTTGATCATACCCCCCACGTTGGTGGCCATATTCTAGATCTCACGATCACCAATAATTTCTTCCCCACTGACCTTGTGGTGTGCCCGCTGACCCTCTGAGAGCATTGTTCGGTCTCGTTTACTGTTCCTGCTCCCTTGTATGGAATGTAATGAATCTCCGTCAGTAACTCCACAAAGTCATAAAGACCATGTGGGCGTTACGCAGGAGAGTTTTGTATAGCGCACTCACAGCCTAGGCGGCTTTCGGTACGCATTCGGTAGCCAACAGACTTCATCTCACGCAACAAAGAGAAAGTGGGAAGCATAGCAAAGTTAGGAGAGCAGTTGAGGTAGTGAGGACAGTGGAATGTCGAACTTGTCAAGCGACGTAACATACAAAGCATTGACATTGACACATTTTTAAAATCTGTTGTGGTGCAGGTCTTCTTTATCTGCATCATTTATCAGACTCGACCGGCAGCCTTGATACTCTCACTTATGCAGTGAACATGACACTCGGCAGTGCTCTTGAAAAGCATGCTCGCATTCGTTCTATCCGTGTACAGAGTTGCGCAGATTCTTTTCAATTTACAAAAAACTCCTAAAGATGCGCCGGGTTAAACGCAGGCTTGAAGGTCGTTTCTATAAATCGGGGTCGGATGCAGATCTAGTCAATTTCAAAGACTTCCTTTGAGTCTACACCCGGAAACCATAAAACGCCAGGGCTTCTTTGTTCACTCGAAAACTGAATTCCTGCAAGTCAGACCCTAAACAGATTTATAAGACTGTGAACCATTTACTGACCATTGCTGAGAGGTCTGACTCGCCAGGTATTAAGGGCTCAGCCGAAAAATGTTCAGCCTTCTTTACTGGAAAGATATGTACACATTCATGCCTCCTTAAAGTCCCCTCGGACTGAAGCAATTGCAGAATCACAACCTGTGACCTTCCTTAGCAGGTTTTCCGAGGTTTCTGCATGCGATGTGGCTACCTGAATAAGGTCTAGCAAAACAGCTCGTCTCCTGAAGACCCTATACCATAATCTATGCAATCTTCCCCGGCAGACCAACTTAGCCCTGCAATAATCGATATTTTTAATGCTTCTTTGGGAGAAGGGGTCGTCCCCAAGTCCTTCAAATCGGCAATCGTTAGACCTATTCTTAAAAAGCCTGGATTAGATATAGATGTCCTTGCAAACTATCGCCCAGTTTTCCTTCTTCCTTTCTTGTCAAAGATTCTAGAAAACGTTTTCGCTAAGCAGCTGATTTCACTTATTGAAAAGAATGAAATTCCAGAAAAATTTCAATTTGGGTTCAAGAGGAAGCACTCCACTGAAACTTCTCTCCTCCGTGTTAACAATGACATTCTGCGTGGCAACGACGTCGGGAATGTCACTGCCCTAGCTCTGCTAGATCTGTCTGCTGCTGCCTTCGACACCATTGATCACGATGTTCTGCTTGAACGATTGAGAACAACGATCGGTCTGGCACACGAAGCACTGGCGTGATTTAAATCATACTTGTCTGATCGTTTTCAATCCGTGTCGTGTGGGGGTCAGGTCTCACACACGAGAAGGGTCACCTGTGGAGTCCCTCAAGTGTCAGTACTCGGTCTCTTGCTGTTCTCCATTTATACTCAATCTCTGGGAAAAGTGATTAAGGCCCGTGGAATAGAATATCACCTTCATGAATATATAAATCCTAGCTGATTAAACAGCCTCTTTTTCTATAGCGACAGAAGAGCCTTTATGGCTATCACCACCACTTGCAGTGGCGATAAAGAATCCCCTGCCACAGGAATCGAACCCACGACCTCGCTCGCGAGGTCGTGAAAGCAACCGCCTTACCTAGTGTGCCATCACGGCTCACGGCGTATTTGTCATTCAAACCGTCGGAATCTGCTGCTGCAACTGAGAAACTGAATGCTTGCCTTGCCGACATTCGATCCTGGATGTCGGAAAACTTCTTGAAACTAAATGACGATAAAACCAAACTGCTGCTCATAGGACACCCTAAGCGTGTCGCTGGATTAAAAGGCTTTGCTTTTCTAATAGGTGATGCTGTTGTGCGACCATCACCACGCGCTCGAAATTTAGGTGTCGTTTTCGACAGCTGCCTCAATTTTAAAATCTTCATTCAGAAGACTGCTTCTGCAGCTAGCCATCACGTCCGATCCCTATCCAAGATTAGGAGCTGTCTTCCACAGTGGCTTGCAAGAAATTACCCCAAATCCTTAGTTCTGTCTCGGCTTGATTACTGCAATTCCCTTTTAGCTGGGCTACCAAAGAAAGCAACTAGGCCACTGCAGCTTACTATGAATATGACTGCAAGGCTAGTCTTCAAGTCCCAGAGGTTTGAGCCCGTGTCTCCTTTGCTAAAAGAGCTAGGATGGATGCCGGTTGAGCAACGGATACAGAGCAAAGTTCTTACGCTGACCCACGAGACCCGCCAAAATTAGCTCCTTTGTACCTAGCTAAACTGCTGCACCAGTTTCAGCCTCTTCGCACCATGAGGTTCTGTGCGGACATAAAAAAATTAGCTGTTCCATTCCTCCGCCTAAAGACCGTTGGCGACAGAAGCTCTAGCTCGGCAGGTCCGAAGACTGGGTAACTCGCTTCCACAATTCTTACACAACGACAACTACTCTCCTAATGCCGACTATGGCTCATCCTTTTCAGCGGTCCTGAGCTGCTACTTCCATGCTACTCACTACTTCAACTGCTCTCCTGACTTTGCTATGTTTCCCACTTTCTCTTTGTTGCGTAAGACAAAGTCTGTTGGCAACCGAATGCGTACTGAAAGCCACTTAGGGTGTGAGTGGGCTATACAAAAATCTCATGCGTAACACATGCGTAATAGTCTTTATGGCTTTGAGGAGTTACAGACGGATATGCATTACATTACCTTAGTTGGCTTGCATCGTCTCCTCACCCAGATTTTTAATCTTTCATTCCATGCCGTCTATTAACTTGGTGGTGGGTTATCTGCCGTTGCTTTCACGGTGCTTAATATTAAATACGGTAGGTTTTTGGAATGGCTTGCATTAACTTGCATTAGTTGCTTTCAGATCGAAGGCTGCACGCCTTTCACACTAACTTATGACTTGCTGACTATCTCACCTTGTAAAGGAAAATTTTTAGGAATTCTTCACTAAATGCTTGCTCGACGGGTGGTTACTGATTGCTGGAGATATTCAAATGGACGTTATGACGCTAGCATAGTCAGTTGCACTCATTTCGGGACAATCTGGAGAATCTTGAATTGGTACAGCTTGGTTTCTATTGCAACTTGCAATTTTGGCCATGGTCTGGAACTCGTCATCCCAAGCCATGTTTGACCAAGTGACCTTGCTTTGTGCGGGTTTAATATCTCAATTAATTGCCCAATTTCTTGAACCTATAGCATTCCGTAGTATAAGTACTTCAGCATCCATTTCCGTTTCCCCGAGCACAGAAACTTAAAAGATAATTGAAGCAAATTTGTTTAAGCTGTTTTGCGATGCAGGTTTACTTGATCCGCCTTTACAGCCTCGATACTCTAATTAATGCTGTAAATTCAAGACTTAGGACGGGCATCTGATGACAGCAATCAATGAGCACGTTCGCCTAAGCACTGTCCGTGTACAAGGCCGAAGACGCATCTTCCTAGTAACTAAAACGCTTCCAAATTACGCTATTTACATCGCCGCCTTGAACGAACTTTCAAGAAATCTACATTGCAGCAGCTAATAAGGCATTTGTACATCGCCTTAAGTGAACTTAATCTCTATTCTACATATACTGGAAAGAATGTGTAAATATATAACGGTAATATAAATAATGGTAGTACTATTTCGCTTATATGGCACCCTAACAGAACTAAATCTCTGTCTAGTCGCATTAAAATTCTCTGCAGGAGAATCAATAAACAAGGCTTAGTGACATGCAAGGACTGTGATCTAGCCAGGCTCAAAGACCACGCTCAATCTCTATACCTGGAAGCTAGAAAATCCAGGGCTTCTTTTTACACTCTCAAACAGCAGTTTTGCCAGTGATAACATAAAAAAATAGAAGACGGCAGGAATTAGTCGCTTTATGAGGCTGAGTGATATAGCTGCCAAGATATTTTCATTCTCAGGATGTTTACCGACAGCCGCTTAGGCTGTGAGTTCGCTATAAAAAAAACTCTCCTGCGTGACACCAACATAGTCTTTGTGACTTTGTGGCATTACAGATAGAAGTGCAGCAGCAGCAGCAGCAGTACAGCAGTTACTACCTATAAGTGAAAAGCGACAATTTACTGTCGCCAGATTACCTGGACATACGATAAGGCTGATATTGCTATAAAGGTTCGAGTACGTTTTGCCGGACCACAATTTCAGATCGTGTTTGAGGTTCTCAGGTGATGCTAACTGGATGCAAGTGTTGTGCCTGTATCTTGTATCTTTAAAGGTAATCTAATGTAAAGTAATGTAATTTATCTCTGTCTTTGGCTCCACAAAGCCACATAGACTATGTGGGTGCACCACCACAAAAGCTTGAGTGGCTTTCGGTAAGCATTCCGTAGCCGACTGACATCATCTCACACAAATAACAAAGAGAAAGTGAGAAAAATAGGTTAGTCAGAGGGGCAGTTGAGGAAGTGAGGGACAAGGAAGTATTAGATCAGGGTGGATGGAAAGGATGTGCCACCTTCGGCAGCATGAGAGTGGAGGTCGTACGAATTGTGTAAGTTATTTCCAGTCTAGAACCAAAGCTTCTGTCACGAAGGACCTTTAAGGGGAGGAATGAAACAGCTAATGTGAGGCCCGTAGGAAACCCGAGGGCACGCGAAGGCTGAAACTGGTGCAGCAGTTTAGCTAGGTATAAATGAGCCACACCTTGACGGGCCTTTTGGGTCAGCTTAAGAAATATACTCGGTTTCCGTTGATCAAGTGGCATCTATCAAAGATCCTCCAGCAAAAAAAACCAATGGTCAAGTCTCTGGGATTTTGTAACTAGCCTTGAAATCCTATTCACCATCAGCTGCAGTGACCTAGTGGCTTTTTCCTGGCATAACCATAACGAAATTGCCGTAATCTAGCTGAGCCATAATAATAATAATACATTTTGTAAATTGCCCTCAGAGAACTCAATATCTTTCTAGGCGCTTAAATTTGCTGCAAATGAAGCACGGGACATATCTAGAGAGCTAGTTAAATTTGTGTGACCCATTGTATTAAACAGTCCCTAATCTTAAACAGGGATTAGACACGATGGCTAACCTTAGAAGCAGTCTTCTTAATTAAGCTATCAAAACTTTGGTAGCTTTCAAAGACGATGACTAAATTCCGAGCGCACAGTGACAGTCCGACAGTCCGACGGTGACAGTCGCAAAAAAGCATCACCTATTAGAAGAGCAAAGTCTTCTAGTCCAGCCGACATGCTTGGAGTTTTCTATGAATAGAGTTTTGTTTATAGTCGTTTAGTTTAAGGAAATTTAACGTCATGCAGGATCGAATGTTTCCAAGGCAAGTATTTGGTTATCAGTCACTGCAGCAGATTCAGACGGTTTAAATGACAAATACAGCTGAGTATCGTCAGCGTAAAAGTGATAGCCGATTCTGTTGGCCCGAATCACTTTTCTGAAAGGTGGAGTTTAAATAAAGAGCAGCAAAGGACCGAGAACCGACCCGTGGGAGGCGCTGCAGGTGACAGGTATATGGTACTTGAACCCCCCCCCCTCCCAACGACATGGATTGAACACAACCGGGCAAGCACGATTTTAACCGCACCAGTACCTCCTCTGCCAGACCGATAGGTCTCATCGATCTTTCAAGTAGGATATTGATATCAATAGCAATACTAACGGTGAGCCATGGGTGCTCTTTCATACTGTTCAAAAATGGGATTGGATGTATATTTGTCGTTGAAATTTAACTTGCAGGTGTTCAGGTTTTCAGTAGCACCACGACCGACACCGGATTGGTTCTGACTGGTCTGCTTCCGTTCCACACTTACGGATTTTCCGTTCAGATAATGACAGAGGCGGGCGTGCTAGGCCCAGTTCCATATACGCTGTACTTCAGCACACTGCTGGCACCGCCCACGAAAGTGCGGAACCTTACCGTTACCGTAAGTAGCTCGACACCTCAGAGAATGCATGCAATTATAGTATAATTATAGGTTTCTCGTAACATTAACCGGAGCTGCAACTCGTGCACGCATGCTGGCATGCTGCTGCTTCTACCAGGGGCATCGCAGAGTTTCAGAATTCAGCTCACTCAGCACGATTTCTGAACGCACAGGCCACGACCCCTAGCACTATACTGGTGCAGTGGAGCGATCCGCCCGAAGCGCTCGGTATTGCCGGGCACACTGTCACCTACCAACGGCTGCAGATGGGAGACTGCATCTCTCTGCCCGATTCCTTGAAGACGAAGGTCGTACTCGGCGGATCTGAGGCATCCTTAAGCATTGACCAAATGCAGCCATGGTCAACCTACGAGGTCGCAGTGTCAGCTAACAACGCTTTGGGAAATGGACTGATGTTAACCACACAGATCAATCTAACATACGACCGTAAGTGCTGCTCTGGATTCTGAGTCTATCTAAGAGACTGTTGCTGTGTGCCTGCCTTGCGATTTTCTGCCCTTTATGATTTCATGTATCTTCCACACCTTCCATCCCATTCGAAAAATTACGATTCAAATGAGGAGCTTCTTTTTTGCATCTGTTGCCTACAGCTAAGGAACACAGGATGGATTCAGAAACTGTATCACTGCTTCGGACCGAATATGTACTTGGTTCAATGACTATCGTGTAAATAAAATCCACAGCTAGGATTGTCTGTCGTGAGCGTCGCAGTTGCCACATCACACCGTCTAAGATACTCGCCGACCTGCACTGGCTACCAGTCAAGCAACGGATCGACTTCAAAGTTTTGTCGCTCACTTTTAGGTGACTTCATTATTTGGCCCCAGCCTATCTCTCAGATCTACTCCCCCACCAGGCCAAGCATCGTACCACCCGCTTTATGGAATCCAACAGTTTACCAGTGCCTCGTACAAACCTCAAATTCTTTGGAGACCGTGCATTTAGTTTGTATGCTCCCAAAGCCTGGAACTCACTCCCGACTTGCGTCAAAACATCCCCTGACTTGACCACATTTAAAAAGAACTTAAAAACACACCTATTTGGGACAGCATTTAGTGAGTCCCTGTGATTCGACCTTCATGTGCTTATGCGTGCTGATACTGTGCATGCTGCCACTAACCACATTTGCATGCTGACCCTGTGCATTTCACCTCTAACCTTGTTATTCATGTTGTTTATCAAGCATGATACTACTCACCATTCAATTGCATTTCCCTTTGCAGCAAATGTAAAGTGCTTAGAAAGAGATTGAATTCTCTGAGAGTGCTTTATCAAGTGCAGTATTATTATTAATTATATTATTATTATTAATTATTTTATTATAATTATTATATATAATAACTGTTATAATTGTTAATATTAATTAGTATTCCTATTAATATTAATATTGTTAATATTAATAATTAATATTAGTAATTATTATAATTGTTTATTATTAATTGGGCATGCAAGGTATCGCGCTTAGATCGGCATGCGAAAGGACATCTGAAGGAACCCTGCTTGCGGCTTGTTAGGATAACCCCTAGATCGAGAGCGTGTTGTCAATCATGCTCAAGTAAGCAGGCAAAGCCAACAGGAGGACCAACAAAAGACATGCAAGACGGAAGTGCAGCGCATGCTTGGCGGAGCAGAGCGATATATACAGTACAGTCGTAACTGTTGAACGCCGAGCTGGTTTGGACAAGCAGTCAAGGTCCTCGCTCCGACCAAGGTCTTGCTGATGTCGTGGGCTCGAGCCCCGAGGCATATGCGAAGCGCCTGAATAGAGATTAAGTTATCTTGGGGCGCTATACAAATGGATTTTACATTTTTTATATAACGTACTTATTTCGAAGCTATATCGTGTCGTCTGTACATTAGCGCTATGTGTAATACAATTTCTATTGTTTCTGACTAAATTTTAATCACGAGACGCGGATTTATCAACTTTCTAAATCAGTGTCGTGGTCATGAAAGCAAAGTTTTTTTTACGGAGTAATGGCAACTTACTCTACTTCTGAGGCACTATCAGTTTGGAAATAAATAAATAAATAGCCGATTAAACAGCCTGTTTTATATAGCGACAGAAGAGCCTCTACGGCTATTACTACCGCTTGCAGTGGTGTTAAAGAATCATCCACCACAGGAATCAAACTCTCGACCGAGGTCGTCAAAGCAACCGCAACCTAGTGTACCATCTCAGCTCACCATAACAGTTACTACTCGAGGATAAAAGCGATGCGATATATTGTAATCCACAAAAGGCAGCAACATTGGAGCGTTCTCAGACAGGCAAGGCGAGAAGCTCTACCGCCACTTAAAACGTTGTTACCGTGGTCATAGAGCGACAAGATGGCGAGAGGCTTTGTTTTAGACTTTTTCGATAACGGCCTTTGCAACGTTACACAAATCAAGAACTTCTTCTGGTTTCTTAACCCTATTTTTTAGCTGTTATTTTTGTAATAATTCGGGGAAAATGCATGTTAATAATATTAATAATAACAACAATAATAGTAACACATTTATTATAGCGCCCTCGGAGAATTCAATTTCTCCCTAGGCACTTAACATATGCTGCTATTTTGATTCATATTCTGTTCTTTATTACTAAATGTGAACAACAATGCACGAGTTAGTCAGTCAGTTTTTTCACAGGAAATTACTTAATTTCTAGTTAATTAATATCCTTTAGTCACAAAAGGGGAGTTTTTCTGAAGTAATAGCAGTTTCCTATATATCTAAAGAGTACGAATTTAAAAAACAACACATATAATCTTGGTATAGAAATTTTATTCCATAGCGATACTTACCGTGTCTAAAAAGCGTTTGCTTTTCTCAATTTTTTTTCAGGACCAACCTCAGCACCATACAACTTGACCGGCGTTGCCCTTCGTCCGAGGGAGTTGACGTACGCGTGGGCGCCGTTGGATTGCCTCGAACTGAGAGGGACTCTGCTCGGATACGAATACTCACTCGCTGTCTCACCCAAGCTCACCGGTAACGCGACTCTCATTACATTGAGCACTGAATAATTGTGTATCAGCGTAAAAGCAGCATATAACAAAGTCATAATGCTGCTATCCGCAACAACCACACGCTAAAATAGTGTGCATACCTCCCCCAAATCACCCTTACTACGAGCTGCCGAGCTCAAAAGTGTGCCATTCTTCAGTCCTACCATTCTTCAGTCCTATTTACCTTCGCTACTCCTAATCGGTACTCCGCACTCGTTATTTTGCATCAAGCTACTCCTGCTCAACAAATTATCTGCACGCCAAAATCCCGATCAACGAATGATCTGCACGCCAAACACCAAGGACCCTCTCTCAGAGTCTAGAGCTTCCTTAAATCAGTCTAACTTCCGGTCCACGGTCCACTCGATTGGCCGCGTGCGAAAAAGTTCAAGTCGAGACCATAACTTGACTCGACCAATTGGTCTTTGAGAAACCATTTCAATACATTTTGACATTAGGCCGCACTCGCAGACCGGCATTACTTTGTTAGTAAGAAACTGTTGCCGCTGTACATAACTTTCAATCCTGAGCCGCTACTTTTTCGGAAATGGTCGGTTTGTTCCGCTGACATTAGGTGCGGAATATCACTATTAAAACTAGACATCCTTCAGAAAATAAAGAGCAAATTAATTCGCAATGCAACTCCATGCGTTCCTTTTAAACTGACCGGTCTTGAAGATATGTCATTTTACCAAACAAGTATCGCTCAAGAGTATGCTAAGATCCGCCTGCCGCTGCCAAAATCTCTCGTCGTTTCCTTCGTTTCACTGTGGGCTTAGAGTGATGGAAGCGAAGACAAAATGGGGACTCGCTACACCAGCTTGCAGATAATAATGATAATACACTTGATAAAGCATCCTCACAGAACTCAATCTCGTTCTAGGCGCTTTACATTCACTGCAAAGGAAACACGCTCGAATGGTGAGTGGTATCATGCTTGATAAACAACATGATTAGGGGTGAAATGCACAGGGTCTGGATGCAAGTGTGGTTAGTGGAAGATACGCCCACCGATTCAGCCCGCGACCACTGAAGTCTTACAGCTAGTGCACGTTAAGTGCTGCATATTCAGGTAACCGTTACTACGGATTTATGCCTTACCGCCAGGTCTTGCCGTAAGATTGTTGCCTCTCTTGTTGCCAGCCCTCTTGACCTCGCTAGCAGGCGCCATATGCTAAACCTTTCATCACACACCTTAACCTCGGCAAAACAGCAGGCTTGGCCGATCGAAAAGACCCGGCTAATTGACCCCAGCTAAGTAACTCCAGCAAGGTGACCCCTGATAGGTGACCCCCTACAAGGTGACCTCGAGTGACCCTAAATGGCTGAATCGTAGGTCGACCATTTTATCATGCTTTCTATGCAGCCAACGTAAAGTGCGTAGAAAGAGAGCAAGCTCTATGATGGCGCCATAAAAAATGTATTATTTTTATTATTAATACAACGGGGTTCAGTGGACCGTGCTAGATTACATGCAGAATACATACATACACGAGCTGCAGGAAACGATACAGACTAAGCGGTTGTACGCTAATGATATTTCCATAGCACAATCTTACCCTAAGCGTTTCCTGTCTGCATGCGCTAGCCAACAAACCTGATCTCGAACTAAAAGTTCTCGAGGCGTAGCTGAGTAGCTGAGTAGCTGAGGACACTCGGGCAGAAATTAGCGGGGAGCTGTAAGCAATGCTGAAAGTTTGCAATGAAGTGCTACCATCAGCAGCTCGAGAAAATACGCAGGCGAAAGGTATTCTCTTTAAATTATACCCAGGTATGTTCAACTATTGTACACGCGAGTTCCCCCTAAAAGTAAGAAACCGTAGAGATGAGCGTATGAGCGTATGAGCTCATTAAGGCACCTGAGAGGATCTGAGGACCTTTACGCCGGAAATCGATGTTCGAAGTTTGACTAGATATACGATGGAGCTTAGTTATGATGGGCCTTTCGGAGGTGAGGCGAATGAAAACGTTTTATTCTTTCTTAGGTCTATCCATTGCATGCGCGATAGTTTCGTATGCACTCCTGGCCGATGTCCTCGGAAGGCCATGCGAAACTGAACTGCTGCAATATAAGCAGGCGCGGCCGTACTGCTCATGTAAGGTAGAACTATGCAAGCAATGTAGCACTGCGTGCAGGCCAGGCCGTACTACGCATGCTAGTTGGAGCAATGCAAGCGATGAAGCATTGTGCTGAAGGCCATGCTGAAGGCCGTACTGAAGGCCATGCTGAGTGGTTTTAGCTGTTATTCTTCATCGTTTGCGAATGGATTCATGTGGGGCTGAATAAGTAAGCGATTCCCGCAGCAGGCGATATCCATCTGTTGATGCTGGTGATAGTTATGCAATCATGAAGGAAGTGCAAGCTTCCGCAATAAGGGTTGTGGCTGGCGATACGTCGAAGCTACAGAGAATCAATCGTGACGCCATCTTTTCTTGCCAGTTGTGAGCAGCGGAAATACCAGCATGCTCAATATCACGTTCAGTGCACTGGCAGCGTACACGGAATATGCTTTTACCATAAGAGCTCTAAACCAAGCCGGATATGGACCGGATGCCATCGCCCAACCACTCCGTACACTACCAGCTGGTAAACCTGCAGCTTGTTGCATTCGAGCTGCCGTGGTACTCGAGTGATCTTTGTTGTGATGCTGCTTTGCTTTTGCACTGCCCGCTTTTCAAGTAGCCGAATTTTCGAAAATTTACTTAGAGAGAGAGGCTGCTAATTCCGCTAGCATTAGACCAGCTTGCAGCCTAGCATTTGCTGTCACGGTCAATAAAATGACACAATGGCCGACTCACTGCCGGCCTAAAGATGTCGCTCCGCCCACGGCCGCCCTGCCGCCGCCGATCTCCAAAATCTGGGTGCGGCCTAGTAATCTTTATTTCCAGCCAAAGTGGGGTAGACCAAAGCTTTAATTGAGCGGTCAGTGGCGAGGGCGGGGGGGGGGGAGGAAGGGACCGACGGCTCTATGGAAGCACGGACCTGCCTTGGAGTGGCACCTGTTTGCCCCGTCAAGCAGTACTTCGGCCCGTCTATCTATGCGTTCAGCTGTCTCAAGAGAAGCAGCAAGCTGTCAGGGAGGCGGAGTGTGAGGGAAAGGGAGAGGGCGAGAGGAAAAGAGGAGGCTGAGGGGGAAGCCACCTGCTCCAGTGATGTACTGGTTGGTAGCCTGAGCTGTGCCAGTCCGAACGGACTGATGAGCAGTGGAGCTATCAAGAGGTTTTTACATAATAATTGACAGGATGAGTGTTGCTCCATACTATGGAAATAATAATAATACAATAATAATAATAATGCACTTGATCAAGCGCCCTCAGAGAATTCAATCTCTTTCTAAGCGCTTTACATTTGCTGCAAAGGGAAATGCAATTGAATGGTGAGTAATATCGTGCTTGATAAACAACATGAACAACATGGTTAGGGGTGACATGCACAGGGTCAGCATGCCAACGTGGTTAGTGGCAGCATGCACAGTGTCAGCACGCATAAGCATATGAAGGAAAAATCACAGGGACCAAATAAGCGTCAAATAGTTGCGGACGGAGCCTTGAAAGTACTTTACATTTTTTAGAAATGATATGTGTAAGCGGATGAGTGATCGCGCTCTCAATCTCGGCACGTTTGAGCTTTAAACGAATATTTTGCTCGCTAGAAAGAGAAAATGCAGTATGAAACAAGTAGGCTTGTAGAATAATTTTCAATGCGACGAATTCAATGAAATCTTGAAGCCAGTTGGTAGTGCTTTTTCAGACGTTGGCCCAAAGAAACTGAAGTCAATCTTCACAAAGGATTTGGGGTAAATACTTCAGGAACTGCTAAACATTTCGAGTTATGGGAGAGCTACGCCGAGAAGCCTGAGCAGTTTTTCAGATAAGAAATTGGAGTTTTCATATTGGAAAAAAGGAATATTGGAGAAAAGGAATATTTCCTATTGGAAAGAATAAACCAGAGGTTATTTCAGCCAGGTACGATGGAGCACGAGAATGAAAGGAATAAGAAGTGAGTGAAGTAATCCTAAATTCTGCTTAATAGAGTCCCTGTAGAGGTCCAAGTGGAAGTTGATGGTAATTTTAGCAATTGATTTAAAAGCTGCGACTTTGACGATAGACTGGCCTAAGATGATAAATATACCGGCCTAACTTTACGTACGTCTACAATCAATGAGTGCCTTATCATTTATCCAAGAAGACCTGCAAGCTTCAAGATCTTCACAGCTGCTTGAGCCTAATGTCACTAGAAAATGGATCTTCTTGGCTGTGGTATCCTTCTCTCATTAGTAATGTAATGTATCTCCATCTGTAACTCCACAAAGTCATAAAGACCGTCTGGGTGTTACGCAGCAGAGTTTTTATAGCGCACCCACAGCCTAAGCGGCTTTCGGTACGCATTCGGTGGCCAACAGACTTCGTCTCACGCAACAAAGAGAAAGTGGGAAGCATAGCAGAATCAGGAGAGCAGTTGAGGTAGTGAGTGGCATAGAAGTAGCAGCTCAGGACCGTTGAAAAGGATGAGTCATAGTCGGCAGTAGAAGAGTAGTTGTCGTTGCGTAAGAATTGTGGAAGTGAGCTCCACAGTCTAGGACCTGCAGAGCTAGATTCTCTCATTATACCCGAGTGCTTGTAATTTTACATAACTGAAAGTCGGCAGTCGGACAGATGCATTTCCTAATGAACGAACTATTGGTGGTATTCGATATTAAAAAAGGGATAAGCCTGTGACTTGAGGGAATAGATGTCAATACAGGGAAGATCAGTGTTTAGGCCAACTAAGAATGCTTATGTGTTGGAGGTGGCAAAAGAAAATATGCTGTCGCCCTGAGTGGGTGCAGAGAAACCGGCAAGAGATGGACTCTACTTAGTGTAGTGGCGGGCTGTAATTCAAATTCGGCGGCTCGCCTCTTAATTTTAAATAGAAGGACGTTAGAATGCAAACCCGTGTCTGATTCGACAACCCATTCGAGAACGATGGGCAAGACATTCGAACCAAGAATCTGCAATTGCATTATATCTATTGCAAATTATATGGGTACACTTTATGCAGCCAACTATAACCGGGCATTTTTCAAGTTCGCATAATGTTAGGTCTCACACTGATTCAAATAAGGCAGTCTCATCTTTCCTGCTAAATTAATTATCTGTGTTAAATAAAGGTTAATAACACACGAAAACCACAAAAATATTTAAAAAAATATAATTAATATATATCGTACCGTAAGAGAAATTTTGCATCTCTATTCAGGTGCATCACATATGCTACGGGCTCGAGCCTACGACCTCGACCAAATACATTCACTTTGACCTTGGTTGTAGGCGAGTATCATAAGCACTGGCTCAGACCAGGTCTGCAAATATGTACGTAAATATATTATCAACCTTTTAGGGTAGATATTTTACTGAGAATCATGAAGATGCCTGTCTGTATGTCGAAGTCGTTAATTTCTGAGGTAAAGAGCATTTGAGTCACGAGTTGCTTCTACAAGAAGAAAGCTTTTACTCAGCACCACGTAGATATTTTGCTGCTGGCGAGCGATTTTCGATTGAAACATTGCCCGTACAATTGAGAGCCTGATACGATCCGTGTAGTTATATCTCTCGAAGTACTCCAAGAAAAACTATTTTTCTTAATAAGAAAATTTTACATCTTTTTTAAAACCAAGGCTGCCTGCTGAACCTCAGATTTCATTGGGCCGAGTTGTCCATCGTTAACTAGAACAGCAGGTGAACATACGCGACGTTTTAAATAGTTGGTAACCCAGTGATCGCTTTAGAATGCTATTGACTGTGTTCAAGGTCGGTGCTACGAAAATCATTGGCTCCTCCTTCAATTCAGGGGTGGGAACCCTGAGAGAGCATCCACGCCTAATAATTAGAATCGACTCTAAACTCGGCCTATTTTACCAAATTTACGCACAGTCTATGGCCTCGTTCCTCGGTCTTGGCTTAAAATCCCTCTAAATAATTTTTCAGAGTCTATAAAGCAAGTTTATTATAGCTTTTGAGTTATACTGAGCAGCATCAGAGCTGCTGCTGGAATGTTTAGTCGAGTTAGTTAAGTTAGTTGTGAACCGTATCGTCAGATCAGCGATGCAAGGCCTAGTGCACTCGACGAGCCCAGCACATAGTCCTCATAAGGCAACGAGCAGCAGTTTGAGTTGCCGTTTGCTTGCTGGCTTGTAGGGATCGCTGTCATGGTGCCGGGGCATCAAGTCCAGGCTTCTCTACTAACACACCCTGGATTACGCCGAGGAGGAATCCTACCTTGACCTTAACCCTGGCTTTTTGCACCCTTCCCAACCGTTGGCCTAGAAAGATCAGGAATTATTGCTTCAGATTTGAAAGACTAGTTTGCACGCCAGATGACCTGGTTGCCTTGTATTGGTGCATTTTTCAAAAAGGACTTAAATATATGAACGTTCGGTACAACTAACGAGTGTATGAATGCATACGTGCCGGTTTATCGCGACTATGGTCTTTTCAGACCCTTTGCCACCATTGGATATACAATTGCTGTCTGCTGCATTTGTGGTCGATCGGTCGACACAGCTACTCGTTGGATTCACCAACACAGATCTGAATGACGTCACACAATACCAATTAAAGTACCGTGCAGTTTTCGATGGAGTCAGCTATATCTCTGGGCCAATCAGCATCGTAGAAAGAGACGTAAATAGCTCTGAACTCCTTCTCACGGTTCTCATTGCAGATCTGTCACCATACACAACATACCAGATTCAGGTGCGTGTAAAATGAGTAGATTAAGCTCTCGGATTCGTTTGGGAGTCTGAAATTCGAATTTCTCTCATCGATGCTATGCTAAGCGTGCGCTACGGTTGATGCTTGATGCTACCATACACTAGCCGTAGGTTTTCACCAAAATCTTAGCTCGATACAACCCTGCACTGACCTCAGTGCTTGCAAAATGGATGGCACTTGTGCGTTGCATAAAAATCGTGTAGCACACGAATCATTCTTGAGGTTGGTCTGCTAGCTTCTAGAAGCCATTTGATACTTTACAACTATGTATATAATATATATATATATATGTATATTGCATAAATATATATATATATATATATGTTACATGTATACATATATATATGTATATATATTATACATAATAGGTATATATATATATATGTGCTGCATAATATATATACAGAGAGAGAGACATGTATACATATACAGTTTATACATACACCTTATCCGTCATCGTCATAGTGCAAGCCGAGTTACTAATTCATGATAGGAGCGATTTATTTACCAAGCAACAAAAACTAAAATGAGTTTCAGGATGACAGGCCTCCTTACTTTTGCATATTAGAACCCAGCTTGGACTCGGAAGCCCAAGCTCGAAGTCAAGGCTAAGTTGAGCGTTGCTGTGTTATCGTGACTCGGTGACACGCGAACCATCGTAACGGCTGCTGCTGCTGCCTAAAGAGCTCCCTGCTGAGGACAATTTGCAATAGGAAATACTCATTGCTGATAGTGTTAATACAGATGCCTCAGTATACCAATATTTCATGGTATATTGTAGTATTTTTTTAACTAGATATTTAAGTCGTCCAAATTTTTCGTGACTGCCGAACCACGATGACTAGGCTTGCTTTGTAATAGCTAGCTAATTTGTGGCGTATTTAGTTCATCCAGTTCAAATTATTATCGTTCTAGCTTTTCTGGCACTGATTATCTTGGCCGTAGCCCGGTATTTTTCAGGAGAAGCTGAACCTTAACTTTTCTTGAGTCGTCAAGTCACTTGAATATTTTAGCAATTAATAATTGACATAATTTATTTCCAGCATGCGTAAATCGTTTAGAAATAGATTTCGCTCTCTCGGGAAGCAATACAATGTTTTTAATTTTGTATTATTGTTATCAGATCTTGATGAACGTATCTAATGGAACGCCTATTCCGGGTCGGTTTCGATGAGCTGAAGCAATTCCTCTTTTAAGAGGATTTCATTTATTTAAACTACCTATTTAGAAGACTTGAGAGTGTTAGACGTTGATCGTTGGAGATGAACACGCTCCATAATTTCTTTAAGTAAATAAATGCGTAAAGTAAGTGCATCGTTAAATGATATTTTAGGTTCGCCTGGGCACGGTCGCCGGATGGGGAAGTAGGTCAAGTTTTGCCAATTTAACAACAGATTCATCCACTGCAAGTGCTCCGCGAGCGCTGCACCTCAGAGAATCGAACGAGACTTCCCTTCTGTTGACTTGCGAAGCGCCCCAGCGCCCTAATGGTCTTCTCACTTCGTACCAGGTTGGTATGGCATTCCTCCTCGTGATTATCAACTATGTTTCTTTCACGGATGCACGCTCGATAACGATGTACGCACACAAATATTTAGCTATGTGCTTTTACATTTGGTGCTGAAGTCTGCCCGTTGTACATGGGCGTAGAATTACTTCGCTCCGTCGCATAGCATTAATTCGCCGTATTTCGTAGCACTGTTTAGCAAGTCCCAAATTTACACCTTCTCATTCAATCTACTCCTCGCAACAACCAATCGCTTTCACGGATTCAGTGGATTTTTTTTGTTCTGCAGGATTAGCATGTTACTGTAAGGAAACCCAGCGGACGACATGTATAGAATCGGGGTTACGTGGGCCCATAGCGGCTCTGAAACTAGTGTATTTCACATGCATGGCACACGAGACAGTATTACGACGTACAACTGAAGGCGGATGGCTATTAGTGCCTCAGCGAAAGCGAATTAGCCGCCGGCCGCGGGAGCTTCTCCGATGTTTGCATTTTGGCACGTGACCAATCAATATCGCCCCCATACCTAAGTTGGTCTCTGTACCGTCCGGTGCTTTCTGGCTTTATATGAGACTGGTCAAACTTTGAATGCAAGAAAATGGCAGCTGACTGGTTCAGGGTGGAAGCTAGCAGATGAATGCCCAATGAATGTATTCACACAAGGCAATGCGTCCTGCATCTAATTTCTTTCTCGCCACCTTGGAGCGAGCACTGAATCTCTACGCATAGGAAGCGGGCAGGTGGTCGGCAGCGTTATATACGGGTGTAATGTGGCTTCCGCCACTGGAACTAGGCCGCAAGCATAGCGCTCGTAAAGATGCTCCAGTCGATGCGAAACGAATGCCTGCGAAGCCCTGAGCCAAGGTCGAGGTCACTGCTATTGACGTTGAGTCGCAGAAGTGGCGCAGCGAAGTCGGTAGGTAGTACAGGCATGCCGACAGTAGCGGAAACACGGCTGTCACAGAGAACGCCAATAGCTTGAGGTAACGTGAGGCCTTCATGACCGAAGTCCTTCGTTCATAGCGTCGAGCAGTACGTTCGATTAGTATGGATGGTTAAAAGTGTCCTTTATCGGCCACTCTAGCGTCTGCCTTCTTCGACCTAAATCGGCCGAACTCGGCCTCCAATGCAAAGGGTGGTGCCCAGCTCAGCTCGAGTGCTAAGGTACAACTGACTGCCTATTTCATAGCTTCGGCTTTTATGCTGCCTAACTAACCACGTAGAATCACATAACCAGTTTATGCCGATATTGTTCAGGAACCGCGAATACTTATTTTCCTGGCAGTAATTATAATAACAGCATAATAATAATAATAATAGCATAATAGATAATAGTAAGAATCTGGCCAACTTGTCACACCGGATTTTCTATGGAAAGCCTACGAATAAATGCCCTAGTATCAGAAGCAAACAACACTTTATCTATCATAGATAATAACAATATTAATGATAATTGTACACTTGATATAGCGTCCTCAGAGAACTCAATATCTTTTTAATCACTTACATTTGCTGCAAAAGTTGTACGATCGACTGGTCAGTGGTAGAAAGCTGAATAGCAACAAGAATAACATGGTTAGGGGTGACATGCATAGGGTCAGCATGTAAATATGGTTAGTGGCAGCGTGCACAGTCTATGCACCCATAAGCACATAAAAGACAAATCACAGGGACCTACTAAGCGCTGTGATAAATAGATGCGTTTTTTTTTTAATTTATTTTTAAATGCGAAAAAGTCAGGATATATCGTAATGCAGGTCGGGAGTGATTTCCAGGCTTTGCGAGCATACGAACCACAGGCACGGTCTCCATGAGGATTTTAGAACTTTACGAAGTATGAGTAAGCAGCAAGATTCCGAAAAGTGGTTGCTACGACGCTTGGCCTGGTGGGGAATATATCTGATAGATAGGGTGGAGTCGAAGAAGGAAGGGACTTAAAAGTGAGTGAATAAACTTTGAAGTCAATGCGTTGCTTGACTGGGAGCCAGTGCAGGTCGGCGAGAAGTAGTACGATGTGGCAACTGTGACGCTCACGGCAGAGAAGCCTGGTGTATGTGATAGATAGTAATGCATGCTGTTCTTTATCATGATTATTCAAGAACCATCAACCAGTTAGAGGTGAGATTATTGATCGCCTCTGTTTTAACTAGCACCTATATCCATGTTCTCAGTACACAAATCCATGTTTATTGCATTGCATAGGAATGTCAAAGTTAATAAATATGCTGCTGCGATAAGCACCTAGCTTTCATCCTTCTCGGGTTGATCATATTTGCTTGCGGCAACTGTTGCCGAGTCTGTATTTTCAAGGCTGCTTTCGAATGACTATGGCGGATCCGAGTCTGTTGCGTCTGGCTCCAGCCTATCTTTCAGATATACTACCCCATCAGGCAAAGCATCGTACCACTCGCTTTTCGGAATCCAACAGTCTAGAAAGACCTCGTACAAACCTTAAATCCTTTGGAGACCGTGCATTTAGCTCGTATGCTCCCACAGCCTGGAACTCCCTCCCGACCTGCATCAGAACATCCCCTGACCTGACCACATTTAAAAGAAACTTAAAAACATACCTATTTAGGACAGCATTTAGTGGGTCCTTGTGATTCGTCCTCGATGTGCTTATGCGTGCTGACACTGTGCATGCTGCCACTAACCACATTTGCATGCTGACCCAGTGCATGTAACCCCTAACCATGTTATTCATTTTGTTTGTTTTTCAAGCATGATTTTACTTACTATTCTATTGCGTATCACTTTGCAGCAAATGTAAAGCGCCTAGAAAGAGATTAAGTTCTCTGAGGGCGCTTTATCAAGTGCAATATTATTATTATTATTATAAATCCACACTGACAAAGTGGGCGTGACCGGGATGGGTTTTCCACGACGAACTCAATTCAAAGCCAGCACGGCTACATTTCTTGTCGCCCGACCAGAGCCTGCATTTGTTATCGTCCGACCAGATTCTGGACGTCTGGACGTTGTAGTTTAGCTACGCTTTGTGCAGCCCAACTCCTCCACTCAACTGCACACTTGGAGGCACTCTAACCTCTGACCTTCTGACCCCGAGTCTGTCACTGGCTCTGACTAAGCTCTGCCCTGGAGCCTGCTACACTGTCGAAGCGGCTGCCGCCAACAACAAAGGTCTTGGAAACGCCACCAGCGTGCAATTTTGGACGACAGTCGGACAGCCTGAAGTACCGTCGGCACCGGAAATCCTTGGCGAGACCAACCTCACTGCTACGCTGAGATTCCATCCCGTACGTCCTTCGTATGGGCCTATAACTTCCTATCGAATAACTGTGCAAAAAAGGTAGGAGTCATGAAACATGACAAGCCGAATGAGGAACCTTATTTCGCGTTTTACTTGTGGCAGCCACATTTAAGCTCAGGTCTTTTAATATCGTGCAGAATTTTTCCGGCATCAAACTATTTTGAAAACATTAATTAAGTTAGTCCGCACCTAACACTGTTCACAATCTTCTGATTTATCACACAAACAGAGAATACTTTACATGGAATTTTTTCAAGCGTGATTTCGTCGGAATGCATTTTCTGACATGGGTCTCCATCTTATTGTTAGTTCCTACTGCAGCGCCTAATCTTATCGCTAGGCTTCAGTGACTCCTAATGGTTTGAAAGACCTGAGGTGTTTCCCTATTGAACAAGATATTTACATCAAAGAGCCAAGCGATCCACTGCTAGAGAATCTTCCGAGTTCAGATTTTGCTACCAAGACGATGATGGACCACCACCTAGGATTACTAAGATTAACACCTAAGACCACTTGAGATTGTATTGTTTGACCGGATAATAATCCTATGCCTGCTAGAATTCGAACCCGTAATCTAAGGGCCAGAATGTACTGGCTGAACCACTCACCAAAATTTCCTTATTAACGTAGTCCCAGCCGGTGATCTACACATTATAAATCGTTGGCTTTAGTGACAGCCCTAATGTTTTATTGTATCAGCAAAATGTGTAGATAATTATCCACGAAGTAAAAAATGTTTTTATGACATCGCCTTGCCTTGCTCGACTATGCCACATCAAGGACACGATTTTTATTTATTCAAATACTCTTGGTCAAACGAGCTCAATTTCTGACCGAATTAGGAGGACTTTTAATCCGCATGCAATAGCTGATTCGATAGCTCGACCGAAACTTGACATGGGATTAAATTAAAGCATGTAAAATACAAAGCCATTTATTAGTTTTCCTATAACGCAGTCGATTATTTTATGTAATAAGAAACTTAAAAATTACATTTTGTCTACCCTTTTGCGAATCTAGAACCTGAGGAATAGAATTGGTTGACTTTATTGTAAGCTACCAATTAATTGCGAACTAATTAGCTCCTGTAATAATTACCCAAGTAATTAATAGAAGGAATTGATTAATTTTTTCCTATTAAATTAACCCAATCATCTGGATCATTCCGTGAATGCATGCTGACTTGTAGCTCAGGCATGTCGTTCTAACTTTGAAGCTTAATCTGGCTAATACAAATGAGATTAAGCTATAGAGAGCGATGGATGACGTAACTATAGTTGTCAATCTACCAACACACCGTGACATATGCCCACAATCTGGGCATCTTGTATACAAACGAATCGTCATGAGCATATTGCCACCACTGTCAAGTCGACCTACTTTCAGCTTTAATGCATTGCTGAAATTAGAGCCTGCTTAGATTAGAGTACGATAGCCCAAGAAGTTCATGCAGTCATAAAATCACTTCTAGATATCTCAAATGGTCTTTAATTTAGAATTCTCGACTGTGCGTTCTGTCCCGTGCAACCTTCTGCAACTAGCGCATAAGCCAGCTGCTCTTCAGGACTGTCCTCGACGGCGTTGCTTCTGCCACACCACGTTACTTTTATCCGACCATTATTAGCTCCCTGTCGAGTATCAAATCGTCTTACAGATCTTTTCCGTGCCCTAGTGATAGCTCTACTCACTTTCGCCACCTTGCTTATCCGACCTCTTAACTCCTCCAGTACGCACACTGACCTCTCACCTCGAGCCGCTCTCGGCCTCCAGTCGTTTATCAGTTCTTCGAGCTAATCTCAAAATCGTTTGATCGTCGAGCCTTCAGTTCGTATGCATAAAAGGTCTTGAAACCGCATCCGGCCTCTTTCATCACCTGCACTGATTATTTCTCACCATTTAAGTCTCAGCTGAAGACACATCTATAAAGGTCAGATTTCTCTTCGCTCCAGAGAGCACACCTTATCCCTTTGCCCGTGCGTTTTGAGTGCTAACTAGTGCATGACTTGGTACATTTTCACCCGAAGGGTTTCTTCTAAACCAGCTGCCTCAAAAGGTTTTCTTGATTGCTTTTGCATGGTATTATGACCGCGATAATTTTGTGCTTGCATGCTTGTCCTACCATAGTACCTTAGCGGTCATCAGCTCTTGCTTATTGCTTCACTGCTTCTCTTGCAGCGAGTTGTAAAGCACCTGGATTTAAATTAGTTCTGTTATGAGGCTATACAAAAGAGAATTATTATTATTATACCGTTTGACACAAGCATTATCAATTTTATTTTCCTTAGCTGCCATAGCTTTTCAAATAGTGTATGAGGAAGGCAAAGTATACTTTACTCACCAGGATTCCTAGAAAGCTTGTGAGTAAATTCAATGTAAGCTCTATTGAATTAGCAGTGCTGTGTAAGAGATGCGAAGGTCAGAGTGAATTTATATCTCCTAGCAACAGCTTAGATTTAGCAGCTCAGTTGTATCAGAGTAATGGCATGATAAGTAATCACGAATATAACAATCTAGGTCGTATGCTGGTTGACCAATTGCTGCAAATGTGCTTAAATCACACTTAAAAGGTCGATCATCCAGTCCTAAACTAAAATGCGTGGTTATTATTCTACATCTTTTCTTTCATCCACTTAGTTTGTGTGTAATTTGATACAGATTTAGGGATATATACAATATGTGTGTGTGTGCGCGCGCGTGCGTGCGTGAGTGCGCGTGCGTGTGTGTGTGTGTGTGTGTGTGTGCTTGTGTGTGCGTGCGTGCGTGCGTGCGTGTGTGTGTTTGTGTGTGATCGTGTGTGTGTGTGTGTTGGGCGTGCGTGCACACCTGCGTGCGTGTGCATGTGTAGGGGGGCTCATTTCCTTATTGTGCTAGCCTTCTAATCCGCCATTGAAAAGCAACGA
This sequence comes from Cristatella mucedo, assembly GCA_009760855.2. Taxonomy (NCBI): domain Eukaryota; kingdom Metazoa; phylum Bryozoa; class Phylactolaemata; family Cristatellidae; genus Cristatella; species Cristatella mucedo. Next base: position 976,379 of record WPIO01000016.1, read on the forward strand.
CAGCGAGCGTGAAGAGATGATAGATACAGCGAGCGTGATAGATGATAGATACAGCGAGCGTGATAGATGATAGATACAGCGAGCGTGATAGATGATAGATACAGCGAGCGTGATAGATGATAGATACAGCGAGCGTGATAGATGATAGATACAGCGAGCGTGATAGATGATAGATACAGCGGGAGCGTGAGATGATATACAGCGAGCGTGATAGATGATAGATACAGCGAGCGTGATAGATGATAGATACAGCGAGCGTGATAGATGATAGATACAGCGAGCGTGATAGATGATAGATACAGCGAGCGTGATAGATGATAGATACAGCGAGCGTGAAGAGAGATGAGAGTCTCATCCCTCTTGGTAATCCTTGAATCCCACAATTGTTTTCGGCGGTCGACAGGCAAACAAAATGTAGCCTCCTCATAGACCCAAGCTCCAGCGAGTTACTTAAGCCGCTTAATTTGTACGAGATAAAGTTAAATTTGGATCGTACTTTTTAGCTCAATTAAGTCGGCGAAGCCTTTTCAGCAGTCAGAATCTAGTCATATTTATGCTGAGATTCAAGCAAACGACGTCGCCGCTAACGGCTATGTCATCGTGATTGGTGACAATCGAACAACAGCTGGTGGGCAGTACACCAGTTTTCCTTTAGAAGCCGATACAAGGTACAACGCCTTGCGGCGACTCGCGTTTTAGCTCCTGCATAATTATGTGGGCCGCCTCCCATGCTATTTGGCAGCTTTTAACTATTACCAGAGAAACCGGATGTACAGTGTGCATGCTGTGCACAGGAATGGCATAGTATACGGTCCTGCTATGTGGGACATTGTAATGATTGCATATTTTATTTTTTCCTGCATAGCCACTTAATTTTACGCCATTTTGAATTCTCGCGCAGTGTACATGTCACACAAATGCGTGCTTATTTAATGTAGTTATAAACGTACCGTGGCGACCGTGATGAAAAACCTGCTATGGGTACTGTGTCCATAGCGGAAACTGACATGGCTGTCTGAACAAGCGACACTGTTTTAGCTGAGCCAAAGCCGAGAACTGAAGCGGATCACTTGATCAATCGCCTTTATGTACAGGCACCTGCCACTGTCGTCGGCCGCTCGCCTGGGCAAGCCGGGCGATCGATGGCCATATATCCAGTGAAATTGGGCGAGGACGGCAAGAGATATTGGATATATTAGATATATTTAGATACATTAGACGGCAAGTATGGATACTAGCCGAGCCAACAAAGGCTAATTTGAAAATGTGGCACATCCAAAGGATGCAGCAGGGTGACTACCGAACACAAATTTGCATGGACCAATGTGCAATCCCACTAGTAATAATTAGTAAACAGTTATGTTCGCTAAAAGTTCGATCTATGTGTACAAGGACTAACGGGTTCACGCTGGTTATAATGGCAAAAATGTCGGAAAAACACATTAGAGCGACGAGCTCTTTAAATTGCCACTGCTAAGCTATCAGGGCTTACGCGGTCATGAACAAACACACACAAAAGAGAATGCCCATAAACCTACTAAAGATTTGAATGGAACTAGGTGAATGATCTACCAAACGTTTTGAAGCTGGAACACCGAATATGTAAAGTTTTTAGACAGAGAGTAAATTTCTGAGGGCGCTATAAAAATGTATTATTATTCTTATTATCAATATCATCCTTTGCTATGCGATCATGTGATGAACGACAGAAAAGGAGTAGGTTTTATTCATAAATCCTTTCATGACATTTTGGCTGACATCAATTTTTTTTCTTGATCTTAAGAAAATATGAAGCGGTACATTTGCTAACGTGCTCCTCACAATGTTGGCTCAGTCCATGCGATTATTCCCGATTATATATATATATATATATATATATATATATATATATATATATATATATATATATATATATATATATATATATATGGGCTGCAATTTAAATTCATGTGTCACTAACCATGAATCTGCTCTTTTCTAGTCTACCTGCAGCGAAGCTTAGAAGAGGTCAGTTCGATCCGCTGCTGAAAATTATCTGCATTGTTATTTGCATTCAACGATCCATCAAGTGCCAGGCAGCACATATTTTCATTGTGCTGAGCGAGTTAAAACCACGACGGATCTTGCGTAGTTTCATCAAGCAGGCTTCTTACTGCTTGCTGCTATGTACTATGTATGCGCTATGTGCTTCTTACTGCTTGCCGCTATGCTACTCTTCTCCTGACTCCGAACTGATTGCTCGAAAGGCCTCTCATCTACTGGTTACCCGAGATAGTCAATAGCAGAGTGGCCGCCAAACTGTCTGCTACTCGGCAATATTCCCGAGCATTGGCAACTGATTACAGGCTATCGTAATTACTGCCTTGCATCTGCTTCAATCCTTTCCGTAACGGGAAATGCGAATACGGAGTAAGTTTCCAAGTAAGAATAGAATAGGTCGACTTCTAGAGTACACTACGTATTGCGTGCCTATGCTTTATTTTGACTTTCTAGCGAGTGTAGAGACATACGTAACAAGTCCTAACAATGCTTTTCGTCACTTTCGATGAATCTGAGCGCATAGAGCATAGTGCATAGTGCATAGTGCATGAGTGCCAGACACGAGAATTTATGTCAAGTTCAATTGCAATTTGGTCACCCAGGTTATGCCAGACTGTAGTGATCGCTCAATTAGGTCGCACAAGCTGCATTTTCTTGCCGAAAGCTTCCATATCGACTGAAGCTGCACATGTGATTGCATGTGAATGAGTTAATGGCGTCACACTTCGCTTGAAATTTAGACGTTATCTCAAAGCGGCCAAGCATGGAGGCTATAACCTGCTTGACAGACATTGTTGCTATAGACAATCGGAAGCCCAGATTGGAACCGCAGAAATAGCTTGTATACAACTCAATAGAAACTCTATGGGCTCACATAGTGAGTACTTGATGAAAAGTTCTATTTTTCAGCGACAACATTATTCTACTAGTGCATGGCATGCCTTTTAGAAAATAAAACTTCACCAAAGAGGGCTTACTTGATCTGAGCTAAAAACCACGTGAATGGATTTAAAAATTGGTAAAGTAACATTATATTATACAAAACTGCATTAATTGGGGAATTTTTGCATTCGATAGAAGAGATGTAGTCAAAAAACAGAGAATTTTCACGTCTGCTCGTCCCAAAGTCCTTCGTCTGCTGTCTTGAAACGCGATCCTGCTGTCAGCTTGGATCATGTCTTTAAGAAAGATTTTTAGACAGCTTGTTGATTATGAAATGAATGTGGCGATCTTTTCAATAAAGTGATAGGAATTATAGCCGACAGGGTGGTGATCTTTCTGATAAATCTATGCATGTTAATGGCAGCCATCCGACAATATCACCTTTAGCTTGGAAAATACGTAGACTGAGTGGTTTGCGGTGATTGGGATTTTCACCTATTCCTCTGCGACCGTTTCGCGGGAGCTGGCAATGCCTGCATGCAGCCAGAGCGCCATCTTTAAACACATCGCCATTTTCTCAATGCTGTGTCAGCACAACCACATGCACCGACCTCTAGCTGTCGGCATTAATTGAATTGTATTGGCATGGCTGCATATGGAAGTTGCAATGATTTGCTGTCTGGTGGCAAATGTACCTTCCCCAAGCCGATAATTCCATAGTACCTTCAAGATTTTTTATGTCATGCATTTACCGCCGTTAAAGTCTCCAAAATGTACTCGCATGATGAACGGTGTTCTTTTTTCCAGGATGAATGACCATCTCGGTAAGCACTTCGAGCCTGTTCACTAGTCGCAAGCGCGAATGCAAATGCGAAGAAATTCTGAAGAGCAGGCGTGATTTCGACATTGGGCCACCACTGCCGCGGGTAGCAGAGCGATAAGAAAACTAGCCAGCTTCAGAGAGATCGCATGAAAAGTTGTGTCCTACACGGTTTCGATCGAATAGAATGTCGTAGCCGACTACCACATTCCTCAGGCTATGCATATCAAGTAGGCAGCGGGAAGAATTTTGAGATTATTCAGCAGACATTGGGAAAAGCCCAGTCCTATCTCATAAAGTGCAGGTGTTCATCGAGTTTTGCAATTAAATTAGTTAGGATTTTTCTTGTTCTGGATCACCCTGTTGATTCACTCTGCTTCCCGGATCACATCAGAAAATTCTGCATCTCAAATGCTCCGTTTGATCTTAATGAATTAATCAGGAAAAAAGACGTTCGCTTCTTTATGTTCGTAATAAAGCTGTTCGTTCTCGGGTCCGGCCGTTCGGCTCTCATTTGCCATCGCCACCTACATTCGCCACTGACATTTTTCGCGCTTCTTTTTAGCTACGACATTTCGGTCACCGCTGTGAGCACGCTTAACAACGTAACGAAATCTTCTGCTTCAACGCCGGCCATTGCGTCAACACTCTCGTTGCCGCAACCAGTGACGCCATCTCCAGCTGAGCAGACAGTTCCTGCCTGGACGCTCGCTCTGCTCGCTGCAGCGGTTTTTCTTGCAGCCGCAGGCATCGCGGCTGCACTACGGTACTGCAGGAGGAGGCTCGTATGTCAAAGGTCAGCGCGCGCATGCAGCCCCCCCACCTGGAGACTGCGCTTTTGTCGCCGCCACCCTTAGAGTACTCTACTGAACAAGGATCTGAGATCCGCGAGGTTAGCGAAGGACGAGTCGCAGGTCGCGTGCATTTGCAGCGCTTCGGTCAGTGGTTTCGACAGTGGATTTGTAGCTGGCAGTATGGGGTTAGTTTACTTCACGCTCTGTATCTCCGTTTGTACCTCCTAATAGCCACACAGACCGTGTGGGTGTTGCAGAGGAGAGTTTTGTATAGCCCAGTCAAAGCGTAAGCGGCTTTCGGTGCGCATGCAATAATCAATATACTGTCTCCAGCAACAAAAATGGGGTGAGAAGCTTCGCTTTGTCAGGGGAGCAGTGCTGATAAAAAATAATAGTACACCTGATGAAGCATCCTCGGAGAATTCGAGCTCTTTCAAGGCGCTTTACATTTGCTGCATAGGAAATACGATCGAGTGGTAAGTGGTATCGTTCGTGATAAACAACATGAATAGCATGGTTAGGGGTGACGTAGCGATAAGCATTGACGTAGCAGCTCAGAACGTGATCACTAAGGATGTCCTCCCCACGGACCTAGTAGTGTGCCCATTGCCCCTCTCAGATCATTGTTTGGTCTCGTTTACTGTTCCTGCTCCCTTGTACGTACAGGGAGGGCAATGTCGAATTTGTCAAACGACGTAACTTACAAAGCATTGACATGGACAAGTTTTTTAAATCTGTTTGTGATGCAGGTCTTCTTGATCCGAATTCAGACTCGACCTGCAGCCTCGATACCCTCACTGATGCGATGAACCGGACACTCAGGAGTGCTCTTGACAAGCATGCTCCCGTTCTTTCTATCCGTGTTCAAAGTCGTGGAGATTCCTTTCAATTTACAAAAAACCTAAAGATGCGGCGGGTTAAGTGAAGGCTTGAACGTCGTTTCAAGAAATCGGAGTCTGATTCAGATATTAGTCAATTTCAAAAACTTCCTTCGAGTTTACACCGGAAAGCTTAAAAAAACCAGGGCTTCCAATTTCATTAGAAAGCTGAATTCTTTCCAGTCGGACACTAGACAGATTTATAAGACAGTAAACCATTTACTGGCCAATGCTGTCAGGTCTGACTCCCCAGATATTAAGGGCTCAGCCGAAAAATGCTCAGCCTTCTTTACTGAAAAAATTGTGCACATTCGTGCCTTCATTAAGCCCCCCTCCGACTAAAGCAATCGTGGTTCCTCAACCTGTGACCTTCCTTAAAAGGTTCCCCGATGTTTCTGTGTGCGATGTGGCTACCTTAATAAGGTCTAGCAAAAAAAGCTCGTCTCCTGAAGACCCAATACCCTCATCTCTGTGGTCTTCACTAGCAGACCAATTTAGCCCTGCCATAATCTAGATTTCCAATGCTTCTTTGGGGAAAGGGGTCGTCCCCAGGTCCTTCAAATCGGCAATTGTTAGACCCATTCTTAAAACGTCTGGATTAGACACAGAGGCCCTAGCAAACTATCGCCCAGTTTCCCTTCTTCCTTTCTGATCAAAGACTCTTGAAAAAATTGTAGCTAAGCAGCTGGTTGAACATATTGAAAATAATGAAATATCAGAAACATTTCAATCAGGGTTCAAGAGGCAGCACTCTACTGAGACTGCTCTCCTCCGTGTTAACAAAGACATTATACGTGGCAACGACGTCGGGAATGTCACTGCCCTAGCTCTGCTAGATCTGTCTGCTGCTGCCTTCGACACCATTGATAACGATGTTCTGCTTGAACGATTGAGAACAACGATCGGTCTGGGAGACGAAGCACTGGCGTGGTTTAAATCATACTTGTCTGATCGTGTTCAATCCGTGTCGTGTGGGGGTCAGGTCTCACACACGAGAAGGGTCACCTGTGGAGTCCCTCAAGGGTCTGTAATCGGTCTCTTGCTGTTCTCCATTTATACACAACCTCTGGGAAAAGTGATTAAGGCCCATGGAATACGAATCAATCAAAGAAGACAATGAGTCCTCTGGACCTCACAATCCCCATTGTCCTGCTCCTACGTTGCATCGATCTGCTGCTGCCATGCATAACTAACATCATTAATATGTCATTAGCCTCAGGTCATGTCCCAGCACCTTTCAAAAAAGCTGTAGTCAGGCCACTTCTCAAGAAAGCTACACTACACCAAGAGAACTTAAGCAACTACCGCCCAAGCTCCCTTCTACCATTCCTATCAAAGACACTGGAACGGGTCGTGACGGACCAGCTGAACTCATATATCGAAACCTCACACCTTGCTAGTAAGATCCAGTCCGTCTTTAGAGCTAATCACTCCACAGAGTCGGCATTGCTTCGGGTATACAACGATCGACTTAGGAATGCGGATATGGGTAGAGTGTCTCTGCTTGTTTTGCTCGATGTTTCGGCAGATTTTGATACCATCGATCACAAACTTCTTCTAGAGCGCCCATCATCTCACCTGGGCATCACTGGCACTGCTCTTCAGTGGTTCAGGTCCTATCTCAGTGGGAGACTCCAGAGTATTGACATGAATGGAATAAGATCGTTTGAGGTACCTCTGAAATATGGAGTACCTCAGGGCTCCGTGCTAGGTCCGGTTCTTTTCACGGTTTATACTCTCCCTCATGCTGATGTGATTGCCAAGCACAATCTAGGCTTTCACTTCTATGCGGATGACACTCAGTTGTACCTTTGCTTTGATCCCTACCAGCCGTCGAGCACCTCAAATTCTCTCAACTCACTTGCTGCATGCATTGATGACATCCGCACATGGATGGCAGCAAATTTTCTAAAACTAAACGCTGATAAAACTAACTTACTAGTTATGGGCAAACCCAGTGTGATTCAGAAATTGGAAAGGCTGACGCTCAAAATTGGCTCTGCCAGCATATCTCCTGTTGATTCAGCTCAAAATCTAGGTGTCATATTCCAAAGCGACCTCTCGTTAGACGACCATATCAGCTCCACAGTCAAATCTGCCTATTTTCAGCTTCATAATATTGCTAAAACTCGGGCTTGTTTAGATAAGGAGACCACGTCCAAGTTGATCCATGCATTCGTGACATCCCGTCTCGACTTCTGCAACTCACTGCTTACTGGCCTACCAGCATGTGCGATCTGGCAGTTGCAGCTGGTGCAAAACTCCGCAGCTAGGCTTGACTGTCGTGAGCGTTGCAGTTGCTTCATTACTCCACTTCTCCCCGACCTGCACTGGCTACCTGTCAAGCAACGGATAGACTTCAAGGTTTCGTCGCTCACCTTTAGGTCACTTCATTCTTTGGCTCCAGCCTATTTCTCAGATATACTCCCCCATCAGGATAAGCATTGTACCACCCGCTTTTCGGAATCCAACAGTCTACAAATACCCCGTACAAACCTCAAATCTTTTGGAGACCGTGCATTTAGTTCGAATGCTCCCAAAGCCTGGAAATCTCTCCCTACCTGCGTCAGAATATCCCCTGACCTGACCACATTTAAAAAGAAGTTAAAAACACACCTATGTAGGACAGCATTTAGTGGGTCCCTGTGATTCGTCCTTCACGTGCTTATGCGTGCTGACACTGTGCATGCTGCCACTAACCATATTTGCATGCTGACCCTGTGCATGTCACCCCTAACCATGTTATTCATTCTGTTCGTTTATCAAGCATGATTTTACTCACCGTTCAATTGCATTTCCCTTTGCAGCAAATGTAAAGCGCCTAGAGAGAGATTGAGTTCTCTGAGGGCGCTTTATCAAGTGCATTATTATTATTATTATTACTATATCACTTCCATGCTGACGATACTCAGTTGCATTTGTCATTCAAGCCGTCGTAATCTGCTGCAGCAACTAAGAAACTCAATGCTATCCTTGCCGATATTCGATCCTGGATGTGGGAAAACTTCCTGAAATTAAATGATGATAAAACCTAAATGCTGCTCATAAGACACCCTAAGCGTGTGGCTGGATTAAACCGCTTTGCTCTTCTAATAGGTGATGCTGTTATGCGACCATCGCCACGTTCTAGAAATTTAAGTGCTGTTTTGAACAACTGCCTCAATTTCAAAGCTTCGTTCAGAAGTCTGCTTCTACAGCTAGCCATCACTTCTGATCCCTATCCAAGAATAGGAGCTGTCTCCCACAGTGGCTTGTAAAAAATTTAACTAGCTCCTTAGTTCTGCCACGGCTTCATTATTGTAATTCTCTTTTGGCTGGGCTGCCAAAGAAAGCTATTAGGCCACTGCAGCAGACTATGAATATGGCTGCAAGGCTAGTCTTCAAGTCCCAGCGGTTTGAGCACGTGTCTCCTTTGCTAAAAGAGCTAGGATGGATGCCGGTTGAGCAACGGATACAGTGCAAAGTTCTTATGCTGACCCACAAGGCCCGCCACGGCTTGGCTCCTTCGTACTTAGCTGAACTGCTGCACCAGTTTCAGCCTCTTCGCACACTTAGATCCTGTGTGGACAAAAAATTAGCTGTTCCATTCCTCCGCTTTAAAGACCGTTGGCGACAGAAGCTTTAGCTCTGCATGTCCTAGACTGTGGAACTCGCTTCCACAATTCTTACGCAACGACAGCTACTCTCCTACTGCCGACTATAGCTCATCCTTTTCAGCGGTCCTGAGCTGCTTCTTCTATGCTACTCACTACCTCAACTGCTCTCTTGACTCTGCTATGTTTCCCACTTTCTCTTTGTTGCGTGAGACGAAGCTTGTTGGCAACCGAATGCGTTCCGACAGCCGGTTAGGCTGTGAGTGGGCTATAGAAAACTCTCATGCGTAACACCCACATGGTCTTTATGACTTTATGGAGTTACAGGCGGAGACACATTATATTACATTACAAAGCCACAAAGACAAAGTATGTGTTGAACTCAAGATTATTTAAGCATGGACCGGTAGATTCAGGCTGGAGCTTGAGCAATTGGCAATCTAATCAAAGTAAAGAAATCAACGCTCACCACTTTTATTCTCCACTGGCTTCACTTGGAACAGTATTTTTTGCCGCTGATAAACAGCAGATAGTTATATTAGAAGATAGAAATTAGAAGATAGCGAATTAGTTTGATTAAAAATTGGCTAGTATTTTTCGATCCAGCAGGTAACTCTCCTAGTGTCGGAGTGCCTGCCTATATTTAATCTAGGCTGTATATTGTATCGTCTATTTACTTAGGACGAACTTAAAATAACAAGAATCGTGTTAGGTAGCATTAGTGATACAAACTGGCGGCAGAATCCAAGGCTAATCTAATATCTACGTTCTCAAGTTTGGGCCATAACACTTTTATAACCCGCCACCACACGTCTTATGGTCAACTTGCAGGTTTAATAAATAATATATGTTGCTACTCGCATGGTTATTTAGCAATAATTCAGTAATTCGCCAAATTTTCGCATAGAGAACCGCTGCTACAATCAAACGTCTCAGCGAGTAACTCAGATTCCACGAGTGAAGGCGTCATTAATGCCTACATCAAAGAGCTGCAAAGCACGGATGCTTCTGTATCGAGCAAGACACAGAACCATCAAAGTATCGATGCTTCAGTGGGAAACTGGAGTCCCACAAGGCATCTTGGCAGTCCAAGGTATGCCATTTCTGCATTTTCTTGGACCAAATGACATTTATTTTGGCTTCGGCATCGCGTGTTTTGCGTATTCTTTACATCGTTATGTTTTTGATCCTCTTAATTTTGAAATTCTAGATATATCCTGCATAATACTGCAAGTCTTTCATTCATTTTGGCCGACGGCGATTGCTAGGCGAGCTAGAAATTTCTCCATTGCATTAAGGATTGTGTTGGTTTCTTGTTCCAAACAGTTATTTAAATTATAATAAAAGGGTAAAATATTGAAATTGTACATTTAGTACTAGATAAATTACCAAAGAAATTTGACCAACATTTGCAGTAGAGAGCACCTTGAAATCCACCTCGAGATGGAATGATTAGCAATGCTTGGTCATCAAGTTGCACAACAAACCGTACCTCAGACCTAACAGCTGGTCATCAAATCATACAGCTGACCAAACTCCAGCGGATCGGATCGTAGGCATTTCTATGGTAGCAAAACGGTAATAATAATAATAATAATAATAATAAAAATGCATTTGACATGGCGCCCCCAGAGAACTCAATCTCTTTCTAGGCACTTTACATTTTCTGCAAAGGAAAACTGGTAACATTTGTATACCCTTTCCATAGCAAGAAGGCCTTGAGATGACTTGTGGCCAGCCACTCGTCAGGCCCGTCGAGTGACCCATACCGGCTCAAGGTAAATTCCTAATAGCCTCCCTTTCGAGAACTCCATTAACCGAACGCTTGCTGCTGGCGAGATTTAATTTTTCCGCTCTTCGATTCCAAACTTCCGTCTATTCCAATGTATTGGATCGATCTTCGTTGCTTCCCATGCGATCGCTTAGGCGCCCGAGCCCTCTGACTCACTCTGACGGATGAGCAACTGCAGTAAACTAAGTAAAGTAAGCAACGATTGGATGGACGAATACAAGCAATGTGCCGAGAATGTCGGATATTAGATCAAACGCGACTGGTTTAAGATTTTTGATCGCCCTTTAAGTTTACGTCAGGAGCCTCGCGGTGACTGGTTGCGATTTGATCCAGTGTAGAGGGAAAATAATTAGTGGACTTTGTTTTAGCAATTTTGTAAAAGGCTTTTCCTTAGCAAAGCATCAGCGCGATCTTATCTTGTTGAATATGCTGTCACAAGAGATTGGGAGGTATTTTTTTAATGCTTAATATTTCTGGGACCTTCAGAGCTGACTAACTAGGTACAAGTATTGTACTTCTTAAACTCATTGCTGATCCGAATCTCTTGCTCCGAGAGCGACCACAACCTTTCTTACAGAATATCTGGCCTCTCGTTTCCCGAGGCCAGCCCCATATAGGCTCTTCGACTTTTGAACGTTCTCTCTGGTGGGTTGCTGACCAATTGTTATTCGCGATAGTCGGAGCCTTTTGTATTTTAGACCAGAAATTATGATTTGATAGCTGCTGCTAATCAGGAGATAGCAGAGCTAGTAGCAATACAATTCTAATAAATACTTGCGTTTGATCTTACGTTGCCGATATGTTATTAATCAGGATATAGTAGATCTACTAGCGATAGAACGCTAGCAAAGAGTCCCTTTAAACTCTGTTACAGAAATGTAATTACATCAGGAGATAGTTTTACTGCACGGGCATAGAATGCTAACAATGGGCCGCTCTGCACTGCATTGCAGATATGTTATTTTGGAGGAAGGAAACCTCACTGACGATTACTTTGTAAAAGATAGCCGATACATCACGCTGGTAAATGAATTTCGCCAATTGCCAGCCGGAAAAGAGGCACCCTCGCAAGTTGGGCTCCAACCAATCAACGCTGAACTCAATCGCACCAGCAAAATACTTCCGTACGATGACAACCGTGTTGTACTTGACGCCATTTTACCTGAGACAGGTGAGCTTTTTCGTCGTGTTTCAAATCTAGGCCTTAGCTGTGACCAATGTGCAACCGTCCACGGCATCGTGTGGCTCAAATCCTTGCCGATTGGTGACAAAGGTGACCGAGGCAAATCAGCACCGGTTCCAGTACGAAAGGATATCAGTATCAGCAGACATTTCTAAAACTCGCCCTGTAAAACCGGCGTGGAAAGCATTCGTAATAATAATATAATAATAATAATGCACTTGATAAAGCGCCCTCAGAGATCTCAATCTCTCTCTAGGCGCTTTACATTTGCTGCAAAGGGAAATGCAATTGATTATTGAGTAATATCATGCTTGATAAATGAACAAAATGAATAACATGGTTAGGGGTGACATGCACAAGGTCAGCATCCAAATGTGGTTAGTGGCAGTATGCACAGTGTCAGCACGCATAAGCACAGGAAGCACGAATCACAGGGACCCACTAAATGCTGTCCTAAATAAGTGTGTTTTTAAGTGCTTTTTAAATGTGGTCAGGTCAGGGGATGTTCTGACGCAGGTCGGGAGGGAATTTCAGGCTTTGGGAGCATACAAACTAAATGCACGGTCTCCAAAGAATTTGAGGTTTGTACGAGGCACTGGTAAACTGTTGGATTCCATAAAGCGGGTGGTACGATGCTTGGCCTGATGGGGGAGTATATCTGAGAGATAGGCTAGCGCCAAAGAATGAAGTTACCTAAAAGTGAGCGACAAAACCTTGAAGTCAATCCGTTGCTTGACAGGTATCCAGTGCAGGTCGGGGAGAAGTGGAGTAATGTGGCAACTGCGACGCTCACGACAGATAAGCCTACCTGCAGAGTTTTGCACCAGCTGCAATCGCCTGATCTCACATGACAGTAGGCCAGTAAGCAGTGAGTTGCAGAAGTCGAGACGGGATGTCACGAATGCATGGACTAACTTGGACGTGGTATCCTTATCTAAACAAGCCCGAATTTTAGCAATTTTATGAAGCTGAAAATGGGCAGATTTGACTTTGGAGCTGATATGGTCGTCTAACGAGAGGTCGCTTTGGAATATGACACCTAGATTTTGAGCTGAATCAACAGGAGATATGCTGGCAGAGCCAATTTTGAGCGTCAGCCTTTCCAATTTCTGAATCACACTGGGTTTGCCCATAACTAGTAAGTTAGTTTTGTCATCGTTTAGTTTTAGAAAATTGGCTGCCATCCATGTGAGGATATCATCAATACATGCAGCAAGTCAGTTGATGGAATTTGAGGTGCTCGACGGCTTGGAGGGATCAAAGCAAAGGTACAACTGAGTGTCATCCGCATAGAAGTGAAAGCCTAGATTGTGCTTGGCAATCACATTAGCAAGAGGGAGAGTATAAACCGTGAAAAGAACCGGACCTAGCATGGAGCCCTGAGGTACCCCATTTTTCAGAGGTACATCAGATGATCTTTGCCCATTCACGTCAATACTCTGGAGTCTCCCACTGAGATAGGACCTGAACCACTGCAAAGCAGTGCCAGTGATGCCCAGGCGAGATGATAGGCGCTCTAGAAGAACTTTGTGATCGATGGTATCAAAAGCTGCCAAAAGATCGAGCAAAACAAGCAGAGACACTCTACCCATGTCTGCATTCCTAAGTAGATCGTTGTATACCCTAAGCAATGCTGACTCTGTGGAGTGAGTCAATCGCTTCCGTCATTAGCTATGTCCTTTATTCAAAATATTTCTTATTATTATTTGGCAATTTTAAACACTGACTTTTTGCTTTGAAAACTCGATGATCTGCTAATTGAAACTTTTCGTCATTTTTGAACCTCGGTAAATTTAGGCTGAATCGCAAAGTTGCTGTTATTTTGTATTACTATCGATCGTGTGTTGGCCCTCTCGGTACATTTTGCGAATGAACTTCCATACTTTCTATCCCACACTCTCTTGCAAGTAATAAGATCGAAAACGTTTGTGTTTTTTCTTGTGGTTACACACGAGAGATTCGGAGGAAAGTGAGTCTGAAATGTGCATGGGGAGTCTGAGAGTGTGCAGCGAGATTATGAGAGTATGCAGTGAGAGTGCGAGTGTGCAATGAGAGTCTGAAAGTATGCAGTGAAAGTCTAAGAGCGTGCAGGAATAGTTTTAGAGTGTCCAATGAGAGTCTGAGAGTGTGCATTGAAAGTCTGAGAGTGTGCCGTAAGAGTCTGAGAGTGTGATGTGAGAGAGTTGGAGAGTGTGCAGTGAGAGTATGACAGTGTGCAGTGAGAGTCTGAGAGTGTGCAGTAAGAGTCTGCGAGTGTGCAGTAAGAGAAAGGATGTGCAGTGAAAGAGTCTGAGAGTGTAGGCAGAGAGACAGTCGGGTTAATGAGAGTAGCATGTGAGAGCAGTCTGGGTGCGCATCAGTGCCACGTGCATTGCCGATGAGCTCTGCCGATGAATTAACTCGGAAGCTTCTGCATGCTCCCGAAACTTCGGAGCGGAGTTAAGCTACGTTGGGATAATACGTGCTGCTACAAGTGGCCGCTATAGACTTGGTCTTTAGCGCGATAAGATGAGGGCAGTGATAATAACAATAACTATAAGTCTTTTCTACGGCACCATTAGAGAACTGGATTTATATTCAGGTGCTTTGCAACTATGGAGACTGCTTACAAGCGATAAGAATCAATTAATGACAAACTCTGCATCGTGCAGAAGCATGCATAAGCACCAACGCCTCGTGCTTAGACAAGCATGCAAAAGCACATGAGAAGACACTCGCATCCGCTGGTTAATATGCCCCTGGTTACTAACAAGCAGCACTGAATTATGCGCCTCACAGCACTCAAAACAAACGTGAAAAAGGACAGTAAGTTAGTTCGGTGTAGTATCCGTGGCTCCAAACATCTAAGGTCATCACAAACCTTTGATGTTATTTAGACCACAGATGTTATTTCTCTCTCGCTCTCTCTCTCTCTCTCTCTCTCTCTCTCTCTCTCTCTCTCTCTCTCTCTCTCTCTCTCTCTCTCTCTCTCTCTCTCTCTCTCTCTCTCTCTCTCTCTCTTCTCTCTCTCTCTCTCTCTCTCTCTCTCTCTCTCTCTCTCTCTCTCTCTCTCTCTCTCTCTCTCTCTCTCTCTCTCTCTCTCTCTCTCTCTCTCTCTCTCTCTCTCTTTCTCTTTCTCTCTCTCTCTCTCTCTAATGCGACTAAACGCCGCTTTGTCCTTGTGAAAGTGCATTGAGATGTCCAACTTAGAAAAACCGTCAAAGGAAAGAACGAGGAAGGCAGTGGGCAGGATTGGTCGCGCAAAGGATCGACTGGTGCGAATGCCTCTTAAAAATTTCATCCCGATAATCAGTGAAATCGGCAAGCTATTTGGCTGGATCACGTCAGAAAAGAGCTACTATTTTGTAAGACGTCATTAACACTCAACCGGTGCTTCACCTCGTGGTCAAGATGGGCCTAGATTCGTAACAAACAAGCACACACGGGAGAATTAACTCGGACCGAGGAAAGGCTTCGGTGAACAGGTAGTTTTTGGCTTCTTCTTGAAAATCATCAAATCATAGATGTCGTGATGTCATTGAACAGTGATTTCCAGTCTTTGGAAGCATAGTTGAAGGCGCGGTCTGCGAAGGATAAACGTCAGCAAGACACACCTAAACGATTATAGTAATAATAATAATACATTTGATATATAGCGCCCTCAGAGAAATCAATCTCTTTCCAGGCAATTTAAATTTGCTGCACGGGAATTAAGTCAGATGGGACAACGCAGGGGTACGATGCAAAGTCTGCTTTTGAAATATCTCAGACAAGTCAGCATGAGCTAGAGAATGAAGGGACCTAAAAGTAACTGCCCGTAGCCTTGAACTCGGTGAGCAGATGAATGGACAGCCAGTGCTGATTGAGGAGAAGCGGCACACTGTGGCAGTTGCCAAGTTTACGACTGACAAGCTTACTTGTAGAATCAGGCAGTAACTGTAAGTGTCCTAATGCAGAGTCACGAAGAACTATGAAGAGGTGAGAGTCACCGAAGTCTCGTCGGAATTCTGAGAATGCTTGGATCAGCTTGGTTATGACGTCTGTTATTAAGAAAGCTCGAACTTTGGCATCGTTGCCTGAGTACAAATCGCCAAGTACTAGTTGACTGAGGTACTATCAGCAAAGCCCTGTACTTCTTATAAAAGCTCTTATTGATGTATTGCTTAGCATTTGTGCTTCATCAAAACTTCTGCTGACTACGCGTTTCTTCTCTCATTCTTCGGCAGGTATTTATATTATTTTATATCGGAAACCGAACGCTCGTGCTTAGTATGTCTGAGCTAATACAAAATAACTCTAGTGCTTAAAGTGATCGATACTTTTGTAGGGAGTGATTATATCAATGCGAGCTACGTCAAAGGCTACGAATCGAACCGAATTTACGTTGCCACCATATGCCCGTTTAACGGCAAGAGTCAGATAGCATTATGGTGCATGATCGAACAGCGTGGTATCGATCAGATTGTCATGGTCACCAACATGATGGACGAAGGTATAGTCAAGAGCTCTAGCTTCTGGCCCCGGGAATATGGCGCCGAGGCTACATACGGCCACTTCCTGGTCCAAAACGCCGCCATGCAGGTGTTCGCACATTTCACCGTCTATCGGCTACATCTGCATACCGCCACGGCAGCTACTAAATCGACGCCGATGAACAGGTAAATTTGAATTCAAAGAGACTTAATCATCAAAAAATTGTGTACAAGCGTTTACCGTAACGATTGAAAGTGAGCTTTCAGGGGGCACAATCGTTGATTCTTGTCAACTGCTACTGTCAGCCGTAAGCGGGTGAACATCCGAGATTAGTCTCTAATTAAATTGTTCCTTTAGATGAGCTTTTTTTTTTATAGACACGTACTAAAGCGGCCACCCTGAGAAGCTGTAATCCATCAAGAATGCTTCCCATTCAAAAGAGTCTCTTTGTGCGTTCAACCTAAATGGTTTGTTTAACTCGTCTCCACTCCAAGGTGCTCATCCCCAGAGAGAAAACGCCCGTCTAGCTGATACGGAATCCCAGAGAGAAAGCGCCTGCCTAGCTGACATAGACATACCCCCGAGAAACTTATTCTGCACCCTAGTTGAGCTTGGGCAGCCTTACATTGATCCTATGACGTCTAATTACGACCGGGAGATCGTGCAGACACTCCCTCATTCCCTAGAAATGCAGGTCACACAGAAGCAAACGAATGCTATAAAGGGCACGAACAAAGCCCGAGCTTGAATATTCGGCTTAGTAATTGACTTGTGTGTAGTCGTCAATCATTCATACCCAGACGTCGAAAACCAAGCCGGGGTCTCCCAAAATATATCCGTTGATTTTTTTTTACAGCAGTTCGTACTCAGTACCGATTTACTGCAAGAAGTAAGTGAATAAAAAATGCCTGGGGAAATAAAGATTCCGAAAGCACAGCTCGTCTTTTTGCCAGGTGAAGCAAAAAAGGACCAAAATAAAGTCGACGCAAAATACTTGCTTAAACACCCAAAGGTCTCGATTCACAGGTTACTTACGCTATGTAGAGTGACGTGCGTTTCACGACTCGTAGGCTGACAAATGAAAGTGGTTTTTATCACACTACATTGGAGTCGTTGGTTCCATTTTCACCACTGGCCAGACGAAAGAGTGTCAAAGTCGCATACAGGCAAAACTCGGAACCGAACCTCGGAACCGAATAGCTATTATCCCACCCAACGCAGCCAGCTCTGTGCCCAGGCCCTGTCTATCTCCGTTTATATTATTGGACCGCGACTTGGTCTTACCAAAGCCTCAGCACAAATTGAGTTGATCAACCTTGTGCATGATCGAATCGAACTTTTTATGAGATTATTTAGGGGATTATTCTTTTAGTTTTTTCGCTAGTCAATCTCAAAAACGTGTAGAGTAATAGGTTGAACGGCCTCGCTTGTGCCAGAAGAGCCACTACTGGCGGTGTCACTACTATTTGCACAGGGGAGGGGCGGGGGTCGGGAAGGGGGCAACAAAGAACCACCGACTGAATGACTCGCACTTGTGACTAGGCTGTAAATTAAGAGAACCTTTTCTCCTCACTGAGAAAACCAGCTCCGAATCCCCTTCAGCTAATTGCCTCTGGGAGATTATTCTCTACGGCAGTGGCATTGGAAAGAGCGTTCGCAGCCACTTAACACTCAGCACGACTCTCAGCACGAATACCTACTCAGCGTACGTCATGGTGCAGTAGTTTTGCATCGCGTTCAATTGAACTTCGTGGGTTGTGTGCACGTTCTCCCTGCGAAATTTTCCTCTAGAAAACCGAACGAGATTGCTTCCTCCTAATGCTCTGAGCCGTAATGAAAGTCACGTGGTGCTTCTAGTAACTAATGTAATTGTATATTCCAGAATCTTGCTTTATCATTTCACGAACTGGCCGCAGCACGGAGTTCCGTCTGTGTCGCTTCCGTTTATGGACTTCTGCCGGTTCGTACGCGACCACTCCCTACAGAAAACTAAACCGGTTGACATCCAATTCGTGGCTGTAATGTGTGGAACAGGTAAGTGTTTGAGATCGTGCGAGTTAAGAAACTAATCTTACTTAGAGGCGCATTCTTCTAAAAAGTTGAAAGCATGTTTGCTTTATTTGTAGTAAGATTAGAACTGTTTGAAAGATTTCAGAATCAGCGGTTGATTTTAGCCTGAAAATGTAGTAACAATTCCTATATATCTATGTATTTTGTAACAAAATAGGCTTGGTAGTGAATGCTACTTAACATGAGTATTATTTACCTCATTAATAAATGTCACCTCTTTTTTGCTCGATTTTAGTTTAATTTTACCGGTGCGCGAAGCTCAACCGTTTTACCTAATGATGCCGAATCGCTGTGAGCTTTAAATACAATGTATTCATGCTCAATCGGGATTTGAATCTAGGCCCTGCCACGCGTATAGGTCATAGCCGATCATTGATTGCGGCATTTATCCCTTTTCCATTAATAAGTATTCGGAATGCTGAAACTGAAACTCGAGTAGGTGAACCTGAACTTTCTTTTGATTTACTCCAGACGATTGAGGTCTCATCAGGTGAAGGCAGAAAACGCAGTCAGTTCATACTGCTTTGACACAGCCTCTCAAGTCGGGCTGCCGCCGCCATCCTAGTTTTTCCTGCAGTTAGAAATATTACAACACACAGTGGAAACTGCTGTTGTAATAAAAAATTCTAGCTGGAGGCGCCAGTTCGAATGACCGAAGTCCGCGCTGCACCTCGTGACATGCAATTTTACCATGCCGCATCTTCCACTTGCACGTCACCAAGGTGAGCCACGGTTAATCTCAGGGCCTTTTGATAATCTATAAAAGCTCAATCGGCTTGCATGCACATGTACAATACGTGTAAATTGTGCAAGGATTTTGCCGTTCACCATGTGATATTACTCCTGCAATTCTCAAATAAAGACAAGCAACTTTTCCAGGATTATAAACCTAGAGAAGTCGATTACTGTCCATAGGTGGCCGACTTGCTATACCTCGCCCACAATTGCACTTCGGCCCCGCCGCTAGCATCCAGTAAGGAGTGCCGGCATCCATCGAAGAACCAATTTCCGGTTCTTTCTGGACACTCTAGCAGCTCGAAATCAGCGGTCCACTGTCGAGCCCATTGATTTCGACCCAACTGGACAGTCCAGCTGAGCTCCACCACCGAAGTAGCGAATGCTGGCCAATGGTAGGCTTAGCCGCAGCTGCAGGCTAATGATTGGCTAAGCCCACGGGCTAGCGATGAGTGGCTAAGCTGCAGACGCTTGGCATATTATTGGCTAAGCCGCAGGTGCAGGCGTCTGGGCTTCAGTCGCCCACCGGCTGCACGCCACGGTTCGAAATAGCTCCCACCAGTGTACTGTTTTGTTCCTATTGGACGGGTGGCTGGCCCACGTGATTGAACATCTCAACGTCTGGTGCAGGGCATTCGGGTGCGTATGACGTCTCCTGGGGCCATCTTCACCGCCAGGGAGTGACAGATTGGATTCGGCCGATCCGTTTGAGACATGCCAGGTGCTAAATAAGTCCCGGGTAGCTTATTGTATGACCGCGGAAGCTGAGCAGCACTTCTCTACTGATGGAAATGTACCCTAAATCCTAAACGCTGACGCTGACCCTTTCATTGGAGCAGGTAGACAACAACCGGCGTGAATACAATTAGCTCAACACTTCGACGCGGTTTACGAGACCAGTTGTTTTTTATTGAGCTTCATTAGTCACACCAACCTTTCCGTAAGCAATATCGAACGACAAGGTTGGCTTATTTAAAAGCCTCAATCATTCAGCGTCAGGGAGCTTTAATGGCAAACACAGTCACTGGACAGTTAAGGATTCCCTGGACATAAATTCAAACTCCAGACCTGGATCGTGAACGTCAAGCGTCTTACCCCTGAGCTAAGACCCGGGGCGAAACAATCCTGCCAGCATCTTCTCTGCTCACCCTTCCTGCACAGTTCTCGCGTCTACATACCGTCTCCGTCTGCTTTGCGAAAGTTGTGAAAGAATGTCAGGACGCTTCGACAATGCTATGATTGACACGTAGGCAATATAGAGTTTGTATTTTCTACTCCAAAGGCGTGAGCACGACCGGAGTGTACATAGCTCTGGACATACTGATGGACCAGTCGCGACACGAAGGTCGACTGGGCGTCTACGAAACTGTGAAAGGCCTCCGCCTACAGCGAGTCCATATGGTGCGAACTTTGCCGCAGTACCTGTTTCTGCACAACGCCTTGTACGAATACATGGATGGCCGCAAAATGTTCTGCAATGTGCAGAGTTTGCGCGAGCGTTACAAAGATTGGTCTCGTACCGCCAATGAAACTGGTAAGCATAGCTTACTTTCAGCTTAGCACAAGTCAGTAGCATGTACGACAGAATATTGTAAATTGACAGTACATACAGGTATTCGCAAATCACTCTACAATTTTGTAACGACGGAGTAATTTACTTTTAATCTTGGAAGTCCCCTCACTTTTGACTAGCATCGATTTATGGTAGTACAAGAATTTAATTTAAATTAATTTAGCCGCTTTAATTTCAGCCGCAAAGGCCCGAGTACTCGAAGGTATCATAGAGAAGTTACTTATGATTATCCAAATGAAATTACTTGCAAGCCACTGCTCACTCCAGGCCCACAATCGTGTGCATAGGATTTATTATTATGAGTATTCCCGAGATATTAATCATAGCTGTAATCATGACATTTTATAGCGCTTAAGGAGAATTAAATCCCTTTCTAAACATTCTATGCACGCGCTAGAAATGAAGTGCGTCCATTATTTAGTTTCGTGCGACTTTCAACAATCACATTGATAGAAGGCATAAGCACACGCACAAATTCTCACCTACGGAGTAAATACTTTAAGAAGCTGGTGGCCTCTTAAGGGTCTTCTTCGGAATAGTGTATCGACCAGCTGAGGAGCTATATTCATTTGCATGGCAGTTTATATATTGCAACTATTGCAGGGTATACTTTTATCGTCAGCTTGCTCGTTAAAGGATTTCGGATACGAGATAATATACTGTCGGAGGTAACTAATTTTTGGGATGCGTATATTTCAATTTGGCAGTAGAAGCAAGATGATGGTGATTTACGTCTATCCACTTGCAATCAGCTAAACTGATGGCCTCTGCTGTATATAGTTATTCTAATTTCTTTTAGCTTACGGCGATAACTAATGCCCTGCTATTTTTCTTCTATTAGGGTAGTTTTGTATATGCGATGGGCTAAGGATGATCCAGAGACCCTGCCGTGCTAGTTTGGCCCAGTGGTTAACGTGCCCTCCCATAACTACCGAGGTCAAAATGGATGTATTTGATGACAGAGGTCGTGGGCTCGAGCCTCGTGGCATTTGTGAAGCACTTGAATAGAAATTAAGTTCTCTTAGAGCGCTTTTCAAATGAACAGTATCATTTTTCTCGAGCCACCGCACCAGATGCACTGGGCGTTAGCACGATCCCGGAGCACCCGCATGCCCGACTGGGTGACTTTCTGTAATAGTTAAAGCATTGAATTCACGACTACAGTGAACACTTTCAGGCATTTCAGAGTTTGGCTATCACTTCAGCCAGCTTGAGCGCCTCACTCGAGGCTGTCCGCGTCCTGAGCTCTGCAACACGGCCAGATTGCCTGAGAATCGGGCGAAGAACAATAGTCCAAACATTCTGCCTCCCGACGACCACAGGCCGAGGCTGAGCAGCGCAGGCGGAACTGGCAATGACTACATTAACGCCATCTTCGTCGATGGCTTCGAGAAGAAGACGAGCTACATCATAACTCAAACCCCTAATAAGGTAGAGTTTGTCATTCGCCGAGCTGGTTTGGTCTAGCGGTTAAGGTGCTCGTCCCGACCAAGGTCTGGCTGAGGTCGTGGGCTCGAGCCCCGAGGCATATGTGAAGCGCCTAAATAGAGATTAAGTTCTCTTGGGGCGCTATATAAATGAATTATTTATTATTATTATATTATTATATATTATATTATATATTATATTATATTATATTTATTTATATTTATATATATATATGTGTGTGTTGTTAATATTAATATATATATATATATATATATATATATATTATTGTTATTATTTATATTATTTATTTATTTATTTATATTTATTATATTATATTATATTATATATTATAATATTATAATATTATATTATTATATTAGCTAGCTTGCTGTTTCAAATCATTTTTTATCATCTTTAATTATATTTTAAAGGCGACGGCCGGCCAGCTGCATTGAGTCTGCGACTGCCATCGCTTTCAGAGCATGCATGACAGACAGAGATAGAATCGGTCTCGCACAGCAGTTCTTTCTGGCTCCTCAATGGTATGCTCCCAGTAGTGCTTGTCAACGCGACCTGTGCGCCGTAGGACACTGTCGTTGACTTCTGGAAGCTCGTCTACGAGCACCAAGTAGCTACTGTCGTCACACTGGACGATTACGGATCCTCCGGGACCAAGGGAATATTCAGCTCCTGGCTGCCTGTACCCGAATCATCGCCCGGCATCGGGAATGAGGAGTCTGCCGCACATTCCGGTCTCACCCAATCGTTTGGGCCCTTTATCGTACACTGTCTCGGCCTGGAGTCCTACCATGAGGCTGTGCAAAGGTACTATGTGGTTAAGAATCAATTCTATCCAGAGAACGATTCCCGGAAACTGGTCCACGTCCACGTCAAGCGGTGGCCATTTTCCAGGAAGAAACCGCCGAAGAAATCTCGCTCGCTCCTAAATCTGCAGGTAAGAGCTCTGCTACCTCCGTGCAACTGCAGTTTCTTCTCGAAGCTTGGCTTTCCTTAAGCCGCTATCTAGATGCTGATGTAAAGACAAACCTGAAGCGCCTCACTCAGCTTATTTAATTAAGGACAATCTGCATATTCGCTTCTGACCATTGTTTTATAGGCCATGGTTAAAAAGCTCAGTAACAGTACGATGGCAGACGGAGGCGTTCATAGCGAGCAAAGATGTCTAGAGCGCACTCTGGTCCACTGTAAGGATGGTGCATCTCGAAGCGGACTGTTCGTTGCCACCTGCATTCTCTGCGAGCAATTAATGGGAGAGCAAATCTTTTGCGATAAAATTCTGGGTTTTCGAAGACAGATTGGGCCTGTTGTCAACGTATTCTTCCTCTCGAAGTCCATTCGTTCAATCCGCCAGCAAGCAATATGTGATGAGGTTTGTATTCAGCATAGAATGTGCTGCCTCTGGAATTCCCGTAACATTATTTTCAATTGGCTAAAGCGTTGTGCGCAAATGCGTGCCGAATGAATCCCCCGATCTGTATATAAAAGTCCACTAGTTCGGTCACTGATGCCACGTCCCATTCAATTCTAGATAGCAGTTTTGTGTCCTTACTGCTCTGGTTTTCTGGACGAAGTAATCAGTCGAAATGCACATACATTAGGCCATAGATATTTCTGTAATGCTAGTATGCTGTAACAATAATAATGTATTTGATATAGCGCTCTCAGAGAACTCAATCTCTTTCTAGGCACTCTACCTTTGCTGCAAAGGAATTTCCACATGCATGCCGAATGAGTGTGCCATTGGTGACCAGTCCATTGTAATGGCATAACCTTGTGATAAATTTTAATTACTCTGAGTGAGACACTTTATCTGTCTTCTCTGTGCCTGCTGGCTAAATGCAAGCGTCATGCCGGAACCAATGGGATGGGCTCACTAAACGGATCAATGACAGTGGCGTTCTGTGTGTCTAGAGGTCAGGGCAATAATCAATGCAAGTTAACTACTTCCATGAAGGTCTTTCGATAGCTTATCAGGTCCTTCCGGTCAAAGCAGAATGCCCTGATGTCGGCGGTGTAGTATGCGTGGCTCTAAACATCTAAGGCCATCGCAGATCTGTTATTTTCTACTCTCTCCCTCTCTCTCTCTCTCTCTCTCTCTCTCTCTCTCTCTCTCTCTCTCTCTCTCTCTCTCTCTCTCTCTCTCTCTCTCTATCTCTATCTCTGTCTCTATCTCTCTCTCTCTCTATCTCTCTCTCTCTCTAATGCGACAACACGCAGCATGTCCTGGTGAAAGTGAATGGAGATGTCCAAATTTAGTGTACTCATATGGAAAACTAGAATTATCGTCAAAGGAAAGAACAAGGAAGGAAGTGTGCCATGTTGGTCGCGAAAAGAATCATATGGTGCGAATGCCTCTTAAGAATTTCAGCGCGACAATCAATGGAAATCGGTAAGCTATCAGACTGGCCGCGTCAGAAAAGAGCTACTACTTTTTAAGACGTCACCATTATTCCACCGGTGGCTGTGCTAGCAGCACAGGTCATTCATTGCAGTATGCTAAATGTGTATTTTAACACAGTAGCTTCGGCACTTTAGCCTTAAGGCCATTTTCATAGCGTTTGCTAAGATGCTAATCCTGGCGGCTCGCTTGATAAATACTGATAATATTGATCATGTTAATGATAATACATTTAATACGGTACCCTTCGTAAACTCAATCTTCTTCTAGGCACTTTACAGCTGTGGCAAAGAAATAAAGTACGATCGAATGGTTAGTGATAGCGTGCTTAATAAACAACAAGAAGCCGAGCTGGTTTGGTCTAGCGGTTAAGGTGCTCGCCCCGACCAAGGTCTGGCTGAGGTCATGGGCTCGAGCCCCGAGGCATATGTGAAGCGCCTGAATAGAGATTAAGTTCTCTTGGGGCGCTATATAAATGAATTATATTTAATAACATGGTTAGGGGTGACATGCACAGGGTCAGCATGCAAGTATGGTTAGTGGCAGAATGTACAGTGTCAGCACGTAGAAGCACATGAAGGACGAATCACGGGGACCCACTAAATGCTTTCATAGCTAAATGCGTTTTTAGTTTCGTTTTAAATGTGGTCAAGTCAGTAGATGCAGTGACTTAAGTCGAGAGCGAGTTGGAGGCTTTGGGAGCATACGAACTAAAGGCGCGGTCTCCAAAAGATTTGACGTTTGTATGAGGGATAAATAAACAATTAGATTCCGAAAAGCTGGTGGTGCGATGCTTAGCCTGTGGGGGAGTAGATCTGATAGGTAGGCTAAAACGAAAGAATGAATTTACCTAAAAGTGGGTGACAAAACCTCGAAGTCTATGCGTTGCTTGACTGGAAACCAATGCAGGTCGGCGAGAAGTGGTGCGATTATGACGACTGCGACTGCGACGCTCACGACAGACAAGAATAGCTCCAGAGTTTTGCACCAGCTATATTTGCCTGAGTGCACAAGGCGGTAGACCAGAAAGCAGTTACAGAACTCAAGATGGGATGTCACAAAGGCATTGACCGATTTAGATGTAGTATTCCTGTCTAAACTAGCCCGAATTATTTGGCTGAAAGTAGGCAGACTTGATTGTGGAGCCGACGTGTTCGTTTAATGAAAGGTGCCTTTGCAATTATAGTCACTTTGGTTATATCCTCATTCAATGTAAGAAAATGTGTTGATACCCATGTGCACACGGCATCAATACTGAGAGGATTCAACGTGCTGGTAGGCTGGGAGGTATCAAAGCAGAGGAACAACTTGTCATGTACATAGAAGTGAAAGCCTATACTGTGCTTGGAAATCACATCGGCAAGAGAAAGAGCATAAACCTTGAAAATAACAGGTCCAAGCACAGAGCCCTGAGATACCCCATATTTCAAAAGTTACTCTGACTCCATATTGCAGAGGTTACTCTGATGACCTTTGTCCATTCACATCAATGTTCTGGAGCCTCCAATATAGATAAGACCTGAACCATTGCAATGCAGTGCTAGTGATTCCGAGGCGAAATGAGAGGCCCTCAAGAAGGACTTGGTGATCGACAGTATCAGACGCTGCCAAAAGATCAAGCAAAACAAGCAGAGATACTCTACCTAAGTCTGCATTCCTAAGTAGGTCGTCATACGCCCGAAACAATGCTGACTCCGTAGAGCGATTATCTCTAAAACCAGACTAAAACTTATTGGCCTGGTTTGAAGTTTCAATATTTGAGTTCAGCTGGTCTGCCACGACTCGATCTAGTTTTTTGATAGAAGCGGTGGAATGGAGACTGGTTGGAGGCTGCTTACGTTCTCTTGGTCTAGTGTTGCTTTCGTGAGTAGTGGCCTGACGATAGCCATTTGGAAAGGTGCTGGGATGGCCTGAGGCTAATGACACATTTATGATGTTACTTAGGCGCAGCAGATGTAGATCAGTGCATAGTAGAAGCAGGACAGTGGGAATAGGGTCCAGAGGACTAGTTGTCTTCTTTGATTAGGATATGAACTTCTTGTGAAACCTGAACCTTGAATCTCGGCCAGAGAGTGGCTAATGAAATAATGAATATGCCCAGGCATGCAGACAGTAGCAGAACAGGGCTGAAATCAAGTACGACAATGCCTTAATATAGCAAGGCCACGTTCATAGCGTAGAGCAGTCTATTCGATAGCCTGATAGAGCTTCAGGCTTTTAGCACCTGCCATCTTGCACAGCTCTCTCTCTCTCTCTCTCTCTCTCTCTCTCTCTCTCTCTCTCTCTCTCTCTCTCTCTCTCTCTCTCTCTCTCTCTCTCTCTCTCTCTCTCTCTGCGACACCATTACTACAACTAGCTTACTATTGCATGAGCTTTGGCTGTTATGCCGTCTAACCATAAATCTTTACTTAAACAGTTTCAGATAATTTAAACTAGGGTACGATAAGTAATATTTTTCACTTTTCACTTTGCAGCGAATGTAAAGCGCCTAGAGAGATATTGAGTTCTCTGAGGGCGCTTTATCAAGTGCATTCTTATTATTAGTATTATTATTATTATTATTATCTATAAGATATGCATAGTCATAATCCGGTTTATTTAGCATGCCGACGTCTCACTTCGGACCACTTGGCCAGGGACTTTCTCAATGGATACCTACTTAGTGACATATATTTATAAGCTAAATAAACTTTGTTAAGAATAGATCAAATCAGTCAAATTTACGACAACAGTACTCCTCAAATATCTTTTCAATTTTCTTGCCGCTGGATTTTCATCTCGCTTGTCGAAAACGGCCTTAAAACCTTCCACATCACATCACTTCAGTCTGACCGTCACTGGCTCCCAGTCAGCATTGTATTAATTTCAAGATCCTTTGTCAGGCATGTGGTTTGCTTCACTCGCTTGCACTTTTAAGGCCTGGTCGCTCCTCTTTGAGCTCATTCACCACCCAACCCTCAGCATTCAGTCATTCTTCATTCATAATCACCATCACTGAAATCTTTTAGTGCTAGTACCGGCAGCTTGTATTCACAGAAATTCTGGAGCTCACTTCCGGCTACGGTCTACCGGCAATGCCCTCCGGGCATTTAAGTCTTAGCTAACCATGTTATTTCTGTTGCTTATTGAGCATGCTACCACTAACCATTCGATCGTGTTTCCTTTGCAGCAAATGTAAAGCACATAGAAAAAGATTGAATTCTCTGAGGGCGCTTTATCAAGTTTGTTATTATTATTATTAGCTAAGTGCACATCTGTTCCGGTCAACTATCCCTTCACCCCCATTAGGAAATTCTCCTAATTTGTTCCAGTATCACTTGCTTACCTCTGCATGAGTCAGTGCATGAGTCACTACCTAGAAATCTCAAAAACCTATGGCCATTGGTGTCTCCGTGTCTAATTAAAGCTGCTGGCCTGAGCACGATCCTTCTTTGCGTTTGCTGGATACTATTCATTTTGTAACTATCTCTTGGTTATTGATTCTATTGCTGCGAGTTTGAAAGAACCTGAATAGAGATTTATTAAGTTCTTCTATAGCGCTACTCAAACGAACTATTTATGTTAATATTATCATTAAAGTGAGGGAGTTTCACAATTTTCCCTGAATTATTTTTTTAATACGGTTGAAACAATGGCCTACTTTCTGTTGGTCAATTAGGGCCTGGATATGATATGTGCGCGTTTACTGCACGAGACTGACATAAAATGTGGATATAAGGTCATGAATGGCCGACTAACTAAAAGAATGTCCTATCCTCTTCCCTTGCTAGCTTCTTTAGACAAATATTGTAATATGGAGAGACATTCTCTTGTCTGGCAAACGTATTAATCGCGAAGTCTACTTGCTTCATATGCTGCCTCCTATTGGGCGTGACTCAATTGAATTTTGCGCTTATCTGACAACTATACCTGTGCATAAGCGTATGTCATGAAGCTTGTCCACTAACGCGTGATGTCGGCATGTAATAAAGCCTATAGCGCAACGCTTTAATTAGAAACGATCAAGCTCTATACTTACTGTACATCACTCAAGCGGTTCCTGTCCTAGATTAACAAAAGTGGCCTCAAATGTTTACACAGTTTCGACCGCTCGTTTGTTTGCAGGGACAATACAAGCTTCTCCATCGCGTCGCGTGGGATTACTTTCACCTGCAGCGTCCCATGCGGCATCGGTAGCTGAACACAGACAACAACCGGCGAAGTCTCGTCAACAGGGTTTAGTTCGGTGATACCTCCGGAAGGAACTCTTACGTAATTTCGCTATGAGTAAAAACGGCTGGCGTGGTCGAAGATCAGCGGATGACAGCAGTTTCAGCCGTCCAGATTTGTTTTGCCTGCTGTTTTATGGTTATGTCGAGGTGCTACACACTGTAAACTGCAAACAGAAACTCGTGTGCCAACGCAGATCCTTTTGCTAATTCTTTCTAGTGGCCTTATTGAATGCATTTGTTTTTATAAGGATTTCGTCATGCCCGGTAGGAGTTTAAACATTTTTTTTGTGTATGCATGAATGCTTGTATTTGAGAGCAATGCTTTATACAGCTAGCCAGAGCTAGCCAGGGAAACTTTAGACGTTAGGATTTGGGGAAACTTTAATAGACCCTGCAGCCCGATTCGTGATTTTTTAGTCAAAAATTAATAAAAATCTTATCAATATTCAAAGTTCTTGCAAGCTTATAGTAATGACGCATTTTTAGAGCACCTTTGAAGAGCTTGATTAAGCCGGATAGAAAGCCGGCGAAAGGCCGATTAGGTAAGTTAGCGTTCGCTCCGGCAGCAGACGTTTGGCTCATGAAGAAAAATTTTCCCCGACGATAACCAGATGCTGTGAATACTCGGTGACTTTCAGCCTCAGCTTAGGCGTCGTCAGATCAGGGAATTGCATTACTTCAATCGGCAGCGAGTTCCACACCTTCGTGCATAGGAGCTTAAAGATCGCAAAAGAGATTGAGAATGCGAAAAGCTAAATGGTCAGACGCAAAGGAGCTAGTATTAAGTGGGAAAGCCTGATAGGTATATCGAATATGCTGGCTGGAGCACGAGAATGAAGGACTGAAATGCAAGTGATTGAACATTAAAATAGATCGGCAGCTTCTTGAAGCAAATAATTTCGGAGATATATTAAAACTAATAATAATATATTTGTAAAGCTCCCTAAGAGAATTTAATCTCCCCCTAGGTATTTTTAATTTGCTTTAAATGTAGCATGATCTAATGGATAGTGGTAAAAAGGAACCATTTCAACAAGAATAGGTGAGAGTGACAACGATTAAAATGTGGTTGCTGGCAGCATCCGCGGTATCAGCACACACAGGCACGTAAAGAACGAATCACGCGAACCCTCTAAATGCTGTTTTAAACAGGTGCGTTTTCGACTTTGTTAAATTTCGGAAAGTCAGAGGATGTTGTGAGGTTAGTCAGCATTGAGTTTCAGGCCTTTAGATTAGACGAGCTTGATGCACGGTCTCCAAAGACTTCGAGGTTGGTTCGAGGTAGAGCTATGCAATTCGAGTCAAAAGAGTGGAAGGTACTATCCCTACGCGGTGGGTGATTAGTTCCGATAAGTGGGCTGGAATCAGAGAATAAAGGGAACAAATATTGCGAGGCAAAACCTTGAGGTCAATCAAGGTACTTGATTGGAAGCTTGTCCGTGTCGGCGACAAGTGGTGTGATGTGACAACTGCGACGCTTACGGTAGGCAGACTTAGCTGCAGTGTTTTGCACCAACTGTAAGCGTCTGATTGCACATGCGGGTAGGTCAGGAAACAGTGAGCTACAAATGTCGAGACGGGATGATAAAAATGGAAGGATCGATTTAAATGTACTATCTCTGTCTAAGCGAACCCAAATTTTAGCAAATTTTACTTTGCTGAAAGAAGACATGTTTTACTGTGGAAATGATATGACCGTCTAGTGAATTGTAACTATTGAACAGGTTTCCTATATTTTGAGCTGGTGCAACAGAAGATATAATAACCGAGCTGATGGTCAGTGTTAAGCTTCCCAATTTCTGAATAATACTTAGTTTGCCTATAGGAAGTTAGTTTCACCATCCTTTATTTGAGAATTTTTCCTGCCATCCATGAGTGGTCAGAAATACATGCGCCAAGAGAATTGAGAGAATTCGACGCACTGGACGGCTGCGAGGGATCAAAGGAAATGTACAGCTGAGTTTCATCTGCATAGAAATGAAAGCCTAGATTGTGCCATGGTAATCATCGGCGAATAGCTGATTTAACAGCCTCATTTATATTGCGTCAGATGAGCCTTAACGGCTATCACTACCGCTCGCAGTTGGCAATAAAGGATAGCCCACTGCTGGATTCAAACCCGCGACCACAGTTATGAAGAACGAGCGCCCAACGTCCTGAGCTATCACGACCCACATAGGACTAAGCGTATAAATCGTAAAAGAGGTGGACTGATCACAAAACCCAAATGGACCTCGTACTTGAGCAGTTCCTCGGATATTTGTCCGTTCGCTCTCGTACTCAAAATTTCTGTACTACCATAATATCCTAAACATTGCAGTGCAGTGCTAGTGATGCCCAGGCTAGATGACTGGTGCCCGAGGTCTTGGTGATCAATAGTATCAAACGCTGCCGAAAGATCGTGCGAAAAGAGAAGAGCAGAGAGACTTTACCTTAGTCTGCATTGTAGGTCGATGTACACCCGAGAGCATGCTTGACTGTGGAATGATTGTCTCAACAAATGGATTGTAATTTACGTGCTAGGTTAGAAGTTTCAATTCAGCAGTTAAGCTGGTCCGCCACAAATCGTTCCAGTTAGTTTGATAGGAACGGTAGAAGTTAGATTGGGCTGAACCTGTTCTTTTGTTCTAGTGCTGCTTTCTTAATTGGTGCCTAAAGACAGCCTTTGAAATGTATGGGGACAAGATCTGAGGCTAAGGACATACCTATTACATCTGAATATATCTCCTTCTATAACTAAAACAAAGCCAAAAATACTATGTGACTGTAACGTATGAGATTTTTCTATAGCACAATCCAACCCTCAGCAGCTTTCGGTACGCATTCAGTAGCAAAAGAATTTTTCTCTCGCAGCGAAGAGAAATTGAGGAGAGCTGATTCAGGAGGGCAGTTGACGTAGTGAGTAGCTAGGAAGTAACGCTCAGAGCGACTAGAAAGTATATGCCACGGTCGGCAAGCAGGAGAGTAGATGTCTGTGTTTAAGAATTATGAAGAGTTTGAAAGTCTAGGACCTGCAAAGCAATAGTCTCTGTCGCCAAAGTTTGTAAGAGAATAATAATAATAATGTACTTTATAAAGCGCCCTCAGAGAACTTAATCTCTTTCTAGGCGCTTTACATTTGCTGCAAAGGGAAATACAATTAAATGGTAAGTAAAATCATGCTTGAAAAACAAGCAAAATGAATAACATGGTTAGGGGTGACATGCACAGGGTCAGCATGCAAATGTGGTTAGTGGCAGCATGCACAGTGTCAGCACGCATAAGCACGCGAAGGACGAATCACAGGGACCCACTAAGGAATAGGACTGCTATTTGATTGTCCAAAGAGGACCTGAGGGCACTAGGAGGCTGAAACTGGTGCAGCCGGTCAGCTAGATGTGGAGGATCCAAGCCGAGCATCGGACTTGGTATGCAAGCGTAAGAACTGCTTCACTCTGTATCCGTTGATCCACCGGCGCAGCCGTCGAAGCTCCACCAGCAAGGAAAACACGTGACCTTGATACTCCATCCGCTGAGCTTTGGTAGCCAGCCTTCCAGCCACTAAGCTGTTTATCCATGGCAGCAGCAGGTCTGTGAATCGTAGGGGGAGGATAGCGGCAATAGGGTCTAGAGAACTGGACCTCTTGAACTGGGAAAGGAGTTTCAGGATGACTCGTTGCTGCCTTGAATGCAGACATCGATTTGCTGCACGGGATTGGAAGATGTTTTGGGGCTGTTATTGAGCGGAAAAGTCCAGAAGGGAGGGGTGCTGCTGCTACATTGGCGATGGACTCTGCGATCTTGTCTATCTAGCTGACAAAGAAGCTTGAGAAATAAAATCAGCAAGATCACCGCTGGCATCACTAAGTAAGGAGCTAACCTGAGAACGATTAGGTATAATGTGGATTGCACACTTGAGCACTATATGTTTTCGCATTGATTATTTAACAATGTTTCGATAGAAACCAGACTTGGCCTTTTATTATCGACATTATTATTGACAGATATGATTAACAGCGGTCCTCATATAAATATAAATATAATTCATTTGCATAGCGCCCCAAGAGAACTTAATCTCTATAGAGGCGCTTCACGTATGCCTCGGGGCTCGAGCCCACAACCTCAGCCAGACCTTGGTCGGGCCGAGCACCTTAACCACTGGACCAAACCAGAGCGGCTCATATTCCGGCCAATGCCTAAGCCTGATCTTTGTGTGCTTTCTGAAGATTGAACTTAGCATACCTAGCTAGTTGTTTGGTTTGATTCAAACGGATCACACGAGCCAGCATGATGGCTCACGATCATTTTCTCCCGCGCCCACGTTTCTACTGCCGTTCCCGTGCAGTGACTCACCCTCATAAGACCATTTCCGCAGAGACCGGCTTGGCCAATAAACCAGCGGCTATAAATGCCATCGGCCCATTAGCTACGAATCATTCACAGCTGGCCGCGGTACTTCCGGCACAGCTGGGAAGAGGAGAAGGTGAAGGATGCTTTCCCAGGTTCAGCAGGTTCATAGCTTCGTGGAATGCATACGGATGCAGCACGGTGGTCCTCGTATGCCTGTCAATGCCTAAGCCTGCGCATGCGCATGCGCTTTCTCATTCTTTAGCTTTTCACATCCTCGGCTCGCGAGGTCGTGGGTTCGAATCCTGCAGTGGGCGATCCTTTATCGCTACAGCAAGCGGTGGTAATAGCCGTAAAGGCTCTTTTGTACAGAAAGAGGCTGTTAAATAAGCTAGTATTTATTTATTTATTTATTTTATTAGCTAGTTTTGTGTCTGCGGTAAACTATGAATCATCTGGGCGAGGGCGCGAATTTCGCTTACTCAGAGGTGCAAACTTTTTAAGCATGTGAGCTAGTGGCGTGTTGTAGCATTTCACGATTGATGGATGACAGGTCACAAGGGGGGGATTGAACATCAAGGGTGATAAAGATATTCTTGTGTGAATGACATCTATGTCAAGGTTTTTGAGGTTTTGCGATTCACATTTCGTGATCCTGTGTTTTGAGGAGGCCACACATTGCAGACTGAATAAGATCCGCGTGTAATCATCATGAGCTGAATCGAGAAATTATAGGGGATGATAGCATGCAATCGTGGGAAAATGTTTGATAGAGTGTGTAAAGCTTGCTGTGAGTGGGGTCATGCACATTAGCCACTAGAGAAACCGAGTCAGGGCATACAATTAGTAACTTTAGGCGTCAATTCATTCATCGAACTCCATGTAAAAGTCACCCAGAAAAACGAGGATAGATTTATTGCACACAGAGTCTAAGTGAGATTAGATAAATCTGATATAAAGAAGGACCTGATACTTGGGAAATAGATCACCGCCATCATTGGCAACTGGCTGCCGGAAGTGCTCAAACAAGAGACTCGAAAGACAAACGGTTTTTAACGGAGGATCGACAATGACGTGGTTACTCCTCAGTCAATTTCAGTCAGGCAATTTCGGTCAAAGCAAACAGCTCTGAACCCTACACCCGAAACCCTAAGCCCTAAATCTAAATAAAAGCTATTTACACCTGAAGCTTCAACGTCATTACGGATATGAAATATATAATGGAAAACCCATTTTTAAATTCTTTTGAATTTGTTAATGACTCGTTGTTATGATTAAATCGAATTGACCTAAAACTAAAATTCAAGTACAATTTTACAAAAATTAAGTAAGCCATCATTTAAATTTATTTTGTGGCATTAGCAAATAGTGTTGTTCTTTTTAGCAATGTCTAAATTTTGGAAAACGCTCCAAAGCGAAAGATTCCAATTGCAAAAGAGCTTTAAGGTCAATGCAAACGGCTCAATTTCTTATGCAGCAATATTAGAGCGCCTCGAAAAAAGATAGAGTTCTCTGGGGGCGCTTTCAAAATTGTATTATTATTATAATTACTATTACTTTTATTAAATCCTCAAACGTTCGGGAAACTAAATGACATCTTTAAATTGATTTTGATAAACTTGCTGGAGAGTGCGCTTCCAAGGAAAAGCCCGCGAAGAGAACAAAATAAGAGAACAAAAACGACTGCCGATTTCCTAAAGAAGGTAAAAGAGTCTGAGGGAGAGGTAGTTACCGATCTGGCTACTTCTAGTTAAGTTTAGCATCACTGCAGTGACGTAGCAGTGACGTAGAAGGAGCAACATAGACAGGCGTTTTTTCCGTGTTTTCTAGGAGCGGGCTCTAGGCTAAGCAGGTGGAAGTGGCGGCGATGACTCCGAGACAGGCCGCTAATTCACAGAGTCCACGTTCAAGGACGGCCTCTAGGAGGACGGTATCTTCCTTATTTCAAGAGAAAGATTCTATTTCTAGAGACGGTAAAGAGAAAAACCATTTTATGTGCGTCTCGAAAGGACTACTGAGCGAGCGGGTAGCGTACAGCTCGCTTCAGGCTCGCCAAACTGGGGTACGAGGGGCGTGGCGTAGCGAGTTGGCGAAAGATAATCCAACCTCGCGAGCCTAGTGCAGCAGGTCTGGGTCCTGCTGCAGGCAAGCCTTTCTTGCCGATTGCAAGCCTGCGGGGCTGGATGAGAGACACTCTGGGGCAGCTCGGCTGCAATAGGAACGCGGCTGCTGGGTCGGCTGCTGGGCCGCTCTTTGCGTTTGACATTGCTACCCGAAGCAAGTCGCCGGAGGAAATTAAAGTTCACCCATTTCGTTTCCGGTTGCTCTACCGCTCGTCAGCGGCGGTGCGGCCGAATGAGCTTCGCATCAGTTGAGAACATAGCCTCAGATCCAACCCCAGCCCCGCCCCCGGAAGCCCTCGAGTGTGGGGGTGGGGTGGGTCTGACAGACTTCGAGAGCGAAGTGGCGAGGTTCGTCGAGCGGCGCGCCTTCGGCGCCCGGATCCTAGCTTCTCCTGCGCAGAACTTTACGCAAACGGCAAATGAGTTCGGCGATCCTCTGTCAAACAGCCGCTTCGCTTCGCGAATCTCCTGCGCTGTGAGCGATTCAGCCGCCTCGACCGCGCGTCAGCGTCGTCGGCGTCGTCTCTTCAATCCACAGCATTAGGTGGGTGGGTCTTTGCGATTCGTCCTCCGTGTGCGCGTACCTGCTGCTTACACTCTGTCTACTGGCAGATGTTACCAACAAACATTCGGTAATGCTTTACATGTAGCATCTGTAAAGTGCCAAGTGAGAGATTCAGTTCACCAAGGGGCTATACAAATATGTTGCTATTATCATTATTATTATCGCGGTTATAATACAATTATATAATAATAATACGTTTATGTAACACTCTCCGAGAACTGAATCTTTCTCTAGGCACTTTGCAGATACTTAATCAGTTCCGGACTCTACCAAGATAAGTGAATTTTTGCAAAGTATGATTTTTTTTCATTCATAGAGTATTTTGAGTCAGGACACAAAAAATTTATTCGCAACCCTCTAAATACAGTTTTAACATTTTCAGAGCCCTCTGGGCACGGGATAACACCCCTTTAGTCACCAGTCACGCTGCAGCAACCAATCCTAAAACAATCTTCGGCTTCTTCTAAGAAAAACTGTTCCCCTATCTCTATCAAATGTCTAGTCGCATTTCGTGGCCTATGGTGACATGGTCCATGATTGACCCTTTTTATTATTTTTCTAGTCACTTATTTGGTAACTCCATGAATCAGATATTATTTCTACGCCTCTTGTACACAAGGATTGAGGCCTTCAGGGTGATACAGTCGAAAATCTTTAGATTGGTAGCTTAACGCAAGTTGAAATTCAAAGTTTTTCAACAGAGGATGGAGCAAACACACTGTAGGTCCTAAGGCTTCTGCGGATGCATGCAGTACGTATATGAGCAGTGATAAAAATAATAACAATAATAATAATACATTTTATATCGCCCTCAGAGAACTCTCTCTCTCTCTATCTATCTTTCTCTCTCTCTCTCTCTCTCTCTCTCTCTCTCTCTCTCTCTCTCTCTCTCTCTCTCTCTCTCTCTCTCTCTCTCTCTAGCCGCTTTACATATGCTGAACCTGCTTTTATATCTAGAGGCAAGTTCTTCTGGGCTATGGATAATGTACGGCGCATAAAATCGTGGTCGTAGTCACGTCGAGAAGTTACAATAGGCTTCATCTGTGTAATTTTAAAATTGTATAATGTATAAACCCATGAAGCCGAATTTAAAATGCTTAAACAAAGTTCCTGAGCATGCCACCACTAACCATTCGATCGTGTTTCCTTTGCAGCAAACGTAAAGCGCCTAGAAAGAGATTGAGTTCTATGGGAGCACCTTATCAAGTGTTATTATTAATATTATCGTGGGGCATTAAAATGGGCAATAGCATGCAATCAATTAAGAAGCGATTAAATGCCCACATAAATGGTGCTTATTGTCTCAGGCTCTGTAAATATGCACTTAAGCAAAGTATAAATGGAAAATAAATCTTACCTTCCACTCTTAAATGCGGAGTACTTGTATATACCTTAAATATTAAAGCATAGTTTCCACAGTGCCAAACTTGCCAACAAAATCTGCGACGCACAGCAGCTATTCTTATAAGTGAAGTATTCCTTTATCCGAAATTCTTATACGCGGAGTCGGCTGCATCTGTTTATTGTATATACATAGCCGTTTCCCGACCGCGGCTTCCGACCTGTCGCTACAGGTTGCTCTCGGCAGGTTTCTCTGGGCCAGGCCATTTGTCCGCAGAATCCAGCCTGGACGAGCAGACAGTCACGGACTCAGGGAGCAAATTGCATTTCATAAAGGTCGCTTCTGCCTCCGCTGCTCGGAATCGGAGACCCGGTGGAGCTGGTCTAGCGGCGGAGACCAGCGGAAATGACGTCGCGTCGGCTTTGCACGCCGACACTCGTACGCTGGGCCGCCGCGAAGCCCGCCCGCGAGGGCATCCGTCCGAGTCGGAGGGTCGGTCCTTGCCGACGACACTATCGTCGGAAGGCAACCATCCGGCGGAAGTGTCGCGTAATATCTCATATCCACGTTAAAAAAAACTCGTATTATCAGTGCAAGCATTATCGGTGCAAGCACCATTACTTACAGGTATACCGTATTCGTGTAAACTTCTATCGGTCAACTGTTTTCAACACGTCAACCATGCGGCGGCTTGCATAGCCTATCTACGTAAGTGCGCATCGAAAGCATAGCTTAATGAGCGGCAATAGCATAAGTATTGCAATTAGGAATATCCTCCTCGGATGAGGTTCTCGGCACACGTTGCAGTCAGTGCACTGAAGAATGCTGACACACTGTATTGGTGTAGCATTTCTTTGTGCTCGATCTTATCCTCATATAATCCCCACGTCCTTTCAAGCCAATATGGAAGGAAGCTATCGCTGGAGTACGACGGGTTGCCATTGTTTGAACGAAATAGATATGTTATTACCAACATCCATGTTCAGTGAAGTGGGTGACGCTTTTCATATCTTTACTAAGTACAAACAGGCGTACGTAATCCTTCGCGCTTATTGCAAGCCTCGTAGGCCCGGTCAGACCATCGATGAGACATTGCATCCACTGCCCGTCGCGTGCATCAACAGCTTCTACTGTGCCAGCACCCTGCAGACAGAGGTAGATAACTTCTCCACACGGCGAGGTGCAGACGTCGCAGACAGGCTCGCCGTATTCAAGTCTCCACAGTTGCCTTCCGTCGTGAGCGTAGGCATCCAGCGCCGAGATAAGTCTCTTGTTTCTGGTTATTAGCGTGCCCGAACTGACCACGACAACTGCGTCGGCTGTGCTGGTCATGCAGCTGATAATATAGGGAATTTTAAATGCAGACAGCCGCCAGTGCCGAAGCATAGATATGACAGGCACGCAGAAAACAGAGTACCACCTATCGCCCTTTTCCATATTTCTCTGCGCTGCAGTCGCAAGCACGTCCCCATGGACCGAGATGTACCACGTAGAAGATTTCGGGTACACCTTTAGCCGTCGCTTTTCTTCCTCGTCAGCATAAATTGTAGGTTCCTCAGTCCAAACATTCTCAATAAAACTGTCCTCGACCCACTGGCCTCCACCAGGCCCGCGCCGAAGCAGCGACACGTGACCGCTTTCCAGGCCAGCTGCAATTCGTCCGTCGCCCTAAGCCTCACAATCTGAGGATTCTCTCCATGAGCGCCAGCTTCTCAATGTACCAAAGCCCTCCCATTCAATAAAAGAGAACTCCGTAACGTAGTCATATATATTTGTACACAGCAGAGTGTCTTCGAGCGTTAAACAGATGTCATCGCTCTGATGGCTCATTTTCAACGGTGGGTAGATTTGACCCTGACAGCAATGAAGTGATGGCAGAGTCGGAGGCTTCTTCTTACAAATGACGCTAAGAGCACAAAGATCACTCAGAGCCTTCTCTCTTTTCATGACTAAAATAGAAGTGCTGCACTGAGCCGTGCGTAAGGAGCTGCACGAAAAAACATGCAAATATCCTCACGCCTGCGCTCTGTGTGACAGCAGACGGTCACCGGCAAGAGTACCCTTTGATTGAATTATGAAAGTATGCAATTGAAGTATGCAATTGAGTTATGAAAGTATGCAATTGTATAAATTGTAAAAGGCTCCAATGGTATGGCACATACGATTAGTTACTGCATGCAAAGCAAGCATAACTTTTAGACTCCATCGCC
This sequence comes from Cristatella mucedo, assembly GCA_009760855.2. Classification (NCBI taxonomy): domain Eukaryota; kingdom Metazoa; phylum Bryozoa; class Phylactolaemata; family Cristatellidae; genus Cristatella; species Cristatella mucedo. The sequence continues at coordinate 1,015,815 of WPIO01000016.1, forward strand.
CATTCATAGTACAGCCTTGGGTCTTAGTCATGTGGTAATGTGCTTGCACTACACGAACCTGATCGTGGGATCAAGTCCATTGACCGTGGCGAACGCCGTGAAGTCTCTTCAGCTGCTATACAAATAAAGCAGTTAAATCAGCTAACTTATTGTTGCCCCTTGGTCTTGTCCTCCCTTGGTTTTAGCCCAGCAGGTCAGGTGCTTGCTAATCATGAGCCAGGTCGTGTGTCCGAGTCCAGCATTAGGCAATCTTTTATTGTCCACTACAGCTAGTAGTGGTAGCCATTAATATTCTTCTGCCGCTATGCAGATGAGGCTGATAAATAAGCTTACTGATTTTATTCTACTCCTCGCGCCTTTTTTATCGACCGTCATTTGCCCTAGAAAACCCGAACCAAATGTAACCGCAAAACCACAAAGTTCTACAAGTAAAAGAAAAAAACAAGAAAACATATGTCGCATATATGTCGCACCTTGCGATCACTAGGTTACATAGCCCAAGTGTGGTTACAATATCAGAAGGGCCTTTCCATTAGCAGACGGTGCGTTAGGCGTTTAGATATCTTACAACATACCATAGTATTAAGAAGCACCTTATGCAAGTGGCCTCTGACAAATGATGCAGATAACTATACATGTATGCATATAAGCGTTCACTTGCTTGTACGCATATATATATATATATAATTGTGCAACTGACTGTGCATGTCTATCATTATAGAGCTTGCCATATACCACTCAAAACTGGTACAGACTGTGCATGTACGGTATCCAACTGCCCCTCAAACCTCAGTTAACTAAAACAGAGTGATAAGCAGCAGCGCAGCTGTACGCTGCATAAACAGCATCGCTGCTGGCAACATGAGAGATTAATAATAATAGTATATTTGTATAGCGCCCTAAGAGAAGTTAATCTTTGTCTGCGAACTTTAAATGTGCTGCTAAGGAGAGTACATTTTAGTTGCAAGGGCATTGAGGAGATGAATTCCGCCGTCAGGATCTCACAGAGCAAACACTTCTGCGACCAATAGTCGTCACTTAATAATAATAATAATAATGCATTAGATAAAGCGCCCTCAGAGAACTTAATCTCTTTCTATGCGCTTTACATTTGCTGCAAAGGGAAATTCAATTGAATGCTGAGTAATATCATGCTTGATAAACAACATGAACAACGTGGTTAGGGGTGACATGCACAGGGTTAGCATTCAAGTGTGGTTAGTGTCAGCATGCACAGTGTCAGCACGCGTAAGCACGTGAAGGACGAATCACAGGGACCCATTAAATGCTGTCATAAATAGGTGTGATTTAAGTTCTTTTTAAATGTGGTCAAGTCAGGGGATGTTCTGACGCAAGTCGGGAGGGAGTTCCAGGCTTTGGGAGCATGCGAACTAAATGCACGGTCGCCAAAGGATTTGAGGTTTGTACGAGGTATTGGCAAACTGTTGGATTCCGAAAAGCGGGCGGTACTATGCTTGGCCTGGTGGAGGAGTAGATCTGAGAGATAGGCTGGAGCCATAGAATGAAGTCACCTAAGAGTGAACGACAAAACCTTGGAGTCGATCCGTTAAATTAAGTGAAGGCAATGCTAACGCAATGTGCTGTCGTGAGAGGACCTGGCGTTTAGGAAGTTACGAAGGAGCCAAACGAAGGCGTCGCCATGTGAGTCAAATTAAGAATTTTGCTGATTAATTACCATCAAGCAAACCTCTTTTAACAAAGTGGTCACGTGGGTGACTTACTTTGGAAAGCATTTAGAGAAACGTAGCAGTGGTACAAGTCCATAAATAATTGCAAGCCACGGGGAACAACTTGCATTGCAAACATTTGCTGCGAAAACTCAGGTAGTAACTGCATTTCACAGTAACTGCTCAATCTTTTGAGCGTGTCTTCGGAATATCCCGACATTACGCTGGCTACAGAAACTTCAAATTTCCGCCCACTTGCTGGCTACGCCCAACCAATCTTTTGCACAGAAGCAAATCTTACTGGTTTGTCTAAGGACCACAAGCAAGAGTTTGGGGTTGGACGTTGCCAGGTTTAAAGTTCGCAGAACATTTTCCAAAGAACGCCACCACACAATTTGAAAAATACGCCCAACAAACAAAACTATATGCTAGTAAAACTTTCCATGGTGAATTCTTAGCGCCTCAATTCATTCATTGGACTGACCAACGCCCTCCCAGAGTCATTACAAGAATGGAAGTCTAGGCGATGATAAATACGGAACTCTACGGTGGGTTAAACAACCTGAGCTCACTTTCGAAAATCTCGGTGTCCTAGCTGCTCTTACTTATGTCATCCCTCAAATGTCGCACATCCCAGAGGCCATGGCCGTGTCAGTCAGTGCACATTCCTAAGGATCGCGGATTACTCCCAGCCAGCCCTTTCCTAGTCAACGGTCGATTATAGGCCTTGCAGGTGGAGACACTTCTGAGAGCCTGCAATCGATAGTATGAGGGGGAGGCTCCTAATTATACCATGTGTCCTTCAAACTTGTCTCGAGTGGCAGTAGGTAGAGGTCAATCATTCGAGGTCAGAGCCAATAGTGCTGTCAGAATGGTCGGGGCGACAAAGTCGACGCCCCCTAATAGCCATCATTTAATAATGAAGGTGAAATAGTCTAAAACGAGAGCAAGAGCAAAGAAACAGGTGCCCCCCTCTCTGGCTGGTACAAGGGTTGAAGGTCAGCCAGTCCGTAAGGATCGCAGCAATCGATCGCCTTAAACAACGCCTGTGCTCGTAGCGGTGAACCTATGACTGACCGCGACATTCATCTGACTGACTGGTGGGCAGCAACTGCTCCCGCCGACTGAGCAAAGTGGCAGCGACTTAAGCAGCACAAATACTAGTGGCTACGTTACTATTTGACGGGTGAGGATGTGCTGAGCGTCAAGCAGTCGCAAGCTGGGAGTCCTTTGCCAATTGATGGCACCGCTTGGCTGGCGCCCAGTTTCAGCCTGAGGCCGGCGTCAGACTAGAGACGGCGACGCCACGCTGCTGTATGGCATATTTGTCATGAGTAATAATAATAAGACACTTAAAGCGCCCTCAAAGAACTCAATCTCTTTTTAGGCGCTTTACTTTGCAGCAAAAGAAGCACTGTCGAATGTTTAGTGGTAGTATGGTCAACAAACAAGAAGAACAACATGTTTAGTGGTGACGTGCGCAGGGTCAGCATGCAAGTATGGTTAGTGGCAGCATGCAACAGCGTCAGCACGCATAAGCACAGGGGGATGGAAGCTTGATTGTTCTCCTAATTGCTAATTAGAAAAATAGTAATTAAGACAACCTCATAGACAGCCGTGTGGAGCCATGACTGAAGATTGTGCTTCTCCCAACTAATGAGCTAGCTGTAAGCTTGCCTGCAGATAGTGGCTAGCAAAGACTCTGCATTAGGGCTGTCTCACCAAATTCATCGGCAGCTTCATTCAGCGAGTTTTTATCAGCAGCAGCATTTGTCAATCGCGTTAAGAATACTACGATTCCCTTCATTTAGGCCTGTGCCCTTAATCTTCAGTAACAGATACAAATCTCAGCAGCTCGTCTGGTCTATGGTCGACGGAGAAGCTACCACCTCATACCACTACTATCGGAGCTCCAGTGGCTTCCTATCTAGCACCAAAGCGACTTTCAGATCCTCTCTCTGGCCTACAGTTTGTAACAGCTTGTACCACCAGCCTACCTAGCTTTAGCATGTTTTTATAAAGGTAATACTGCGCATGTCATGAACCCTTGCTTTCTAATTCTCTTGCAGCAAATTTACAAGTACCTGGGTGAAGATTTAGTTCTCTTTGGGGGCCCTCTAAAAACTACCAAAAATTATTGCTATTATTATCTTCATTATTACTAATCTTAAACGACACACCTGTCACTTGGCATACGATTTATCTCCGCCTGTATCTACGCAAAGTCACAATGGCTAAGTAGAACTAACGCAGGAGAGCTTTTTATAGCACACTCAGCCTGAGCGGCTTTTCGTACGAATACGTCAACAGACTTCACCTCTCGCAACAAAGAGATAGCGTTCATACGTAGTTAGTCAGAAGGGCGGTCGTGAAAGTGAGCTGCATAGAAGTAGCAGCTCAAGACGGCTGAAAAGGATTGCCACAGTCAGCATCATGAGAGCACATGTCGTTGCGTAAGAATTTTCGGAATCAAGTTCTACAGTTTAAGTTCTGCAGAGCAAAAGTGTTTGTCACCAATCGTCTTCAGGAATAGCAATAAACCAGCTAATTTATTGCCCACGGATGACCTAATTTCAGGAAGAAGCTGAAACTAGTGCAGCAGTTCAGCTAGGTGTGAAAGAGTTAAGCCGTGCCAATTCTTCTGGGTCAGTTTGAGAATATTAAATATCCTTTCTATATCCTTTCTTTATCTTTTCTAAACTTCCGGTTTTAGACACGGCGAATGATTGAAACTTTCTAGATCGTCACGTAAGCCGTGATGGCACACTAGGTAAGGTGGTTGCTTTCACGACCTCGGTCCCGAGGTCGTGGGTTCGATTCCTGCGGTGGGCGATCCTTCATCGCCACTGCAAGCGGTGGTGATAGCCTTAAAGGCTCTTCTAATAATAATAATAATAATTCACTTGATAAAGCGCCCTAAGAGAACTTAATCTCTCTCTAGGCGCTTTACATTTGCTGTAGAGTGTCGCTATACAAAAAGAGGCTGTTTAATCAGCTAGGATTTATTTATTTATCCATACTTCTTAAACGGCATTTCAACTTGTTCTTAACACGGCGATGCGTGTTTAAAGTTTTTCGATAAATCAAAAGGAATATCCGAGACTCAGCACACGAACAGGGTGTAAGGGAGCATGCTTGTCAATGGCACTCCCAAGCTAATGTTCATTGCATCAGTGAGGGTATCGAGGCTGCCAGCCAAGTCTGGACGCAGATCAAGAAGACTTAGCTAACTTAAGGATATCAAAAATTTCTCAAGATCTATGCTTTTTAAGTTGCATCTTCAGAAAAACTCGACGTTACCTTGCACATGCAACAGAACACGAACACTAAACGAGATTGATCAATGATACGAGACAGTCATTTGCACAAATTACGATCAGTAGGGCAGACATCTTTAGTGATAACGAGATCCACGATATGGCCACGTAAATTCATGGTAGGATTAACGTGTTGGACAAAACCGAAGACTTCCACACAGTCAAGAAATGAGGTGACCTGGGTGTGTCTAAGGTTTTTTAACGTGAGTATTAAGGTCTCTTGCAATCAATAGCGGCCTGTCACACACGGTGTTTTAGTGAGGAACTCGGCGAACTATTCCATAAACTGTGGCTAGAGAGCAACGAGGAAGGTCAGCAGATCACAGCTGTCCGAAGCACAATCTCCGATGGGGATGTGACAGCAATTAATTCAAATGATTTCCCCTGCGAAAAAACCGCCGGTCTTATAGACCAACGACTTACGAGCAAGTGCAGCAACCCGCCACACACCTTGTGAGACCACATGGACTGGAAGAATGACGACCCCTGCCGGAGTGATCTCGGGTACACAGCCACCTGATCACGGCATCATACATCTTGGTCAGCAGAAATGCATCAAGCTTCATCTGGAAACGTGATCGCAGAAGTGTAGCGCTTTGATTTACAGCAGCGCTTCTCAACCTGTGGGTCACGACCCCTTTGGGGGTCGAACGACCCTTACGTATGAGTTCCCTAAGACAATCGGAAAATAAGAATTTCCACATTTTGCACTCAATAATTGTACGGTCAATGGTCGCCCCAACATGAGGAACTGTATTAAAGGGTTGCGGTATTAGGAAGGTTGAGAACTGGTTTACAGTGAGCGAACTTGTAGCAGGCTCAACTTAAGAGGCGAGGCCCCGTGCCTACTAGTGGCCAAGTTGAAGTGGGGCTGCAGCGAGTGTGGTCAGCATTTTCCGGCTGACTGCGAATGAAGGTCCAGGCAGATGATCGAACGTAACTGCTGCACCAGTTTCAGCCTCTTCTTAAAGCTCTAAGGTCTTGTTTGGACAATAAATTAGCCGTTTCATTCCTCCACTTAAAGACCGTTGGCGACAGAAGCTTTTGCTCTGCAAGTCCTAGACTGTGGAGCTAGCTTCCACAATTCTTAGGTTTTCGAACTTATTCTAACTGTATATCCTCCCTAATACTGGCTCAAGCAGCCAAAGACAATTGCAGCCACCTACCAGACATTTTTTTCTGCTGCTTCCGCTTCTTTTTTACTTCTGGCCTCTGAAAAAACACAGACTAGCCATGACCGACCACACCTACGGTACACAATCTTTAACTCAAAATATATAGGACGAACCTCTGCTGCAACTATCACCACAACAGCTTGTCGTTACTACGACCTACCTGCTTCAGAGCGGTGCTCAGGCTTTCCAATCCATGTTTCCACCAGATTGTTTAAGTCCTGCGGCATGCCGTCGTGTACTGCCACCGTGCCAATGGCATCGACGCGAGCTTGCATTTTCGCAAGACCTTCTGCTAGCCTAGACACTCGCGTGAGTAATCGCCTCTGCTGGTACAGCAAGCTATTAACATCTTTAGATTCTTGAACGTAGCTAATATACTGCTCTGTGTAGGACGAACGCTGTTTAAGATGTATAAAGGCATTGGTAATGGACGATGCCTCCGATTCCATTCGATCATAAATTGTTTCAAGCTTGTCTGACACTGATATATAGGCTCTGTCTACCGCATTGAGTAGCAAGGTTTTATTCGTTTGAAGCTTGTCTGAGGCACTCTTTCGAGCGTCTTTAACTTGGGCGACCGAATTATTGCAACTTTTGAGAGCACCCAGCTTGTTGCAGATGTCTAATCAATTTTTCTCGAGGTTTTTGAGCGCACTCGCAAGAAATGTGTGACACCTGGGGCTCTTCAAACTCGAAGTCTCGTGTCGGGCTTCCAAGCACTTCTAAGCAGAATCAATGCATCCGGGCTTTACGCATCGGAAACAAAAAAGTTCGAATGACTTCTGGTGAGCAGGACACGATTGAACAGCAGCAGCTGATTGGCGTATGCCCTGCATGTCTTTGAGGGGCAGTGTGACATGAGACCTGTGGAACTTGCTGTGAGCAACAAGGCAATGCGAGCAAAACAGCTGCCAGCACTTGCTGCACCACTGGTAGCTATGTTCGTCCTGGTACCCGTCGTCATCATTGTCACACATGCTACACTTCGATGGCGTCGAGAACAGGCTCAGCAAGTCAAGCTGACGCGAGACAAAAAAATTCTTCTCTGTTTTAGACATATCAGTGCCTTCGTTGCAGTGAGGGCACATAATGCAGTCGCTGAGGTGCATAGCATTACGAGCACATTTCTCGCAGCTGTTATGTAGGCAATCGAGCTGAACTGGGTCCTGAATCACACAGTTACAGAGGCAACACAACAACGTGCCACTGTCGAGCCCCGTGCTGACTTCTCCGTGCAGTCGCTCAGGATTCATGGTTGGCCTAAAAATAGACCAAATGCCAACCCATAACTAAGTTGAAAGGATAACTATAACATACGCACGCACCGTATCGATATGATGTATCTCCGTCAGTAACTCAACAAAGACATAAAGACCATGTGGGTGTTACGCAGGAGAGTTTGGTATAGCGCACTCACAGCCTAAGCGGCTTTCGGTACGCATTCGGTAGCCAACAGACTTCGTCTCACGCAACAAAGAGAAAGTGGGAAGCATAGCAGAGTCAGGAGAGCAGTTGAGGTAGTGAGTGGCATAGAAGTAGCAGTTCAGGACCGCTGAAAAAGATGTGCCATAGTCGGCAGTTAGAGAGTAGATGTCGTTGCGTAAGAATTGTGGAAGCGAGTTCCACAGTCTAGGACCTGCAGAGCTAAAGCTTCTGTCGCCAACTGTCTTTAAGCGGAGGAATGGGACAGCTAATTTATTGTCCACACAGGACCTGAGGGCGCGAACAGGCTGAAACTGATGCAGCAGTTCAGCTAGGTATGAAGGAGCCAAGCCGTGGCGGGCCTTGTGGGTCAGCGTAAGAACTTTGCTCTGTATCCTTTGCTCAACCGGCAACCATCCTAGCTCTTCCAGCAAAGGTGACACGTGCTCAAACCGCTGGGACTTGAAGACCAGCCTTGCAGCCATATTCATAGTCCGCTGTAGTGGCATAATAGCTTTCTTTGGTAGCCCAGCCAAAAGGAAATTACAATAATCAAGCCAAGGCAGAACTAAGGAGCTAGTTAAATTTTTTACAAGTCACTGTGAGAGACAGCTCCTAATCTTGAATAGGGATCGGATGTGATGGCTAGCTTTAGAGGCAGTCTTCTGAATGAAGCTTTTGAAATTGAGGCAGCTGTCGAACACGACACCTAGATTACGAGCACGTGGTGAAGGTCGCACAATAGCATCACCTATTAGAACAGCAAAGCCTTTTAATCCAGCCACACGCTTAGGGTGTCCTACGAGAAGCAGTTCGGTTGTATTGTCATTTAATTTCAGGAAGTTTTCCGACATCCAGGATCGAATATCGGCAAGGCAAGCATTCAGTTTCTCAGTTGCTGCAGCAGATTCCGACGGTTTAAATGACAAATACAACTGAGTATCGTCAGCATAGAAAAGACATGCTATTCCATGGGCCTTAATCACTTTTCCCAGAGGTTGCGTATAAACGGAGAACAGCAAGGGACCGAGTACAGACCTTTGAGGGACTCCACAGGTGACCCTTCTCATGTCTGAGACCTGACCCCCCCACACGACACGGATTGAACACGATCAGACAAGTATGATTTAAACCACGCCAGTGCTTCGTCTGCCAGACCGATCGTTGTTGTCAATCGTTCAAGCAGAACTTCGTGATCAATGGTGTCGAAGGCAGCAGACAGATCTAACAGAGCTAAGACAGTGACATTCCCGTCGTCGTTGCCACGTAGAATGTCATTGTTAACACGGAGGAGAGCAGTTTCAGTAGAGTGCTGCCTCTTGAAACCTGATTGAAATGCATCTGACATTCCATTATTTTCAATATGTTCAACTAGCTGCTTAGCAACAATTTTTTCAAGAATCTTTGATAAGAACGGAAGAAGGGAAACTGGACGATAGTTTGCTAGGACCTCTGTGTCTAATCCAGGCTTTTTAAGAATAGGTCTAACGATTGCCGATTTGAAGGACTTGGGGACGACCCCTTTTCCCAAAGAAGCATTAAAAATCTTGGCTATGGCAGGGCTAAGATGGTCTGCAAGTGAAGACCACACAGATGAAGGTATAGGGTCTTCAGGAGACGAGCTCTTTTTGCTAGACCTTATTAAGGCAGCCACATCACAGGCAGAAACATCAGAGAACCTTTTAAGAAAGGTCACAGGTTGAGGAACGGCGATTGCTTTGGTCGGAGGGGGCTTAATGGAGGCAGGAATGTGCACAATTTTTTCAGTAAAGAAGGCTGAAAACTTTTCGGCTGAGCCCTTAATATCTGGGGAGTCAGACCTCGCAGCATTGGCCAGTAAATGGTTTACTGTCTTATAAATCTGTTTAGTGTCCGACTGGCAAGAATTCAGCTTTCTAATGAAATGGAAGCCCTGGCTTTTTTAAGCTTTCGGGTGTAAACTCGAAGGAAGTCTTTAAAATTGACTAGGTCTGCCTCAGACCCCGATTTCTTGAAACGACGTTCCAGCCTGCGCTTAACACGGCGCATCTTAAGGAGTTTTTTGTAAATTGAAAGCAATCTTGACGACTTTGAACACGGATAGAGCGAACGGGAGCATGCTTGTCAAGAGCACTCCTGAGTGTCATGTTCATCGCATCAGTGAGGGTATCGAGGCTGCCGGTCGAGTCTGAATGCAGATCAAGAAGGCCTGCATCACAAACAGATTTCAAAAACTTGTCCATGTCAATGCTTTGTAAGTTACGTCGTTTGGCAAATTCGACATTGCCCTGCACGTACGAGGGAGCAGGAACAGTAAACGAGACCGAACAATGATCTGAGAGGGTCAGTGGGCACACCACAAAGTCAGTGGGGAGGACATCCTTAGTGATCACGAGATCTAGAATGTGGCCACCGACTATGATACGATTGAACAACCGCTAACACACAGTAATTAAAAGAACTCAAAATTGTGAAAAACTATCGAGACACGGCAGAAGTATGTTAATGTTTGTGGGCCCCAAAATTAGGAGATTAACCGCAAGAATGATAACTCACAAGCCGATATAGGCAGCGGCATGGAGACGTCTTCGTGACCTGTACATCCAGGCTTCTATTACTCCGTACTTGCACATCTTTCTGTCTGCGCACTAAAACATAGATTACCTGGGTCGTGGGTTCGAATCTTGCAGCTGGCGATTCTTTATTGCCAATTGCAGGCAGTAGGGATGGCCGTTATGACTCTTCTGCGGCTTTAAAAATTGAGGCTGTTAAATCAGCTAATGTTTAATAACTTATTGAATGTGGTCAACTCTACAGCTCGACAAGCGAATGGTCAACGTCGAAAGTCTCATATTGCGCCATTTTCTACAGACCTCCACAATCTATCCTTTAAATATCGCATCGACTTCTCACGTTCGTGTCACTCACTTTGCAGGTCCCTTCGCTCGCTCGCTCCCTCCAAAAGTTTCTGGAACGCATTTAGCAATTGGGCGCCGCGATCGGTCGCCTGGATAGAGCTGATAAGGCGACCTTCAAGCGCTTCGTTCGGCTTCGAGCGGGAACCGCTGAGCAGGTTTTTTCGATGTGAGACGATGCGACTCCGCTTAAAGCCAAAGGGGTAAAAGCCGATGGCAGCACTCCTCGCCGCCGGCCTTGCGCCTGCTGCTCACTACTGCTCTCAGCTGGCTGGTCTTGGCTCTGCAACACGCGACGCGCATGCAGGCAGCCGGTGCGCGTTCAGCTTCAGCCACTAGCCGTCCTGCGTGTCCCACGGGCCCTTTCCATCCATCCATATATCGCCCGCATAGATAGCGAGCAGAGACGGCTCTGCGGAGGACAATGCCGAGCGATCGCCCGTCTCTCCTCCTCCTCCTCCTCCTCCTCTTCTTCGTCTCTCATTCCTTGGAGGTGTGAAATTTATTCCCTGGAGGTTCTTCCGCTTCTCTCTATTCGTGCATTCTCCATCGCACTCCCGTCTCGGCCGAACCGACACTTTAATGTAAGGAAGACTCCTCAAATCCCGACGATTCGATTCTTAGACGATCGAGTGTTTGCACACGCTCTCGTTGCCGTAGCGGCTACAAGTACTGGGAATCAGTGGCCCTTATCACAGCACATACATTGTCGGAATCATCACACCCGGGTCCTGACTGCTACAGCTATTTCATTAACATTTACGTTGCACTGCATGCTCATATTGTAATGCAGTTCGTAAAAGGAAAATATTTGTTAAGATTTGGAAAAATCGTCAAAATTTGCATGGGAAGCGTTGCTCAGATGCGCGACTAAAACAAGCTACGTCTTCGCGAGCCATTAAAGATCACTGGGCTCTAGAGGCACCGTAGTGAGTCACGCGTCCTCAGTCCTACTAAATAACAAGGTCCGAAGTCACGGCTAGTTCCGGCTTTCTGGTTCGAGCCTTTAGGTGAGGCTGGCTTGCCTGGCCGTTGGTCAAGGTACGACGGCTACTCATACGGTCGCCGTAACTATGGTTATAGCCGTATGACTATGGCCGCGGTATGGCTATGGTAAAATACGGTCATGGCCGTCGGAGCTTCGGCAATGGCTGGGTTTCGGTTTGTGGGTTCCAGAGCCGAGCCGTAACCCGGTCGGCAAATTGCACCGTAGCCATATCGCTGGTATCCAATTTCACCGATGGGCCAGCGACCTGGGTCCGCGGGGCGGGCGGGCGGCGCGTCGCTGCGCTGTAGCTGCAGCTGCAGCGCAGCTCTACTTGCAGACTGGCGAGCTCGACGGTAAACGCAAGCGAGCGTTCGCCGCAGCTGCAGTCTTACCTGGACGAGCCGCCTCCAGCGAACCCTTCCACCACAAACGAGATGGGCAGCAATGGCCGCCTCCCTGCTCCGGTTGGTTGCCTATAGTTTAGCGAGCACCAATGAAGGTTCGGTTGGCCGGCTCCGCTAGTACAGCGACGAGACGGGCGGCCGTGTCCAGTCTCTGCTAGGGCGTGGCGATTGGTTACGTGGGCCGGAAGGCGAAACGTCACTGCCCGGAAGCTGCAAGCTGCTCAACTAGAGCTGCACCCGTATTGAGGTCGTGGGCTCGAATCCTGCAGTTGGGTGATCCTGTATCGCCAACTGCAAGCGGCGGCGATAGCAGATAAAGCTCTTCGGCCGCTCGCTATACAAGTAAGGCTGTCAAATCTGCTAAGATAGCGTGAATTATGAGAATCCTACGTCTGCAATATCAGTAGAGATTACTCGCTATCGAGCATACAATTCTTCACCCCCATTCGTCCATGCTTCTTCACATAATAATAGTTATAATAATAATAAATAAAAGGTTTTAAAGCGAACTCGGCCTATATTCGGGCGCTTCCCGACTCACTGCAAGGAAAGCAACAACCATGTTAGAATGACAAGCAAGGTGTCGTTACCGCTTAGCATGACACTGAGTATCGCGCCCGGACAAGTACAAAAGAGTGCACAATAAGGCTCTCGGGGCCTTTGACCCGCAGACCGCTTGGCCAGCAGCGTGCACTAAATCGCTCCTATTCAGCCACTCGAAGCACGCGGAAAAATTTAATTTCACTGTGGCTCTGCACGAAAGCATATTACTGTAGCCCTTAGCTACTGTACGCGTGGTTTCACAGCGGACAAACACACAGCGGACAATTCAGTCGGACAGAGCAAAGGCTGCGGGGAGCAGTTCAATTGTTTAGCTTCTTTTAGAATGCTGCTCAATCAGGAGATGACACGAGGTCAGTCGGTAGTGAGCTTCAAGCTTTGACTGCGTAGTGACGGAAGGCACAGACTCCAAAAGATTCGAAGGTAGGCACACAAAGAATCAAGCAGACTCAGAAAAGCGGGCGGAGCGATACAAGACGCAAGGTACAAGGAGCCGAAACAAGGATACAAAGATACAAGGAGCCGATTCCGCTCGATAGGCTCGAGCAAAAGTGCGAATGGGCCGAGCAAAGGTGAAGGACGTCATCTTTCAATCGATACGCTACGTGCTATGCAGCCTGGGAAGATAAGCGGAGTCGCGATGTAATGTTGGCTGGTGCGATGTTTACGATAAATGAGCCTAGTTTCGATGCAGACTTGCCGAGCTTTGAACTTCTGTAGCCGTCTTATCGCACGCGAAGGAAGACCAACAAGACGAGTTACAAAGCTTCACACGCCAAGGCTTCCGTTGTTATGGGTCCGGTTTTCGAGGAACTGGCCGCCCTGTGCGACTATGTATACTTATTATCGTGCTTCGCGCTCGTCCAGAGACTACAAGTGCATGCCCAGTGCACGTTTCTTCGCAGCTTAGAAAATTAGATAATCTCTCGTAGAACTCATCAAAGGAGGTAGGAAAGGAGGCTATCGGCGCCGCACTGACACCTGCGCCATTTTTAATAACATAAGCGCACCTCCCTCAGCGAACACCGTCGGAACCTTTGCTAGTGTGAGTAGCCACTACCCACATTCCCCCACTTTCATTCTGAACTGCTGCTAATTGGTGTAACAAAGTGGCGACAATGCCGTCGCTAACCTCGGTGAGCGCTTTGAACTTGGGCCACCGGAATGCCAGCTGTTCGTGCCCTAAATCGTTGGTCGTTGGCAGCCTAGTACTCGATCTCGCTTTCGGCTTTCGTTCGCAATTGCTGAGACCTGGCAGAATGCTCTGCTCTCCTCGATGCCGCCGCCGCAGAAAGTTTCTGCTTTTTTCATATTCAGAGATTGTGGAAAGTTGGCGGTTGAGTTGCCGATGTCGCAAGCACCCCTTCCAGCTCCAAGAGTGTCTCTGCTCCTGTCAAGCAATGCTTTTTATTCTTTGGCTGTCTGCTCACTTAGTGGTAAGTTGCCGATGGAGGCAGCAATAATTTTTTGTCCACCAGGTAGCAATTCCATCTTTGACTTTAGTTACTTTCTCCCAGCTGTTTGCAGTAAAATAAATAAATGTAATTCGTTCTTATAGCGCCCTAAGAGAACTTAATCTCTATTCAGGCGCTTCACATATGCCTCGGGGCTCGAGCCCACGACCTCGGCCAGACCATGGACGGGGCGAGCACCTTACCACTGGGCCGAACCAGCTCGGCGTACGAATCGCCCTCTTCTGAGTGATTCGAATATTGATTTTTGATAGCCCGCGTAATTCAGTGTGTTAGAAAAGGCTTTCACTGTCGTTCTGCCTGCTTTGAGCTCACGTTCAAGCCCCTACACATGTATCACGCCTTGACGTTGACAAAATGTTCACCCGCGATAGTCCCCTATCAGTCACTGTTGCGGATTATATTTTCTTTGGAAAGAGTTTCTTTATGAGCGCGCATAATTTCGTATGAGTTGATAAACCTAAAGTCTCTTGACGGCAACGCTGTCCGTAGCAAACTAGAACTCTCTGCTCTCATCCTCGGAATGTAATGTAATGAGCCTCCGCCTTTGACTCAACAAAGAATACGTTTTTTTCAACGCAGGAGAGTTTTCAATGACGTACACGTAGCATAGATGGCTTTCGGCGCCCATGCGGTGGTCAGCTGACTTCCACGTGGGCACCGTAATGGCGAGCTGACCACCTTATGGATCAGTTTATCTCACGACCAACCGTCCATCCTAGATGCAGCGCTGCACCACAGGACGCTGGCTAATGTCTTGGATGAGTTTACATGTCTGACCGTTCGATCGGCTCTGCCTAGCCCAGACAACCTTTGGTTAATCGTATGGCAAGAATTAAGCATGACAACCTTTGGTTAATTTTATGGCCAGAGGTAAGCATTCGCTTCGAATTTCCAAATCTTTTCAGTGAAATATCTTGATGTGCAGTAAACACGGCACGTCAAAAGAAGTAATTTTCTCAGTATTTCATGACTTTTTCGAGAGCTCAACTAATACTAATAGTATTATTAGTATTAATAATTAATAATTAATTAAACTAATTTATATTTTCAATTATTTTTATTAATTTAAATTGTGTTTAATAATGTATTATTAAATCAATTCCTAATGTATTGATTATTTATTAGTAATCAATTAATTAGTATTAATATTAGTATTAATACTAGTACTAATCCCTTTTTTGCTTTCTCTCGTTGGACGTATTGCTTTGACGCGAAAGTTAGTAATATAATTTAAGTGGGTAATATAATATTTATTTATTTTAATATTTATCATAATATTTATTTATAAAATTTAAGTCATACATTTAGCTGAGTTTATTTTTGTTTCATTAGCTCACGGAGGTGCGACCTTGCGGCCTTGGGCTAAATTACCGCATCGGTTGCAAGATTCATGTACTTTGAATGAATTTTCGGTCGGCACGTCAAGCCATAACTACTACTACTATAAGCGCTGGCGAAGCTGGCAATAGGCTTCGTCACCAACTCCGCCTTAGTAGGATATTAGTAAGATAGTATGAACTTATCCGCATCCGTACGGTTATTGACTGATATACTTGATTCTTTCTTGAGCTCATTAAAAAGAGTGGCATAAACACAGACGTGGAGTTCCTTTACTTAACTTAAGAAGAGCCTTTCCTTAGCTGCAGTCCGCTATTTTATGAGATTGCATAGAAAGATTTTGGTGGAATAAAAATTGACAGAGATTATCGTAACCTGTGCCGAAGATTGACGAATACACCTCACTAGAGAATAAAAGCAAGACAAAATGTGGCTGGCAGCAATAATTTGGTTCAAAAGATAAATTAGATTATTTTTAAACGTATATCAATGTGATTTGTTTTTAAGAGTATTATAACACATTTGTTTTGACTATTATAAAAAATTATGAGATTGTCACAGGGGACTTTAATGCGTGGAAGCCACAATATTTAAAATATGCTGGAGCGATAAACGGCTGCATCAGCTCTTACCGACAAAAACAATGGATTTGTACCATGCATTTGTGATCTCCCGCCTTGACTTCTGTAACTCACTGCTTGCCGGTCTACCGGCATGTGCAATCAGGCGCTTACAGCAGAGGCAAAACTCTGCAGCTAGGCTTGTCTAGCTCTTGAGCTTCGCAGTTGCCACGTCACACCACTTCTTGCCGAACTGCACTGGCTACCAGTCAAGCAACGTATCGACTTCAAAGTTTTGTCACTCACTTTCCGGTCCCTTCATTCTTTGGCTCCAGCCTACCAATCAGATCTACCACCTACCAGGCTAAGCATCGTACCACCCGCTTTTCGCAATCGAACAATTTACCTATGTCTCGTGCAAACCTCCAATTCTTTGGAGACCGTGCCTTTATTTCGTATGCTCCCAAAGCCAGGAACTCACTCCCGACTTGCGTCCTGACATCCCCTGACTCGATCACATTTAAAAAGATATTTAAAACGCACCAATTTATCACAGCATCTAAAATAATAAAAAATTAAAAACTAACTGATTTAACAGCCTCTTTCGTATAGCGATAGAAGAGCCTTGGCGGCTATCAGCACTGCTTGCAGTGCTTGCCTTGGCGATACCGAATTTCCCGCTGCAGGATTCGAACCCACGACTTCGGGACCGATGTCGTGTAATGCAACCACTTTAGCAAGTGTGACGTCATGGGTCACCAATTAATTGGGTCTGTAATTCGTCCTGTATGTGTTTGTGCGTGCTGACACTGTGCATGCTTCCACTAACCAAACTTGCATGCTAACCCTGTGCATGTTACCTCTAACAATGTTTATTCTTGTTGTTTATTGAGCATGCTAACACTAATCATCCGATCGTGTTTCCTTTTCAGCAAATCTAAAGCTCCTAGAAACAGATTGCGTTCTCTGATGGTGCTTTATCAAGTGTTTTATTATTATTATTATTAATGGTTTTTATCTTCTACGCACAATTAAATCAAAGATTGACAGCAGCATCATTTTAAAAGTTTCATTCAGAAGACTGCTTCTACAGCTAGCCATCACGAATTACCTATCCAAGATTAGGAGCTGTCTCCCACAGTGGCTTGTAAAAAATTTAACTAGCTCCTTAGTTCTGTCTCGGCTTGATTATTGCAAGTACCTATTGGCTGGGCTGCCAAAGAAAGCTATTAGGCCACTGCAGCAGACTATGAATATGGCTGCAAGGCTAGTCTTCAAGTCCCAGCGGTTTGAGCACGTGTCTCCTTTGCTAAAAGAGCTAGGATAAATGTCGGTTGAGCAACGGATACGGAGCAAAGTTCTTACGCTGACCCACAAGGCCCGCCACGGCTTTGCTCCTTCGTACCTAGCTGAACTGCTGCATCAGTTTCAGCCTGTTCGCACCCTCAGGTTCTGTGTGGACAATAAATTAGCTGTTCCATTCCTCCGCTTAAAGACCGTTGGCGACAGAAGCTTTAGCTCTGCAGGTCCTAGACTGTGGAACTCGCTTCCACAATTCTTACGCAACGACAACTACTCTCCTGCTGCCGACTATGGCTCATCTTTTTCAGCGGCCTGAGCTGCTACTTCCATGCTACTCACTACTTCAACTGCTCTCCTGACTTTGCTATGCTTCCCACTTTCTCTTTGTTGCGTGAGACGAAGTCGGTTGGCTACCGAATTCGTACCGACAGCCGCTTAGGCTGTGAGTGCACTAAAGAAAACTCTCCTGCGTAACACCTGCATGGTCTTTATGACTTTGTGGAGTTACAGATGGAGATACATTACATTACATAATGAAAAGACAGACTTCGAGCAGATCTTGAGACTTGCAGCTCTGGATATTAATTAATGTCAATGCATCTCACTAAGTTACTCTAACGTATTGGCACGTTGCTGGAGAGAAGACATTTGCACCTCATTTGCGTGTTCCTGCTACATTCATCTCAGTGTAAGCACTTTATCCGGCTCGTCGGTGCTGCTTCCACCCTTTAAATTGCTCCGAATCGCTGGAAAAAATATAGCACAGTGCAAGCAAAATCTTTGGCAACGTCCGCAGGAACCGAACACTGCTGTTGCATGTGTTTCTTACAGCTAGCAAATATATCATCAGAGCCATTAAAGTGCATTATTTTTCAAGGAGACGCGAATTCTCCAATTCTTGACCGCCATAAAAACTGACCATGTCTGAGTCGTAGTTGCATTGACTGAGCAGGAGGGCTGATTTTAACGAAGCAGTTGGTAATGTTAGTCGCCAGCCAAAAGTATACGGGTTCATATATGTGTGTGTGTGCGCGCGCCCTGGCATGTGTGCGTCCGGGCGTGCGTGCGCGTGTGTGTGTGTGTGTAATAATAATAATAATAATAATGCACTTGATACAGCGCCCTCAGAGAACTTAATCTCTTTCTAGGCGCTTTATATTTGCTGCAAAGGGAAATGCAATTGAATGGTAAGTAAAATCATGCTTGAAAAACAAACAAGATGAATAACATGGTTAGGGGTGACATGCACAGGGTCAGCATGCAAATGTGGTTAGTGGCAGCATGCACAGTGTCAGCACGCATAAGCACATCAAGGACGAATCACAGGGACCCACTAAATGCTGTCCTAAATAGGTGTGTTTTTAAGTTCCTTTTAAATGTGGTCAGGTCAGGGGATGTTCTGACGCAGGTCGGGAGGGAGTTCCATGCTTTGGGAGCATACGAACTAAATGCACTGTCTCCAAAGGATTTAAGGCTTGTACGGGGTATTTCTAGACTATTGGATTCCGAAAAGCGGGTGGTAAGATGCTTGGCCTGATGGAGGGGTATGTCGGAGAGTGTGTGTGTGTGTGTGTGTGTGTGTGTGTGTGTGTGTGTGTGTGTGTGTTTGTGTGTTCAACGACTTCTCATGCAGAATCATGCGGAGATCCAGCAGTAGCGTCCTACGACCACTAACCAACCATCCATCTCTGGCCAGTTCTTGCTTCTGCAGCGTTTACCTACATACGCGAGCCTGTCTTCAAATCATCGCACGATTCAGCTATCAATCTAGCTAGGTATCTGTCGAAATAAGTATTGTGAAGATAGCGCTTCGATACTACAAAACTTTCGTCGTGCATTTGCTGCTGGTATTTTTACGTGCTAGATCAGCCGGATTGTACTGCCGAAATACTATTCGTTGTTTCTGAATTACTATGGCTAGCTTGTGTAATAATCTATGGATTGTGACGGATAGGAACTGGTTATGCGATAATCTACGTTTGGGCGGCATAAAATCCGAAGTCATATAGATAGAGTCAGTCGAGCTTGAGATTTTGAGCCAGACAGGAGTTGCGACCTAGATCTCGGGTCAGGCAGTTGAGAGGTCAGGCCGTTGAGAGGTCAGGCAGTTGAGAGGCACTCTGGGTGCGCCGTACGAGAGTCGCTGTACGCGACCTGGTACTAGATATCAGTAACTTTCAGGCGGTGCTATCGAATATACTTCTCTGCGCTATGGATATAGACTTGATTGTTCCTGAATTGTAACGGCCTGTAACCGATTATGCGAAAATCTTTACACGAGGCTGCGTAAAAGCCGACTCGAGCAATCAGTCAATCGGTCGCGCCTCCGCAGTTGACAGTGTCATTTGAGCTGGTTTGAGAGCAATGCCACTGAGCCATTGGTTTACCGTGTGCCGGGGCCACTGCTGAATGCCTGGAACACCCTCAGTCACTGCCTAATAGACTTCTCTAAGCAAAGTATAGGGACTCGCTACAGTTGAGGCTAGAGCGCTGCGCTTCGTTGTTGCCGCATTACGCTACCACAGCGGCACACCCGCGTACATTGATGCCGCACTGACTCCGCCGCTAGCCGCGACACAAGGCTCAGGTGCCGCCTGTATTCGCCTAGCGTAGGCTGAGACTGGCATCGTTACGACTGCTGCGTTTGTGGCGTAGTTCTGTCTGGTTGTGGAAGCCGCTCACCGCGTTTGTAACAGCACGCATTCACAGGTACAGTTTCGATCTTTATTTTTCTGTTTTGCGCACGCACATGGGCAAATCCAGAGAGTCAGCAGAAACTGCAGAAGCTGTACTGAGAAAATAGAGAGCGAGTTGAAAGACGAGTATAAATAAGATGCAAAGCGCTGACCTCTGATCGTTTGCGATTCCTCCATGTCTATTTAGACGTGGCGGGCTTCTCCGTGCGGTTATCTCCACATTCAACGGGACTCTCGGATTTCTTTTTGAGCATATACTGGCCCAAAATGAATCCCAGCCCTGGAAATATAAGATTAGCAGCAACCGCTCCGGCTACAACCTCCTTGGAGATTGGTTTCGCTGTGGACGACTTTTTGCTGGCCACTTCCTCAGCGCGTTTCTTGCTTCCGCCCGGTTGAGCTCTAGTGGTGTTCGTAGCCCGGTCCAGTAACTCCAGAAATCCAGGCTTCGGCGTTGCCTGAAACAGCAGTAGCAGCAGCGCGAATCGGAATCAGTCGGAGAGGTCGAATCAAATGCGAGAGCATTCGCTTTTCAGGCGGCTCGAAAGCGGCGCGTAAAGCAGCGCCGAGCAGCGGAGCTCTCGTGCTTTGCTGCTCCGACGTCCGGCGGAACGCCTGACAGTCACGTGGCGACCTTGACCCTGCACTAGTCGTCGGCCTCGTCTTGGCCACCGAATGGCAGTGGCTGAGGCTTACTATTGTCGCCTGCTAAAATGCCGGCCTACGCACGGCTGGTCTGACTGCGAATACAGTTTTACAGCAAGGTGCTCTAAGCGGTTTGTAGGACATTTCCCGCCTGGAAATTTCCCCCTGGTGGGCCGTAGGACATTTCCCCCCAGACATCTCCCTCGGAATAAGACATTTCCCCCTATGTTGATTAATTTATAAATAAGAATATATATATATATATATATATATATATAGACATGATCAAATGAAGTTCACGCTCTATTGAAATAAAATAAACTCAGTATAATTAGACGTTTTGTTAATTCCGTATGACATATTCATTCCCTTTTCCTTTGCAGCAAATGTAAAGCGCCTAGAAAGAGATTGAGCTCTCTGAGGGCGCTTTATCAAGTGCATTACTATTATTATTATTCACTGAATGGCCTGGCACTGCACAGTCCATTCAGTTATCTAATTTTTATTTTTCAGTAGTCTAATTTTAATTTTCTATTCCATTGAGTAGTCTAATCACAAAAACTATGCTTTGATATAGAGGTAAATAAACCCTAAACTCTAACCCTAAAGCCTAAGCCCTAAAACCCTAAATCCTAAACCCTAAACCCCAGGGGGGAATGTCCTACCCCAGGGGGGTGTCCGGGCGAGAGAATGTCGGGGGGGGGGGGATGTCCATACTCCGCTCTTAAGCTAATGACTCAGGTCACGTGGCCTCGAGTCCTGCTGCTGTAGGTAACTCTTTATTACCAGCTGCAAGCGATGCTGCTAAGGCTCTTCTGCCACCATCTCTGGAGGGCTTTTCAACCAGGCGACATTTGCTTTACTTTTAGCGTTACCTGGAAATATAAAGCGCGAAACACTTACCTGATTTACTTTATTTATCGGAGTATTTGTACTGTTTGCAGCCATTGCCCGTTCTTGCCCCATGACGTCATCATAGGAAGGTGGCTCGTCCTGTGGAAAATCAATTCCGTGGTAAGCGCAAATAGTAAAAGCGTGAAAAACACTCGACTGCACGAAGAGTGCAGTCGCGTGACACGTGTCACGTGACTGCACCAACAGCCTTCGTATATTCAGACAAATTTCGCAAACAAATTGTTTTCTCCTCCTCATTTCACTTGAAACCGTATTCTGCAGAGATGCATTAAAATCGCCACTTTTTACACTTTTGGTTACTTGAAATTTGGCAATGAATTCCTATTTCTTCGCGAAACACTAGAAATTGTAAGCCTATACGTCAAATGGGCTTGTATGTCGTATCTCCTGTATGGTTTGTGCTCAATATGGACATCCTGTTCCTAAGTAACCCGTCATTAGACGACCATATCAACATCGTTGTCAAGTCTGCCTACTTTTACCTTTGTAATATTCTAAAGATTCGGTCCTGTGTATCTTATTGTTTCTATCTGAAATGGATTGGGCGATCAATAGTCTCGAATGCTGCCTGAAGATTAAGCAAAACAAGCAGCGACTCTACCTAAGTCTGTCTGCATTTAAGCAGGTCACTAGTGATCTAGTCCTAAAGTTCGTATCTCAATCAAAGAATACAACAAGTCCTCTGGACCCTATTCCCACTGTCCTGCTCCTACGTTGCATTGATCTGCTGCTGCCATGCATAACTAACAAAATTAATATGTCCTTAGCCTCAGGTCATGTCCCAGCACCTTTCAAAAAAGCTGTAGTCAGGCCACTTCTCAAGAAATCGACACTACACCAAGAGAACTTAAGCAACTACCGCCCAAGCTCCCTTCTACCATTCCTATCAAAGACATTGGAAAGGGTCGTGGTGGACCAGCTAAACTCGTATATCGAAACCTCACACCTTGCTAGTAAGTTCCAGTCTGGCTGTAGAGCTAATCACTCCACAGAGTCAGCATTGCTTCGGGTATACAACGACCTACTTAGGAATGCAGACATCGGTAGAGTGTCTCTGCTTGTTTTGCTTGATCTTTTGGCAGCTTTTGATACCATCGATCACAAAGTTCTTCTAGAGAGCCTCTCATCTCAACTGGGCATCACTGGCACTGCTCTTCAGTGGTTCAGGTCCTATCTCAGTGGGAGACTCCAGAGTATTGACGTGAATGGACAAAGATCATCTGAAGTACCTCTGAAATATGGATTACCTCAGGGCTCAGTGCTAGGTCCCGTTCTTTTCACGGTTTATACTCTGCCTCTTGCTGATGTGATTGCCAAGCACAATCTAGGCTTTCACTTCTATGCGGATGACACTCAGTTGCACCTTTGCTTTGATCCCTCCCAGCCTTCGAGCATCTCAAATTCTCTCAACTCACTTGCTGCATGCATTGATGACATCCGCACATGGATGGCAGCAAATTTTCTAAAATTTAACGATGATAAAACTACCTTACTAGTTATGGGCAAACCCAGTGTGATCCAGAGATTGGAAAGGCTGACTTTCAAAATTGGCTCTGCCAGCATATCTCCTGTCGAATCAGCTCGGAATCTAGGTGTCATATTCCAAAGCGACCTCTCGTTAGACGACCATATCAGCTCCACAGTCAAACCCGCATATTTTCAGCTTCATAACATTGCTAAAATTCGGGCTTGTTTAGATAAAGATACCACGTCCAAGTTAGTTCATGCATTCGTGACATCCCGTCTCGACTTCTGCAACTCACTGCTTACTGGCCTACCAGCATGTGCGATCAGGCGATTGCAGCTGGTGCAAAACTCTGCAGCTAGGCTTGTCTGTCGTGAGCGTCGCAGTTGCCACATTACTCCACTTCTCGCCGACCTGCACTGGCTACCAGTCAAGCAACGGATTGACTTCAAGGTTTTGTCGCTCACTTTTAGGTCCCTTCATTCTATGGCTCCAGCCAATCTGTCAGATATACTACCCCACCAGGCCAAGCATCGTACCACCCGCTTCTCGGAATCCAGCAGTCTACAAATACCTCATACAAACCTTAAATCCTTTGGAGACCGTGCATTTAGTTCGTATGCTCCCAAAGCATGGAACTCCCTCCCGACCTGCGTCAAAACATCCCCTGACCTGACCACATTTAAAAGGAACCTAAAAACACACCTATTTAGGACAGCATTTAGTGGGTCCCTGTCATTCGTCTTTGTTGTGCTTATGCGTGCTGACACTGTGCATGCTGCCACTAACCACATTTGCATGCTGACCCTGTGCATGTCACCCTTAACCATATTATTCATCTCGTTTGTTTTTCAAGCATGATTTTATTTACCATTCAATTGCATGTCACTTTACAGCAAATGTAAAGCGCCTAGAGAGATATTGAGTTCTCTGAGGGCGCTTTGTCAAGTGAATTATTATTATTATTATTATTGCACTTGCACTCCTGAGAAAGACGCTGTATACCTAAAGCAATGTTGACTCTATGGAGTAGAAGGGAGCCTGGGCATGAGTTGCTTAAGTTCTCTCGGTACAGTTTTGCTGTCTTGAGTAGTGCCCTGACTACAGCCTTTTTTGGAAGTTGCAGGGACGTGACCTGAGGCTAAGAACCTATTTCGAACGTTAGTCGTGCATCGCAGCAGCAGATCTGTGCACCATAGAAGTCAGTGGGAAAAAGTCTAGAGGACTATTGGTCCTCTTTGACTGGGGATGAACTGCAAGATGAGGTCATTCTTCACCTACTTGAATGTAGACATCGCAGCTCACCATGTGCATTGAGGTGCTATACTGAATTGAGTGGGGTCTTTATTGATGGGCCCAGATGATTTATTTATTTTATATTTATTGATGAGTCCAGAGCGGAGGCTGCTGGGATGCCCTAGGGATGAACTCTCTGATTGTGTGACTCCCTTGCTGAAGAAAAAGCTAGAGATGCAATCAGACAGATCAGCGAAAGGGTCACTAGGTAAAGAGCCAACCTGTAAGGGAAAAGAAGATCGTTGACAGTAGGCATCAGCATTTTTGGATTATGCATCTGTGGTCCAACAGTATTTGTTAGTACAAGCTAGGCTTGGCCTTTGCTAGGATCGATTGGTACGATAGATCTACGGTAGTCTTCGTATCTCTGATGAGTTCATCCTCATTCCATTGCTGACTAGTCCCTGGTGCGATGAATCCAAGACGCTAAAAAGTTTCGTCGAACCTGACATGCTAACGTTTCGACAGTCACGTAGTACCAGCAAAGCCTTCCGGCGTGAAGCAGGTACAGGAAAACGTTTGGCATTCTGGTCTGCTGACTAGAGAGCACGGTGTGAGGGGGCGGCAGCTGCTCGTTTTTCGAGACGAGGTCATTTCGGAAATTAATGCTGCCACGCCGACTAACCTGGCGATAGTGGGAGGTGCGTGCGTGCGGCTAGAGAGCAGCAGCAGCGAGACCTCAAAACATTAGAATAGCGAGTGTTACTTTACAGTTTTGGTTACCATCTCTTCTCGCTGACGCTACCGAGGCTTCCCTTTTAACAGCTGTGCCTCGAGATAGCCGATCAGTCGGGCTCGGTGGCTTACAACAACCCTTCTATTGGTTGCTCTTTTAGTGCGCTCCTCTTCCTGGGCCGACGAGCGCAGCTAAGCTGCTTCCATGCCCGCAATCGTCAGCTAGGCGAAAGCTTTCTGCTTCCGGTCGTCTGCCAGCGAGGAAGGAATCGAGCGTTCGAATTCGGCGAATGATCGAGCGTTCACGTTTGAGCAAATAAATTTCCCTGCGCAATGCGTCATAATTCCCAGTAATCCAAGGCGGTGGAATGAGTCTCTCGAAGTGGTAGAGCCACGCAAGCTCCGGGCTGCGAACTAGCTCGCGCTTAGCTGCTCTTGTACTTTAGAGGTGATAGCTGCTAAGCCTTGGGCTGTCGTTCTCGCTATCACTTAGCTGCGACTGCTCTCTGTTCTTCCCCCTTCATTCGGGCTCTCTCTCTCTCTCTCTCTCTCTCTCTCTCTCTCTCTCTCTCTCTCTCTCTCTCTCTCTCTCTCTCTCTTCTCGTTGCCTTTACTCGTATATTGCTGCCAGCAGTCAGCAGTTTATCGAGTTCCAAGAGAAAGAGCTTTGCACGCTTCGCTGTCGCTCTCTTCGAATGACTCGCAGTCAGTATGCGCATGCTCTGCGCCTGCGTCCAGCGTAAGCTCGAGTCATGTGTTCGCGATAAGAACGATGCGACAGCTTCTGCGACAATCGATTGGCCCAATGCAAGACTACCGAGTGCATTCGGCGGCTTCGCTGCGAAATCTGGTTCATTCTGGTCCATTTGGTGAAGTCTGGTCAAGGGGGTCATTCTTCTCTTATATATAATTCATTTGTATAGCGCCCCAAGAGTACTTAATCTCTATTTTTCAGGTGCTTCACATATGCGTCCGGGCTCGAGCCCACGACCTCAGCCAGACCTTGCTCGGGGGGGGGGCGAGCACCTTAACCGCTGGACCAAACCAGCTCGCCAATCCTTAGTGCTACTTCCCCCCCTGCATCCTTACAGCAACTCACTTGTTTATGTACTTTCTAAGCCGATTGCAAACGAGGCTTAACTGATTAAACTGATTTTGAGCACTCTGGATAATTACTTTTAGAGTAATTTACTTGCTGCTGCGAAACTACAGTCCGATGCTGGAAGGACACATTTAATGCTTTCTTTTACAGCTTCTGTGATGTGCCTAGAAAGAGATTTATTTCTGCGAAGGCGCTATGCAGTGCATTATCATTATTAATATTATTATTATTACCAAGGATTTTATAAAGTACACAATACGGATTGCCAATCGCTCAGTGAATGCTAGAGCAATTAATGGTACCTTCATGCCTGCAACCATTCCAGCTTAAAAGTATCGATATCCTTTACTTACACTGGCCGCCAAAATGTTGGTCAAACTGCTCATACTTTGGATGTGCACGTTTCCGAATAATTAGCTTGGAAAGCTGCAAAACAGAAAACGCTCTTCTTAGAAGCTCGATGCAATAGCTGCACGCTATGACTCTGCCAATCTCATTCAACGGCTCAAATATCTCTCTATACAACTTGTGATTGCTTCTGATTAACTGGGGTAAATGTGCCGCCAGTCCGTTTGCCTCCGTGGCATCACTTGTCCCGGCTAATAAAAGAGATCACTTTACGTGAATGACACGTTTTCAGCATAGCGTCTAGATTGCTGCACTTCCTTATTCCATGACTCCGTGTACTTACCCTTGGTCGTCTGCAAATGGCGAAAAGCTCCGAAGCCCGACAGGTCGACGTCATCGACCGAGTAGCTTGCACATCACATGACCGCTGCTGTATGAGCTTCAACAGCTCCCTGTCCAGCGTCAAATTGAGTTCGTGGTCTCCTCAGTCTGACTTGCTAGGTCGCCTCACTCACTCGCACCAGCCTTGACCTACCCGACCTGGCTCACCCGGCATGCTCTCACACCAGCCTTGACCCCTTCTGGCCGCCGCCTTCGCTTTTTTCGCACTAAATTGATATCCTAGGGAGATCGGCTCGGCAGTTGCTCCGGCGAGCTGGGGATTTTGTAGTGTGACCTGTGACCTGTGGGCGATTCAGTACACAGAATTAACCTGCAGTCCTGCAAATTGGCGAGTCTGAGAGTCTTCGCACTTTTACATGTCAGTCTAAGCTGGAAACTTTCATGCTTAGCGAAGCTTAAAAAATCCCACATTCCATTAACCCTTGGTTATCACTTCTTCTGAAGAGAATTGCGGCGGTGACTCAATTCTTTCAGCTCTCGTCCTAATTCCATTTGTTATTCGCACCCTTTTCAGAATCCTATCCGTTTCAGCCACGAAACTATGTTAGGTTTATCGTCTACGCCTACTAGCTGGCAGACCTACTAAGAACTCCCCCCCTTGTGATAGAAAGGCGGCGGCATTAAGATACGATACGATATACGATACGATACGATATATAGGCGGCGGCATTACGACCGGCCCTGTGTGGCCACGAGCCTCCCTTGAGATACACAGGCGACAGTGGTACGAGAAAGCTGTGTGGAAGCTTAAGGAAACTCGTCACCTGGCCGCAGCCGCCAGGCCGCTACCGGGAGTCAGACACGAGAACCGAAATCTCGCTTTCAGTTACTGGGCGGCAGACAGCGAGTGACTAAAAGGATCTCAAACACCATCTGCAGCCACGCAGCACTCGTGTTGACTCAGGGCAACCGATATGAAATGACGGCCATCTTTTGCCTGAGAACCGTAGTCGTAGTAGAAGCATTAATAGCTATACCCGTGTAGATGCGATCGCTCTGCTGCTGCTGCTTTCTCCCGCTTCCGGTGCTGTGGCCTGCTCCCCCCACCACCCGGCTGGTGATGCTGCCTGCTGCTGCCAGCTCTCTGCTGCTGCTGCTGCTGCTGCTGCTGCTGCTGCTGTGCTACACGGCTTCTGATTTATAATAATAATAATAGCTGATTTAAAAGCCTATTTTTGTGTAGCAGCAGAAGATTCTTAAAGGCCATCACAACCGCTGCAGCGGAAATAAAGGATCGCCCATCGCAGGATCCGAACCCACGACCTCGGGACCGAAATCGTGAAAAGCAACAGCCTTATCTTGAGAGCCATCGCGGCTCAGTTCAAGCTCCTCGACCGTCCCCCGACCTTCCGGTTTTCGCAGCACTCGCTTTCTATCCGCGACTGTTAATGACCTTCGTCATAGTTACTATTAATTAGTGCTTTTACGGAAGCGTCTTCGCTGCATTTGTCTCCTCGATCTCCTGCAGCCTCTTTTGTCTCCTCGATCCCCTGCAACCTCTTTTGTCTCCTCGATCTCCTGCAGCCTCTTTTGTCTCCTCGATCTCCTGCAGCCTCTTTTGTCTCCTCGATCTCCTGCAGCCTCTTTTGTCTCCTCGATCCCCTGCAACCTCTTTTGTCTCCTCGATCTCCTGCAGCCTCTTTTGTCTCCTCGATCTCCTGCAGCCTCTTTTGTCTCCTCGATCTCCTGCAGCCTCTTTTGTCTCCTCGATCTCCTGCAGCCTCATTTGTCTCCTCGATCTCCTGCAGCCTCTTTTGTCTCCTCGATCTCCTGCAGCCTCTTTTGTCTCCTCGATCTCCTGCAGCCTCATTTGTCTCCTCGATCTCCTGCAGCCTCATCTGTCTCCTCGATCGCCTCGAGCGTCGTCGCCGCCGACGCCGCCTGCAGCTCTCGGCGGCGGCGGCGACGGTCCTGCAGCGCAGCTTGGCGAGCTCTGCACCTCGAGCTCTGCACCTCGGCTCCCCTCCCTGCGGATTGACTTGCTGCTCCAAAAAGGTTCCGGCACGTCTGGCTGCGTCCAGAATTCCGACCAAGGGGCGGGCCTCTTCATCGCATTCGAGCGTCTACTCCACTCTCAAACCGCTTAGGAGTGGAGCCGATCGGTCCAACGGCCCACGAACGCGAAGCCACCTTCGCCTGCCCAAACTTCGCGCCAGCCGCCACGTCGCTGCCGTACCTGCAACCGTCGCCCGCCGCTGCCGTATCGGTACACTGCACCAGCCAGCGAAGTACCGCCAGCGCGAGGGACCGAGTGGTCACGTGGCGCACATCTCATCAGCTTTCAGCGCTTGCACTGGTTCTAAAGCC
Organism: Cristatella mucedo; assembly: GCA_009760855.2. Taxonomy (NCBI): domain Eukaryota; kingdom Metazoa; phylum Bryozoa; class Phylactolaemata; family Cristatellidae; genus Cristatella; species Cristatella mucedo. The sequence continues at coordinate 1,044,790 of WPIO01000016.1, forward strand.
CCCTTTTAGTTGAGTCAACATTTCGCTGGCCAGATCGCGGGAGGCCTTTGTCCGAGTGATTTCTCTTGGCAGCAGTCGGCAGTAAATAATCGCCGGCCTTGGGCAGGCCGCCGAGAGCCGAGGCCGCACGGACCGCTGGAATTCGCTGCAGCTCCTCCTCCTCCTCCTCCTCCTCCTCCTCCTCCTCCTCCTCCTCCTCCTCCTCCTCCTCCTCCTCCTCCTCCTCCTCCTCCTCCTCCTCCTCCCACCCGCGGTGCAGCGGCGGCGGATGCCGGCGGACTGGACTTCGAGCAGCGCTGTGTGCACAACCACGGCGGCTTTTCACGCAAACGCTTTATTAGCTTGAGCGATGCGCAACGACGGCCGCCTTTTCGAGCGACAGCGGCCTGAGTCAAAGCGCTACCTGGTGGCTGTCTAATGTAATGTAATGTATCTCCGTCTGTAACTCCACAAAGTCATAAAGACCATGAGGGTGTTACGCAGGAGAGTTTTGTATAGCGAACTCACAGCCTAAGCGGCTTTCGGTACGCATTTGGTAGCCAACCGACTTCGTCTCACGCAACAAAGAGAAAGTGGGAAGCATGGCAGAGTCACGAGAGCAGTTGAGGTAGTGAGTAGCATAGAAGTAGCAGCTCAGGACCGCTGAAAAGGATGTGCCATAGTCGGCAGTAGGAGAGTAGTTGTCGTTGCGTAAGAATTGTAGAAGCGAGTTCCACAGTCTAGGACCTGCAGAGCTAAAGCTTCTGTCGCCAACGGTCTTTAAGCGGAAGAATGGGACAGCTAATTTATTGTCCACACAGGACCTGAGGGTGCGAACAGGCTGAAACTGATGCAGCAGTTCAGCTAGGTACGAAGGAGCCAAGCCGTGGCGGGCCTTGTGGGTCAGCGTAAGAACTTTGCTCTGTATCCTTTGCTTAACCGGCAACCATCCTAGCTCTGTCTACATCTTCTGCTCAGGATAGGCAACCTCCCGGCCGAGCATCTAGGCGTAACTGGCTTCGTTCCTGGAACTAATTTCGCCAGCGGATGAATGGAGGCAGTTTCGAGTTCGTTGAGCGTGCACACGAAGCGGGCGACGCTGTAATTTCTGCGGTCATCTGGATATGCTTTGCACGGCGCCGCACAATAATGAGCGCTTCCGGCGTACGAGTGGGTCAAAGTTTGGTATTCACCTTAGAGTCACGTCGATTACCTCGGCGGCCTCCGCATCGGCAGCGGGTGGCACAGGGCGGCCAGGGCAGGGATGGGCTGCCGTTTGAATGTTTGTGCGAACGACACTGTCGACAGATTCGGCAATGTGCTGCGGAAATGTTGATTGGCAAGTCGGCTTAGCCCTCTCGCTACTTCGGGTGGCCGCGAGACGCTCGCCGACCACGCCACCTCGCGAGCCGAACTACACACAGCCCTTGGGATTGCGAGCTCCCATTTTGATCGTAAACGGAACCATCCGCAATGACGCCCACGTATTAGACGCAGCTGATCGTCCCGGCGCTGCGGCCCCCCCCCCACCGCGTCTCCGTTATTAGGAACCGGAATAACGGTAAAACTCTTATTATCAGATTTTAATTTTAACTTTTTTTCGTTCTCGATAGCCACTTGGCAGTACTCTGGGCGCCGATCTACTTCGCACTGTGATCTTTGAAGAAAGCCGTTCGCTAGGGCTGCTACTGATGCTGGACACCTGCTGCCCTCCGTGGCTGTCGAATAGACTTTTGATGCGCGCCAAGTTATTTTGATTTACGGATGAAAGCTTCGTGCTCTTTGTTGCTGTTGCACATCGCTTTGCCGTTGCAATACCTGCGCGTGCCTGTAGTCGACGTATACAGTCCTCTCGAAGCCCGTTCGGTCCATTCTCCATCAAGCAATATGCGACGAGGTTTGTAGGCTGCAGATAATTTGTTCCCTCAGGACGTTTTTTAATATTATTTCAGACTGGCTAAAGTATTGTGTGCCACATGTGTACTGAATAGATTCACTGACCTGCATTTAAGTTCCTGAGTAGGGTTGATGACGTCACGCCCACATTTAAGTCTACACAACAGCTTTAAAAAGTAGTAATAATAATAATAATAGCGGTATAATTCCCTCAGAGAACTCAATCTCTTTCTAAGCACTTTAAATTTTCTGCAAAGGAAGCACGATCGAACGGTTAGTGGTAGCATGCTGACTATACAACAGGAATAGCAAGGTTAGTGGCAGCATGCACAATATCAGCACGCATAAGCACATAAAGGACGAATCACAGGGACCTAATAAATGCTGTCATAAATAGATGCGTTTTTAGTTTCTTGTCAAATTAAGACATGTCAAAAGATGTCGCAAGCAAGTCGGGAGTGAGTTCCAGGCTTTGGGAGCATACGAACTAAAGTCTCGATCTCCAAAGGATTCGAGATTTGTATGAGTTAATGCCTCAAAGCTTGAAACTTATTACCAACTGACGCCGCGAAAGCTTCTAACTGGATGACATTTAAAAACCCGGAGATGCTACTGCTTATTACACAATTTGTTGGGTCCGAGTGAACTTTGTTGAGCCACTTGTAAATGGCCTAGAAACAGGTTAAGTAATCTGAAGGTGCTATGCAAATGTCTTACTATTTCTAGTTTCATATACTGTCAGAAAATGGCATTCGTAATGACATGAGATTGTGTGGGTGCCCTATCAAAACAGTACATTGTAATAAGTATTTAAAATGTATAAATTGTAGCTTTACGCAGTCTCTTAATGGTTAATTTGAGGAAGAATTGCTGCGGATTACGGCGTTGGCCATGCCAATTGCTGCTGATTTTTTGCTGTGCATAGCCCAAGATCTCGCAGGCAAAGTATAATCTAACGTGCGATCAAAGCTTGAGCCTTAAGTGTACGATTTCCTCCTAGTTTGCTGAGCATTGGCGAGGATTTGGTAATTTTCCAGGTGCGTCGCAATCAATTACAGAGCATTGCATAAGAACACATTTCTAACTAGCCGCAAAATCTAGTGGTTAATAATAATAATAATAGTTCACTTGATAAAGCGCCGTCAGAGAACTTAATCTCTCTCTAGGCGCTTTACATTTGCTGTAAAGTGAAATGCAATTGAATGGTAAGTAAAATCATGCTTGAAAAACAGACGAAATGAATAATATGGTTAGGGGTGACATGCACAGGGTCAACATGTAAATGGGGTTAGTGGCAGCATGCACAGTGTCAGCACGCATAAGCACATCAAGGACGAATCACAGGGACCCACTAAATGCTGTCCTAAATAGGTGTGTTTTTAGGTTCCTTTTAAATGTGGTCAGGTCAGGGGATGTTTTGACGCAGGTCGGGAGGGAGTTCCATGCTTTGGGAGCATACGAACTAAATGCACGGTCTCCAAAGGATTTAAGGTTTGTACGGGGTATTTCTAGACAGTTGGATTCCGAGAAGCGAGTGGTACGATGCTTGGCCTGATGGGGTAGTATATCTGACAGATAGGCTGGAGCCATAGAATGAAGGGACCTAAAAGTGAGCGACAAAACCTTGAAGTCAATCCGTTGCTTGACTGGTAGCCAGTGCAGGTCGGCGAGAAGTGGAGTAATGTGGCAACTGCGACGCTCACGACAGACAAGCCTAGCTGCAGAGTTTTGCACCAGCTGCAATCGCCTGATCGCACATGCTGGTAGGCCAGTAAGCAGTGAGTTGCAGAAGTCGAGACGGGATGTCACGAATGCATGAACTAACTTGGACGTGGTATCTTTATCTAAACAAGCCCGAATTTTAGCAATGATTGCAATGTTATGAAGCTGAAAATATGCGGGTTTGACTGTGGAGCTGATATGGTCGTCTAACGAGAGGTCGCTTTGGAATATGACACCTAGATTTCGAGCTGATTCAACAGGAGATATGCTGGCAGAGCCAATTTTGAGCGTCAGCCTTTCCAATCTCTGGATCACACTGGGTTTGCCCATAACTAGTAAGGTAGTTTTATCATCGTTAAGTTTTAGAAAATTTGCTGCCATCCATGTGCGGATGTCATCAATGCATGCAGCTAGTGAGTTGAGAGAATTTGAGGTGCTCGAAGGCGGGGAGGGATCAAAGCAAAGGTACAACTGAGTGTCATCCGCATAGAAGTGAAAGCCTAGATTGTGCTTGGCAATCACATCAGCAAGAGGCAGAGTATAAACCGTGAAAAGAACGGGACCTAGCACTGAGCCCTGAGGTAATCCATATTTCAGAGGTACTTCAGATGATCTTTGTCCATTCACGTCAATACTCTGGAGTCTCCCACTGAGATAGGACCTGAACCACTGCAGAGCAGTGCCAGTGATGCCCAGGCGAGATGAGAGGCGCTCTAGAAGAACTTTGTGATCGATGGTATCAAAAGCTGCCGAAAGATCAAGCAAAACAAGCAGAGACACTCTACCCATGTCTGCATTCCTAAGTAGGTCGTTGTATACCCGTTGTATACATGTGGTTAAATTGTACTCAAGAACAATGAGATATGCAATCAAAATAGTAGCTCGCCATCACGATTTCCGGTCGCTTTTCTGCGGGTTTGGCTGAATTTCGAGCATCGAGGTATCACGGTGCGGTTATTTCAGGTGACTGCTGGGGCATATATTAAGAATCTGCGTTCGAAATCTTGTGGATGCTCTTCAAACGGAGTTTATTTTTTTGTGCAATCTAATGTGGTGATTCTCGCAGCGGATTCTGTGTGGATCGATCGTCGATCGGAGCGTACTTCGCCAATAGCCCAAGCCGTTTTAGTCGCGATTGCAGTGCGTTGACCGAGATCGTGACTTAACAAATGCATTCCGCTATGCATGCTTTACTTGAGCATTGTGGATTACGCGATTTAAAATTGAGCTCCTGGAGCTTCGCAAAGTCGATTTCTGCTGGCTTCTCGGCGGATCAGCTGGGACTGCCGTAGTCACGTGGCCAGGATCACGTGGTCCGGATCTCGGCCGTGCATTCACAATGTGTAGCTTTGGCCATTTCACGACCCTATAGTTTCTGCCTTTGAGCGGGCCGCTAAATTATGTCATTTGACGGTTTTGATGACTAACATTTGAAGTCTTTTTAAAGCATGCCCTTTGATTTTTATTTTTGGCTCGGTTCCTTGATCGGGATAGTGCTGTACATAACGGCCTCTGTAGGAGTGCTAAGCGAGTTGGCGATAGCGTGCAGCCCCGACTTAGGGCGTGCTCGAAATGCACTTACTTTACTTACCTTTACCTTTACTTACCTTACTTACTTTACCTTACTTTACTTCTGAGACTTTCAGAGGTACAATTCAGTTGCATAGCACCGTAAGAAAACTTAAGCTGCTGGACGGCGCTTCATATAGGGCACAAGGCTTGAGACTGTAGCCTGTCATCATCAAATACATTCATTTTTTGACCCTGGTTGAAGCGAGCGCCTTTAATCAGAGGGCATACCAGTGCCATGTGCATATTTTAGCCGGCGTCCCATCGTGCATGTGGTCATCCATTGGGCATGTGATTCCTTTCCGGGTGCAACAGCAGTCTCAGCTATTCGCATTACTTGATTACTTTTACATTGAATGGATACCTTTTAGCTATGATTTATATTACAATTCTCATTAGAAATATCAGGTTCGAGCTGCAGATTTCCTGTTAGTTTTTCACTTACATTGAGTGGATTTGGTGAGTAGCCATAATTTATTTCACTGCCCTTCTCTTAGATGTTACTTTGAATTCATACTTTAAAAAACTCTTGCATCTGCATGGACGAAATGCAGCTTTCAAAGAAACCGGCGGGGTTTGTAATTGACCTTTGGTGCTTGACCTCACTAGTGCACAGGTCAAGCACTTCAGGGGACATTTGTGAATAGAGGCACATCTGGAAAATCGTCGAACACACAGCTGGTGAATCGTAGCCACACCTCACGAAGGTCCTCCAATAACATTTTTTAAATCAACACCAGACATGTCTGCTGCGCATGTCTTAGAAATAGGTCCACATGATAAAAATCTCGTAAGCTTGACAGCACTAGCGTGCCATTTTCTACCTACAGAGAGCTGACAGAGGACTACGGCATTATATAAATGGCCTTGTTTTTAGCTACCATCGACTATTATACACATTCCTTATAAGCATAAGTAAAGAAAGGCTAGTCCTGGAATGCAGCCTTTCTACCTCTTTGGCTGATGGCTTTGGTTACGAACCAGCAAACTCACAAGCAATTGTTGTTCTGCACGCTATGCTCCACTTGTCACCACATGTAATATAATAAGAAGTAGTTTGCTGAACAGCCTAATTTATGTTGAGGCACAAGAGGCGTGGCGGCTTTTCGTTTCAGTTGATGCGGCCAAGCAGAATGGTTGGCAGTCGTAGTCGAGCCTCGATCCAGACGATCCGCATGGTACTCTGTCCGCTCTGTCCACTCAAGTGTCTTCAAATCAAGTTGCATACTTCTTGGACGTGCACCACTACTTGGACGGACTTCCAATAGTTGTCGGACTTCAGATAAATCGAGCGACCTGAGGCTCAAAGAGCGACTCGCTAGCTTTTGAAGAGTGCCGCACCACCCGCAAGCACTGCACCGACTCTGGGTAGCCCGAGTCCTTGCGACCGTGACCTGCCGCTGCATGACCTTGACCTCGGTTCCATTGTGAAATCGGCCTGATTTCTGTGAGGAAGTTTTGCTAACCTTCGGGCCTCCTTTGGTAAAGGTACTACTGCGGAGATAGTCCATGCATATGGGAACGCATGCCTAGATTTATGTAACTGCTAGCTCCTGACAAGTCCACCGGCCTGTGCAAACTTGAGAGCAAGGGTCGTCTAACGAGAACGTCGCAACCGCCCACCCCTTCGTTTTATCTGACCTGACCTTTGACCCTTCGCTATCTCTGACCTGCACTGACCTGGACAAGCACTGCATCGACATCAACTTTCCTGTCACTCGCTTTAAGGTTCCTTCTGTATCTTGCACGAGCATGCCTGTCAGGATCACGTAATCCTTGCACGTAAGCCTACGCAACGACAACTGCTCTCTGTCTGCTGCCGACTGCGGCTCATCCTTTTTAGCGGTCCTGAGCTGCTACGTCTATGCCACTCACTACCTCGACTGCTCTCCTGACTCTGCTGTGCCTCCCACTTTCTCTTTGTTTCGTGAGACGAAGTCGGTTGGCTACCGAATGTGTACCGAAAGCCGCCGCTTAGGCTGTGAGTGCGCCATACAAAACTCTCCTTCGTAACACCCACGTAGTCTTTGTGACTTTGTGGAGTTACAGACGGGGATACATTACATTACATTACTCAGAAATTAGAAAAGCCTAACCTTAAGAATGGCTCAGCCATCGCGCTGTTATCTCGCGTAGCTTCTGCGCCTGTTCCGTTCCAAAATGTCTGTTCACTAGATGATCACCGTGTACAGTGTACCGTCAAGTCTGCCTGTTCTATGTAACATTGCACCACTAATTCGTGCCTACTTAGGTAAGGATACCGCAGCTCGGCTGGCCCATCTGTAACTCGCTACTGACAGGTCGACCCGCTTTTACAAAGAGATGCTTAGTGCTGCGTTAGAGAACGCTGACTCGGGCAGCCTTGAACTGTGACGTTTCGCCCTCAAGGAATCCTCAGTGGCCACATCTGCACAGCGCTTTGCGGCGTGAACGCGTGGCCAGCGGCTTATCGCTTATCGCTCGGCGGCTTCTTGAGCTGAGAACTTCTAGGGCGCGAACAGCGTCCGTCGAATCATGTAATGTAATGCATCTCCTTCAGTAACTCCACAAAGTCATAAAGACCAAGTGGGTGTTACGCAGGAGAGTTTTGTATGGCGCACTCACAGCCTAAGCGGCTTTCGGTACGCATTCGGTAGCCAACAGACTTCGTCTCACGCAACAAAGAGAAAGTGGGAAGCATAGCAGAGTCAGGAGAGCAGTTGAGGTAGTGAGTAGCATAGAAGTAGCAGTTCAGAACCGCTGAAAAAGATGTGCCATAGTCGGCAGTTGGAGAGTAGATGTCGTTGCGTAAGAATTGTGGAAGCGAGTTCCACAGTCTAGGACCTGCAGAGCTAAAGCTTCTGTCGCCAACTGTCCTACTTCAGCTGACGGCAGCTGTCGCAACGTTTCGGAATGGACTGTAGCGATGGTGGAGGAAAAATAAAAATGCACGCTCATTTAATAAAAGAGCCACCAGAGGAGAACACACACAGGAAAGCGCAGGGTAGAGAGGGTCCTTCACTTCGTCCGCGGCCGTCTGTTCTGCATTGACGGCCGCTATCTCTGCCTGATGGCAGATAAGCTCTTTCAGTGGACGGCCCCGTGCTGGTGCAGTCCACTCGGCGTCTCCTCTTGCGCCTGTCATGAGCTTGGATGATTCCAGGTTACGTGACTTGCTTATGCAAACTTGCTTTCCATCGGGCAGCGTCCGTCCATCAATGTGATGGTTCTTTCGCTCACCGTTTTAGGTTCTACATTCTCTCGTTCGGGCAAAGCTACCTGAAATACCTCCTAATTAGGTCTTCCGTCAGAACCCTGTGGATTTCCATCTCTTTTTAAGTCTGGATGTTTATTTTTCCCCTTTGCAAACTTCAAAACCTTTGGAGATCAGCCTTCACTCATTAGTGTTTAAAAAGCGAGGAAACCATTTGCGACTATTACCATATTATCGCCTGCTTTAATGGCATTCAAAGCTCAGCTTAAACCTGTTTGTCTCTGGCAGTCTTTGCTCTGCCAGCATGTACTGTCTTTTATGCTCCAGTGCGTCCAAATTATAGGCTTCATAGGCACTGACGTGTCAGACGTTTCTTTTTAGCTTACTAGAAGTGCCTAGAAGGTAATTTGCTCATTTCCGTTCTCACGGTTACTCTTTCATTGGTACGATAACAATAATAATAATAATAATGCACTTGATAAAGCGCCCTCAGAGAACTCAATCTCATTCTAGGCGCTTTACATTTGCTGCAAAGGGAAATGCAATTGAAATGGTGAGTAAAATCATGCTTGATAAACAAACAACATGAATAACATGGTTGGGGACGATAACAATTATTGTTAGCTAAATTTTTCAGTCCTTGGGTGTCTGCTCCCAAGCGCTATACGGATGAAATGAACTCTGTTGGCTACCGAATGCGTACCGAAAGCCGCTGAGGCTGTGAGCGCGCTAGGCAAAACTCTCCTGCGTAGCACACACATAGTCTTTATGGCTTTGTGGAGTTACAGACGGAGATACATTACATCACATTACGGCTTTAATCAACCCATATGTGCGTTCCATGTATTCCAGTCACTCACTATATACATATAGATATATATATATGCATATATACATATATATATGTATATATATATATATATATATATATTATGACCTTATAAGCTAGGCTTGTTAGTTGATTAGTTATTTTAGTACGTCTGTCGTTTCCCGACATCCTACGTACATTACGTACATCTATGTATGTTACTATGTACATTACGTCCTCGTGACGCATTTATAGTGACCGCATTACGGTCGGTGCCTTGCTATGTAGAGCACCTGGACTGAGATTGAGTACTCTTTAGATGCCATGTGATTTAATTACATTTTGTATTTATTTTTAGCCAGAACTAAACGTAGGGAGTTATGATTGTCATGCAGCAGGACGTATTTCCGAAGTTGGATTTATAAGTACTGAGTAGCATTCGCAACGCTGCCCTACTAACACTTGAAATTGCTTTGAACTTGCTTGTGATAACAGCTGGTTGTGAGCGACAACGAATTGGGCTTTATGGTAATACTTAACCCTAAGGGCATGGTTCGGCCACTGATGTACAGCTCCGTTGCACCTAGCGGCCCATAAGAATTTCACGACTTGCTCATAGGCGAATGCACAGTACTCGATTAGTGAAGTTAAAATCAAATATCATGAGGATTATGATGGCAAATTCAAAGAAATAGTCATCCGTAATGGCATTCTTCCGCGTAACATCGGTATGAAAAAGAAGGAGAAAGTACGCTGCGATCTAAAAAAAAATTGACAGGCGTCATATTCTGGTTGTGTGCGTAGCCATTTCGTGAGCTTGCGAGTGCCCCCCAATATCGCACGCAGGCACAATACACACGTACAATACGTACAACACAATAGTGAGGGAACATGACGCAGCAGCCTGCGAGTACTGGCCGGAGACCCTACGAGGGCTTAGACTGCCTAAGCAGCCGCAGGCTTACGAGTGGTGGCCGCCGATGACTCGGCAGTCCTGCCCAAATCCATGCATTGGCGGCATCCGTGGAGACATCCATCTACCACCCACTAAGTGCCGCCGGCTGTCGGGCGGGCTCGGTAAGAACAATGGCTCGACAGTGCGAAAGCAGCGCATGCATGGAATATAAGGGCTGCCGAAGTAGTACGAAGAGAGAGGGATAGGGCTAGATCCCTCGACGCCGGCAGCCGTCTCGAGTGTAGGCTGGGCGTGGCCGGCGCGTATTGCTGAATACAGTGTTTGCTGTTGGAGCCAGCAGCAGGCTTGCTGCTCGGTCGTGCTACCCAGCACGACCGAGCAGGTCGTGCGGAGGGCTATCACAACAATACAAAATACACTCACGCAGGCTCGCGAAAATGCACACTTGCTAGTTCAGTCGCACAAACGTTGCTGCCTTATGATCTTGCTGAATTGACACTGCGACTCTTTGTTGTGTGCGCCTGCTGCTTCTCGGCCACTAATGTATGCCTCACCTGCAGCACGTGGTTGAGCAATTGACTCGGTGCAGCCTGTGATGTAAGCATTTGGCCCGCCGCAGATGGCTTTCCCTTATCTGTGGTGACTCTGCCCCCAGCTCGTATATGTACCCGCTGGGGGGAATAAAGATCGAGTCTCGTTCGCCGCTCGCGTTCGCCCACTCGTGTCTTCATGCTTCCGTGAGACTCCACTAGCGCTGCTGCCGCGGGAGACACATTAACGTAACATCTTTCCAAGCTTTTTTGCGTCATCTACTGATTCATGCTCATGGGCTATGTACATATCAAGGGTCACAGCTTAAAAAGACTCTATTCATGACGTGTTTTGTAAATGCTCGGAAGAAAAACTTTTTTCGACCCATAGGTATATTTTTACGGCAGTGCCACTCTTGATATATAAACTTTACGGACTGTCCACACAAACGGCTAATACTTATATCTATAGATACTTATATCTACAAACACTCTACAAATACTTATATCTACAGACACTTATATCTACAAATACTTATATCTACAGATACAGCCTGAAGGAGCTGCAGCAGCACGTGCGGAATCTAGACCTATTTAGACCAGTATAAGGTACCCCAATTCAGAGAACGTGAAAGTCACGACCGGGATCGCTCGGTCGAGTTCCGCAGCAAACAAGCCTCTATCTTTTGCTGAGGGCCTGATGCCGGTAGACGTGAAGTGAGGCTCTTTTGCTGCTACACAAATTACGCTGTTGGGTTGGCTGACCTTTTACCTTTTTATGTGTCGCCAAAGAATTACTTCCTGTACCACTAAAAGCAGGTTCACTTTTACTTGAGTAGCCCGGTAAACGGCGTCCCTTCATTCTCTTACTCTGATGTTCGTACCTTGACTGCTTCACCTTGAATGCTGAGCTTGGACGACTGACCTTGAACGACTGACCTTGAAAGCTTGACCTTAAAACTTTTAGCACCGTAAGTATGACGTTAAACCAGCGATTAGCTACCAATAAAAGATAAGTGGTGTCGCCATTTATTATTATAACGTAGCGCCAACGATGCTAAAATGCAGACCGTTGGTGTCTCGTTCCTATAAATGTGGATATTAATGACTTGCAAAAATAAAAAGTTGCATTGCTGGGGCAAGCACGACTAACACGAGGTGCCATTTGAGGGCGCTCGAAGCATGCCTGCGAGCTTTGCCTCTCGCACAGCCTAGCCAAGCTGAGAAGAGGACTCGCTTACTTGTGTAGCCAAGCTTGCAACGTTATCAATGCCAGGGCTAGTTCGGGGAGCCAGCCAGCCAGCCAACCAATGGCGTGAGGCGGAGGGACGACGGTACCGCCGACCGATCGAGCAAAAAGCGTAGCGAACAGCAACAGCAGACTGGCGTCAGCGCACGGCCGCAGCGCACGATGGCGCCGGAGGCTGAGCTTTGCAGGACGAGCACGGATGGCATGCCAACAGTCTGAGTCCCGGCCGCCCCGAGTCCGGCCTCTCGAGTCTCGCACGATGGCGCCGGAGGCTGAGCTTTGCAGGACGAGCACGGATGGCATGCCAACAGTCTTGAGTCCCGGCCGCCCCGAGTCCGGCCTCTCGAGTCTCGCTCTCGCCACCGCCGACTGCAGGAATGTCTCAGCACAGGATTAGCTAATGCGATGCGACTGCCGCCGAGGCTCAGACCGAGGCCAGTCGGTGACGACGAAAACTTGATCACCGAAGCATCCTCGGAGGCAAGCCACGACGTAGGGGAGCCGAGGGCTTGCAGCTCACAGCAGCAGCAGCAGCTGACAGCAGCTGACAGCAGCAGCAGCAGCAGCAGCAGCAGCAGCAGCAGCAGCAGCTAGGAGGTTAAGGGAAGAGGAGGAAGCAGAGCCGCTGCTGCTGTCAGCTGCTGCTGCTGCTGCTGTCAGCTGCTGCTGTCAGCTGCTGCTGTCAGCTGCTGCTGTCAGCCGCTGCTGCCGCTGCTGCTGTCAGCTGCTGCTGTCAGCTGCTGCTGTCAGCTGCTGCTGTCAGCTGCTGCCGCGGCTGCTGCTGTCAGCTGCTGCTGTCAGCTTCTGCTGCTGATGCCGCTGTCAGCTGCTGCTGTCAGCTGCTGCTGTCAGCTGCTGCTGTCAGCTGCTGCTGTCAGCTGCTGCTGTCAGCTGCTGCCGCGGCTGCTGCTGTCAGCTGCTGCTGTCAGCTGCTGATGCCACTGCTGCTGATGCTGCTGCTGTCAGCTGCTGCCGCGGCTGCTGCTGCTTCGATACTGCTCCTTCAGCCCGATGCCGAACGCGGCAATGCTGGCGCCGCCTAGGCGCCCGAGCACGCCGCCCAAGAAGCTGCCGAGCACGGCGCCGAGCAGCGGCGCGGGCACGAGCAGCTGGCCCACCACGGCGCCGCACGTGCTGCACACGAGCGACAGAACGGCCGACGTGATGGCCTTGTCCTTGGCGTTGTCGTAGTCGAAGCGGCTCAGCGTGCCGTCGCCGAGCCGCCGCTTCATGTCGATTATCCGGTAGGCCAGGTAGGCGGCCTCGGCGGGCGCGGCCAGGCCGGCCGTGGCGGCCGCGGTCGAGGCGACGGCCGGCAGCGACGCTTCAGCCGTGTGCCGGGCGAGCCGGGCGCCGCCCTCGAGCACGACCGTCTCGATCACCGAGGCGACGCTGTAGCAGGCGTAGCGGGCGACCTTGAACAGCAGGTGGAAGCCGAAGTGCGGCAGCTCGTCGACGAGCGAGCCGACCACCTTGTGGCCGAGCGGCATGCAGTCGTACTGGTCGCAGCGTGGCAGCCCCGTCAATGCCCAGCGCACGAAGTGCTCGCAGTTGTTGTACGTCATGCCGTAGCTGCACTCGCCGAGGCGCCGGCGGGCGCGCGCCACAGCCGCCTCGGCGGTGGCGACGGCGCAGCCGCCTGAGCTGCGGCAACGCTCCGACGACGCAGCCGAAGCAGACGCGGTGGCGGCGTAGAGCGGGTCGTCGACGACGTACAGACGCAGCGGGATGTCGAGCAGGTCGCAGTCGTCGTGGTGCACCGTGTTCTCCACCACCTCGCCGAACACCTTCTTGACCGTCTCGATGTAGCGCCACGCGGTGCCGTTGTAGTGGATCACCTTGGCGCGGTCGCGCGCCGGCGACACCTCACTGACCAGGAAGTGGTGGAACAGACAGACGCCGAGCAGCGAGCGCTGCACAGCGTAGTGCTGCCCGATGCTCACGATGCTCCAGAACTCCTCTCGCGACCTGATCCGGCGGCTGTGCTTCGGTCGTAACTGTGTATCCTGAAAGGCGAGAGAGATAGTTGGGCAAGGGATGTCATCGTCGCACCGTTTGCCAACTGCACACCGTTACCGCATCGTCGACGTCAGATGCATCATCATCGTTCTTATTATAACTTTCACTATGATCAGACCCCCCAGCTCATCTCCAACGGGACACGACGCTTGGCAGCTAGACACGAGAGACCAGTCTGACACCGTCATTATCGAACATGCAAAGAGAGGTTGGAGGGACACTAAGCCAAACGGCAACTGTGGATCAAAGCCCTGCTTTCGGGCCGTACACTTAAGCAGGTCTGGCCTCCCATTCAAACGCCATGCTTTAAACGTCAGGCCGTACACTTAAGCAGGTCTGGCCTCCCATTCAAACGGAATACTTCAAACGTCAGCACTGATCTGAAAATGTTATCCTTGTCATTATTTCCACAAGCCCACAGCCCTTCCACTCATTTTGATCGGCACTTGGATCTCTGCTGGCATCTCCAATGGAACATGACGCTTGGCAGCTAGACACTAGAGATCTGACTTGTTTGACGTCGTCGGTATGTGCAGGTTCAGTTCTGCAGATTTGCAAAGCACGAAAAGAACCAGCCAGGCCGTCAGGCCATATACTTAAGCAGGTCTGGCCTCCAATCAAACGTCATATGTCAAACGTCAGCACTGTGGTCTGACATTGTATCCTTGCTGCTTCACCATTTCTCAGAACCCCACAGCCCTTCCACTCATCTTGATCGGCTTTAGGTGCACTACTTATCTACAGCTTCAAAAACAAAAGGCTGCAATCACTCTTGGCCTGAGCAAGCACTTAGGCCACGCCAATGTCAGATTGCATCCATGTCAGGCCACAAGCACGGCAGGCTACATTAACTGCCACGGCGTTATAACTTCGGCGTCTCCCAAATTACTCCCACCGGTCGTGAGAAGGGATCTCACCTCGATATAGAAAACATCGAACCCGTGGGCTAATTGAGGTAGCTCGGTCTCTTAAATTTAAGAGAAACTGGCAAACGAGTCTTGCCATGTAACGTAATGTATCTAGGTCAGTAACTCCACAAAGACTAATTGCGAGTTATACGGGAGAGTTTGCTATAGCACCACAAAAGCTTGAGCGGCTTTCGGTACGCATTCGGTAGCCAACTGACTTCTTCATCTCACGAAACAGGAAGTGAGAGAAGCATTGCTGAGTCTGGAGGACAGTCGAGGAAGTGACGTAGCATTGAAGTGTAGCAGCTCATTGGGGGATGGAAAGGATGCACCACAGTCGGCCGCAGAAGAGTATAAGTCGTGATGGAAGAATTGTGAAAGTGAGTTCTATTCTAGGACCTTTAGTGCAAAAGCTACTGTCTCCAACGCCTGGCCTGTACGCGTAGGAATGGAATAGCTAACGTACTTCGCAGTAAGGCTTAAACTAGTCCAGCAGTTCAGCTAGGTACGAGTGAGCCAAGCCACGGCGGGCATTGTGGGTCAGTGTAAGAATTTTGCTCTGTATCCGCTGATCGACCGAGACCCATCGCAGCTCCTTCAGCAAAGGAGACACGTGGCTGAACTTGTTTTTTACTAGCCTTGCAACCATATTCACGACTAGCTGCAGAGGCACTGCTTTTTTCGGTAGTCCGGCTAAAACGGAATTGCTGAGGTCCAGCCGAGACAGAACCAGAAAGCTAGGTACATTTCTTGCAAGCCACCATGGAAGACAGCCCATAATCTTTACTTAGAGATCCGATGTGATGGCTAGTTGTAGAGCCAGTCTTCTTAATTAAGCTTTTTAAACTAAAGTGGTTATAAAAGAAGACCTAAATTCAGAGCAGGCGGTGCCGGCAGCCGAACAACAGCATCACCAATTAGAAGAGCAAAGCATCCTAGCCCAGCTGAACGCTTGGGAGTTCCTTCCTATGAGGAGCTTACTTTTATTTATTGTATTTATTTATTTAAGGGAATCGGCCGACATCCAGGATCGAATGTCTGTAAGGCAAGCACACAGCTGGGTATCGTCAGCATAGAGGTGATAGAATTTTGGCACCGAATCCCTTTTCCTAGAGGCTCGATTTAAATGGAGAACAGCAAAGGTCCGACAATAGGCTCATGTGAAACTTCGCTAGTTACTTAAAAAACATACAATTCATTTGTGCAGCACCCTCTGAGAACTGGATCTCAATTAATCCGTTTTGCGTATGCCACAGGGCTCGAACCCACGACCTCGGCCAGACCTTGGACGGGGCGAGCACCTTTAACCGCTGGGTCAAACCAGCATGGCACTTTTCTGATGGATGTGACTTGACCACAAAACTACACGGATTGACCGCGACTACACAAGTATGATTTGAACCATGCCAGTGCTTCGTCTGCCAGGCCGATCGTTGTTCTCAATTGTCCAAGTCAGATATCGTGATCAATAATGTTGAACGAAGTTGAGAGATCAAGCAAGGCCAGGGCCAGTAGCAGTACCACTGCTTCCTCATTGCTGCTGCTTAGGATGCCGCTGGTTGGTACACGGGAGCAGAAAAAGCTTATATCAGACTGAGAGGTTCCAGCAAACTATGGTCCGCCCAGTCTCCCTTCCGTTTTTGTCCTAGATACTCAAGTTTTTCTCAAAAGCAGCTTATAAAACATTATAAAAATGAATGATCAGAAGAAGTTCAGTATGTATGACAGGTCGAATGACGGCCGATTCGAAGGACTTTGGAATAACCCCATTATCCATTGAAGCATTGAAAAACCTGAGTTGTGACAGGACTAGGTTTGTCTGCCAATGAAGACCAGTGAGGGGAGGGTACATAATCTTCAGGAGACGACCTCTTTCTACCAGACTTTATTAAGGCAGCTACTTCGTTTACAGGAACTTTGGAAAAATTCTTAGGAAAGGTCGAAGGCTGGGACTCAACACTAGCTTTAGCTGGAGGTGGCTCTGTGGAGGCATGAATGTGTGCAAACTTTTCAAGGAAGACTGAAAACGTATCGGCCGAACGCTAATAACCGGGGATTGTCGCCTCTCAAGTTGCTTATAACGGCATTTCTAAGCTTCCGGGTGTATACATGGATGACCTCTATGGAACTTGCTAGATCATCGTCGATCAGACTTCTTGTGGGGGCGTTCAAGCCTGCACTCTTCACAGCACGGCAGATCAAGAAGACCATAGTCGAAAATGGATTGTTTTAAATTCCCAGCATCAATGCTTTGAAGTTGCATCGCTGGACAAACTCGATATCACACGGCACATACCACGGAACATGAAGAGTAGACAAAGAGATTGAGCTATGATCCGAGAGAGTAAGCGGGCACATAAGGTCAGTGGAGCTGCCATCCTTTGTGATCACAAGACACTATACAAATGAATAAAATTAATTTATATATTTATGCTAATCTTTTTGTAATGCCTGGTCACACTTTGGCAAAATGTATCACTGTCCTAGACAGGATTGCTATAGACAGCCATTACAAAACAAAGGACATGAATGTTGCTGGGATTTACATTCGTTAGAAATGGCTGACCAAAGCTGTCGTTCACTGTCTGTCTTTGGGTCTGAGCTACAAAATGCTAATCTCACATCACACCCACAGGTAGCTACTTCTTAGTCTCTTGTAAGAAGTGTGTATCTCTCTCTACATACGTCTGTAATGTAATGTATCTCCGTCTGCAACTCCACAAAGACTATGTGGGTGTTACGCAGGAGAGTTTTGTATAGCGCACTCACAGCCTAAGCGGCTTCCGGTACAAGCATTCGGTAGCCAACAGACTTCGTCTCACGCAACAAAGAGAAAGTGGGAAGCATAGCAGAGTCAGGAGAGTAGTTGAGGTAGTGAGTGGCATAGAAGTAGCAGTTCAGGACCGCTGAAAAAGATGTGCCATAGTCGGCAGTTGGAGAGTAGATGTCGTTGCGTAAGAATTGTAGAAGCGAGTTCCACAGTCTAGGACCTGCAGAGCTAAAGCTTCTGTCGCCAACTGTCTTTAAGCGGAGGAATGGGACAGCTAATTTATTGTCCACACAGGACCTGAGGGCGCGAACAGGCTGAAACTGATGCAGCAGTTCAGCTAGGTATGAAGGAGCCAAGCCGTGGCCGGCCTTGTGGGTCAGCGTAAGAACTTTGCTCAACTGTATCCTTTGCTCAACTGGCAACCATCCTAGCTCTTCCAGCAAAGGTGACACGTGCTCAAACCGCTGGGACTTGAAGACCAGCCTTGCAGCCATATTCATAGTCCGCTGTAGTGGCATAATAGCTTTCTTTGGTAGCCCAGCCAAAAGGAAATTACAATAATCAAGCCAAGACAGAACTAAAGAGCTAGTTAAATTTTTTACAAGCCACTGTGAGAGACAGCTTCTAATCTTGGATAGGGATCGGATGTGATGGCTAGCTGTAGAGGCAGTCTTCTGAATGAAGCTTTTGAAATTGAGGCAGCTGTCGAACACGACACCTAGATTACGAGCACGTGGTGAAGGTCGCACAATAGCATCACCTATTAGAACAGCAAAGCCTTTTAATCCAGCCACACGCTTAGGGTGTCCTACGAGAAGCAGTTCGGTTGTATCGTCATTTAATTTCAGGAAGTTTTCCGACATCCAGGATCGAATATCGGCAAGGCAAGCATTCAGTTTCTCAGTTGCTGCAGCAGATTCCGACGGTTTAAATGACAAATACAACTGAGTATCGTCAGCATAGAAAAGATATCCTATTCCATGGACCTTAATCACTTTTCCCAGAGGTTGCGTATAAACGGAGAACAGCAAGGGACCGAGTACAGACCTTTGAGGGACTCCACAGGTGACCCTTCTCATGTCTGAGACCTGACCCCCCACACGACACGGATTGAACACGATCAGACAAGTATGATTTAAACCACGCCAGTGCTTCGTCTGCCAGACCGATCGTTGTTCTCAATCGTTCAAGCAGAGCTTCGTGATCAATGGTGTCGAAGGCAGCAGACAGATCTAGCAGAGCTGAGGCAGTGACATTCCGTCGTCGTTGCCACGTAAAATGTCATTGTTAACACAGAGGAGAGCAGTTTCAGTAGAGTGCTGCCTCTTGAAACCTGATTGAAATGTTTCTGACATTCTATTATTTTCAATATGTTCAACTAGCTGCTTAGCAACAATTTTTTCAAGAATCTTTGATAAGAACGGAAGAAGGGAAACTGGACGATAGTTTGCTAGGACCTCTTGGTCTAATCCAGGCTTTTTAAGAATAGGTCTAACGATTGCCGATTTGAAGGACTTGGGGACGACCCCTTTTCCCAAAGAAGCATTAAAAATTTTGGTTATGGCAGGGCTAAGTTGGTCTGCTATTGAAGACCACACAGATGAAGGTATAGGGTCTTCAGGCTAGCCTGCGTTTAACCGATGCATCTTAAGGAGTTTTTTGTAAATTGAAAGGGATCTCGACGACTTTGAACACGGATAGAGCGAACGGGAGCATGCTTGTCAAGAGCACTCCTGAGTGTCATGTTCATCGCATCAGTGAGGGTATCGAGGCTGCCGGTCGAGTCTGAATGCAGATCAAGAAGACCTGCATCACAAACAGATTTCAAAAACTTGTCCATGTCAATGCTTTGTAAGTTATGTCGTTTGGCAAATTCGACATTGCCCTGTACGTACGAGGGAGCAGGAACAGTAAACGAGACCGAACAATGATCTGAGAGGGTCAGTGGGCACACCACAAAGTCAGTGGGGAGGACATCCTTAGTGATCACGAGATCTAGAATGTGGCCACCGACGTGGGTGCTATGATTAACGTGTTGGGCCAAACCAAAATTCTCCCGACAGTCAAGAAATTAGCAGACCTGACTGTTGCTAGGGTTGTCAACGTGAATATTGAAGTCTCCTACAATCAGTAACGGCTTGTCACACACAAATATTTTAGCGCGGAACTCTGAAAACTCCTCTATAAACAAGTTTAGACAGCCAGAAGGAGGCCGGTATATCACAACGGTGAGAGGCATTGTCTTTGATGAAGACCTGATAGCAACCGATTCAAACGATGACCCATGCGAGAAACTGCACATTGTATAGCCAAACGATTCGCGAACAACAATTGCAACCCCGCCACCAACCTTGTCAGAACGCATGGACTGATAGAATGAGAACCCGGGTGGGGTGGTCTCGGAAAAACAGCTACTGGAACAAGGCGTCATCCAGGTTTCGGTAAGCAGAAATGCATCTAGCTTCTCCTGGACCACCTGATCGCGGATAAGTAACCCCTTGGTTTTTAGCGAGCGGACATTTAGTAGGCGGAATTTAAGAGGCTGTCCAACAATTGGGCGACGGCGATGAAGTGGCTTGTGTTCTCTACCGTTTTCGTCCGGCCCGGCAGACGCTGGCTCTTCGAATTTGAATTGGACCTTGGTAACGCCGTCGGACGACGTTTCACAACGTGCTGGGCTACGGCGGGTGGGCTACTACCACAACAAGTACTATTCAGCGCTTTAAACTTACGAGTCGGAGGTTTGATAGCCGAGCTGTTGATAGGGCGACCGCAGGATGCAGGAAGGTTCTCACTGACCCGCCGGAGAAGGCCGGCCGGTAGGTATCGACTAATGGCGATATCGCATCTTATGCTAAGCAGGTCCTGTTTTGTGTAGCATATCCGAGGACAGTTCATAAATAGTCACAGCGAAGATAGCAGCGGAATACCCGAAGGTATTACGGAAAAATCAAGTAAAGGTCCACACCACGCTAGGAGTCGCCCGAGGCCGCTCTTTAGAGCGGGGAGGAATCTGCTCTCCTCTCTCTCTCTCTCTCTCTCTCTCTCTCTCTCTCTCTCTCTCACTCTCTCTCTCTCTCTCTCTCTCTCTCTCTCTCTCTCTCTCTCTCTCTCTCTCTCTCTCTCTCTCTCTCATCCCATTATCTCTCCTCTCTCTCCTGGCTACTTCTTAGTCTCTTGCAGGAAGTGTGTATCTCTCTCTGTCTCTCTGTCTATATATATATATATATATATATATATATATATATATATATATATATAGAGAGAGAGAGAGAGAGAGAGAGAGAGAGAGAGAGAGAGAGAGAGAGAGAGAGAGAGAGAGAGAGAGAGAGAGAGAGAGAGAAAGAGGTGAGAGAGGATATATATATACATATATATCCTCTCTCTCACCTTTCTCTCCCCATTATCTCCCATCTCCCTCTCTCTCTCTTGCTCTCTCTCCCTCTCTCTCTCTCTCTCTCTCTCTCTCTCTCTCTCTCTCTCTCTCTCTCTCTCTCTCTCTCTCTCTCTCTCCGATTTATCTCTCTCTCTCTCCTCTCTGCATCTCGCTGTGCTTGCCCTATGTAACACAAATGCTAGTTCTCCTGACCTGCTGAGTATCATGCAGGACGGAAAGGAAAGACCTCACGTACTGTGGAGCTGCTGCATGCCCGGGTAATCTATGATAACGGGCCAGCCAATCAGATGCTGACCGATTGCTTCTTTTTGCTGCAATGTTGCCTGCTAGCTAGCATACTGGGCACGCACAGTGGCTGCTTAATTGCATACTGGGCATAATTGCATACTGGGCATAATTGCATATTGGGCACGCACAGTGGCTGCTTAGTCTCCTTGGCAGTCAGCTTGTCAGGCCCCTCGTCGACAGTGTCTAACAGTAGCAACATCGTCCCACTTCTGCCTGAGCTGCACAGGCTCCCTATCAAGCATGGAATCGATTTAAAGATCGCGTGAAATTGTCTTTGTTGTTCAAGCATGCTTTTCGTACAGATATATGGATGATCCAGTGCATGTTACTAGCCATAGGTCATACCTACCAGTGGTCATGAGTCTCTGGAGTGTCAGTCCATGTTTGGTTTAGCACGCAGGTCTAACCACAAAATATATCGTACATAATACTAGCCCTTGGCTACTGATTCTCTTGCATTCAGTTGTAAAGCTCATGGATTGAGATTGATAATACTAATAACAATGTTTATATAATATCGCAAGAAAATCAAATCTCGTTGAAGATACGTTACATATGGTAGCTTTTGTTGTTTTAAAAATCAGTCATAAATAGTAATAACACGTCATCTACATTAACCCATCAGAGAACCTACCCGACATAGCAGCCATAATAATCGGACTGCAGGCTGTGGTAATTCCTCAATTGCATGCTTACCGACCGCAAGTATGGGACACTCACCGCAAGTATGTCCTGCATGCTGCACCCCTTTGGAACAGCCACAGCAGGATCCGAGCTCGACTGGACAAATCTGCTGCATTTCTCGACAACACAGTCTGCGGCTGAATGTAGCAGTGCGACAGAGTCACCCAGCACATGCTTGCGACGGTGCACGGTAGGTGCAACAGTGGCAGGCTTTAGCTGCTGCTTCTGCTGCTCCTGCTTGAGGTGCTGCTGCTGCTGCTGCTGCTTTTGCCTGGCAGCAGGAGATTTTTTGAAGTATGAGCACCTGCAGGTGACAACCAGCCATCATAGCCAGCTACATATACATATACATATACATATACATATATATATATATATATATATATATATATATATATATATATATATATATATGAATTAGTAGCATCTGCCAGCTCGGCCTGCCCATGCAAGATTAATTCGCACGAGGTTGAGTCGACTAAAATGAGCTTCGCGGCAACCTGCACACGCTGGCATCAGCTTTACGTTTGTTCGTAAACGAAGGCCTGTTCCACATTGAAGTCATCGAAATCTCCAGAAGCATAAACTAAGCCATGTGTGATGCACGTTAAGAAAATAGCATCAGCTGCTGCATCAGACATACTTACGTGACACTTAAGCATTTCGATGGACATCAAAGCTCTAAAAAGAAGTCCTAGTCTGCGTTGCCCTCGGGAGCTCAAACCAGGACCACGGGAAACCTGCATCAATCACCTACGCACTTCTTTCGATCTGCTATCTCAGCCGTGAACCTACTTGACAGACTCGTCTGTCTGAACTCTCTACCTGATTACACCTACGACTTCCTAACAGAAAGAATTGCTGCCAAACAGAGGGCTGCCAGGGGACTGGCAATGTGCAGAAGAAGAATAGCTAGACGAAAAACTGCCACAGGTTGCTGCCCTTAAACGCAATGCATGCCGGGAGCTGCCTCCTCATTTCACCACTGAGTAAGTAGAATGAACAAGAAGCCAATCAACGTCGACCGTTTCAGCTCTGCTGCCGAGTTCGTGTCAAATAAACGCTACAGCTGTGCATTATAATAATAGTAATCATACATTTGTATAGCACCTTCAGAACTCAAATCTTGTTCTAGGCACTTTACACATGCTGTAAAGTAAGCATAATATGAATAGTTAGTGGTAACATGCACTATGTCCACAAGCATGACTGCTATCTGCAGGGCTTGAACCAACGACCAGGATGGTGAAGAGTGAGCACCTTAAATCTGGCTGCTAAAATCCACTTGCCTGGAAAGATGATGTACATAGCGTTCGGCCACACTGCCGAACAAAACAACACCATATAGCCACAAAATAAACAGAATCTAAATGTTAGTTTCAACAAAAAAACATCGGGCAAAGACTACAGCCAGACGGCATCGCGCCACCGCAGCTCGGCAGGCTGTCATGCCAACTGCCTGTGCTCACTTCATTCGATAGCTTCCGTAGCCGGATTGCAAGTGAATTTCTTTGGGCAAGCCTAATCAGGAGGGAGCAACAACATGTAGCCTGTCGTGACCAACGGCAAAGACTAACAGCAGAAAAGTTGGGCAGACTAACACGACTAACATTGCCGAGCAAACTGCAACCAAGCCAGAAAACCAACCACCCCCACCCACACCATCCCTACCCACCGCCCACAGAGGCCGCGCTGCACGATCAGCCTGCACGCCCACAGAGGCCGCGCTGCACGATCAGCCTGCACATCAACACCGCATGCACACATGAAGGCAGGTTACTAAATGACTCACCTCAGCCTCCAGAGCCAAGAGACGAGCTTGCCAAGCAGCAGCAGTGCAAACAGGTTGAGCACATTGTTCAGGATCTCCTCCAGTGCTGCACTGTGGCTCACGGGCCCTGCAACGGACGATGACAAGCCGATGCTGCTGAGCTGGCACGACATCATTAGGCTTGGAGAAATGTACTGTATGCTGAGCAATGCGTCAGACGATCTGAATAAAAAGTGGCAGCGGATGCAAATGTAGCACACCCAGCCATCGAGCAGGAAGCCGGGCGTATATGACAAGAGAGCATTGCATTAGCGGCTGGCTACACGTGCGGCTACTGACACGTGCACATCGCAGCAGCTGCTGCTGCTGCTGCTGCTGACGCTGCTGATAGAAGCGACCCACTCGGGCACCCCACACCGAAAGCCGGCTGGCTACACTACACATGCATGCCTCCTGTGTGGCTTGCACACTAGGTGATGCGGCTGCTTTTCACGACCTCGGTGTCCCGAGGTCGTCGGTTCGAATCCTGTGGTGAGCGATCCTTTATTGCAGCTTCAAGCTGTTGTGATATCCGTAAACACTCTTCTGTCACGATACAAAAGAGGCCGATAAAATTACCTAGTATTCTCTTTAACCTCCTCGCCCCCAGGCTCCAGTCGACCGCCCCCACGAAAGCTCCGGTATTCCATCTATATTTAGCACTTGACAGGAGGTGGCGATTTACATGCTTTTGATAGCATTTCGAAGCTGTCTGCACCAGATGAACCGGCCAAGCCACCTTTTTAGCCTGATGCATCAGACAAATGGCAGCCTATCTCTTTATAAAACCACCAGGAAGCTGGGCACAACGACGATGCACACCCTCCCCCTCCCCACGAGGCAAGCATCTGGAGCTGCACTCCGAGCCACAGCTAAACTCCTACCTGAAAGACCCTTAGTCCTCCCTCCTCCCCTCTGAAGCAGTGTTACAAGGCTTTCGGGAGTGCTTAAAGTAGTAGTGTAGTGTAACGTATCTCCATCTGTAACTCCAGTAAGCCACAGAGACTATGTGGGTGTTACGCAAGAGAGTTTTGTATAGCGCTCTCACAGCCTAAGCGGCTTTCGGTACGCATTCGGTTGCCAACAGACTTCGTCTCACGAAACAAAGAGAAAATGGGAAGCTTAGCAGAGTCAGGAGAGCAGTTGAGGTAGTGAGTAGCATGGAAGTAGCAGCCCAGGACCGCTGAAAACGATGAGGCATAGTCGGCAGTAGGAGAGTAGTTGACGTTTCGTAAGAATTGTGGAAGCGAGTTCCACAGTCTAGGACCTGCAGAGCTAAAGCTTCTGTTGCCAACGGTCTCTAGAGGAATGGAACAGCTAATTTATTTTCCATATTTACAGGACCTGAGGGCGTGCAGAGGCTGAAACTGGTGCAGCAGTTCAACTGTAGGGGCTCGTGGGCGTGCGATGGCTTCGCGACAGAAGCCCCCACAAGCGAGTCGTTGCGTGATCGACGACGGCTGTATTATATGATCTAGCGGCCGTCGTGCATGCTGCTCCGGAGCACGTGGTGTTAAGAGAGAGAAGAGAGTGGATAGCGTGCGTACAGGCCGACGCACAGGCAGAAAGTGAATTGCGCAGCAAGGAGTTGGCAACCAGCTTGCCCGCAGGGCAGACGGAACATGGCAGACGGAACATGGCGGGGGGGGGGGGGGGGGGGGGGAGGGGGGCTGAACCACGTGACGGCGATTACATGCCCACACAACTAGGTACAAAGGAGCCAAGCCGTGGCGGGCCTTGTGGGTCAGCGTAAGAACTTCGCTCTGTATCCTTCGATCAACCGGCATCCATCCTAGCTCTTTTAGCAAAGGAGGCACGTGGTCAAACCTCTGTGACTTGAAGACTAGCCTCGCAGCCATATTCGTAGCCTGCCACAGTGGCCTAGTTGCTTTCTTTGGCAGCCCGGCCCAAAGGAAATTACAATAATCAAGCCGAGACAGAACTAAGGAGCTAGTTAAATTTATTGCAAGCCACTGTGGAAGACTACTCCTTATCTTAGATAGGGATCGGACGTGATGGCTAGCTGTAGAAGCAGTCTTCTGAATGAAGCTTTTAAAATTTAGGCAGCTGTCGAAAACGAAACCTCAATTTCGAGCACTTGGTGATGGTCGCGAAACAGCATCACCTATTAGAAGAGCAAAGCCTTTTAATCCAGCCATATGCTTAGGGTGTCCTATGTTCGGTTATATCGTCATTTAGTTTCAAGAAATGTTCCGACATCCAGGATCGAACGTCGGCAAGGCAAGCAGTCAGTTTATCAGTTGCTGCAGCAGATTCCGACGGTTTGAATGATAAATACAGTTAAGTATCGTCAGCAAGTGCATTAGCTACTACGGATCACTTCCAAGGGGGCCAAGACCTACAAGGCCTACAAGCCTGAGGACGCAGGAGACATGCCCTGCTGGCTAGCTTGTACCACTCGGTGTGGGCTTGTTGCCACTCTGTAAGCACTGAGCCAGCACTAAGGACAGCCGTCGTACCAGCCGGACTCACCATAGTTGTATTGCAGTAGTGCGTTAGTTGAAGTTAAAGTGCCGAAAGGACAGGCAAAGTGCCGAGCAAGTGATTGAAAAGACACACGAGTGGGCGTGGCAGCCCAAGTGGCCGACAATATGCACAGATATACGCTGAGCCAGAGTTGCACACGGAGTCGCTAAACATCAATAATATTGTTGTAATATTAACAACAATATTGGCACGAAGTCACTAAACCAAAGTTGCACACGGAGCACTACTGTATATTGGCTCAGTGTAACTGTGCCATGGGCCAGGCAATTACTGAATTGAGGATCTGCCTTGCCACCTCTGCAACGACTAGCAGACAGCATTGCCAGCAGGCTTGTCACAGCAGATTCGTCTTCTTAAGATGGCCTGTAGCCAAGACCACACAGGCAGCTCCGCCCCCTGACCTAGTTGGTACAGCAACGCAAGCCGTGGGACACATTGCCAAGAAACCCTTGAGGCTTTGGCAGCATCGCACTACAGTGGGGCTACCGGGACTCACCGGATTAACAACTCCTTCCTGCTCGCCGGGTGCTCAGGGCGCCAGGGCCGGACGCTGGCTGGCTAGCATTATATAGGTAGGGATACACAGGCCACATAACACTGGCCACACATCCAGGCTATGGCAGCCCGGCCCACTTGATCTGGGCAAACAAGCTCTAGCCGACCGGCAGCAGCAGCAGCAGCAGCAGCAGCAGCAGTAGCAAGGTCATAACATGCAATGTCACACTAGCCGATATCCTATTGTCAAGGGCGCTGCTCTCAGAATACAGGCAGTGGCAAGCAGACAACAGCAGGCTCAGCAGTGCTGCCCACGAGGCAGCCGATGCTACTACTGCTGCCACCCACGTCCAGCCAGCAGTGATCTGTCGTGCAAACGAGACCAGCTGCGAACCAGCACTGTGCACTGTCTACCGTCAGCGAACCTGACCCGCGCGTTCCAGCTGAAGGGCTGAAAGGTGAAGGGCTAAAACGGCACAAGATCGGCCCATACAGAGACCAGCATCAGTTCATCCTGCCAGAAGGGCAGTTCGCTCCCACTCCTCCACCAGCTAGCCGCACAGGAACGTTAACAACATCTGGAAAGAAGCAGCTGGCTGCACATATTATTTTGTGCAAGAGCACGGTACTTACATTAGTGTCGTGCTTCCTGTACACACAGCATGCGCGCGGTGCACCCAGAAAGAGATTCGAGTTCTCTTGAGGGCACTATACAAATATATTATTATTAATAGTAGTAGTAGTAGTCCAGCCGGATGCAGATGCTTTGGAGAGGCAGCTCCCCACTTCCCATATCTCTCCGGCGAATAAAACCAAAACCGCGAAACCAGCCTTCCATCTGGGCAAACCTGCGCTACCAACCACACACAAATCAAGTACACAATACGAAGCATTCATTCATTTCGAATTACGTGGAAATCGATGAGAGGCTGCATTTGCGCATCATATACAGAGATGAATTTAATGTCCGACCACCGATGATCGAGAGGAGAGGAGAGGGGAGGGGAGGGAGTAGGATGCTGAGCCGCTACCGAGCTCCCGGCTTCTGGTGCACTTCAGCTCGCTAGGCACAGACGGCCTCTTTGCATCGTTTGCCCCACAACGACATCTATTCTCATGCTGCCGACTATTACACATTCTTTTCAGCCCACCTGAGCTGCTACATTCATGCTACTCACTCCCTCGACTGCCCTCTGGCCTCTAGCTATGCCTCTCTCATTTGCTCTTTGTTGGGTGAGATGAAGTCTTTTGGCTACCGTATGCAAACCAAAAGCCGGTCAGGCTTTGAGGGCACTATAGAAAACTTCCTTGCTCAACACCCGCTTAGTAGTTGAGCTACTTGTCAGAGTTCCGGAAGGAGATACATTGCATTACATACTGGTGCACAGTTACTAGATGAGAAAATGCAACACAAGAAAAACCAAGTGCTGCTGAGCCAAAAGCAGCACTTGCAGACCGGAGGCTGATCCACCACACAGATCATGGCAAATAATAATAATAATAATAATAATAAGTATTTGATAAGCCCAAGAACTAAAAAATTCCCCTGGTCACCGGAAAAGATCGGCTGAAAAGAAAGCGTACCAGCTGATTAGTAGCATGCACAGCACGGCAGCAGGTCACAGCCTATGCCTTCACATGATGCAGGACAAAGGCAAATAGCAGCCATAAAGGAATCATCGAAGCAAGCAACACACGCCTCAAGTAATCTCGACTCAGCCCAACATTCGATCACGCGATTAGAGTTTAATACATTAAAACCACCTAAGCTGCAGCTGCTAGATCCAGATTGCTGCTCTTAGGCAAAAGAGACAAGGCAAACGTCACGGATTGATTGCCAAAGAGCAATGACAAAAACTCAGCAGCAGCTTGTTTGCTTGCACTTCTAATTATGCACCATGTGACTAAAAACCTTAATGGGGGTCTTCAATCCACAGGCAATGATGCATTGTTCAGCCCTGGGATACAGCAGAATGCAGCCTAAAGTCACTCTCGACATCCATTGCTACCCGTAGGGGGGGACACCAAATGGCTGCCTAGACACTGTAGGGCTACCAGTCCTAGTGCTGACAGTGGGGGGGAGCCCAGAGTTCCAAATCTCGTGCACCAACACCATTCCCTCCCTCCCTCCCTACCTCCCTCCCTCTCTCTCTCTTCTCTCTCTCTTCTCTCTCTCTTCTCTCTCTCTCTCTCTCTCTCTCTCTCTCTCTCTCTCTCTCTCTCTCTCTCTCTCTCTCTCTCTCTCTCTCTCTCTCTGGCACACTAATAAAAATAAATCCCTCTGCAGTGCTGTGCAGTAAGACAACTCAAGGCAATCCTTATTTTGCTTTTACCTATTCCACCATTTCGGTGAAGCGAGCGGTTTGTGAATGCCACTTCCACCTTCCACATCAGGCATGACTGGCGCTAAGCGTGCCAACAATAACCACTTTGGCTTAATCCTACTGCTACTACCAATTGAGACGCCAACTACATGTCGGCCCATAATGAAACCTCTGTTCCCGTGACGGGTTACCAGTCATCGTAGCAAACTGTGGTCAACAAGAAGTCATCCATGCACATGGGTCAGCAGGATCACGCAAAACCTACAGCAGCAGCAGCTAAGGTAGCAGGTTAGGCGCCGTTGTGGAAGCAAAATCCGCAGGTCAGAACCTGGTCATCTTGCCATCCCTCACACTAAATTGAAATCTTTCGCTAAGCAAGCCTTCAGCTCGCTTGCACCAAAACTCCGACACTTGTTTCTGGCTACGGTCACTACCTGCTATAATAATAATAATAATAAACTTAATAAAGCACCCTCAGAGAAGAGAACTAAGTCTCTGTCTAGGCTCTTTAAATTTGCTGCAAAGTGAAACGCGATCGAGTGGTGAGTGGTATCATGCTTGATAAAGAACATGAATAACATGGTTAGGGGTGACATGCACAGGGTCAGCATGCATGTGTGGTTATTGGCAGCATGCAACAGTGTCAGCGCACATAAGCACATGAAGGACGAATCACAGGGACCCACTCAATGCTGTGATAAATAGGTACGTTTTTAATTTCTTTTTAAATGTGGTCAAGTCAAGGGATGTCGTGACAGAAGTCGGGAGTGAGCTCCAGGCTGTGGGAGCATGCAAACTAAATGCACGGTCTGCAAAGAATTTTGAGGTGCATACGAGGTATAGATAAATATTTAAGATTACGACCTTGCATTGCATAAGTCTCAGCTCAAGACGCATCTGTTCCGGCCAGACTCCCCTTCATCCCCCAGTGAACTTGAACTTACTCCGGTGCGCTTTGCGTCTGTATCCACACATGATTCATCAGTGCATGCTGCAAGCCATAGGTTCTACTAATTCTTTTCAGTTGTCCAGAGCTGCTACTTCCACACTACTCACTATCTCAACTGCTCTCCTGACTTTGCTATGCTTCCCACTTTCTCTTTGTTGTGTGAGACGAACAAAGTCTGTTGGCTACCGAATGCGTACCAAAAGCTGCTTAGGCTGTGAGTGCGCTATACAAAACTCTCCTGAGTAACACCCACATAGTCTGTATGTCTTTGTGGAGTTACAGACGGAGATGCATTACATTACATTACTAACCGGTGGCCATGAGAGTCGTCATGCTTGGTTTAGCATGTTAATAATAATATAATAATATTGCACTTGATAAAGCGCCCTCAGAGAACTTAATCTCTTTTTAGACGCTTTACATTTGCTGATCTAAGCGTGATACTTGTTTGCTTTTGCATGCTTGATACCGTGCATGACAACACTAACCTTTGGGTATTGACTGTCTTGCAGCTAGTTGTAAGGGATAGGGATTAAGTTCTCTTAGGGCGCTGTACAAACGACCTATTGTTATTATTATTACTATTGGACGGGACGCCGGATGCTCGTTGACCAGCTGTGTACAGAAGAGGCTTGCATAAAAGTGCACTCGCAGCAGGAACGATAAGAACGAAGACGAGCTACATGTATATGTATATATGTGTGTCTGTGTGTGTCTGTGTGTGTGTCTGTGTGTGTCTGTGTGTGTCTGTGTGTGTGTCTGTGTGTGTGTCTGTGTGTGTGTCTGTGTGTGTGTCTGTGTGTGTGTCTGTGTGTGTGTCTGTGTGTGTGTCTGTGTGTGTGTGCATACGTATATATATATGACCAGCTGCCCAACAAGTAGCTACGGTGCTCTCAGACCAGATTCTACCCGGGGCTCTTGTGGCTACATACCATAGCAATGCAAAATGGAATCGGAAGGTGCACGCTGAAAAAGTATTGATGCCATACCAGAAACAAAAGATATTGAGTACGCTGGCAGGAAAATGACCATAATATAAATGACAATTGTAAGAGAAACAGGCGCTGCTGCTGCTGCTGCTGCTGCTGCTGCTGCTGCTGCTGCTGCTGCTGCTGCTGCTGCTGCTGCTGTACTGCTGCTGCTGCTGCTGCTGTACTGCTGCTGCTGCTGCTGCTGTACTGCTGCTGCTGCTGCTGCTGTACTGCTGCTGCTGCTGCTGCTGCTGTACTGCTGCTGCTGCTGCTGCACTGCTGCTGCTGCTGCTGCTGCTGCTGCTGCTGCTGCTGCTGCTGCTGCTGCTGCTGCTGCTGCTGCTGCTGCTGCTGCTGCTGCTGCTGCTGCTGTACTGCTGCTGCTGTACTGCTGCTGTACTGCTGCTGCTGCTGCTGTACTGCTGCTGCTGTACTGCTGCTGCTGCTGCTGTACTGCTGCTGCTGCTGCTGTACTGCTGCTGCTGCTGCTGCTGCTGCTGCTGCTGCTGCTGCTGTACTGCTGCTGCTGCTGCTGTACTGCTGCTGCTGCTGCTGTACTGCTGCTGCTGCTGCTGCTGTACTGCTGCTGCTGCTGCTGCTGTACTGCTGCTGCTGCTGCTGCTGTACTGCTGCTGCTGCTGCTGTACTGCTGCTGCTGCTGCTGCTGCTGTACTGCTGCTGCTGCTGCTGTACTGCTGCTGCTGCTGCTGTACTGCTGCTGCTGTACTGCTGCTGCTGCTGCTGCTGTACTGCTGCTGCTGCTGCTGTACTGCTGCTGTTGCTGTCAACTCTGCAATGGCATTGAGCTACACCTGACCTACTGACCTCCACCAACACCAGCACAGCCTCCATGAAGCAAAGGTGAAACTGTTTGCAAGTGCTGACGAGCCCATTTCGACTCTAGCTGATGGCTTGTGTTTCGGCCTGGCAGCAGCTGCTAAATTCTGGATGTTTGCAGGCAACCACGACTCTAGAACCGCCTAATAGGCAGCCTACGTAAATCGGCAGGCAGTCACTCGGCTACAAGTAAGCCCAAGCAGAGTAAACCCCTTCCTCACCCATTGCTCGTCTGTCACTGACACTGTGCATGCTGCCACTAACCACATTTGCATGCTGACCCTGTGCATGTCACCCCTAACCATATTATTCATTTCGTCTGTTTTTCAAGCATGATTTTACTTACCATTCGATTGCATTTCACTTTACAGCAAATGTAAAGCGCCTAGAGAGAGATTGAGTTCTCTGAGGGCGCTTTATCAAGTGAATTATTATTATTATTATTAGGTAAGGCGGTTGCTTTCACGACCTCGGTCCCGAGATCGTGGGTTCGATTCCTGCGGTGGGCGATCCTCTATCGCCACTGCAAGCAGTGGCGATAGCCGTAAAGGCTTTTCTGTCGCTATACAAAAAGAGGCTGCTTAATCAGCTAGAATTCATTTATTTATTTATCACCTTATAACCGGCGATTACAGCGGTTTGGCCAGTGATTAAGGTACTTGCCCCGTCCAAGGTGGGGGGGAGCTCTAGCCCCGTGGCATATGTGAAGCATCTGTCTGAATGGAGACTTAGTTCTCTTAGGGTGCTATACAAAGGAATTATATTTATATATATGTGTGTGTGTGTGTGTGTGTGTGTGTGTGTGTGTGTGTGTGTGTGTGTGTGTGTGTGTGTGTGTTGCCTGTGAGTAGACAGGTGACTGGATGAATAGCAAGGTTCTGAGCACACAGCTGTCCCATCGTAGCAGCATGTCGTACTTTCTAGTGGACAAATGCTCGTCACCTTAAAACCAAAAAAGAAAACCAATGGTGTGCTACGATGAAGTTCGAGAGGTCGGGACCTCCAAGACACAAACTATAAGAAAGGCTAGCTGCTGATTTTGTACGAACCGTAAGCACGCCTTAATTGCACAGGCCGGAATGTCATAAATGCGTGGACCATCTAAGAAATGGTATGCCCATCTTAGCACGCCTGAATGTTTTCAAGTTTAACTAGCCGTAAGTCGGCAGACTTGATTGCTGAGTTAATGTGGTTATCTAGTAAAAGGTAACTTTGGAACAGGTCAGCCAGATTTCATGCAAATGGTACAGGAGAAATAGCTTTTCCAATTTCTAATGCTCGGTTTTCCCATAAAACAGCAAAATATGCAGCAAGAGAGGTAATAGAATTTGACGTGCTAAAAAGCAGAGAAAGATCACAGCACAGTTACAGCTGTGTTCTGTCCGAATAAAAATTAAAGCCTATACATTGATTGGCGGTTACTTTGGGAAGAGGGAGAGCATAAAATATGAAAAGAAGTAGAGCACAGAGCCCAAGGGTGTCCCGTTCTTTAGAGGCTTATTGTTGACTTTTGCCCGTTGAAATCAAGACATTTCGCTAGAGAACCATATCAGCTTCACAGTTATATCGGCCAACTTTCAGCTAAATGGCATTGCAAAAATTTGGGTCTGCTTAGAGGCATACCACATCCAAGTTGGTACATGCTTTTGTCACATTCTGTCTCGACTTCTGTAACTCACTACTT
This sequence comes from Cristatella mucedo, assembly GCA_009760855.2. Lineage (NCBI taxonomy): Eukaryota > Metazoa > Bryozoa > Phylactolaemata > Cristatellidae > Cristatella > Cristatella mucedo. The sequence goes on from WPIO01000016.1 coordinate 1,078,296, forward strand.
GCAAGTCCTCTAGAGTGTACAATACGGCGCTTGCAGTTGATGCGAAACTCTGCAACTAGGCTTGTCTGTCGTGAGCTTCGCAGGTGCTACATTAAGCTGCTTCTCACCCATCTGCACTGGCTACCACCCATCAAGAAGCGACTTGAAGGTTCTGTCGCACACATTTAGGTCCCTTCATTCTCTGGCTCAAGCCTACCTATCATACCTTCTCTCCAATCAGGCTAGGCATCGTAGCTGCGCATTATAACAACCTCAGATCCTTTGAAAACCGAGCCTTTAGATCGTAACTTCCTGACGCTAGGTCCTCCCAGTGACGTCACAACATCCCCTGATTTGACTATTAAATATTTGACTATTCGATTCGATAAAAAGAAGCTAAAAACGCTCGTATTCCTCACAGCGCTTGCTGGGTCCATGTTATATATAAAATATAATTTATTTGTATAACACCCTAAGATAACTTAATCTCTAATCAGGTGCTTCACGTGCCGAGGGGCTCGAGCCCACGACCTCGGCCAGACCTTGGTCGGAGCGAGCACTTTAAACCACTTGGCCAAATCATGTTGTCATTTGTGAACTTATGCATGATATTGTGCACTGTCACTATCCATCGAGACATGCTTCCCTTACGGAATACGTGACATGCTTATAAAGAGATCTCTCTGTGAAGGCTTTACATATGTCGAATTACCACTGCTATTATTATTACAATAGGGTCTGAGCTAATATGTCCGGTGGACTGCTATTGCTGTCTCTCACTCAATTCTTGTCAAAACAACGCATTATAAAAGTATAAGTAAATAAGAAACAACCAAAATAGAAACTAATTGAACTGCCTATCCCGGTGAGCCGCGATGGCACACTAGGTAAGGCGGTTGCTTCTCACAACTTCTCCCGAAGTCGTGGGTTCGAATCCTGCGGTGAGCTATCCTTTATTGCCACTGCAAGTGGTGGTGACAGCCGTAGAGGCACTTCTGTCGCTATTCAAGAGGCTGTTAAATCAGCTATTATTTTTAAATCAAATCAGCGTATTTTTTGCAAATTTTTCACCCGAATCGATAGACCGCATCACGCAGCAAAAATACATCTTTCTCGGGAGTAGAACATGCGACCTCTTGGTCTCCTGCGGTCAATCGTCAGTGCGCCCGACGGTCTAGGCCACACTGTCCCGTCCAGCTGCTGCACCAGCTGCCTGCTGCTGCGTCCAGGCAGCTGCGTGTCATTCTTCGAGCCAGCGCTGGCGGCCCACCCACACACCCCCTGAAGCCGCGCCAGGCATTCAGCGAGCGGAATCCGATGATAGGAAATACAAAACTCACAAGTAGGAGCTTTAGAAAGTCATTCTGCGAATGTCAAAGTTAAGCGACGACCAAGTGCACCCTGGTCTCTTGGTACATGAAATAGAGCACATTTCAGCTCGCTACGAGCCAAGCGACTCGCTTAAGTAAGGACACAGAATCTGATTGTTGCTTAGCCAGCCACCCACCCTCCAGCAGCCAAGCAGCCGGCATAACTAAAGTGGGAGGGGTGAGAGTGGGATATGAGGTAACAAGTCGGCCTGTTGACATTAGTTACCGGTCGACGAATCGCATCGAACAGCTGCCGAAACGGTCCAGACGATACCGCGGCCGCGGTTCAGATACCCCGCCGACACAGCGACCGGTGGTGGCTCACGTCCTCACAGCAGCCGGTCTCCACCGCTCAACTTCGCTGCCTCTTCCAGAGTCCCTGAGCTCATCGGTCCGACTTTCGAGTACTGCGACTCAGCTCCGAGCCCGCTGGCGGTCCCCCGCTAGGGAGTCCCCGATGGCTGTTCAGCCAACGTCCACCGACGATACAGCCGCGGCCACCGCAAACGACTCTGGCGGTTTCTGGCACGGCCGTATGAAGAGCTAATTTGGATCGGTGCGGTGAAGGCGGCAAGGCCCCCAGCCTCTTTCTTCCCCCTCCTCCCCCCCCCCCGCTCGAGCGAGATGGCCGGCAAGGCGCCGCCACGCTCTACGCAGCGTCATGTGGACGAGTGGACGCTCCCGCAAAGCTGAATTTCAGCGCGCCCTGAGGTGGCGAGTCACTAGCCAACTGCCGAGCTCGAGGCTTCAAGCCGGCGGCCGCGGGCAGCTCCGCCTGTCGGGTGCGCGAGCGAGCGAAGGCGTAGAGTGGCTACCAACCTGGCCGCATGGACGCCGGATACTGCATCGCCGCTCACTCTCTTTCACCCCCGCCGGCGGCTAAACGATGTAGAGCAAGAGCCGCAGGCGGCTTCCGGGGAACGGCCGCACGCCACTGCCGCCGCACACGCGCGGCTACCAAGCAAGACCCGCCTCCTCCGCGCTCGTGATCGGTGCGTCAGCCTCCAATCCGAAAGCGAATCCCTTTAAGGGGCGGGGTTTCTCCTAGACCTCGGCGTCGCCGCCAATGAGCGGAGCTACTGAGCAATCATGTTCTCTACGTCAAAAAATGTAGTAAAGATAAAGAAAGAAACAGCCGGAAACTCGGAAAGTCGAGCTTGCAGCAGCAGCGAGCACGCCGGGTCTTTCTGCACGCTGACCGCCGCGAGTCCAAGGCCGCGCCCTTTGCAAGGATTTAGGCTCACCGCAAAATCTCGACTCCCGGCTCGCCGCGGTCAACAGCGCCAGTTCGACCGGCGTAAACAGCTTTCGCTGCGCCGTTTCCTCTCTTCTCATAAACGCATACTGAAACTGTGGCGTACAGCATCAGGCCGATTATGACTGCATCGATATTATTATTCGCGGCTCCTGAATTATAAAGCCTATACTAAAAAGTACTAACTGATTTAACAGCCTATTTTTTATAGCGACAGGAGATCCTTTATGGCTATCACCACCGCCTGCAGCGGCAATAAAAGAACGCCCACCGCAGGATTCGAACCCACGACCTCGGCAATGAGGTCGTAAAAAGCAACCGCGCCACTATATATATATATATATATATATATATATATATATATATATATATATATATATATATATATATATATATATATATATATATATATATATATATATATATATATATATATATATATATATATATATATATGTGGTGATACCTTTCGCGGTCGGTGCCCTGGGTGGCTGGTGGCCGAAAAAATGAAGCCAACCCGGCGGACCTCGGCATTTCGCGAAAGGAACAGGCGGCATTGCGGCGGCTGCGCGTCTCAGACGCCATTTCTGGCTCGAACGCCGTGCTATCCCTGTTGCTGAACGTGGGTGGCGCGGGTAGGCCCAGCCAGCGGCTCCGGCAGGGCAGGGCTCTTCCGGCTAAATTGCAGTGATTTCTTAAAATATTTAAAATATAAATGTATATACATATTTAATTCATTCGTGTAGCGTCCTAAGAGAACTTCGTCTCTATTCAAGTACTTCATATACGCCGCGGGGCTCGAGCACGCGACCTCTGTCACCATGTACATCAACATTTTTATCTAGGTCGAGGCGAGCACCTTAACCACTGGCCCCAACCAGCGAAGGAGGTAACTACGTCACAATCTATGGCTAAGGTGGCATAAAAAGCAAAAGTCACTGAACAGTCAGTCATTAGTTGTGCTTTAGGATTACGGCCAAGCGCTGCATTTACGATGCATCCATCGAGCGAGTCTTTCTACCCTGCTGCCTGCTGCTGCCTGCTGCTGCCTGCTGCTGCCTGCCGCTGCCTGCTGCTGCCTGCTGCTGCCTGCTGCTGCCTGCTGCTGCCTGCTGCTGCCTGCTGCTGCCTGCTGCTGCCTGCTGCTGCCTGCTGCTGCCTGCTGCTGCCTGCCGCTGCCTGCCGCTGCCTGCCGCTGCCTGCTGCTGCCTGCTGCTGCTGCTGCCTGCCGCTGCCTGCCGCTGCTGCTGCTGCTGCTGCTGCCTGCTGCTGCTGCCTGCTGCTGCCTGCTGCTGCCTGCTGCTGCTGCCTGCTGCTGCTGCTGCTGCTGCCTGCTGCTGCTGCTGCCTGCTGCTGCTGCTGCCTGCTGCTGCTGCTGCCTGCTGCTGCTGCCTGCTGCTGCTGCCTGCTGCTGCCTGCTGCTGCTGCTGCTGCTGCTGCTGCTGCCTGCTGCTGCCTGCTGCTGCCTGCTGCTGCCTGCTGCTGCCTGCTGCTGCTGCTGCTGCTGCCTGCTGCTGCCTGCTGCTGCCTGCTGCTGCCTGCTGCTGCCTGCTGCTGCCTGCTGCTGCCTGCTGCTGCCTGCTGCTGCCTGCTGCTGCCTGCTGCTGCCTGCTGCTGCCTGCTGCTGCCTGCTGCTGCCTGCTGCTGCCTGCTGCTGCCTGCTGCTGCCTGCTAGTGCTGGACTTGACTTGCCGACTTGCTAGTGTGCTTCAAGGCCCAGACTTCGTCGCAAGATTTAACAAATATAATATAGTGTGTTTTTATAGGCACCCTAAGAGAGAGCCTACTCTCTATTCAGTCGCTTCACGGACGCCACGGGGCTCAAGCCCACGACCTCGGTACCAAATACATTCACCTTGACCTTGGTTCGAGGCGTGCACCATAACCACTCGGCCAAACCAGACTTCACTGGCATTCGTCACGCGACGGCGAGGACGGGTCGCCGTTGAGAGCGCTGCATTTTTGTGCGCTCGAGAGCAGAAAGTGCAGAAGCCGTAACGGCGCGTTTTTGACTGCTTGCCGGTATACACACGCAAAAGCGTCTGCTTAGACGGTCTAGACGGATCCTCGATTGACGGCTTTTTCCATGCCCCAAACCGGACCTGAGCCGGAATCTAGGTTGCGTCTACTAATTGTCGGATGATGCCCGAGTGCAAATTGCAACGGTGACGATGCAAGATTTGGAAAATGCACCGAACATTAGCACAGAGCCCTGCTACCCAGCTTACAAATGGTGGATTTCGCTGGAAATAGCATCGAGAAACGACCCCTTCGTCAACTCGTGCCGGCACCTGGAGGCTGCGCGCGCACGAGCTGCAGTTTTTTTTCTAAAGCTAGCACCTTGAGCATTCTTCATTTCTTCGGGAAAAGCTTGAGCGCCACGCCGCCGACGTTCGCCGTTACCCGTTTAAAAATGGCGGATGCTACGCCGCCATTCGCCAAGCTGCGAAGCTCCGAAGCGAGGGCTACAACTCCAGACCCTTTACCAGGCTGGACACTCGTCGTTGCTCAAAAATTCCCACTGCTCTATGAATATTGAAGAGTAAGATTGCGTATAAAGAGGTGAAGGTGGTGGAGACTACTCGTTCGAGCCGGCCCTGAGCAAGGGCAAGGCGAAAAAGCACCGTCCTAAAGTTGGAGGTATTGAAGAACTGGTGTTTCTCTCTCTCTCTCTCTCTCTCTCTCTCTCTCTCTCTCTCTCTCTCTCTCTCTCTCTCTCTCTCTCTCTCTCTCTCTCTCTCTCTCTCTCTCTCTCTCTCTCTCTCTCTCTATTCGGCACAAAGCTCTTGCTCCAAGCCTACAAGCATCTTCTGGAAAGCATGTTGGCTGCGTCGGTTCTGTCAGAAGATGATTGGATGATGCCGATCTGCATTTCTCGAGTCGCAAAGAGGCAACGAAGCCTACTCACCTAAAGGCTTGCAGTCAACTGTCAAATTGGAGGAGGGGTACGATGTCATCCTGTGAGGGTGCTTCAGCAAAAATGGCGTCGGAGTCCTGCACGGCATAACAGGCATTGTGACGCAGCACTGTTATTTAAACAGTCTTCAAAACTTTGAACTCCCGATTCTCTGACTGAATTGTATTTTATAAGCATGACAACAATCCACGACACACCGCCACAAAAGTTGCATTTTGTCAATAATTCAATCGAGAGTGGCTACCCTCCTGTGTCGTCCACTGACTGGCCGAGTCAGACTTGGGACGTTGACCCAATATAGCCTCTCTTTCACGGGATGAGGTCGAGCGACGGCTGCGGCAAATGACCGCCCTTAGCGCATCCGTCGGTGCGCTTTTTGAAAGCTTGCGACGAGTTTGGCGCAGCATAGCGGGCGATTTTGGCGAGCGTTTGATCAGCTCCATGCCTAAGCGGCTTCGACAGATCGTTGCAAATCAGAAAATTGCAATGCCTTATTAGCTTATGAAATTAAATATGATATGTGATAGTTGTGGAACCGTTTTGCTTTTTCCAGTTTTAACCAATACGCGTACTTGCGGTGACAGCGACATTCGATATAGCCTCAAAATGCAGGCGAGTAGGCAGCCGTCATGGCGGCCGCCCCAGCCGTCCTGACACGTTTGCGTTTGAATGCATATATACTTTTACACCCTCTATATATGCGGAAGTTATATATGGAATATATATATATATATATATATATATATATATATATATATATATATATATATATATATATATGGTTTATATGTGAGTGGAAGTAATCGATGTGTATGTCTGCATGTGTGCGTGTTTGCACCCACATATATATTAGCCGCTTTAACAGCCTCATTTGTATAAAAACAAAAATAATACATTTTATAAAGCACCCTGAGAGAAGTCAATCTCTTTCTAGGCACTTTGGATTTGCTGCAAAGGAAGCACGATCGACTGGTTAGTGGTAGCGTGCTCAATAAGCAACAAGAGCACTATTGTATAACGGCTGGAGAGCCTTAACGGCTATCACCAACGCTTGCAGTTGACAATGAAGGATTGCCTCATGAAGGATTCGAACCCACAACCTCAGTCGTGAAGAGCGAGCACCTTACCTCCTGGGCTATCACGGTCCATTCATGTGTTCACGTGCACTCGCATTCTCACGCATACACCTACACCCACACACCCACGCCCACACACGCACACGCACACACATATTAGTCATCTCAATTTCTTGCTGCAGGCGCTTCCGGCAACAACGTCAATATATTTACTGAGAGCAGTCATCCTAAAGCCGAATCAACCGCTTCATTTTCTCATCCTCGCCGCCATTTTGTGCGGTATACGTCACCATTTGGGGACTCTGTTTTGAGATAGTTGACGCTTGCAGAACAGCCCGGTTGGTCTAATTGGTAAAGATGGACGGAAACAGTGAAGGAAATTTAGGATAGATATATCTGTCAGTCCGCGATGACTTTAGACTGCGAGGCGTATCGAACAAGTTCTTGGTTGCCGGACTCATTCAGCTCGCATTGCCCGGGTTTGGCCCAGGGGGGTAGGGTAATCGCCTTTAACGACCAAGGTCGCGGGCTCTAGCCCTGAGGCGTGTTTAAAGGCTTGGTGGAGTTTTGTTTAAGTTCTCTGAGGCGCTATATAAATGAATGATGGTTTCGCTATATCCCTTTCTCGGGAGAGAGCGACCCCGACATGGCAGTTGAGTCGAGGGATCGGCGAGGCTTATCGGGACACTAGCGACAAATGGACGGTGCTAATTTTCGCTTTCCGTCGGTTCATTTTACAAGTGGAAAACGGACTGGTAGAAAACGGACAATGAAGACGTTGCGTCGAGGCAGTGTTTTTGAACTATCAACTTTTCCTCCTTAGCCGGCTCCGGCGGCTAGTGCATCTCGATATTATCCTGCGGCGGCGGAGCCAATCGACTCGCTGTAACGGGAATCGTCCCCTCATCGTATCAACCATCCACTCAAAGTCCAGTCAAACGTGCAGGGCGTGTCCCGAGCAGCAGCGTCTCAGACGCCGCAACGGACGCCGCCCGCGCAGAACCGTCAGGGCCTTGAGGGCTAGCTTCTGGTTGTGGGTTGTTTGTTATAAGGCCGATATACAAGAACATTAAGACGGAGATCCGAAGTATAGCTTGCCACTTTGAAAGTTTACCCCAGCAACAGAGAAGGGGATTTCATGCCAGAGGGGCGAAGCAGTTTTTGCTCATAGCGGTAAATTTAGCAAACAGTCGTGTTTGTATCGTCTCCCGGACTTGAGAGCCTAACCAACTGTGAGGCAGTAATTGATTGGCGAAAAAACAGTAGGCCTTCATTATAGATCTCTCTGTCTCTGTCGATCTCTGTCTCTGTCTGACTCTGTTTCTGTCTCTGTCTGACTCTGTCTCTCTCTCTCTCTCTCTCTCTCTCTCTCGCTCCCTCTCTCTGTCTCTCTGTCTCTCTCTCTCTCTCTCTCTCTCTCTCTCTCTCTCTCTCTCTCTCTCTCTCTCTCTCTCTCTCTCTCTCTCTCTCTCTGTTTCTCTCTATCTCTGTTTCTCTCTCTGTCTTTCTGTCTCTCTGCCTCTGTCTAAGTCTCTTTCCTTTCTTTCGTTCTGCTCATGTCCTTCTCCCTATCTTACTATCTCTTTTCTCTCTCTCTCTCTCTCTCTCTCTCTCTCTCTCTCTCTCTCTCTCTCTCTCTCTCTCTCTCTCTCTCTCTCTCTCTCTCTCTCTCTCTCTCTCTCTCTCTCTCTCTCTCTCTCTCTCTCTCTCTCTCTCTCCCTCTCTCTCTCTCTCCCTCTCTCTCTCTCTCCCTCTCCTCCCCCTCTCTCTCTCCCTCTCTCTCCCTCTCTCTCCCTCTCTCTCTCTCCCTCTCTCTCCCTCTCTCTCCCTCTCTTCCCCCTCTCTCCCTCTCTTCCCTCTCTCTCCCTCTCTCTCTCTCCCCCTATCTCCCTCTGTCTCTCCCTCTCTCTCCCTCCCTCTCTATGTAGATATGTAGCACAGTACCTGCCTCGCTCAATTTTAAGGCACCCAAGAACTGCTCAGGGGAGAGCACCTTTGTTAATAATAATAATAATAATAATGCATTTGAAAAAGCGTCCCCAGAGAACTTAATCTCTTTCTGGGCGCTTTACATTTGCTGTAAAGGGAAATGCAATTGAATGGTAAGTAAAATCATGCTTGAAAAACAAGCAAAATGAATAATATGGTTAGGGGTGGCATGCACAGGGTCAGCATGCAAATGTGGTTAGTGGCAGCATGCACAGTGTCAGCACGCATAAGCACATCAAGGACGAATCACAGGGACCCACTAAATGCTGTCCTAAATAGGTGTGTTTTTAAGTTACTTTTAAATGTGGTCAGGTCAGGGGATGTTCTGACGCAGGTCGGGAGGGAGTTCCAGGCTTTGGGAGCATACGAACTAAATGCACGGTCTCCAAAGGATTTTAGGTTTGCACGAGGTATTTGTAGACTGTTGGATTCCGAAAAGCGGGTGGTGCGATGCTTGGCCTGGTGGGGGAGTATATCGGAGACATAGGCTGGAGCCATAGAATGAAGGGACCTAAAAGTGAGCGACAAAACCTTGAAGTCAATCCGTTGCTTGACTGGTAGCCAGTGCAGGTCGGCGAGAAGTGGAGTAATGTGGCAACCGGGACGCTCACGACAGACAAACCTAGCTGCAGAGTTTTGCAACAGCTGCAATCGCCTGATCGCACATACTGGTAGGCCAATAAGCAGTGAGTTGCAGAAGTCGAGACGGGATGTCACGAATGCATTGATCAACTTGGACGTGGTATCCTTATCTAAACAAGCCCGAATTTTAGCAATTTTATGAAGCTGAACATAGGCAGATTTGACTGTGGAGCTGATATGGTCTCTAACGAGAGGTCGTTTTGGAATATGACATCTAGATTTCGAGCTGATTCAACTGGAGATATGCTGGTAGAGCTAATTTTGAGAGTCAACCTTTCCAATTTGTGAATCACACTGGGTTTGCCTTTCCAATCTCTGAATCACACTAGGTTGCCCATAACTAGTAAGTTAGTTTTATCATCGTTTAGTTTTAGAAAATTTGCTGCCATCCATGTGCGGATGTCATCAATGCATGCAGCTAGTGAGTTGAGAGAATTTGAGGTGCTCGAAGGCTGGGAGGGATCAAAGCAAAGGTACAACTGAGTGTCATCCGCATAGAAGTGAAAGCCTAGATTGTGCTTGGCAATCACATCAGCAAGAGGCAGAGTATAAACCGTGAAAAGAACCGGACCTAGCACGGAGCCCTGAGGTACTCCGTATTTCAGAGGTACTTCAGATGATCTTTGTCCATTCACGTCAATACTCTGGGGTCACCCACTGAGATAGGACCTGAACCACTGCAGAGCTGTGCCAGTGATGCCCAGGCGAGATGAGAGGCGCTCTAGAAGAACTTTGTGATCGATGGTATCAAAAGCTGCCGAAAGATCGAGGAAAACGAGCAGAAACACTCTACCCATGTCTGCATTCCTAAGTAGGTCGTTGTATATCCTAAGCAATGCTGACTCTGTGAAGTGATTAGCTCTACAGCCAGACTGGAACTTACTAGCAAGGTGTGAGGTTTCGATATATGAGTTCAGCTGGTCTGCCACGACCCGTTGTTCTCGAGCAGCGAGCCGGAGAGGAACAGCAGGGCGGTGAGACAGGAAGGGCTCAACTCCAGCCGGGAAGCTCCGGGACAGCAGCTGTGCGTTTCGGCCTGCAGTGTCGCTCTGCTAACCGCAAGAGCGGCTGATTGATGTCGGCTTGCCTGTCAACCTGGGCGCCATAACTCAGTCCGTGTGGAACCATTCCGACATTCGAGCCGGCCGAGTCTCCTCATCCGGCGGTAGATTGGCCGTGGTAATTCCTTACCGTAATGGCCTGCGGTGCCGGGCCCAACACCACTAAGCCCTCTCGCCCTTCGTCGCGGCTAGTTATTGAAGAGTAGCGCGACCCTCGCTCAGGGCCGTTTAAAACGAGGGCGGGCTGCTACGGCCGGCTATTGAGCAAATCAGCACCAGGTGAACTCGGTGGACCGGAGCCAACGAATACGGTCGCTTAGCGAGCGCCCATGGCGAGCGTCTCGCATTTCGCCTTTGCGTGCTTGCCTGCGTGCGCGCGTGGTCCTGCAGCAGGGTTTTGCCGCTTCGAATTACTTAGTCCAGCGCAATGGAGGGAGCGATTGCAGTCGTCGGCGAAACGGCCCTCAGCTCTCCGGCCTTTTCGCTCTCAGCGCAGCTCGGAGCCCTCAGCGCGCCGGCCTTTGCTCTCAGCGCAGCTCGGAGCCCTCAGCGCGCCGGCCTTTGCTCTCAGCGCAGCTCGGAGCCCTCAGCTCTCCGGCCTTTTCGCTCTGCGAAGCTCGGAGCCCTCAGCGCGCCGGCCTTTGCGAAGTTGGAAGAGCGGAGCAGAGTAGTTCTCGGGTCAAGGATTAGTTCCTGTTGTTCGGGCACTCCCGTCTATTTGGGTTGCACCCAGTATATACGCTAGTGGCCTAAGCGGGCTGGGGAGGGATGGTGGGGCGGCGGCATTTCCTCCGTGAGAGCGCTTGTTTCGGTGACAGGAGTGAGAGGATAAAACTGAAATTAGAGGCGCGGCGACATTGTGCGCCTGCGAATAAACCTCAGTAAAATCCTCCGTTCGTATTTGCATCTCTTTCCAATTCACGCCACGAGCTCACGACCCCTCAGTAATAGTAAGTAGGTTGGTGCCAGAAACGCTCTTTCGTGATGTCACCTCTTGCTGCGCATACGCGAGCACCGAATCGCATTCGGCAGTAGGCTACGCCGCTCAGTAAAAGGCAGGTTACGTCTACTCCGCCGAGCCTTAGGCATTACAGATATATTGTCTTCGTACCTCTCTCTCTCTCTCTCTCTCTCTCTCTCTCTCTCTCTCTCTCTCTCTCTCTCCTCTCTCTCCTCTCTCTTTTCTCTCTCTCTCTCTCTCTCTCTCTCTCTCTCTCTCTCTCTCTCTCTCTCTCCCTCCCTCTCTCCCTCTCTCTCTCTCTCCCTCTCTCTCTCTCTCCCCCTCTCTCTCTCTCATCTCTCTCCTCTCTCTCTCTCCTCTCTCTTTCTCTCTCTCTCCCTTCCTCTCTTTCTCTCCCTTTCTCTCTTTCTCTTCTCTCTCTCTCCATCTCTCTCCTCTCTCTCTCTCCTCTCTCTTTCTCTCTCTCTCTCTCTTCCCTCTCTCTTCTTTCTCTTCTCTCTCTGTCTGGCTGTCTCTTCTCTCTCGACCTATCACTCGTTTGTGGAAAACCAGGCGAGTGTGGCAAATGGCGTTCTTAAACCAGAAAGAAACCATCAAGCAACAAATCAGCTTCAATGGTTTGACACTCACTTCTACGTCCCTTCATTCGCTTGCGCCAGCCTAACTATCCGAACTACTTCCCAATCAGGCAGCTAGGGATCGCACTTCCTCTCGTTCGATTCAAATCGTTTGCAGCAATGTATTCGATCCTACCGGCTACAGCCGGATGTTTTCGTCGTATGGGGGCAGTCTTTTCCGGTGACGTCACCGGCTAGGCGAACTGCACGGAAGCTTGGGGGAGTGCATTAATATTAATAATAATAATAACAAAATACATTTGTATAGCGCCCTCAGAGAAATTAATCACCTTCTAGGCACTGCTGTAAAGGAAGCATGATCGAATGGTTAGTGGTACCATGCTCAATGTCAACGAGCATAACAAGGTTAGAGGTGACACGCGGTAAGGGTCAGCATGCAGATATGGTTAGTGGCATTCTGCGTCGCATTTCGAATAAAGCCATTTCGCAACAAGTTACTGTCGGCGTCTAGTAAGAATGAGCAGTATGAGTGTGCCTTTACTAATGGCTCACTATGTAAGATGATTGCTTTTCACGACCTCGGGACCGAGGTCGTGAGTTCGAATCCTTCGGCGAGCGATACTTTATCGCCGCTGCAAGCGGTGGCGATAGCCGTAAAGGCTTTCCTGTCACTATACAAAAGAGGCTGTTGAATTAGCTAGCCTTTTTTACACTGATATCATATCTCAGTACGACGGCAGCAGCGACCTCTGTGAATGGATTGAGAAGTCGGAACTCGTGGCTGAGATTCAGCAGATAGAGAACCGGAAAAAATGGCTACTGCTCCTACTGCTCCTCACACGCGGAGCCCTTGCCGTCTATCGAGTGGTTGAATACGGTGGTCGTTGCTACTGTCTAACACGGCTGGGACTCGGTCTGAGTGTGGCTCCCGCGATAGCCACAGCCATTCTCCATTCAGTGTTGTATCACAGGATGAAGGCCAGGATGAAGGTCAAGCAGCAGCACCGACTCGTCGATAAAGTACTTGAAGGGCTTAGCAGAGGCAAAGCAGCCAGAAGGTTTGCATGGCGACGTGTCTTGGGGCTCCCGGCACTGCGGGAGGGCCCCGGTCTGATATATCTGGCATAGCGGCAATGAACCGGACTTTGTGCTAAAGCGCGAAGCTAAGCGGCAGCTGTTGTCCGGGTGTAGACAGCTGCGACAGGACACATTCCAGTGGCTGATTGGCTTATTGGCACCGACCAGCCTGCGTAAGGTGCAACCAGCTACACAAGGTGGATGTTCTTCGCACAAGATTGAACGGCGCCAGGCAGCCCGGATATAATTGCTATGGCAGAGGAGTGGCAACTACGTACTATTAAGGGAAACCCAGTGGTAAAAAGATTGAGTGTGCCAAATAGCTCCAGAGGCCACTCCTTGGTGTGACTCTAGCAGTATTGCGGTGGGAGTTTGCCTCGAGATCGATGGTGACGCCGTAGAGGATGCGACGTGGCTTTGCCGTGCCAGATGACGCTACCACATCAATCTGGCACGGCTGAACGCCGTGATAAAGGGGATAAATGTGGCAACGCTGTGAGGCATTGAAAATTTCGAGCTGTTGACTGTCGTGTCGAGCTGGTTTGGCCCAGTGGTTAAGGTGCCCACCCTTAAACTGCTTAGAATGAGATTAAGTTCTCTGAGGGTGCTATACAAATGTATTATTATTATTATTACTAATGTATTATTATTATAATTACACATGTGTACTTGTGTATGTATGTCTATGTGTATGAGCCGTAATGGCACACTAGGTAAGGCGGTTGCTTTCACGACCTCGGTCACGAGGTCATGGGTTCGATTCCTGTGGTGGGCGATCCTTTATCGCCACTGCAAGCGGTGGTGATAGCCGTAAAGGCTCTTCTGTCGCTATACAAAAAGAGGCTGTTTAAGCAGCTAGGATTTTTTATGCGTGCGTGCGTACGTTTGTGCGTGTGACAACGGATAATCGAGACCAGCTCTTCCGACTACTTTGGTCAAAGGCGATTGTCCGCTGACACCTTTTGCTATGACTACAGCCGTCTGTGGGAAATACGAGATCGAGTCCAAGGCCAGGCTTTTCTAAAAAAAAATTACTAGCCTCTGATATGTAAATCTCAAATATTTGAAGTTATGCCGTCATCGGGTTATGGTATTTGCTTCCGAAACTCTGAGAACGGCTGCAGCAATGGTTTGTCAAGCGACCGCCACGCTCTGGCATCGAGACGGCGCATGAAATCAGAGCACGTGCCATGGGAGTACTTTATTATCGGTGAGACAGTGCTATTTTGAACCCGACAAAAAGTGAGGAAAACTCTGAAGTTGCCTGATTCGGAGCAACAAATAACCATTTCCGTTAGCAAAAATCTCCGCACAGACTTCACGAGTCTTGCACAGCGAAACGTTCTTGCGATGAAGTATGCCCAGGGCCATTTTTGTAATTCTTTAGAAAATTCGCTAAGAGTTGGCCAGTGTAAGCTATCTTATTTTCCATTGGGGCAGCATTAAACCACAAAAAAGATAAACGATTTTACTTGGGTTCACATATGTACATTTATACATCGACGCAATCAATTCGTCGTCATTGGCATCAGTGCACAACGACCTCCTTGCACTTCGGCTTCGCGAGACGTTCGAGCTGTAGAAGCTCGAGCAGAGCCCGCTGCTGCTGGCAAGCTCAGTGCTTCAAACCGAGGCTCCCTAGCTTCCGCTTCCGGAGGCTTCGGCAGCACCGGATGCCGACGGCGGATCCTCGTAGTTGAGCAGCGTCTGATATTCGACGGCCGCAGTTGGAGCAGTTGGAGCGGGGACTGATTTTTCAAGATGGCGGTCATCTTCCACGCCGTCCGCCTTGTGCGGCTCCTCGAGTTCCGTCTGGCCAACGGGCGGCCTTTCAGCTTGCATCCGCTCTTCACTTTCCCAGTAGTTTAGCATAGAGGCGGCTGGGCGGGCCGAGCCAATAGGCTCAAAGCTATAAAAAAAAATAATACAAACACTCAACGCAAACTGGTGCAACAAAACGTGACTAAGGATGTGCTTAACAGCGACATACCCTCCGCGACGACGGGACACTTCAGCGAGTGCTTTAGCGAGTCCAGCAGCGAGAATTATAGAGCGAAAACTATGATGCGCCAGCGCTATGTACGCGAGAGAGCTGAGAGGAGGTGGAGAGACCGAAAGCGGCAACGTGCTGCTTGAACTCGTCATCGTGGTCAGCATCGTCATCGTCATCATCGTAATCATCGTCGTGCAGCGTGAACGCGACCATAAAATCTTACTGCGACCACAAAGGAAATAATGCTAGTTGGTGTCCTAAGTGCAATCAAACCCGTGAAGCCTGAGCCATTGCAAGTACTGAAAGCTGAAAATGGACATGACATTTTTCTTGGCACCACTACGTTCCTAAACTGCTTCGCCAAGTCGCAGTCTAGTTTTATTAGTTTTCTAGTTGTAATCCTGTTTTGATTTTGTATTTAAGTTGTTATGCCTCACACACACGTAAAGATATAAATATGCACGATTCTCTCTCTCTCTCTCTCTCTCTCTCTCTCTCTCTCTCTCTCTCTCTCTCTCTTCTCTCTCTTTCTCTCTCTTCCTCCCTCTCTCTAGTGCTCACTCTTTCTCTCTCTTCCCTCTCTCCCTTACTCCTGTCTCTGTCTCTTCCTTTCTCCTCTCTCTCTCTCTCTCTCTTCCTCTCTCTTGCTCGCACACATGTGCACTCGCGGAAAACAAGCACATACCAACACATCTACATTTGTTTCGCATGCATAATCGAATGTTTATATGACATGCATTTACTGATCTGCCTGCACACGTTTATGTAAATGTAAGCAGAGCAAAAAGAAAATGAAAGAGGAAGAGAAACACTTATTGCGTAAAATTGTATAAAAGCACGTATCTACAGACTACACAAGCGTACAAATCATTATAATTACAACGCATTATCATCCATTATAGAGAGAGGCACCAGAATGCACAAATATACACACACGCTGCACGTACATGCAGATATTACTAGCTCTTTTTTTACACGTACATTTACACGGTTACAGAAGAACAAGCCTTGAAAGCTTCAGCATAATTAATGCGCTACCGCGAACCTGGCTGATGCATCTTGAGCTTCGTGTCCTCGAGGTGCGGGAGACTGCGATTGTCGTAACTCTGGCGACGGAGGAGGTGGCATTGGCACAAACAGTACAGCCTCTTTGTATTCCCCAAGCTCCGGCGTTTCATGGACCTGCAGAATTAGCAACTCTATGAGTCGCGAGAGCAGCTCGAACGCAGCTGCGTCATTATCCTCAGTAATTGAAATCTCGCCGCCGCTCCTCCGCGCTCGGCTCGGTTCTTTTTTTTACACTTTAAACCTCTCGAAAACTCGGTAGCTTTGGTCTCCTCGCGGTCATCAGCTGCTACGGCTCTTTCAAGGCGGCCGCTGACGCCGTCCGCTCGTTACGACCGCTTCCCCCACCCCAGCGGCTCTGCTAATGGCAGATCTCGAGTACAGCGAGCCTGCTGCGTTGCGTGCCTACCAGGTGTTCGTGACTGCCGGCTTGCGCGCCTGCTGCTTTCTTCCTGTGAGTTTCATAGTCCGTATGCTCCGTATCGTGGTAGCTCTGTCAGCCGTATAAGCCATGAATGATTTATTTCGGGCCTCGGGTAGCCGGTTTACTTGCCAGTGACGATGATTAAAGTGGTCGCGAAGCAACTGCTCGAACGCTTTAAAACTACGTAGTTTTAAATCTAGGAATCCTCTCTGGAGGAGTCGGAGAATCACCATCATCAGATCGCGGCATCGTCATCGGGCGCTTGACTGCGGCCATTGCAGAGCGAGCGTCACACCGCCGCCGCAGCAGCAGTCATATTTCCTGCTTCGCGAAGCTATAATTCGACGGAGGCGACGGATTCAAAGTCCTAGAGTCCTGCAGGGTGCAACGAGCGGAGGCTGCGTGGTCTAAGCAGCAGTAGCAGACTTCGGCGGCGGCGGCGGCGGCGTCCGGTGAGCGTCCCGTTCGGCCTGTCCTCCTCCGAGGGCACTGGGTACTCGCTCTCGTCTCGCCCTTCCCGAGAGAACGCGAGAACAAGCGGAGCAGCCAGAGCGAACTGGAGAACAAAGTCTCGCCTGCCGGTGTAACTGGCCGCGTCACAAATCGAGATCGACTCGTCGGGAGCGCTACCGGCGGTCGGCTACTACGGTGAGCCTGCCGAAACACGACTCCAAGAAGCACAATCTCTCCCGCCTGGGCGATCCCTCGAGGAAGCTGCGGCCCGGGATATTCCATCTTGGAATCCATCCGGTCTGGCAGTCGGAAGCTCGCTACGACTCGCTGTGAAGGAACACGAGGCTTGCAGCCTGCGAGCACTGGGCGGAGACCTCGTGATGGCTCTCTCAGACTGCCTACGCAGCCACAAGCTCACTACCGGTGGATGGGCAGACGACGACTCGGCAGTCCTGACAAAATCTATGCATTGGCGGCATCTGTGGGTACATCAATCTACCACAAACTGCCGCCAGCTGTCGGGCAGGTTCGGAACGAACAATGGCCCGACAGTGCGAAAAACAACGCATGGAATATAAGGGTTGCCGGAGGAGTACAACGTGAGGGGAGGGAGAGAGCCCTCGACGCCGGCAGCCGTCTAGTGTGTGTAGACTGGGCTCGGCTGGCGTACGTGAAATAAAGGTTTTGGTGTTGGAGCCAGCAGGCTTGTTGCTCGGTCGCGCTACCCAGCCTGACGACAGGTCGTGCGGAGGGCTGTCACACTCGCACGTAGGAAGGTTGTAGGTTGGTCGTATCGCCATTAAGCTTCGGGAAGTTAGAAGCCATTAAAATGCGAATGCCGTCGATGCGGTCAGTAATGGAATCAAGAGCGCTTGATGAAGAGTAAGGTTTTCAAGCGTCGAGGGATAGGTGAGCAGGGGTATATTTTTGAGGCATATTTTATCGAGGTATGTTTTCAAGCATTTCGACGGCACAGCGCTCAACTTAGGGCTTTGCCCTACTGACCTCATCGGATTAAAGTCTCGGGATAATGGCTTTCGAAGTAATTCGGTCTCGTTGCTTGGTTGCCCGATTTCTATCTAGACGAGGTGGCGATTTCACAAGGTGGCACGTCGCTCGTTACGGGGTGCGAGGAACGGACGTCAATGCAGGGAATTCCACAGCCGCAAGGAACGAGATCGAGGATGACCTCGACCGGTGATTGAACGAGGCTGCACGCGTGGGCACGAGTCGATATTCTAATACGTAAGCCCGCGACGTATGCTGCTCGTACGCATGCATGCATCTATGTATCTACGTGTGTATGCAATGTGTCTCCTTCTGTGACTCCACAAAGACTAAGCGGTTGTCACCCGGGAGAGCTTTCTGTGGCGCACTCGCAGCCTTTGAACAGCTGTCAGTACGAATTCGGTAGCCACCGGACGCTCGACCGTTACCTGAGGGGCCGTCGACGTGGGGGTGGCATGTCGCGTGTCCTCCGCCTCTGCCTCGAACTCCGCGGTCGGCACGTGAACGAGACGCGCCGACCGGTGCGAGGCGTCGGCGCTGCTCAGCGGCGGCAGCAGCGGGTCGCTCTCGCGCTGCAGCAGCGCCTCCTCGTCCACCTGAGGCCAATGGCTCGCCGCGGAGCGAGGGTGCTCCGGTGTGGCGCTCTCGCTGGCCCTCGTGACCGCTGCGCTCGATCGGAATGCTTCGGACGACGGATCCTGCGGACAGAAAAGTGACGCCAACAGTTTGGCAAAAGTTGCAGGCGTCATCGAATTGACGATGTCGGGCTCGCTACCGATGGCAGGCTACCGATGGCAGGCGCAGGTGCAGCAATGCTTTCAATGCCACGGCCACGGGCGGCGGCCGGCGCTACGTCGCTCAGGCGTCGAAACAAACCGCTTCTCGAATGCATCACAGCTTAAACCTCTTCTTATATTTTTTAATAATAATATTAATAATTATTATTATTGCGTTATATTTATACTTATATTTTATATTGTATTTATTATTTTTTTATATTTATATTTTCTACTATATTATTATTGTTACCTTACAAAAAAATTCTCCTTTTTTTGTGCTTAAGGCTGTCTGAGGAAACGCAACCGTATTCATTGACTGAAAGTGGCGATATGACTGATAGATACGACAGCTCACAGCTTTAGAGCTCTTCTTCCTCCTCCGAGCACCAAGCAGAGTGAGAGCCGCCTCGCTAATCCCCTCCAGCTGCAGGTGGCATTTTGTTCTCTTTAAGAACACCAGGTACTACGCTGAACACTAGGTAAGAGTATACTAGAACGGTCGAGTTCGATAAGCCCAAGTCGCGCCATACGCTAGAGAGCAGCAGTAGCAACTTTCCGTTTTAGAAAAAAATCTGCTCTGCTAGGCTTGCGATCTTGTCGTCTCCATCGTCGCTGTCAGCCTTCGGAGACAGTGACTGGGTTACATTTGGTTCTTCGGTTCCGGCCTTACGATTTGAGGTCACTTCTTAATCTGACGGCCGACTCAATGCTCGGTAATCAAGAGCTCCATTTCAATTCAAAACTGCTGTAGCCAGCCAAAGTCAGTCCCAGAAGGCTTTTCTCGTTAGGGCCGGTAACTTCCGTTTCTTCACCCCATCTCTCAGCGCTCGATGGCTGCTCTAGCGTCTCCAAATTTAGTCGAAAACAAAAAGTCGCATAAGCTAAATCCCTGGCATACATCGCAGCGATGACACATGTGCTTTCTCTTTCAATCCTTGTACTACTTTTATCGAGGTACCCCAGTAGTGAACGGACACCTATTTTAAAAGTATGTTTCTTCTTCAGGGCCATATTTTCTACTAGAATTTTCTACTTCATAGGTGCAAGTTTGGCACCACTCTTTTGGTATAGATTTACACAGCCGGTAGCCCGGTGTACTACGTCTGAGCCAGTACTCTTGACGTCAGAGCCAGTACCGGCGGCTGGAGAGGCCTTTATCATCAGAATCTTTGTTTAGAGGTGCCCGCCTTAACTCTCAGTGATACTATCCGTATATACAGGCTCCATAAAGTGCGGGAGAATTAGAAATTCTTATGACTAGTGCTAGCTTGGACCGGCTTAGACGCAGCACGCCATGCTTTATGCGCAATGCTGGTGTCTGTTTCAATCCATTCTAAGCAAATTAGTTCAAGCCACGTATGGGTAAAGAAAACAATTTTACAAGAAAACTCGGTCCTGAAGCTGACTAAGACGTTAGAAATTTCGTCTATTTAACTCCTATCAGGCGAGACGCAAAGCCAGTGCTAAATGCCAGTGCCAACTTTCACTAGCCCCCCACACCCACCCCCACCTACACCACCCCGATCTGATCTCCCACTAAAACCTTTTGCATTCACTGGAGCGAAGTTCGAGATTGTCAGCTAATCGCATCACCTTCGGAAGTCCCTTTGTTTTTTCGTCACACCGTTTGGCAAGCAACCAATCAAAAAATCGCTTACGTGAGCGCACGTGCCTGTGAGACCAAACGAAGGTGAGGCACACGCCTGCCAACCAATAGTGGGCCTTTAAAATATTAATTCATTCCTCAAACCTAAGTAAAGTCTCTAGAGAGATTTTGATTGCTCTGACGGTGACATACTGGGTCTTCTTAGCCCGAAGTTAGCGGGCTTCCTCTTCAAGACTCAGGTCTTCATGACTCGAGGGTTCGAGTCCTGACTCCTGCAGCGTGCAATCCTTTTTTGCCCACTGCAAGCGATATCGATAACCCCATTGAGGCTCTACTGCCCCTATATAAATGAGACTGCCAAATCAGCTAGTTTCTCTTTGATTTTTGTTACTTTACAAATGTATAATTATTATTATTGTTATTATTATAAACTTTCAAAACATGATCTTCAAGAAATTGTTTTTCATCTGCTGAAGCGCCCACCTCTGGGTCCCTGTCTAAAATTACTCTCACCCTGTGACAAAATTCTGCGCGTGTATACATCTCTAGCAAGGAAGATAAGCTCGTGAACTCCTTTAAGCGTATGCGAGGCAATTGTTTCAAGCCCATGCTTAGTGGCATGAGAGGTAAAGTAGCTTCTGCGTGGGCAAAATGTATGAGGATTTTCTCGCTTCAGGAAGGGACAGATTTCCTGTCCTGCAGAGCCATAGCTACGTTAGCGGATAAAAAGCGCTCTGAGACCTGCTATCTAATTAAATTATTAAAAAATCTGGTTACTCGTCCATTGGTTTAAAACCAGATTCATGCAATACTTCAGGAAGTCTGCGAACTTGATTTGAGAGTCGAGAGATGATGGTCTGACAAACACAGCCCAACTCAGGCGTCTAAACATAGGATGGTTTAAATCTCGAGGTTCAGAAATTAAGATGCTCTCTGTGCATCTGCATCGTTTCCAATACTGCATGACTAGCTTCCGAAAAGGATCGGCCCGCGGCGAGAAACACGTGACGTCAGATAGGAGCCATGCATCAGTCACCTCGTTAGCCTGAAGCGAAGCCGAGTCAGCTTGACTCTTGGCGGATGTCTTGCGGCTGTTCGGCCTCGGTAGAGGTGATGCTGTCCTGGCGCCCAGATGTGAACTTGTGGGATCTATGGAACGTGAGCATGCAAGTCATCATGCTGAGCAAGGCTAAAGAGTCGCGCGAAAAACTGAATAAGGTTCGCGGAAACAATACATTCTCAATTATGCAGCCGAATCTGTATGCTGAGGTCAAGGTCGCTGTGAGGCAAGCAATGACGATGCGACCAGCTTTAGCTCGCTAAATAAAAAAGTATCCTAGACGAAAAGCCACGATAATTCGAACCTTTTGGCTTTCTTCCTCTGATGACCCAGCAGTCCCAAACTGCAAATGATTCGCAAACTATTCCATATTTTAGAAATTCCTTTAGATAACGTAATTTCAATTATTGGATTCGTCTGAGGTTATTGTAGAGCCCTAAGTTTTTTCTAGTGGATGTTACAGCCGGTTCTTCCGAGTGGCTGAAGCCGTGGCTGACGTCACGGCGGGATCTACTGCTGCGGTACAAGCGGGGCCTCGTGACAAACATGCCGTCTGTCTTAGCCTCTGCGAAAGTCTGCGAGTACTAGCCAAGCGATCTTTTGGCGAGCGTCCGTGACTCGCCAAGGCTAAACTACTTAAATATGATGTCGACGACTTTGTTCCCTAACTCCAGCAGCAGGTCTTCCTGTCGTGTCAATTTCCATATGTACAAAAGTTTAGTGTAGACATCCATTTCCTTATCCGCGATACCACACATACGCTATTACCGTCGAGAACGAATCTTCGAGCTCTTCGTGTGGGTCAATGAATTGTGGCCTTCTGATTATTTGACCAGTGAGTAGTTCGCCTTGAGATTCTAGGTAGCTCATTTGGTAACGAGACGTTATACGAAAATTTCAAGATCACAATAGTATAAGTCACTGCTACACATATACTGAGGTTGCAAGCTAATCAAGTGGCCAATTATTCGTTATAGTGGTAAAATGTTATTTTGCAGTAAGGTGAAGAGAAATTACCCGTTTCAAGACCTCTTCATAGCCAATCTACTTTTCTGAGATTACCTAGACCGTAAATGGCGTGAAGCCACTTTAGGAAAGCTTGACGACATTCTAGATCTTTCTTTTCTTTGAACAATTGCACGTAGATGTCAAACCTGCTCCCACCAAAATAGTAATCGTCATCTAGTTTAGGAAGCTGCACGAGGCATCGCGGAGCGACGCCACGTCGGAGCTCCCGCCATTTAAACACAACGACCAAGACCAATAATCAGCTAATTACTGAACAGCTTATTTCCTGGTTAGACGTCGTGCATCCAGATTGAGTATTGAGCCAGATTCTGATATCCTCAGATATAGATTGAGTCTTTTTACGAACTAGGAACTGCATGCCTCGTGGTCAAATGAGGAAGCTGAAATGCGAAAGCTTTTCGAATTCGGCGCCTGAAGGACAAATAACAAAAATCTTTTGGTCATTTATCTCACTGGCCCGCCATTTTGTTCTTGCTTGCCAGCACGGTATATACAAACTAAATTTTCTTGGAATTATGCCAACATTCCTATGCTCTTAGAAATGAATCTAGAGAATTTGCACTAATTAGCACTAATACAGTTAGTATCTAAGACGGAATTAAAAGCTTGATCATCAAATTATCTCAGCCAGCCGACGACCCTGGCAACAAAGAATATTTGCACTAAGTCATTTAGGTGACTTACCGCTTGTCAGCTTCAATGTTGCTCTGGGCAATCCCGCTTTCTCGGCTCTAAAAGAAAATATTTATAATCCGTTAATAATAATAATAATGCACTTGATAAAGCGCCCTCAGAGAATTCAATCTCTTTCTAGGCGCTTTACGTTTGCTCAAATAGAAATGCAATTGAATGGTGAGTAATATCATGCAAAGCAAATTACTTTCGCACTTGGGTTTTTCCGGCAATAGAGCCCGCTTATCAGTATTGTAGTCTCCCATTTATGAATTTGCTTTCGTGCACTTTGAGTTAGTAATATTCGCATGGTACTACATTCGGAGGCCGCCTGAGAAGCTCGTGGCTTTGACGAGAGATTTAAAGAATATATAGGATGCATAAACGCGCTAAGCTTCTGCGCCAGTTGCACACGATTAAGGACGTAGACTAGGAGTACTGAAGGGGAAACTGCAATAATGTAGACGAATTACACATGTAGGAAATATGAAGTTGAGGAAAAAGTTCGTGTGCCGTGTTTTTATTAAATAATTATTAAACTCATTAAATCATTTCATTAAATTATTATTAAAACCATTATTTTAACTCTGTGCATGAACTTTTTTTCTCAACCTCCTAGTTTGGCTGCCTTACTCGCATCTGAGCCGGCCCTTAATGGCGACTTTCCTTAGCTGAAAGTTGGCCGACTTGAAAGTGGAGAAAATGAGCTGTCATCAAATAACGAGTCGTTTTGGAATAGCGCGTCTAGATTATGGCCAGACGTTGCCGGAGTGGTGCTAGCTTAACCAGTTTGGAGGGTTGGGTCTGCCAACTTTCGTGTGACATTAGGTTTGCCCATAACTATTAAATTAAAAGCCGGAGGAAGAGAACAAAGAGATGTAAAAGTGATTAATAGAACCTTGAAATCGATAAGCTTCTATATGGGCAGCCAGTGCGGGTTAGTCAGAGGAGCTGTAATATAGCAGCTCTGTGACTTTCGCGACAGATAAACCTGGATGCAGAGATTTTCACCAACTGTAAGCATTTTGTTGCACTGAGAGGAAGACCTTTGCGTGGCGAGTTACAGAAGTCGCCGACATGATATCGCATGCGCACAGGCCAGCGCTCGGCTATAAGATCCTTATCTAATCAGGCCCGATTTTCTCAATGCAACCTAGCTGAAAGTAAGCATACTTGTCTGAGGAGCGGAAGTGGTATTTTAGTGAAAGGTCAAGGTGAGAAAAATATAGCACGATTCCGTGTAGACGCTAAAGGAGATATACAGGCCGAGCCCACTTTGAGCTTTAGGCTTTCCAATTTCTGAGTTAGTCTACGTTTGGCCATAACTAGTAGTTCTGTTTTATTGTCGACATCAAGTTGAGATAGTTGTCTGCCATCCAACTCCGAATTTCAGTAATCCCTGCTTAATCACTGCCTCGGCTAGATATAGGGTACAGATTTTGCAATAATAATAATAAACTTGATGAAGCACCCTTTAGAACTCAATCTCTTTCTAGGTGCTTTACATTTGCTGCAAAGGAAACACGATCGAATGGTGAGTGGTATCGCGCTTCATAAGCAACATGAATAACTCGGTTAGGGGTGACATGCACAGGGTCAGCATGCAAGTGTGGTTAGTGGCAGTATGCAGTGTCAGCGTGCATAAGCACATAAAGAACGAATCACAGGGACCACTAAATACTGTCATAAATAGGTACGTTTTTAAGTTCTTTTTAATAACAATGTACTTGATAAATGTGGTCAAGTCAGGAGACGCCGTGACGTAAGTCGGGAGTGAGTTCTAAGCTTTGGGAGCATTTAAAACTAAATGCACTTTCTCCAAAGGATTTGAAATTCGCACGAGGTATGGATAAACAGTTAGTTTCCGAAAAGTAGATGGTACTATGCTTGGCCTGGTGGGGGAGTAGATCTGATAGGTAGCCAAAGAATGAAGGGGCCTGAAATTGAGCGACAGAACCTCGGAGTCAATCCGTTGCTTGACCGGTAGCCAGTGCAGGTCGGCGAGAAGGGGTGTGAGGTGGCAACTGCGACGCTCACGACAGACAAGCCTAGCTGCAGAGTTTTGCACCAGCTGCACCACTTGAAAAAAAGTAGAGACAGCATAGAGCACCACGTGCTGTATTTTAAAGGCTACCCGGATGACTGCTGGCCGTTCACACCAGCGTTCTGAAATCTCCAAATTAGATAGCAGCTAAACCATTGCAAGGCAGTTTCATTGACGCCCAGCAAGAGAGATGGAAGGCTCGAGAACGACTTGATTCTGAATGAATTGATTTATTTATTTATTGGGAGGCTCGATAATGAATTGATTAATAGTATCAAACGCTTCCAAAAAAAGAACCAGCAGAACTAGCAGAGTCCCTACCCAATTCAACATTCCGAAAAAAAACTGTCGTTACGCTTTGGCAACAGTGCTGACTCTGTTTACTCAATAGCTCTGAAACCTTACTGAAACTTAATTGAGATATTTATTAGAGCAATATGGAACCGAGCCAGTGCTGAAAGCGAAGCGATCCCGCGACAGAAGGGACAGAGAATTTAGCAGCGAGCTGCTTCGAGCTCACCTGTTAAGGTCGTGACCTCGTTCATCCCCTTCGTCAATGGCGGTGAGTAGGGCTACAATCGAGTCAAGAAAACGCAACGTCGTGCCGTTATTGTTCAATGTGGTCGGTTTAAGATTACCAGCAACTCATCATGGAAATAGTGGCTGCTTAACATCGAAATAGCTGTATATGTCTAACCACGTTCGCTGATTTGCAGCATTCAAATAATGCAAATAGTCCTGAAGCAATCGTCTAATTGTACTCATCGCAGTAAAGCAGCCGATTTTCAAGTTCCGTAGACTTGCATTCATACTTTCTGATTGATCTATCGTACGCCATGTTATTTCCTAGCTTGCTAGGCATACTCATCAGATATAAATCTCATTCATCTTCTCCTTTTTATGTCTATTCGGCCTTCATAGTTCGACGTGGGTCTACTTCGCTCTCTCTCTCTCTCTCTCTCTCTCTCTCTCTCTCTCTCTCTCTCTCTCTCTCTCTCTCTCTCTCTCTCTCTCTCTCTCTCTCTCGTATCCATCCGACTCACGAAGCACTCAACGCGCCAGGCGCCTCAATCGTAACACAGGCCACTAGCTAGAACTTCACCGCCGTAAAAGCCTACTTCCGGTCAAGGTACGCTGGCGTTCTTCTCTGCGTATGGCTCACTAAGAGACGGGGAGCACGATAGAGCACAATTCGTGGTGTATAATACATTGGACAGTCGTTTCAAGCACTGACGTTTTCCGCTCACTCCGTGCATTCACAGCCCGCTTTAAGCTTTACTTCCGCACGCTTTCGCCATCGCCCAGCTTCAGAGCACACCGCCAAGCCACGCTAGAAATGCCAAAATGGCAATCTCGGAGCAGTTAAGAATCTGCACCAGTCACGCGAGGAGCGCGCGACGAGGGCAGAAGTGCGACAAGAATGTAATGAAATAAAATGTCAGCAAGCAAAGCATGTTAAAAGGAAATAGAAACTATATCCCGACTGCTGAAGCCAAAGGAGAAGACTTAAAGCAAAGAGAATCGAGGCGAAAATGAATGCCAGTTGAATGCAGCCGAAAGCCGACTCTTAAAGCAAGCAGGCAAACTGCACGCGCAGAAGGCAGAAAGGCGCACAAGAGAGGCGACGGCGGCCAAAGCGTACAGTGCAGTGCGGCACGCGACTCGCGCTAACTCGTGCTAGGCAGAGCGAGAGTTCAGCACGCGAAAAACGTAACACTCAAGGTGGCCTCGGTCAGCATATCTCTGTAGTGTCGGCGAAAAAACGCGTTGTCCTGTTCCAAAGTGACCTTTAACTAGACGACCGCATCAGCTTCAAAGTCAGTAGTGCCTACTTTCAGCTGCCTACCAAAGTTCGCCGAAGTTAGGGCCTTCCTAAATAAGGATACTACAACCAAGCTGGTCCATACGTTTTAAAAATCCTATTTAGAGTTCTGCAACTTACTACTCTCAGGCGATCATGGCAGTACAATATGACGCTTGCAGTTGGTGCTGAATTCTGCAGCTGGTCCCGTCTGCCGTTAACGTTGCAACAACTGCCTCATCCAGGCACTTCTCGCTGACCTACACTGGCTCCCCATCAAACAGCGTATCAACTACAAGGTTCTGTCGCTCACTTTTACGTCCCTTCATTCGCTTTCTCCGGTCTACCCGATATTCTTCATCGTCAGGCTAGGCATAGTATCATCCACTAGTCCGACTCAACTCTTAGCTATGCCTCTAACCAGCCTCGAATCTTTTGGAGGCCTTGCCTTCAGATCGCAAACTCCCGAAGCGTGGAACTCACTCCCGACTGACATCCTAACATATGGACTTGACGACATTTAAAAACAAGCTAAAAAGCGCATCAGTTCCTCACAGCATCTGCTGCGTCCCTGTGAATTTGCCTTCGCATGCATACGCATGCTGACCCTGTGCATTGTATCAATTAGCCATTGGCAGGGACCCTTTGAAACGTATGTAAAGTGTGCCCATGCCGAGACTTAGTTCCCCTAGGGTGCTATGCCTCGTTATTATTATTAACAATGATGATAGGAAGCCGAGACGACGCTCCTGCTGCTTTGTCCCAACAGCGAAATGCTTGCAGCAGCGCTTGACCGCTTGACACCTCTGCAACACGTCTGCAACACCTGTGCAACACGTCTGCATGCGCTCGCGCATGTACGTCCGCCCAACCTGGCAAGCAGGGGACGGAGGCAGGGCTGCTAAGGATCCGCTGCAGCGCCACCTGGTGGCTGCTGCTCCACTCCGCAGCCGCTAGCCAATGGCGCTGCCAGATCCTCTAGCAGCCCGTAGAGCTTTCGCAAACCGCTGCCTTTCCCCGCTGCTGCTGCTGCTGCAGCGTAGCCAGCGAGAGTCTTGCGGCTCATTGGTTCACGTAATTCACCGTCGCCGCCAGCGTCACTCAAGATTTGCTAGGAGCTACGATAATCCCTACCCGCACTTGTCCAGTACTGCGCCTTTACCGCGAATTTTGTTATGGGTCTTATCCGTTAAAAAGAAAAACCTGACAACTGCGCGTCTTTAGACTCGGGTTTCGGAGGCCGTGGGCGATATTCCTTTTCTCTCTCAAGCACTACGACGCCCCCTTGCGGCGATTAGAGCTGTATAAATCTAGCTGCAGTGACTTGCACTCTCGCGTTACAGTGGCCGCTATAGAGATGCCAAAATTATACAGATAAATTAAACTATCGTTAATATTTCCCAGTCCCAGAAGAGTATCGAAGAAGCCGCAGCAGAAAGGAAGAAACCGGAAAACGTAAGACGTAAAACGTAAAACAAAAGACGGAAAAACGCTGGAGCACTGAAAGCCCGAAGCTTAAGAGACCGGATGAAACAAAAACAGAATATTGCGAAATGCAAAAGTCACAGAAATAAATTAAAAGGCAATGCGTCGTCTCGTGACCGGTATAAATAAAGATCTGTACCGTGTCTTCTGACATCATCCCAGTAATCAGTCCTCAAGGCCCATTGTCGCTTGTAAGCTGTCCTCAAAAGAAGCGACATTGCGACGTTTCATCAAATAACGCTCTGCATTGACGGCATAGCGGCGCACGAGCCGCGAAAAGAAGCCAAAGAGAAGCGTGAGCGTAGTGAGCGCTCTCGTATCGCGTCTCTTTTATTCGAATAGCGCTCTCGTATCGCGTCTCTTTTATTTGAAGATTCGCGTACTCTTTGCTGCTCTTCGGGAAGCCGCAGCCTCTAGCAGCGAGCCGAGATGCGCGAGGTTCGCCATTATTGCGCGAGATTCGCGCATGCCTCTGCGCGGCGGCGGCGATCAGCTTTTACGCCAGAGCGCACGTGCTACGGCGGCCAGATACGAGTAGAAAACGAGCTTTCGCAGTCCCGCGAAATCCGTGCGCTATAGAAAACTCCCCTGGCTGGCCGACATTTTCGTTAGCCGAGGGCCAAAAAAGTCGCCTGCAGCAGAGGCGTGCTCAGATACGGCGCGACTCCACTTCCGCCACTTCCGCTTCGGTTAAAAAAAAGCGCTTTTCCATTATCTAGCAGACTTCGTGGGCGCCCTTCGAGTCGGCGTCTTGCTTTAGCCGCGCCACCTTTTACGCTTTCGCATTTAGACTGCTCATTCCGTGCGGCGGTACGTGAGCGGTGCGATGTCGCCGCGTGCGCACTTCCGGTCGATGCTCGTTTCCGCCCGAGTTCCTCTAG